>ML675614.1:14318352-14399293 GCA_007922155.1 Mesoclemmys tuberculata | reverse complement strand
GGGGGGGCCTTTTGTACAAGCGCCCACAAAGCCTCGGTCACGGTTTGGGCTAGGCAGGGTTAACGCCGTCGGGGGCGCGGAGGAGGCCGAGGACTGGAGCCCCGGGGGTTTCCACGCTCCAGGTTGCGCCTACGGGACCGGCGCCGCAAGCGCTCAGTGGCTGTGGAGCTGGGACCCGATTTCAGCACCATGGCAGGGGATAGTTCCCGGGGGCAGGTCTGCACCTGGGAAGGTTCCGCTGGTTTCCCACACGCCGTGTCCACGCAGCGATTTAGCCAGGTTAACCCCTCTGGACCTGGCCCGGAGGTCCTAGCTTTTCCTTAACCCCCAACCCCGCGTGAGAACGGATGGAAGGGCCAAGGCTGGGCCCTGTGGCAGAGCTGTGGTTTGTGGCTGCTTAGACGGAGGAGAAGACAAAGTGGGATGGCAAGCAGGGCCCCGCAAGGCTTTGTTTGCGGGGCTGGTGTTTCCTCTCCAGATCTGGGGAAGGGTTGTAACTCCAGGTGCTTGACAGAGCCTGGCCCTCTTGTCTAGATGTGGGTGCATGTGGAGTTTGCCTTGCGTATGAGCCCGCCTGGGAACAATCCACTCGGCACCCAATCAACACAGTGGACTCCAACACCTGAATCCCCCACTCCCTGCAGAAAGCCAGCACCAGCATTTGCTGTTGTCCCCATCCCCTCCCTACACTCAGACTTCCAGACCAGTCTCCTACTGGATGTGGGTTCCTTCCAGCTGACGCCCAAGGGACTCTGGAATAGAGGGTCATCAGCAGGCAAGCCAGGAGGAACCAAGAGCCTCCCAAAGCCATACAATACATGCTGCACATTCTTTTTTACTTCATTGACAAGCACATCGAGATGGCAGGACAGATCGCCACGGGGTGGAAATGTCATCCTGCTCTCTCTCCAGGGCAAAATGCAGCCCCGGCCAGCGGGAGGAATGTAGTGGTGCTGTGTGAGGTTCAACTCTTGGTATAGCCAAGAATGTGTCAAGAAGGGGCCTTCTTACCATGGCAATGGACCATGCCCAGGAGTTGCTTGATAAAGGTGTTGCTTTGGTAACTGCTGCTTGGTGAGGCCACGGCAGGATTGTACAGTTAACCCCGGGCTACAGGAAGATGGGGTGGGGCCTAACCCTAACCCTCCCCCAGGGCCCCATGCCCAACTCATGCTTTGCTCTCTGCACCAGTCCAGGTAGCAGTGGTGCCTGCTGCATCTTCACAATGAATAAGGCGAAGCTGTTACTAGCTATTCAATTTTACAACGGGCCGGGGTGGAAATTACTGTTTTGTGGTTTGGGCCTCGCCTGTCAAAAGAGTCACCAGCCACCGCTGGACATCCCAGTGAGCTTGGGAGAACTTTCACCTGACTATGGTGTGGGAGGCCTCTGGCGTGACTTGTGTGTAGCCGAGCCATTACAAAGGCATGCCTCTTCTGCTTGCCTTGTCTCACATTTTTAAAGAGCCGTAGACAGGTGGGCTGGCAATAAGGCACTAGGTGAGGCTTGCGCTAAGCTGGAGAACCAGGTCCAGAGGGTCTTTCTGACTTGCACTCCAGCATCCCAGCTGCGCAAGCACGCCAAGCCAATCAGACAGTAGGGCCCCCGGCTCAAAGCAGAGCACAGGCAGAGGGCAGAAGAGATGCTTGAAGGCGGGATGCATGCTTGTGTGGAGGGGTGTGTTAACATCACACGGGAACTGAAGGGGTTAGGGAGCAGCTCTGGGACCAGGTGACCGTGCCCATCCCTACCTGCAGAGCATGCCCCAGCTGGAGGTGGAGCTTAAAAGAGAGCCAGATAACTTACAAGGGGCTGTGATGGGGCAGGGAGAGATATCTACCCTACAAGCACCCGAAGAAGCCTTTCACAGGGAGCAAGCGCCTGCCTGCTGAGTCCTGAGGGGCTGAAGGTTCAGTTACTTTCTGTTTCCATTACTACTTTGTCTTAAGCTGTAAGACATTGGCAGGGATGTGCGTGGTAGGAAGTGGCCAAGGGAGGCAGGCTGAAGGCGCTCCTAGGTGCTGGCCATTGCTGCCTCTTACAGAGCCCTGGACCAGAGCCCGGTGGAGCAGGAAGATGTGAATTCTTCTACCAACCACGTTTGTTAGGAGAAACATGAAAATCCTCCCTTCCGGACGGCCCCTTGGGGCAGCCAGGGGAGGGTAACGACTCTGAAAACTCTACAGCTGAGACTGGACACGGGCAGGGGCCAAAAGACAGAGAAGGCTAATTGGTGACCTGACTGGAGGGTTGACTCAACACCCACCAAAAGCCAGACTGCTGCAGGGCATTATAGTGGCCAGTGAGAGACACTGGAGGTGGGGAAAACAAAGACCTAGTGCTCTAACCACTACACAATGTTGTCGTGGAGCACTACCCATAACAACTTGTGTGCTCCTTTCCACACTGTGCATGCTTCAAGAATTTAGGAAATAATTGAGTAATCCAGTCCACTCCTACTTCTGCACATAGGGCCAACTTCTTGCTCCATTGAGGTCAATGGCAGAATGCTCATTGACTTCAATGTCTCCAAGATTTAGCTCAAAATTTCTTTTGGGAAGGTGTGTGTATAGATACATACTTGAAACTTAGGAACTGCCAGACCAGCTCAGGCCAATAGTCTATCTAGGCCAATATCCTGCTTCCAACAGTGACCAGTATCAGATGCTTGAGATATGCAAGAAACCCAGAAACAGGCAGACATGCATAATCTGCTTCTGTGAAGTTCTCATCCTAATCATGACTAGTTAGAGATTGCCTGAAGCAGAGGATTTTATATCTCTTCCAAATTTTTGTTAGCATTTACTATTATGACTCTGAATATTCTTGCACCTACATAATTGTCCAGTCCTTCAAATAGAGAGTACATTAATGGCCTAGCTCATGAATAACAGCAATGAGAATTTTACAGCTAATTCACTTATTTTCTACACTAAAATATATCTTTCCTTTGCATTTTTAAGGATAGGCCGCTCACATTCCAGTGCAATGCAGCATCAGTAAGGCAAACAGAAGACCAAATAAACTGTATCGCTTTGTGTGTCTAATTTATTTAGCAAATTGTTTTCATTGTAGTAACCTAGGAGTATAACAAGAAAGGGTATTGCTGAACACCTGAAAAGATACAGCAAAAATCTTACAGTCACATGTGACCACCATATAATAAATGCCTGCATCACATAATGTCATGTACAGTTCTATGTGTGTGTTTTGAGTTTCCATGTAGAAGAGATGAATGGGGCAACTCACGCTTCTCAGTGCTTAGTGCCACGTTCAGTTGCACTAGTAGCACTGCACTCCCAAATGACTCACAGACAGCAAGAACTCCAGCAGGGGGAAGTTGTTACACAGTGAAACAATGGCCTCTTGCAACAGACAATCAAACAGAGGACTATAGAGCAAGGGAATAGAAGGGAGAATGGTGGTTTGTTGTAAGTATGATGTGGTAAGGGGGCACAGATATTCCTATGATATAAAGGCAGGTTTGGGAGAAAATCACTTTTCAAAAGTGGGATTTTCAAAAGTGCTCAGTGCTGGCCTATCTCTGTCCTGTTTGAAGTCAGTGTAAATCTCCCATTCGATGGGCAAAGTTTAGCCAACACCGAATACTCTTAGAAATGCCATCCTATTATGAAATGCATGTTTTTTTCAGGTGAGGTATTAGAGCAATACAATAATTTCAGTTATTAAAATCAAACCTTTCTCCTATATACCCGCACCAATATTTTATAGCTGTACAGAAAAAAGACCCATGTAGAACAGTTACGTTTCTCATTTTCCCATTTTCGTACAATGCTCTCTTTTCTGAGCTCTCTGCATGGGACTTCAGACACTTTGAGGATTGCATAAAATTTTGGTTGTAGCAAGTTACGCTCTTGTGGGATTAAATGTAATAGGGGAAAAATATATAGTAATCGTATGTTAGAGAGTCAGAAAGAGTGTGAACTCAAAATGGGGTATCTAAAAATGGCTGCCATCAGGAATCAATTATAACTCTTTCTAGAACTGTCCCATATCATGTTGTGGTAAATTGTGTGAAACTGACAGCATTGATCGGAACTGGCTTCCTTACTAAATGATAGGTCGGATCTATGAGTTAAGCCTGAGGACAGTTTATCATGCTATTTCTGAATGAATGCACATCCTTCTGTAGCTGTAGCTAGGGCTGTGATTTTTTTGTCCCGTTCTTTTTTAGGAAAAGTCCTGAGGAAATATGGCAAAAGTCAGGGGAATGTATTAAGAAAACACCATATAGTGGGCACGTTTAACAGCCAACGGTTTTATTTTTCCATTTTGAAAATAAAATGAAAAGTACCAGTGATGTGAGAGCAATTTGTATTTAGAAGTTACCTTATTATCTTGCTAATCGACCTATTTTATCTTGGAAACCTCCCAATCCTTTATGGAATCAAAGCTGTCACAGAGTTCACACATCTGGTTCTGTTTGGTTGACTGATTGCTCTTCATCTGTAGGTCAGAGTTTCATTTTGCCTTTTTCAAGACTCTCTGTGACGTGAATGTGGCTGTTACCGTCCCCGCCATCCATTCACTCACAAGGTTTACTCACATATCAAATGCTAGGGATGTTCTTGTTATAAACAAGAAAATAATGTAATCTAGGACAACAATCTGGCCCTCACCCATTAATTAACAACCTGCTCCACAATTCTTAAAAAAGCAAAATAACTGCAGAAACAGGCCTCTACAGTTCTTATCGTCAGTGCAGAGGCCTTGGACAGGCTGACAAGTCAAAGGTTCAGGGCACAGTATTCATGAATACCACTCCTTTGGGCCTCTCTTAGGCATAGTGGGCTAATATACATGCAAATAATGGCTAAAAGTGTCTGGGAACTATTCAAGAGGAAGAGAAGCCTACATGGCATCCCACTGGAACCAGAAAACTCCTCCTGGTGAATGTCGTGTGGATATGTTGATCAGGTTATGGGGGAGGCATGGTTGGGCAAGACCAAAGGAGACTCTCCACACAGCATCAGCCCGCAGCAAACTCACGTGACATGTGGATGTGGTCCGTATTAGCACCCAGGGGATCACATTCTGCGCCCTGCTGGAGTGCGGCGTTTGGCCCAGAGGCAGGAGGGAGGCCATAACATGATAGCACTTGTGCTTCTGTGAATACCCTGAGATCTCCATATTTGGAGGGCCATGCCCTCACTCCCGACGTAGCCATGTAAGTGCGGCTCTCCCTAAGCTCATGATGCATCAAGGACTCCAGTAATCTCCAGACACTTGACTTCCCTTGCAGATTTACTTACCCCACCCTGCCACCCATGGATATGTCGATATTATCACACATGTAGGTATGTATTTCTGGAGAACCCAGTGCCTGTTCCAGTCAATGCACCAATCCTGCTGCATAGCTTGCCAAGAAATAAAAGTAGCGACCATGCAGGGGGTCAGAATGAAACGACTTAATTTATACACTGTCTGCCCTACCACTCAAGCTACTGCAAATTCCCAGGCGACAGTTAGCGTTGTGGCTAATACCAGTAATAACGTGCTTATCTTTAATTTTTAAAAGAAGATAAAAATACCTGGTTTGGGAAGGCGTTTTGGTTTTATTTGCATCACTGAAAGCAAAGCCAAAATCTCATGCTTTCTGAAAATAGCACAATGTGCTAGGCTACAGGCTGTCCCTTGAGCTGAGAATAGCATCTGCCACCATGCTGATTAATGCTGTTCATTCTTTGGAGCCCTTTCACTTCTGCTTTTAGACAGTGAGGTTGCTGTTTAATTGTAATAGTGTTTGTTTCTTTTATTTAACACCCAGACAAACAATTTAGCCATAGTTTTTCTGTCCAGACAGTAATTTGAATAAACAGCTTTTGATTGGTAACTCCCCTAAAGCGTAGTTTGATTTGCCTGAGTGCTGTAAGCATCTAATAGAGCACGCCAGCTGTGTTGCTGAATGGACTAGGTACACCTTCATGCCAATGGTGCTTATAATGTGGCAGGCAAAGTGGCAGGCTGCAGTGAAAGAGTTAATATGGGCAGCAACTGTTGGTGCAAAATCAGAGGTTACATGCCGTTTTCTTGGGAATGATGCGCTCGTGCAGAGAATCTAATGCTAGGGTGTAAGGTGGTGGCAGAAATGTAGGAGTCCATGTTGGGGTATGTACTTCAACAGGCCCTGTAGGGGTTAATTTGGTCCCGAGAGACCCTTTAATATTCCTGGCAGCACATGTGTGTGTGTGAGAGTGTGAGTGAGAGAACCAGACTTAATTGATCATGACGCCCAGCTGGATGGGAGCAGTCTTGTTAGTATAAAGCCAGGAAGTTGAGCACAGAAGACTGCTTGGAGGAAGTTAGGTGGTAGTTATTTTCTAGGAATAGAGTGGTAGGTAAGAGGCAATCCATGGACATAATCATTCCTGGAAAGAAGGCCTAATTTACAGAAGTTATGGGGAAGAACCCCAGGGAAACAGCAGCAGGGGTGGGGCTTGCCTGATATATTTCACTTTGGGTGTAGAAGAACTGGAGAGGACCTGATGAGAGGGCATGGGGGATTGGGCAGCATGGAGGAACTTGTATGCTGGGTAATGGAGTGACAGAAGATATTACAAAAAATTGTTCAAGGGTTTCAGCAGACTAGCAATGAGACACTACTTATTATCCTGACAGCCAGCAGTTTTGGTTGGCAAACTGGTTGCAGGGGGATGATGTTTTAGGGCAAAGGTCCTAAGCCATCGGATTGGGCCATAAGGTGGCTGAGGTTAGATGACTGAGGAACTGGTGAGATCATGTACTCTGTGCTCAAGCAACTGTTACAATGCCTCCCTGAGGTCACTAGGGTTTGGGAGTGGAGATAACCTGCTATGTTAGAAGCAGCCAAAGGTGATCCAGGCACTCCTATTGTGGAGTCTAGAGAACCAAAAGAGGCTGTGGGAGATACAAGTGTATGTTCAGTTGCACCTGGCAAGGCTGGAAGAGCAGCAGCCATATTTGCTTAGGAATCTGCAGAAAGAAATCATTAGCGGTCACAGGACCGAGTAAAGAAGCCTTCTTGCCCCTGAAAATTCAAGAAGCTGTTATGCCTGTGGGCAAAGGGACAGCTGAAGACTGTGTGCACCTATTGCATTGCAACAGGTAGGTTTGCCCTGGGGGACAGAACAGGGGAAAATCTGGAGGGGCCCAGGCCCATGTCAAAACATGGATGGGAGGGCATCTCTCTTGCTTGCAGGGAAGTAGGACATTAAAAAACACATTGCCTTCATAGGGAGGTGAAACACAAACAGAGAAAAGGCAATGACTGCAGCAATGAGCAAAAAAAGCAGGTGTCCTGTGGCACAAGTACAGTGGCTCCAGGAAAAACCAAGACGGCAGCAGTCTGGGATGGTCAGACTCTTGCCCCACCTAGTATTAATCATGACAGATGGGAGCCCTTTTCCTTTAGGGAAGAGAAGTACTGTCTGGAGACCCAAATGGCTAAAAAGGGCAGGCACAGCATGGGTGAGGTGTCAAGGAATAGATCAAGAAGCCAAGGGGGCCTAGAGAAAGAAGAAATGATAGACTTGACAGGAGACAAGCCAAGAATCCAAAGACCTGGGAGAAGACCCCAGGATAGCAGGGAAAGAAAAGGAGGCAAAAATAGAACAGGATCCCTTGGAGAAAGATGGCATAAGGGGATGTAAACAGGATGAGGGCCAGAGAAGTCCAGGATCTCAGGGAAGTGAGATCTGTTCCTGTGCCTAGGGAGAAGGTAAAAGCCTTAGGATGGGGTGGGGGGGACAAGGCTTGAGCTAGCATGTTGTAAATAAAGTGCACAGTGGTGATCTTATGCAGGTGTAGCTGAGGATTTCAGCAGAAAGCAATCAGCTGAAGGAGCCCCCCCCCCAGACAGCACCCCATCCAAAACCACTGGATTAATGTATGATTAATCACATGCCCTTGTGTTTGCAGGATTGGGTCCTTAAGTGGCACAAAGGATATCGTCGTCTGACTAAATTCTCCAGTGACTCCTGCAGCAGGTTTGCTTTCGCAGGTGGAGGCGATCACGTTATGAGCTGCACTGAGCCCGTAGCTTCAACAGTGGCACAGCTGAGCTACCTGATGAGGAGCTTTGGGATCCCAAGTCCAGTTCCTCACCTGCTCCTCAATGACTGGGTGTGGGGAGAGTGGTGTAAGTGCCGGAAGTGTTTTCATGTGGTGGTTTACTTCCCCCTTGTAGCAGGTTAGCTCTGCTGCCCGGTGTGTAGGGGGGTGGAGTCATGACTGCAACTGTTCTGTGCAGCCCCTGCTTTTCCCAGTGTGCTCAGAGCTGCAACCCAGGCAGGCCTAACACAGCTTCCCCTTACATCCCTACCTGACCACCTTGGAGCTGGGGACAATGTAGTTCTCTATGAACAGTTTAACTAGCCAGCCCACTTCTACTGAGGAGGGGCCGGGGAGGGAAATAATTTGCTCAAAGTGCTATTTCCTGTGTGATGGGACATAGTTAGACCCAAACTGCTCCAAATGGAGCAGCAAACCTAGAGAACACCACTAAAGAATAAAAGTATCTCATCTTCTCGGGGTCAACTACATACCATGCAGAGAAAAGAAATTGAAAGCGATTGATCACTTCTTCCTCATATTAGATGAATGTAACATTATGCTTAAATATTTCTTGTTTTAAGTAATGAAAGGCTGAATCCTAGGCTTACCAGGAGCTTTGGTTAATTTCACAATCTCCGTAACTGTAAAGATGGCAGGCTTTCCTTGGTGGTTTAAATCTCCCTCTGAGGGCTTGTTGAGCAATTAATGAGGTTGAAGTTGCTCAGCTTAGTGGTCACAGCAGAAAATAAATGCTGCAATCCACTGCAAAAATCTTCTGCAGTTCATTACAAATTTTTGGTGTATCAAATACTAAGCTCACAAGCAGTCTGCGGGTGGGGGCGGGGAGAGTTGTTCCTACAAATACAGCAACCTTCTGGGCTTTTAGTCCTGACTTCCCTAAAACCGACGCCTGGGCTACGCTTGCATATTAGGGCTACCTAGCTCCATGGCTCAGGGCTGGGGAAATGTCATACCTCTGTGACACACTTTGGTCTGCCTAATCCCCGTACAACTAGGTGAAGGGAAGAATTCTTCTGCTGACCACCTTACTGCCTCTTCGGGTGGTGGATAACTGCAGTGATGGAAAAGCCCCTTCCGCTAAAGGAAGCATCTACTCTACACCGCACCAGTGGCATAGTTGTAGTGGGGTAGCTCTGCTGCTGTAGCCGCTGCAATGTAGACATGCCCTGTGTCAAGGCGAGTAGATGCGAACAGCTCACCTGCCCTCTGGCAGGAGAGAACCAGGGGCAAGGCTGCTTGCAGGGAGGAAATGGATAGATTCCTCTCTCCATGTTCCGGGTAAGCGGCTCCAGTGGGGAGGAAGTGTTTATTGCGCTGAGCTGTTACTCCATTCCTCCAACCCCTGGAGCTCCAGGAAACCCTCTGACTCCGTGCCAGCTCTTGAGCCCTGCTTTTTGGCCGTATGATTCCAAGGCAGCTGCACTGGCAGGTACTCTTGTCTGCTGCTCCTGTTCCTCTGCCTGACACTGGCCCTGCCCTGTTCCCATTCAGCAATGGCCTCTATTTCCCACCCTCTCCACCTGCATGAATCCTGGGCAGGGGCCCCCGTGGGGGCGGCCCCCCCCAGTCTAAGGATGATACTGTGCCCACCTGTGCTTCCAAAAGGAGGCCGCACTGACAATAGACCAGGCAGATCTGTGAACCTACCTGCTCTCACACGGGTAATGAAATAGTTAACAATGTAGCCATTTAAACTGGCACTGTCATTAATATCTTGCTGACGTGAATGGGGCAAGCCCTCCCCCTCAGAGCTGTTGTCTATGTTCGGGTGGACACTGCTGCCTTGGTTATGCTCAGGGCACATGTCCGAGGTATTCTTTATAACCGTAACAGCTAGAGACTTATGGGGGCTTTCTAATGAAGGATGAAGTTCTGAAACGGCCAGTGGCAGCTTGGGAATAGAGAGGGGTCTGCTGTACCACTGTGTCCTGGCTCAGTGCAAGTCCTGATCCAGATCCTGCTGCCACATGTTGCCTGTTGAGGTATCCGTGGAAAATGGGAGATGATGCCCGGGAGAGAGCCGGCTCCCTTGCTTCCATTGGGATGGATGTGGTCCGAGTGCAAAAGGTATGCTCTGGTCCCACGTAAGGGTTTTAGGAGGTGGACCTCTCTGTTATGGTAGCATCTCTGCTTTAGTCTTCTAGGTTGCTTAATTATCAATCCAGTGTAGAGACTGATTTTTTAACACCTTGATTCAGATTCTTTGAGGAATTAAGGTTTAATTTGGCACTATTTTTTGTCTCTTCCTCCTTCCCCCCACCCCCAAATAAAATGAAAAAGGCAGAAGTGGAGTTGACTTTGGCTGTGACTGGGGTTATCCTATGCTGGGGTTTTCCTGGACATTTCCTCTTTTTTTTTTTTTTTTTAAATCCTCTGTCTGAGTGGATTTTTCAGAGAAAAGGAAATGTGGGAGGTTCTTGCCCAGCACATGTTGCAGTTCAGAAAGAGCTGGTGCCGTGTCCCTTGTGGTTCTGCTGCTGCAGTCATAGCTCATTCTGCCCCACCCATCCCGCACCCTAGCCTGGGGAGGAGGAGAGGCAGGGAAGCACAGATGGATGGAGGGCACTCTGGCCCTGGCCTGTGTAAACTGCCCTGTCACTGTGACAGGGAATAACAGAGACTTTCCCCTTCTCCCCCCTTCAAGAATGAGCCCATAGCTACACCCCTCAAATACCCTCCCCTTACACACACATTCCTTCAGTGCCCCTCAAATGCCCTCTCCCAATACACCTACCTCTCCAGCACCCCCCACCTGTACTCCTCTCTCCTCCCCAACCCCTCTGGCCATGTCCTCTTTCTGTGAACCTGAAAAGAGAAGGAAATGATGTACCTTCCTAAAGCAAAAAATGAAATCACTTGGCCAAAAAAAAAAGGGGGGGGGGCAGAATGCAGAAATGAAGCCTGCAACTTGCTCAGCTGGGGTGTAAGATCCCTTTTGGGTTCATAGGAGTCAAAGCCTTCCTAGAAACTCAGCCGAACAAAAATATCAAATCAGACAAGAGAAAATTCTAGTGTGTATGTTTGACTAACATCAGCATGCCGGATAGTGGGCTGCTGGCTAGATGAATAATTTTAGAAGGGAAATGGAGTCATCTGGACCTTTAACAAAGACTCTGATCAATATGTGTTGTACACTGTTGTGTTAATTTAGATGGAATAAAGAGGCTAACAGCTTAAAGGTGTTAAACTCAGTTACTGTACAACAGTAAACTGTTAAACAAGATGCAAGGTTTGGTACAGAGACTTTAGCTTGCTTATTACCATGGCAAACATGCCATTAAACATCATTTTAACATCTTTATTAAAGACACAGGAAAAATAGAAAAATAATTAAAGAATTTGAAATGTAAAGTGTTTAGTGAGACTTTAATTTTAACAACTTCCTTGGTCCCTTTCCCTTTAGCTGGAAAGAGTCTTTAGAAGGAAAGAAAATCCCTTTTTAGATCTTAAGTCTTTTAGGTGGTATGAAAGATGGTAATAACTTCTTTTGGAGTTAAAAAAGAGAAGTTAGTGATGGGAGAGAGCTGTTGCTGTTAAAGTCTAATCCTGTTTTCTAAAAAAACAAGACACACAAGGGGAGAGACAAGAACAGCAAGGAGTGAAAATGCAGCTTTTCTCTGTGGTGTTAACCCTGAGATTCAGGGCTAGTCTACGCTTAAAATTGACAGTGCCACAGCTGTATCAGAACAGCTGTACTACTGTAAGAGCGCTCATGTAGCAGCATTATGTCAATGGGAGAGAGCTCTCTTCCCGGCATAATAAAACCACCTAAATGAGCGGCAGTAGCTATGTAGGCGGGAGATTGTTTGTCCACAGAAGTGCTTATGCGGACAAAACGTATGTCACTCAGAGGTGGTTTTTTTCATACCTCTGCGTGATAAAAGTTTTGCTGGAATAAGTGCGAGTGTAGACAAGGGCTTGGTCTATGCTACAACCATGTTAGTATAACTGCATTACTGCCTGTGGAAAATCCCCACCCCGAATAATGTAGTTACACCAGTCATGCTCCTGACGTCGAAGTACTGTCAACAGGAAGGCTTCTTTCATTGACATAGCTACTGCCTCTCTGGGAGCAGCTCTCCCCTTGGTGCAGGTACCATCTTCACTAAGCACTACAGCGGAGCAGCTGCACTGGTGCAGTTGAGCCACAGCAGCGCTATAAGTGTAGGTGAGCCCTTAGTTGAACCTCATTGCTGGAGAAACACGGGCATAGCACGCTCCAAGACCTGAGAAACTCCTCCTAGCATTGGGCTGCTTAGGGCATTGCTTTTAGTTGCCTTTTTCTAGTCACAGGCTTACAGCAGTGTTACAAAATGTGAACTCTTGGATGGATAAACTGGACTCTTATTAGACAAAAGGAAAAAAAGAAATAGGAAAGAGAAAAAATGAGGTAGGAGAAAAAGGACAGGAAGAAAAAGACAGTTTCAGATCTCAGGTGGTGTCTAGGTTTTAGTCACTGAAAGTGGTGATGTCATTTGGCTCCTTCTCGCTGGCCCAGGCTGGCCAGGACATTTTTCAGAATAGGATCTCGGAAACAGTGGGGTGGTAGCCCTGAGGGGGTGCTTGCTCTAGTAGAAAATTCCCCCCTCCCCAAGTCTCTTTGTATAAGGACCCATGAAGGCAGTGGCGGATAGAATAGCCCATCCCCTCATTATTTTTTCCACCAATGAGGCGTAGTTACCACCACAGCAATTTTAGTTCACTAATTTATGGTTCCACACTGGGGGCTAGTCTACACTAGAAGTGTTACAGCTGTGCAGTGTGATGACAAGGGGTTAAAAAACTCCTGTCTTGGTTCGTTTGTATTCCTCGCTTCAGATAGGGAGGGCTGGAGAAGAGAGGGCGAAGGAGGGAGGAAGGATTTCTTATCAGGTCCACTTCCGTTTATGGCTTGGTGACAGTTTTATGGCTTACTGGGTTTTTTTTTCCCTTTTTCTTTTTATCCCTTGCTTGAGATAGTTGGATTTTCCTAAAGGGATCAATTTCTTAAAACACACTTACACATAAAGTCATACAACTTACTCAGGTTTGACTGATTGAGGGGTCCGCACTGTTTCTATTCAGCCCGTGATACTGATGGGGTGAATGACTCCGATAACGGAACACTTATTTAGCGGGAGAGGGGAGGAAAGGCAGACAGACAGACACAGAGGGAATCCTTTGAAGTCACAGGAACTCTATTGAGCAATGGAGCTACAAAGGCTCATGAGTTAGGAAGGGGAAAGGGTAGCCTTGTGGCTGCAGTCACTCCGCCTGTCCGTTGAGTCACTAGGTTCAGACAGGCCCCCCCTTGCTATTCACCCGACCAACTCGTGGACGGATGAGAGCGGCTGAAACCTGTCTTAGTCCAAGACTTGGTCAACGGCTCATAAATCTATCATTCATTCATGCAATGACACATGTTCTCTGTTCAATTTAAAACCACTATTTATTGAGGGTTTTCTCTCTATCACAAGTTGTCTCCCCTTATCCTTTTACAATTCCTTAAACTTAAAACTTATGATTTAAACAGCTAATCATACAAACACAAATACACTAAACAGATACTTAAAGACTGACTTACAACTAAACAACATTTGATTAATACTTGCCACACAGATGGATGAACTCAGTTGCAACAAAAACAATAAAAGTTTATGGCCAAATTTCCTTACTCTTTATGTTACGTTCCCGGGTTTTGTCTAGGTGGAACCTCTATCACATTCACACCCAGGTTACCAGCTCTAATGCCCTATACTTTCTTGAGCAGCGAGCTGGGGCGAGGCAATGATGGCTGATCAGGCCGTCTTTGCGGTGCAATTCTGGTGCACCCCTTGTGATGTGTGGCTCATCCAATTTGCCTCTCTCCTGACAACCTTATATATCTCTCTCCCAGCATGTTGCTTGCTTAAACCAATTGTGACGTTTTGGCTACTGTCCAACCAGCAAGTCCCACGCCTGTGAAGGAACTTTTTGCCCTCCAGTGGCTAGTTACAAGCCTTGGGGTGACTACTGTTGCTGGACAGATTCTCTGTGTTTTGACTGTCAACAGGCCTCATCCTGTGGACCAGCTTTGACTTCCTGATCACCAAACTTTCGGAAACAGCTTGTTTTTTATGACATTTGGCTTTGTTGCTTGAGCACCCTCTATGTTGGCATGCAATTACTCAAAAATGACCTCGGGGCACATATACATCACAGGCCCTATAGAAGTCTGTTACAACATGCAGTTGCACCAATGCAGCTGCGCCACTGTAGCACATCTGGTGAAGATGCTCTGTGCCAAATGGAGAGAGCTCTTCTGTCAGCATAATTACTCCACCTCTGTGAGAGGAGTTACCTATGTTGGTGGGAGAACATCTCCCGCTGACATAGTGCTGTCCACACCGGCACTTGGTTTGGTGTAACTTGCATCACTCGGGGTGGCTTTTTCACACCCCTCAGTGACATAAGTTATATTCATATAAGAATTAGTGTAGACCTGCCCTTAATTATATTAGGAGGCTTTTTTGTTAGAACTAAGCCAGTCTTTCTGTTTTCCTTTTGTACTCTGTTCCATTAACATTTGTTAAGTTATTGTGACATCTTATGGACTTACTTTATACAGTTAAACTCAAAGTTAGAGTACATTTGCAGGCCCAATAATTGCAGCAAAACCACCAGAATACTTAATGGTTTTATATCTGCACCTAGCCTAAACGATGTTTCTCCCTGTTGACTGGTTTTAAACACCTTTATTAACATACACATCCCAGCACTTTGAGACCCCTGGATGGAAGGTACAGTAGAAAGCTAAAGCATTATTAGCTATTTATTATGAAGTTGTTAACCCATCCATATTAAAGGGGTGAAAACAATATGAACAGAATATTCCAAGAGGTCTCGAGCCAGAACAGACCAAGACTTTCTGTTACTTATTACGAACTGGAGCTGAGCTAAAGACCACATTTGAATCCAGTTCCTTGTGTCACAAATTTAATCAGATCTTTGTAAAAAATTGAAATTGAAATCTGAGCCATCTCGAGAGCCCTAGAGGCTAAAGCCTTTATATGGGATGAAATTCCGCTGTGTTGAGGAGGGACTTCTGCATCAGCTAAACCTTTCATTGCACAGAGCAGGGGAGAGCTACAGACACAGTGGCCACTCACTGGCCATTTCCGGTGCACAATGAGTATTTAAAAGCAAGTGGAGCCCTGGCCCTTAGGGCTTACAATTTAAATAGACAAAGGGTAGGTGGAGGGGAAACAAAGGCACCGGGAGTAGAAGTGACTGGCCAAAGCTCACGGAGCAGGAAAGAGAACCTACTAAACTACAGTGCTGCTTGGTGAAAGGGGACTCCATGGCAGTGCTGTTTGATTCAGGGCAGAAGGCACCCATCGGGATGTACCAGGGATGGGGCCTAAATGCAGATCCAGTAGTCCTGTCACATTGTGTAAGTTGGGCAGAAGGCAGCAGCAGTGAACTCCAGATGGAGTAGGCGTTTTGTGGGGGCTGTGCGGCTACTTCCGCTTACATTCGCTGAAACCTGAAGGGACATTGCTGTCTTTTGAAATCTAGGCAATTTAAAAGAAATGAGGTTAATGTATTTTCAGCTATTACATTTGCCCACAGCCCAGGCTTTCAACTTCTGTGCCTTCACAATCCTTTCCCCGCCTGTTTTTTTTTTTTTTTTACGTTTGTCTCTTCCCTGTTGCTGGTGAAAGACCGGATGGACAGCCGGAGAAGCTGACTAATTGACTCAATATAGGAAATTGGGAAACTGGCTATGCACTAAGTGCCACGAAGGGCATGATGCAAAGAATAGGAAAATGATGTTTTCTTCTAATCCTATTCAGGTGTAGTCATCGGGTGTCACAGTTGCTAATGAAGTTTCAGATCATATGTATGGTGGGGTTTTTTAACTGTGCGCCTTTAAAAACGTTTGTGATAACCAACCCAAAGGCAAATTATAGTCCTCTTCCATCAATAATAACAACCACTTATTTAAAAAATCAGATTGTTTCTGACATCAGGAGAGGGTGCTTTCTCATTAAGCTAGATAGGTTGTGCTTGGTGCCAAAAATGTACAGATATGAACTTACTGTAAGTCAGTCTTTGTAAAAACCCAACGAATCAGCACTATAAGAGAGCTAATAACATGGAAAGTTGTTCGTAAGACCCTTTTATCTAACATTAAATGGTGACATGGTGCACTGTCTATTCATTGTTGTAGTACAGAGTCATACGCCCTCAACTTGAACATGAACATAAAGTCAAATTTCTTTGGATCCAAGTTTAATTTAAAGGCATTTTTTTCTGCTTGGCAGCATTTTACTGCATTTGGGTTTTTGATCTGCTTTCTGCAGTATTGCAAAGAAAACCTATAAATAAACACATACTTCTGCATTTCCCTGTTCTAATCTCTTCGTCCGTAAGAGGAAATAGGCTTGTTTTCATGTGACTAACAGGCAGAGGAACTTATAAAAAGCGACACAGCTATAGAAAGGACAACCCACAAGAGCCTTTATTGTCAAACAAGTGGTAACTGCCAGCGCTGTTGGTAGTGAAAAAGGAATTGGCTTGAACATGGAGCGACAACCACAGCGACTAAGAGAAGGCTACTTGGTTAAGAAGGTAGGTTGGCAATTCTGAATGGGCGAGTGTTAGGGCTGACACCTTTCGAGCAGATTGGGAGACTTAATTTTGCTTTTTATTTGTTTAATGCTTTCTGTATTATTTTTAATGAAAAATGCAAATAAGTGATCAACCAGTTCTCCAAGCAGGCATTAAAATTAATACAGCTTTACTTACTTGTAGCTATGCACTGGGTAGCAATTGTATCTTCTTAGTCTATTGTAAAGTAAGGCAAACATATTTTCTATGTATTTCTGGTGCACCCTAAGGTTAAATGTTTTTCAGGGAAAATGGGCTCCTTTTTTACAAAGGAAAAGAATGTAGTTAAATGGACACACCTCACTGAGCCCAAGTAAATGGGCTTCATGTGGGAAGCTTGTGGGAAGCCGGTGGGACAGGACCCGCTCCCCACCCTAGCCTTCAGGCAGGGTGTGGTGCCGAAGGGACAGCAAGTGGTTTGGAATAGCAGCTGCTGCCCCTCTGCACCTCGGAGCAGGGATTCTTGGCTCTGGGATGCACATCATAAGGGCACACCTCTGTTAAAGTGCCCCGTGAGATCAGTCTAGTGTAAAGCAGTTTAGTTAAGCAACTGCAACCCACTAAGAAACGCTGGCCCAAGGATCTCTGCCCTATGGAGCATCTCGGCACCACAGGTCTGGAGCTTCAACCCAGGAGAAGGAGGGTCCAGAGCCCCTCATCTGTGTGGGACCAGAGCTCTGCTCCTGGTCCCCTGAGCTGCCAAAGTGCTTGTCCATCTCCCACCCCAGCTCTTCCATTTATGCTGTAAATGTAAGAGAGGAAATACATAAAGAAACCTTGAAGTGACATTGCTGAAATCCAGAGGAGGGAGGGGGCCAGGTTCAACCCCATGGCACCAAGTGTAGACTGAGCTGCCCATAATCCTACTGATTTCAACTGCCTTCTCCTTGATGGCCATCTCTCCGGCACAATGGTGTTACCCACCCCCAGCGTGAAACCCCTTTGTGCAGGAGACAGCGCATTCTCCTGGGCTGCTCCAGCACAATAACGCTTCCCCACTACCTCAAGCCTCCTTGCTTTCCTGCAGAAGTTACTATCGTGACTGGAAGGCTTGGAGCTGGCCAATGCAGCAACTAAACGGGTGGGGCCAGCTGGGGAAGGGGTGGGAGGCGGGCATCTGGGAAATGTGCTGATTCTATAGAACTCCCAAGGGGTTTCCACTGGTGAAGGATTTAGCTGCCCTCTCCTAGTGGAAGACAGAAGCGGTACTTCTGCTTGCATAAGGGAGCTTCACGCTGGGGGTGGGTAATACCATCGTGCTGCAGAGGCGGAGCTGGCCCTGCGGAGAAGGCAGCTGAAATCACTAGGACTTGCGCTGTATCCTAAAGGCAACCGGCGCGGGATCTACTGTGCATCCCATGACAGAGGACCTGCAGCCAGGGGAATCATAGCACTGGTTCACTCCTGATTTAACTTCGGGACAGCAAGCACCTGTTTCATCTCCGACTCCTCTCTCTGATCCTTTTCAGTTGTGGCTTTTCAATAATGCTTTCCTAAAAGGCGAGAGCACATGTCTGTCCTCCCCAAGGCACAGGTGTGCCCTTCACATCCACAACTAAATGGAGGGTGTGCTCAGCCTAATCTCCCTTTAGGCTCCTCCGCTCACTCTTTTGGTGTGAGCTGTGAATATTGCTGTGGGCTGTATGTAAGCTGGCATAGCCCCATTGATTTCAGTGCTGGTTTACACCAGCTGAGTACGTGGCCCTGTATCTTTACATTTGTTAGGCTAGCAGTGAAATTTTGTGGCTTCTACTACGTCAGCAGTGGAGAACAATCCTTTTCTAGCCATTCAGTGCTACAAATGGCAAAGAAAGAAGAAGTTCTATTTGGGGAAGTTGCAGGAAATGGCTATATGAACTGTTGTTCAAGCCGCTATTCATCTTGCAGGGGTAGTTGGGAAGCAACCATCTTAGCTGTGACCTTTGGGTAACTGAAAGCATTCTCTTTAGTTTCAAGAGACTGTGGGCCAAACCCCACTTGCTCATCTCACCTGAGCAGTCCTAGGCAAGGAGAATTTCGTTTGCTCTGTCTTTGTTGCCTATGGACGTGAGTCTGCTAGTCTTACTCAGACTAAATAGCTTGCTGTGCAATTAGCCCCTCTGTGGAAGAGGGGCAGATTTTGGTTCTTGGGAAGCACTATAGTCATTACAAGTAAAAGTAAATGTTGGCACCACATTGAATATATGACAGGACAAAAAACCACTCAAAATCAGGGATCTTAACTCTCTGCACCCTAATTTGACTTTGATTTATTCCCCATCATAAAAATCAGCCATCCGGTCAACTTGTCTGTTTGCACAATCACTAAATTCTGACCACTTATGTATATGAGCCAAGATGTGGTGGTCTATTTTTTTTTGGTAGATCTCTGGGGAGCCTGGGCTGAAAAGAGCAGCCCATACAAGGGCTGCTATTTGAGCAATAGCTGTCAATTCCAGGAGCATGTTGCTTCCTCTGCAAAGTACTGTATGTGGAAGAAAGTCCCATTGTCAGTAGGCACAGAAAGTCCCATGATAATGAGCTCTCTCTCCACTATGGAACTTCATGTCTGATTCAGAGTACAACAAGGTTTCTGGGGGGTTGGGTGGGAGGGGAAAGGGAGGATGTTATGTCTGAATGCTTTGTTTTTAAAAAAACCCTTGTCCAGTCCACTGTCTCAGACTCTCAGCATTGAAATGAGGCAGCACGACATGCAGCCGTCAAATCTAACAAATCCAAACGCACCCCTCCACGCCTCTGCCTCCGTCTGTTTCCTTTGCACTGCTCAGGGGGCACAAAAGAAGTGGAAGCCTCCCCCGAGAGTTCCCCATGGTGTTGATGTGATCTAGATCTTGGGGTCTGTTTGGTGGCAGTGAATCCAGTTCTGCCGCAGGGTCAGAATGCATATAACAAGCTGCCTTTTCCTTTTCCAGGAGACTAAAGCCAAGTTTTTCATAAGCGGCTTGTGATTTCATGCACTTAACTTTGGGTTTCCACCTTTAGCTCTTCAGAGGGAACTGCAGGTGCTCGGCCTTTCTGAAAATCAGACTCTGGGTGTCTAAGTTTGGTGCCCAGAGACACAGGGCATCTTTACTCAGTGGCCACTTCTAAAAATTTGGCCAGCTACCCATCTCTGCCAGACAGCGTACCCAGCTTATGCAATGAGAGGTGCCTACAAAATTCCAGGATTGATTTTCAAGTCCATAGAGCACCCGATCCTGCTTGCTGGGAGTCAGTGCGAGTTTTGCCATTGATGTCCATGTACGTGGGACCGGGCTCTCAATAAAACATCCAAATTTCTAGTTACAAATCACACATCATCTTTGTGTGTGTAATGGGAAGCAGAGCTTTAAAAACTGAAATAAAACTCTAAAGACAAATATTCCTCCTCTTTTAATATGGCCAGATGCAGTTTCCTTTTCCTGTGATCACTTGGGTGTAACAAAATATTGCTAACTGTTAAGCCATATGGGTGGGGCCTGGATATCTGAATAATTCATGAGTTTCTGTGCAAACTACAGTGCTACAATTTTGAAACTTGGGTGTCTCAAGTCCAGCACCTAAACCTGATTTAGGTAATTGATTTTTTCAGAGATGCTTAGCACCCACACACTCCATCATCTTCTTTAGGTATTCTGCGTGCTCAGCATTTCTGAAAATCCATCCACAGAGGGCTTTGCCTTGCAAGGTACTAAACACCCTTACCTCTCACTGCCTTGAATGGGAGCTGAGAAGCCTTAGCAATTTGTATTATTGGCTGTCTTACTGTAGTACCCAGGTGCCCTAGTCATGGACACAGGACCCCATTGTGCTATGTGCTGTACAAACCCAAACCAAAAAGATGGTCCCTGCCCCAAAGAGCTTACAGTCTTGTAGCCTCAAGACTTCCTTTCACTGCCTAAACTGTAAACCAGCCAAGTGTGGAAATTTTGAGCATTGTTCAAAGCACTGCAAAAAACAGCATCTGAAGAAAAGCATTGATCTGTGAGATAAAGACTCACAGATACAGGGGAAAAAATGCAGGATGGCTCGTATGATGTAACTTTGGAGAAGTGTGTTAGAGGGATAAAAGGGAGGAGGAAATATTGATGGTAGAAAAAGAACAATTCACCGATTTTAAATGGAGAGAGAGGGATGGGGGTTATGATAGCTCTGCCTTGGAAGGGCACATGAAAATGTCTCTTTCAAGAAGATCAAATCTTTATTGGAGAAAATGTAGCTTGAAGTGTAATATAATTGGCTGATTTGCTCGACTGCAGGGAAGCATGTTTAACAGCTGGAAGCCAATGTGGGTAGTTCTTCTAGAAGATGGAATTGAATTCTATAAAAAGAAGAGTGACAACAGTCCCAAAGGAATGATCCCCCTGAATGGAAGCTCTATTAACAGCCCGTGTCAGGATTTTGGCAAAAGGATGGTAAGTATTTTTTACAGCCACTGAATAATATAGGCAGGTAGGTAGATACACGCAGAACTTGGTCATCAGTAGATCTCAAAGCACTTTACAGTCTATATCCTCACCACCCTGCTGTGAGTAGGACCGTGCTGTTATTCCTGTTGCCAGGGGCACTGGAACCATTTTTATAGTGTGGGCGCTGAGAGCCATTGAACCAAACGGTAAATCTTGTATATAATGGAAACCACTTCAAACCAGGGGATATAGCAGTGCCCCCCCACTCCCCCAGCACTCCTATTTCTAGCACCTATGCCCATTGTCCAAATGGGGAATTGAGGCACAGAGAGGCTAAGTGACTTGCCCAAGGTCACACAGACAGCCTGTGGTGGAGCAGGGAATTGAACCCCAGTGTAACAAGGTTTAGGCTAGAGTTTTAACGACTGGGCCCGCCTTCCTCCAAATGCTGAGGGATGGCTGACAAAATGTTTCACCCTGTTCCTTTGAGCAGAAACACGTTACGAGGCTCTATGGCTTTGGCTGTGATTTTGTCACTCTCCGACGCTAGCTAAGCTGGGTTGGGCCCTGCTCCGTCTTTGAATGGGAGATTTTAGAGGAAAACTCAGGATGCTGCAGGAAGGAACGCTGGCAAGTCAGTTAGTGGAGGTCTGAATGTACTGAAGGGGTGCTGAAACGTGGGCTACACCTACACTACAAGCTGAGGGGTGATTCCCCGGCTTGTGGACATGCAACCGGTGGGCATGGGCTCTGCTCAGCTGGGCCCCTGCTGCTGCTACGCATACTACCATGGTAACACTGCTATTTATGCTTGCAATAGCTTGATGTGTGTACAAGCAGGGCAATCGCCCCCCACTCCCGCCCCCGAACTTGTAATGTAGACGTCGCCTGATGGTGAAAGGGCCACGCTGCTGCTGGAGGTGTCGTTTCACATTTAATCAGAGAGACAAGTCTCCACTAGCTATAAAATACTTTAAGGGGCTCTTTTAAGAGCAGGAGTATTATCAATTATTTCTTGCTAATGAGACATGGATGACACACCAGCTACCTGAAACAGAAGGGAGAAAAAGTGGTTTTCTTCATGCGTAGGTGTGATTTGGCAGCCCATGAGAAGCAATGGTTGTGACCTCTCCACCTTCCAGTATAATTGTTTGAGAAGGCAGCTTTTCTGCTAAGTGCTTGGTCCCAAAGGTTTGCCATTCGTGCAATATGGGTTAGCAACAGACTGAATTTTCAGTTAGCTTCAACTGGATCACCTGGCTTTTCAAACAGTGGAGAAAGCCAAACAGTCTGAAAATGTAATAATTGGTTAAGCATATTACTAGAGAACAGAATGGGAGCATTAGAAAAGATCTAAATTGATCAATAAACATCAGAGAAGAGAAAATAATGGATCCTCGCATATATGGCCTTTTAGTTAGTTAGTCCTCCTGCTTTGAATCTATGTTTTGGATAAGCCACTAACGTGTTGCCATTGGCACAACTCCACATCCTCTACCAGGAGGCAGTGTAAAGGTGAGTGTTAGCTCACAGGGGAAACTGGATTCATGCCCAGATGCTATCATGCCATGCTAGAAGCTACATTTTTTAAAGAGGCATTTAACTGAAGTTCAGGCGTCCCGCAATGCCACTTGCAAGTCAGATCAAATCCATTTAAATCCGTGGCTGCCACACAAGCAGAAACGAATCAGACGCACTTCATAGGCATTTCTCTTGCAAATGTGAAGCTACAATAGATAGAGGTTAATCGTAGGGACGGAGGATGTATTCTTTACAAAACCTGCAGAAATTGCAGAAAGGTTAAGCAATTCAGAGCAACCAAAGGCTTGTCTACACTATGCAGTAGTGATGTGAATTGCAGAGTGCGCCAGAGTGTTGCGATCTAACTGTCCTGTGCAGATGCTGCTGGTGTGAACTAAAAGGTACCTAGTCTGCGTTAACATAATGCTGGTTAAAAGAGGACTATGGTGATGTGAAATAGGTGCTTTTAAGTTTGTGACAGCAGGATCTACACAAGGTAGGTAGATTGTGACAATTTGGTGCACTCTGCAATTCACATCCCTTTGGTCCACACCACTGGATAGTGCAGACATAGTCCAAGTGTTCTCTCCTGCTCTGGGGACATAGTTTACAGAATGAATGGTGTGTTTGGGGCCAGATCCAAAGGCCACTGAAGTCAAAGGGAATCTTTCCACTGATTTCCATGGGCTTTGGATCAGGCCCTCAGTGATAGGGTGACCAGATACCAAGTGGGATAAATTGGGATAGGAGGCAAGGAGGTAATAGGCGCCCATATAAGAAAAAGCCCTGAATATCAGGACTGTCCCTATAAAATCAGGACATCTGGTCACCCTATTCAGTGATAGAAAGCATTTTGCATAGATTTCATCAACCATGTCCAGAAAGTTTGATTCATGATATTTGCATGGATAGCATCTGAGGATTTTACTCAATTTTCTCAGTCCTTCCTCCGACAAAGCTTTAGTCCAGTTGCTGAGGGTTTGCCTGAGGGAGAATGGAAGAAAAATTCATGAGGATTTAGGACGTTGCACAGTCTGCTGAAGTCAGTGAGATTCTTTCCATTGACTTCAGTGGTCTGTAGATCACGTTAAGTCCAAAGCAGGCTGCAAAGAGTTACAAAGAGATCTCTCAGAACTGGGTGACTGGGCAACAAAATGGCAGATGAAATTCAACGTTGATAAATGGAAAGTAATGCACGCTGGAAAACATTATCCCAACTATACATATAAAACGGTGGGGTCTAAATTAGCTGTTACCACTCAAGAAAGAGATCTTGGCATGCCCACATCTTGAATGCTGCGTGCAGATTTGGTTGCCTCATCTTAAAAAAGATATATTGGAATGGGAAAAGGTACAGAAAAGGGCAACAAAAATTATTTGGGATATGGAATAACTTCCATATGAGGAGAGGTTAATAAGACTGGGACTTTTCAGCTTGGAAAAGGGACAACCAAGAGGAGATATGACAGAGTCTATAAAATCGTAACTGGTGTGGAAAAGGAAATAAGGAAGTGTTATTTACTCCTTCTCATAACACAAGAACTAGGAGTCACCAAATGAAATTAATAGGCAGCAGGTTTAAAACAAACAAAAGGAAGTATTTCTTCACGCAACGCTCAGTCAATCTGTGGATCTCTTTGCCAGAGGATGTTGTGATGGCCAAGACTCTAATGGGGTTCAAAAAAGAACTAGATAAGTTCATGGAGGATAGGCTAATAGCCATGGATAGGCAGGGATGCAAAATCATGCTGTGAAGTGTCCCAAGTCTGTGTTTGCCAGAAGCTGGGAATGGGAAACAGGGGAAGGATCATGTGATGTTCTGTTCATTCCCTCTGAAGCACCTAGCACTGGCCACAGTCTGAAGACAAGATAGTGGGCTAGATGAACCATTGGTCTGACCCAGTATGGCCATTCTTATTCAAATAGCTCAATAACTAAAGGGCCCGATTTCAAACCCTTTACTCACACGAGCAGTCCCAGTGAGCTCAATGGGACTATTCTTATAAGTAGCTACTTAACAAAATGATCGAAAGTTAATCATCTGGCTATAGACATTTAGCTCTCAAAATGCAACATTTGGAGACCGTACATTTTGTAGCTTTATTATCCATAAAACAACTGGAATATCCCTGAGTTTCCCCTCCAATATTTTATCGTTTGCCTAATCCCAACAGCTACCACATTTATATTTTCCATGTGAAACATCCTGGTGCACAGTGGCTGATGATTTCGCTTGCATCCACTCACTTCATACAACTGATATTTTAGGTGATTTTAAAAAATACTTTGGGGGATACAGGAACACCCAAACTGCTGTAATAACGGACCGCGTTTATTCTGATTCCCAATTCATACCAACTGCAGTTCAAGTTCTACTCATTATGGCCCAATTCAGGGCAACACATAAGCACGTGCTTAACTATATGTGGTGCTTATGTTCCAGGGAATTCTAATCAGGCTGTCCCGCATAGACGTGCGTTTCTGAATCAAGGCCTAGATGAAATCCATTGATTAGCTTCAGTAGCTCAGGGACACACTTTATTTCTTTTCAATTTATTGACTCTTTATTAACCTTTGCCAACATGTGAAAGGAAAAATATGCCCTGAAGGGGATTTTACAATGTGCTTTGAGATTTTATATCGTTTTATTTATTGGGAACATTGACCAGAATGAATAGTGAAACTGATCAGTCAAACAATCCACTCCTGAGTTTTTTCAAACTGATGTTATTATCTCTACCTAACTCTGCTTTAAAGAGATTTATTCTCCCTTTGAAGTGATACCTCAGTAATTATACATTTAGTGACAGTATTAAAAAAACTAGTCCTACATGTTCCTAAAGGCAGATAAAAGTCTAGGACAAAAACTGTTTTTGCTGCTACAGAGCTAGTCAGGGTAGGGGATATGAAATGAGGCTGGCTGTGTAGAAGGTCCCTGAGCGATCCTCCGTGCGCAAGCTCAGAGGAATATCTTCTGTTGCACATCTTTCTGCGCCTTTCAAAAGGCACCGCATTTCTCTGCTATTAGTTCCTGATAATAGCACACAATATTGGACGTAATAATTCCTTATGCCAGCAAACTATGGGCTTGATCCAAAGCGCTCTGAAGCAAATGGGAGTCTCACCACTGATGTCAGTGTGCTTGAGATAAGGCCCTATGTCTCTTTGGGCCGTGGTGTGTGGGTGGGCATGTTAGACAAACCCTCCATCTTGTACTCAAAGGAGTACTAGTCTGGAATCTTGGATTTATAGGTGCCATGCGTGGTGGGGACGGATTTCTGTTCTCCCACCCTGTATACCAATAGCAGTTCAACATCAGACAGGTTTTTCCCCTTAAGATTTACTGTACCGCTATGAATGTAAAGGCTAGGATTTTCAGTGGAGTTGAAAGGAGTTAGTTTCCCAACACCCATTGTAAGTCAATAGGAGTCGGATGCTTAACTTCCTAGGGCACAATTGATCATCCTAACTTGAATTAGCATTAGCACCTGGCTAGTTATTTCATGACAACATAACATAACGTGGCTCAGGAATGCTCAGTCTGTAACGATACAAGGAACTGATTACTCGCACTGTCTGCTTAGCTATGCCTTCAGAGCTTTTCTGCTTTCATCGTGTGTTCAGGACACTCTATTTAGCTTTGCTAACGTAGGCTGTACAGTTTGTTGATGCTAGTGTAATTGTAACATAAAGAGACCTTTAAAAATTCTTATTCTTGTCATAGTTTGTCTTCAAACTCACCACAGCCAAACATCAGGACCATTTTTTCCAAGCCTCCTTCCTTGAGGAGAGAGATGCCTGGGTGCGGGATATCCGGAAGGCTATTCAGTGCATCGCAGGAGGCCAAAGGTTCGCCAGAAAATCCACCAGAAAATCCATCAGGCTGCCTGAAACAATCAATCTCAGGTCTGGTATAACACCTCCCTCCTCCCATTTCCTTCCCTCCACAGGGAGTAGAGAATTGAGCCAGATAACGGTAACATCCACCTGAGTTCTTTAGCACCGTAGAAGGGGTCTACTACCATGTAGGCAAGGCAGGTCTTCTCCTGACCAGCAAGTGTAATGGGCAAGACCACCTCCTGGGCAATCAGGCTCATTTCTAAATCATAATGAGACTGCAACATAAGTAGCATGCACATGTGGCATCCCAAAGCAATGCTAAAGCCTTTCCAGGGAATAGGATGCATGGCACGTAACTCTATTTTAGATGCTGCGATACAAGAGCCAAAGCTGATTTCAAGTGAAATGAATTACACTTTCCGGAAGGTTCAGGTAAAGACAGAATTAACGAGGAATGCAGAGTTGTGTCCTTTGCAGCTGCAGCCATCAGCTCAGCAAAGCCCAGAAAAGGAGTCTAGCTGATTGAATGCAATGGCCCTTCCTAGTCGTAAGTTTTTTTCCCTATCATTAAAATAGTCCATAACTTTGCAAATAACTTATTACTATTCATAGAATATTAGAGTCGGAAGGGACCTCCAACCCCCAACAATTAATCAGATTGTCTTGCAGCTAGGACCCTGAATCGGGTCCGAGGCCCATTGCGCTAGGCACCGTAGCACACAGAGTAAATAATGGTCCCTGCCCTAAAGAACTTACAAACGAGAGGGCGAAATCCTGGCCCTTTTGAAGTCAATGACAAAACTCCCATGGATGTCAATGGCCCAGATGTAGCAGGTGGGTGACCCACACCAGTGCGCATTGGGCTGGGAAATGGGAAGGATGGGATGATCGTAAAATTATTAATCTTAGGATTGTATTTATACTTTATTACTCAAAACATTTAGGCTAATATTTTTAAAAGTGACCAGTGGTTTTGTGTACCTTGTTTTTTTGGGAGCCCCGCTTGAGGCACTTTGAAGGGGCCCGGTTTTCAGAAAGTGCGGCACACCTGCCATCTGAAAATCAGGCGCCTTTCACGGTGTTTCCGAAAGGGAGGCACGCAGAATCACTAGTCACTTGTCAAAATCTTGGCTTTAAAGAAACCTGCTGGCTGAGCCAGGCTGTCACTGATCTGGGCTCTGGCGATGTGCCATCTGCCTGCTGCTGGATGCCAGCCACTGAGTTCATTTGTACATCTACAACAGAGGAAGGGTCTTCATAATGGTAAAGAGTGCTTCATAATGTACTGTGGTAGCCGACATGCCACTGAACTGTGAGGATGGTGCTTGGCTGGTGATCAGTTAAAGATGGATAGGGAATTGTCATGGCAAGGGCTAGGAAGAAGGAGGTGATCTGCACTGGGGGAAGATGGAGCCACTTCAGGGAAAGGAGAAAGCCAGAAGCAGCAGAGGTACAAAGAGAACTGGAGTAGTAGCAGTAGAGAACAGGGAGAGAAACGAGCCAGGGCCTGGGGACTGCACTACAAAAGCAGGATAATTCCATTAAACCTTATTTTCTGATCAACCTACTTCTGTAATGTTTTGTATATGTTTTACATGCCCTAAGAGATGAATTAAGCTCTGGCAGTTGATGATGATTGAAAGAGTAAGACATAGGGAAAAGGAAGCCATTTCTGCATCTCTGGTTTATTGCTTATGGTCTCCCTGGAAGAGCTATCTTTAGTTTAGTCTTTACAGTTTATCTAACTCCTCCCCTTAAATCTACTTTGGATAATGAACAGATTTCAGTTGCTGTATATCAAAAGCCCACAAATTTAGGGCCAAGCTAAAGCACTGCAGAAGTGGGCTAGCAATCAGAGTTGGTTGGAACATTTTCAAAGTACCGATTTCAACATTTTTGATGGGAAGGTTTCTAAGGTCCAAGGTGGATGCATCATTCACTTCCAGGGGAGGGGGAGAGGGAGAAAGAGATCAACCTAAATCAAAATCCTAATGTTTCAACACAATTCCATTTTGCAAAAATGTTCACAATTTTTTGTTCCAATGAGGAACATTCTCCAGCCAGCTCTAGTAGCAATACTTTTTGACTAAGTAGCCTGTCAAAGAGAACCTGAATCTGGTGAAAAGAAAAAGACATGTGAAGGCAAGGAAATATGGCATCCATTTATTAATGTTTAGAAAATTAAGGGAAGCCTGTTTTGTCTCAGAACATGACCTTCAAGAAAAATAAATAAAAGGTGCTGTCTGCTGTCCTGAGTGTAGTCTTTGGCAGGAGAAAAAATTGCACACAGTCCAATCCTGAATTATACTAACTTCAGTTGGCATCAGTGAGAGATTTGTCTGACAAAGGACTGGATAACATCTGGATTAAGAATCTCAGGATTTAGCCCAGAGAATTAAATTACCTCTGCTAGAAGGCTGGCCCTACAGTTTCTGGGCCCCAAGCAATGCAGTTATGTGGGGGGATGCAAAACATTGCTCTGGAGGAGGAAAATCAGACCATGAGTTGCTCAGGATGCTGTGAGGCCTTCTAAAGTGTGAGGATTCTGTTAATAAATCAAACTCCTAGAGTTCTTGATCCTCCAGTTCCCAGAGAGGACAGGGAGAAGTTGCAGGAGGAACTTAATACCATGAGGGACTTCCAGGGAGGAGGCCATTCTTTGAAGCTCTGCTAAAACATGTGGAGTGTGCTGTGTCTCTGCTTACACTACAGATTCCCCATCTTGGTTTGTTGCCCAAGAGGAATATTGGTCCTTGGGGACTTTTGTGTCCTGGCCTGCTGCTGAAGACAGAAGAAGAATTAGATTTGGTGAGGCCTCCAAAAGTACTAGGCTCCATGCAGTCATTTGTCTTTCTTGGGCTTAAACCAAGTACGCTGTTGTGTTGGAGATGCAACAGTGTCAAGAGAATGTGAGGCACTTCCACAGTGTAGAATGAGGACTGCGTTATTATGTTAAATGGTTAAAACTGCCTACTTCCTAACAATGCCTGTGGTTCCTTTTTACACACAGTGCCTTGCATCTCTCAATGAAAGATCCTGACCACGGAATAAAAGAACTGAAGCTGGAAAAAGACAAGAAAGTGTTCAATCACTGCTTTACAGGTAACAAACTCTTGTTCCCATTTGCCATTTAACATGCTCCATGCGATGAAATAGGCATTAGGGCCCGAGTCACGCAATTGCAGGTGTGCAGAACAGTACCGCTGAGTTTTGGAGGGCCCAGTCAGGGCCATATAAAACCCTGAGGAGAAAAGCTGGCGGGAGCTTTTTCAATCAGTGGGAAGCGGGTTGCTGTGAATCTTTCTGTAGAGAGTTCAGAAGTGCCTGCTATAGGCCAGATAGTGGGTGGTTATGGATGGGACAGACTGTGACCTATTTTAAAATGTGATCATAGAATTGTAGAAGATGAGGGTTGGAAGAGACCTCAGGAGGTCATCTAGTCCAACCCCCTGCTCAAAGCAGAACTAACCTCAGCTAAATAATCCCAGTGAGGGTTTTGTCAAGCCACATCTTAAAAACCTCTTAAAATGGAGATTCCACCCCCTTCCAAGGTAACCGATTCCAGTGCTTCACCACCCTCCTAGTGAAAATTTTTTTCCTGATGTCCTAATGTGATCCAAGAGATGAAAGGATTAAACTAGCTCTTTTAATCTGTAGTGTCATTGAATCCTTAATATCAACTGAAATATTCTTAAAGGGGTACTGTGCAATATTGGCTCCCATCAGCAAAACTACTGTTGGAGTAGGCAATACTTCCATCCTGCTTCAAGACAAAGTCTATCATGGGCTGGAAAGGATCAGAATACACCCTCTTCCTGCAGTATTGCTGTATTAACAAAACAACTCCAAAGAATCTCATTCTCCAGGCTTGTCCATTCCCAGGATTCCTCACTTAGGACTTTTCAGCTCCACCCCGTATTCCTTGACCGCTCACCCTTCCTTTCTGTGTAGGCTGCAGCTAATGAGCGACTTTGCCACCAGGAGACAAGAAGTCAACACTAACAGTGTGGGTCAGCAAAAGTACACTGTCACACACTCTGATTAGCCCATCATATTTGTCATTTAAAAGATCAGATTCCTGAACACAGAGAACAGGCCAATTGCCTCTGTATGTAGGTCTTTTAATGGTTATTTTCTCAGGTAATGACTGTTAATAGACATCTTGTTTTATTATCTTGTGACTAGGCAGCTGTGTTATTGACTGGCTAGTGTCAAGCAATGTTATCCGAAATCGCAAGGAAGGTCTCATGCTAGCCTCTTCCTTATTAAATGAGGGCTACCTGCAGCCAGCTGGGGACACTTCCAAGAGCGCTGCTGAAGGATTATCAGAAACCTCCTTCCTCGATATATCGGAAGCCTATTATTACTTTGTGAGTGTTACGATGTGGTGTTCTAGCTTCTGAAGAGTTTGAACATAGACACAAGCTGGTTACATGAAAAATATGAAATATCACTCAGATTATCAGATAAATGTTTACACTCATTTGGTTTACTGAGTCACATTAACAAATAATTATTGCTTCTATTAAATAATATTATTTAAAAGCTTTTACTCCTATAAGGTCTGTTTCCATTAATCACATCTGTGGGGGAAGCTTGACATCAATCCGAGTTTTGTTTGAGTAAAGACTGCAGATTTGGCCCATTAATCCATTTATCCTTATAAAATTCTTATGAGGTAGGGCAATTTTACAGATAGGGAAACTAAGATAGGACATCGGCAGTCAAATTCCTGGCCCCTAGGCCTGGGCTCAGACCACACCTATCTCACACAGTTGCAATGTGCTCTAGTCTATTTCAGCTTTTTTCCAGTTCTAATACGTGCAAGTATGGCATCAAGACAGCCCAGTATCACGACGTGTCAGCTTTCAACTTGACATTGTGTGAAGAGCAAAATGTAATAGTTATCTATGAGCCACAGCACTATATTCCTCTGCATTTGCATCTTTTGAACAGTGCAATGTTTCACTAAATTGCATCGCACTGATCTGGTTGCCGTGGAACTTGCAAATATTACAGGCATCTTGAGACAACTAAATTCAGTGCTGGCTTCAAAACCCCAGGAAGGGTATAGAAAACTATGGAAGATAGACACCAGCGGCCATTTCTTGTTGGTGGAAATGGGTTAAAGATTAGGCAAGCAGCATTCCCTGCTTTTTCCAAATTTCATGAAAGCATGGTGGGGCATGTGGAGCCAGGTGATGGTAGCTCTCACTGGCACTTTACATAGGTTCCCCTCTGCACACTGAAAGTCATTGCAAGGGGAGATTTGGAGTAGTCACTGGTTGGGACCCCTTAGGATTGTGGGACCCTTATTCTCATGGCAAGAGAAAAAGGGTCAACAGACAGCAGTGTATGGGCACTGAGACACAGACCAATGCTCTAGCTTTCTCCAGATGTCCTGAGATCCATGGGGAAATTCCACAAAGAGCTTGGTTCTATGCCCATTTGGCCCCAACACTCAATGGATGACTCTATAGATATTCTGCTGGCTGAAACTCAGAGTTTCTTGGCTTTTCTGGGAGGTTTTCCAGAGGAAGGGTTGTTTTGGCCTCATGGCTAGCAAAAAAAAAAAAAAAAAGCCATGCACAAGCTGACCTCCTTTTGGGTAGAAAAATCCCTTGCAGCCATGTGGTTTCTAAATGGTGTCTTCTTCCTTGTGTTTATACAGGCAGATAGCGGGTTCTTCTGTGAAGGGAATTCTAGTGATGATGACGTGATCTTGAAGGAAGAGTTCAGAGGCGCAGTGGTCAAACAGGGCTGTTTACTGAAGCAGGTCAGCATTTCACTCGTTTTGCTTGTACAACAGGAATGAAGTCAACAAAATGCAAGAATAAAATCTATCCAGAAGCTTCTCAAGAGATCGGTGCTAAAGCTGGGCCATCTGAGTGTAACACACTGTGAGTGTGTGTGTGTTACAGGCCCCTCTGTGTCAATCCACAGAAAATATGAGTTCGGCTAGCCCCTGGCAACAGTGCTTCAGCTCAGACTGTAGCAGCTATCCTTGTAGTGCTGGAGGACTCTGGTTCCATCCCAATGTATTGGCCAAGGTGGTGACTGTTACATGAATACTTAGCAGTGGCAATCTTTCTCACCATGTTCTTTGGACCTCCTCACTTTGTACAAAGATGCTTTCTGCTCAGATTGACTGATACTTTTTTCAGGGTTAACAACATTTACTGCTCTTACATACATTATAGGAACACAAGACCAATCAGGATATTAGCAGAACAGTCATGTAGGATCAGGGTTCGTCAGTGACATGAACACTGTGTGACAAGCCACAACAGGTTGGGAGTAAGATATTAAGTATTGATCATCCCCTGCTGATTTAAACCAAAAATATGAGTTTGGCCAAAATTTAAAATAGGCTGCCCTATCCTGGAGCAAGGTGACATGCTCCAGGCATGACTGAAAGCCCATGCACATCTCAAAGGAAGTATCACTCCATGAGATAATCTGATATTTAGTCAGAGAGATGAGTAAGCCAAATAAGTTGCAAGGAGTGGGAGTTGACGGCGCTGTAGGTAAAGCAAGAGGCCAGTGCGTCTAGGAGTGACCTACCATTATTAGAAGTTATGGATTGTAGCAGGTATCATTGTATAGATCTGCACTGAGGCCCCGGTGTTGCATTGATCTTCTGGGGGCTAGACCACAGCATCCAGACAGAACCCCAGTGACCTCACTGAAGCTTTGTGCAGGTGTAGTAGTCTGCCCACAAAGAGCTCGTTGTGGCATCAAGTTTTAGGTCCTAGAGTGGTGGACTCTACAGAAAACAAGAAGATAGGTATTTAGTTTGATATAGTTGTGGGCGGCGGGGGGGAAAGAGGGGTATAACAGTTCCTAATCCCCTCTCTGGAGGGATTGAGACAGAAAATCCCCTTATTGTCACCTTTTCTGCTCCCTAATTCTATTTGGTGTTTAGATCACATGACGGATAGGTGTCGTCATGATGATGATGATGATAACATGGATATACCACTTGAAGGTCCGAGTCAGTGACTGATGCCTCAAATCATCTGCAGCAGTATGAGTACCTATTGGCCATGTCATTTGTACTCTTCTTGCAAAAGAGTATTTGAGATATTTAAAGGGATGTGACTCTTCACCACATTTCTGCTATTATTCACTTCCCCACACCCACTGCTGTTGGCCCATATCTAGTGAGTAAAGAGCTTCCTTGTGAACAGCTATAGTTACTTGAGAAATTGAAATATCTTTGAAATAGCAGGAGGAAATGATGGGTGATAGCCTTTGGCTAATCTTAGTCTGGTTTTGGTCATCCACTGTAAGTCACAGTGGATTGTGAGAGGCTACAGTTTCTGAGTGTTGCTGCTTCTGCCTTCAAAGTCTGTTCTTCAAGACTGAAGATGCAGATGGTGAAAATGCAAATCTATTTTAAGTGGATAATAGTATTTAACTTCGTGACTATTTTATTGTCGAGGCAGGAAAACTATCTACAGAATTAGATATTGGGTAAGATTGTAAAAAGTGCCTAAATGAAATCAGTGATTGAAATCAAGGGCTTTAGGAGCCTAAGTTAATTTTGAAAATGGGACTTTGGTGCCTTATTCATTTGGGCACGTTGGAAAACATCTATTGTAAATTCCATCATTAAAGGCACCCATATATCAAGGCCAAAACATAAGTTTTCAGCTATATTTTCCTATTCTTGAGTGTGTGATTTCTGTTAAACAAAGCAGACTATTAAGTGACTTTGTATACATTTCCTTAGGGGCATCGGAGGAAAAACTGGAAAGTGAGAAAGTTTGTCCTCAGAGAGGACCCTGCATATCTTCACTACTATGATCCTGCTGGGGTGAGAGATTTTGTCCATATTTTTACCAGCATCATTCAAGAGCTTTTTAAAGACATGATCTCCAGCTAGGCTGGTGAATGGAATATTCCTTTACGAGTATTTGGTGATGAAGCGTGTGTGTGTGTGGGGGAAAGTACTTGTGTGGCTTCTGACTAGCTGTAGATTCTCTAGATAAGCGAAGAATGTCAGGCTCTATGTGATTTCGGCCTGGCTGAGCTCCAATCGCACCTCTATTCTGTCCTTTCAGCCCCTGATTTAATTACATTAACAATACCGTCATGCTGGTTCATGACTGTAGTGCCAACCTCAGGGCAGACAGTCAAAACCGGGACAGAGAACCCAAATAGGTGGTATGTTCTATAATTAGATTTCACCAACCCAGTAAGAAATGTGAATTCCTGGATCACATAAGAGTCTCACCATGGAACCACAGACAGTCCCTTTGGGCAATCTAGTCTATCTTGCCACCCAGTCAAACTGGATTTAGTGATAAATGATCACTTATACCAAAAATCACACAATATTCAGGTTGCTTCCAGTCCCAAGAGACCAATCATTTACCCCAGATCAATTTGTACTTTAGATATCATACCAAAGACTACACTGATAGCTAATCCTATAGTAAACTAATTGAGGATTTATTAACTAGGGGAAAAAGGTTATTTTCAGGTTAAACCAGACAACAAATGAGTTAGGTGACAGAGATGTAGTAACCTGTCCACTGAATGTCTTTTAAGGCTAACCCAGGTTGGTCCTGGAGATCTCTGCTTTTGATTCTTAGCTCCTGCTCTTGTGAAAGTCCAAACAGCAAAGAGATAACCATTACTTCTTATGGGCATCTTTATATGCCCTTCCCCCAGAGCTCAAACTGATGGGATGAGCACTCCTGCACGTAACTTCTTCATGACTGGATGTGGCAATCAATAAAGTTTTTGTCCTGCAATGGCCCTTCAGTCTCGATAATCCTTCTAGAAGGGTGGAGGAAACTCCTCTTCCTGCCTAGTTTCACAATTTGAGAGGTGGCATTTTCACAGTTATTAGAAAAACATTCATATTATCTTATAGCATGGGACACAGACATTACAAATAAGATAAGAGCATGCACAACTTACAAGCATTTTATAGAGACTAACCACATTGTTACAAATCTAACATCTAACTTGAACAATAACATACAGGTGAGCTGGTTTCCAGCTATGAATTTTTCAGTGCTCAGCTGATGCCTACAGACTTGGCAAGAGCTGACACCTGGTTTTCCAGCGTCACAAATACACCTTTGTTTATGTGCTCAGACTTGATTAAAATCTGTTAGGTCACAAAAAAAAAAAAAAAAAACAACAAAAGTTAACCGAATACAGTCAGCTTTTTGCTGTTGTAATTTCCTCTGTTGGCCTGAACCAGGACACTCATCTCTTGTATAATGATAGTGGGACAAATTCTTCCCAAATATAAATAGATGCCTCAGTGAAGCTGCATCTGCTTATGTTAGGGATACATTTGGCTCACTGGGTCAATGCTTCCTTGTATCTGAGCTCAGTACAGGAGGGGGTCCAATAGGGTGCCAGTTATGTCTGTTTGATCCTGTCCTGGTGATGTCAGGGAAACTTAGAGCCAAGAGAAGGTCAGCACAGAGGAGTTTTGCTCTGCCACACCCCCAGCCCACTTCCAACTTGCCCTTCTAGCCCCTAGCTCACTCTGGTAGAGAGGTTATGCATGTGTAGAAGCACAAGAGCTGCTTCCTTCAGGTTTGTGCCAGCAGAAATTGTCTCTCCATGAGGAGAATTCTCCCTGGCCACTTACAGCCATAGTCCTGAGCTGCACAAGAGAGCTGGAGAGTAAACAAGAATCTGGCCTAGCATGTGTGTGGTGGTGGTTGTCCTTCTGTAGAGAAGGACTTTCTAGAACTAGCCCCCTTCTCAGACAATGTTGAGACCTGCCTTCCTTTGTGGAACATCTGCTGGCTGAATGGTGCAGGTATATTGCTTCTATTCACTGCTGAACGGGGCCCAGTCAGTCCAGATCTTGTCTTTTGTACACATCTCTACCTTTTTGCACATTGATCTTAGCCGGGATCCTCCAAAATATTTAGCAGATCCTGTATTCCAAATCCCCATCCACATGCAGATTTCCCACTGTCCCATTATGCCCATTTTTCATAGTTCTGTCCCATATTTTTTCATCCTACATCCCTCCTTCGAGTGAAGAGTTCCAGTCAGGTATATCGGGACAGTTTTAGAAGCAGACATGTTGGATTTTTAAAGCATGTCCATGATTTTTTTGTTTGGAATTCCTGTCAGGGAGAAGATCCACTTGGCGCGATTCACTTGAGGGGTTGCGTGGTGACCGCTATCGAAGACATACCAGATGGTAAGGAAACACACACATCTAGATGCAGTCATACAACATCCTGGCTCAAAAATAAGCCATTCACAATTCATCATGGATGGATCCGTTCAGCACTGTTAATCCCTAGAATTGAGTCTCTGCAGGTATCTTAAGAAAGACTGAGCTAAAGGGAGTTAGGGAAATACATATGTTGTCATGTGCTTAGGCTAACTCTACTAAAAGCATTATACTTGGCCTCTATGCAGAGGTAACCTGCACAAGGCCCCATGAATTTTGGGGCTACTGCAATCTATGACTCTGGAAGGGAGGTGTTGGAGTCAGAAGGGTTAGGCCCAGGAGCAGTCCATCTACACATCATACTTTCTTCTGAAACCAGGAAAAATGCTCATGGGGAGAAAAACCACCACAGTTAATCCTGCAAGGAACAACATGAGCAGCCACTGCATACGTTGTCTTTCCACTGAGGGATGGATAGTATGAAACACAGCAAGGTTGGCCCTTGACTCCTGGGGGAGTTGCACTGCTACAGGGGAAGGAAGCATGGCAGTGTCATGATCTGGGGCGATAGCCATGCTCTGCTGATTTTGGAGGCTGCACTGTGGGCATGGCCACAAGTCCTTTTTCATGGGGGTGGAGGCGCTTTGAGCGGAATCACCCAGATATGAACCTCACAAAATTTGCAACAACTCACCCCACCCCACTGGGAGGACTGGTTGTGGCTTTTAGCACTTGATAAATGTGTCACTCTTATTCTATAGCGTTGGTAGTTCCAATACCCGATGTCCGTCGAGGGGGAGGCTGCCATTCATGGATGTGGTTTTTGTAGGCGAGACGGGTTTCTTTGCAGTGGTAGAGTTAGTGATAATGGTAGAAAGGAAGGAAATCCCCATTTGGTTTTAGAGGCAGAAACACAGTAAACGTGGGCTAAAAATTCTCTGCTCTCTTCTGAAATTTGCTGCTTTCTTTCTGCCCCCTCTTTTAGCCAAGAAGCATGAAGCTGCCAGCAACCTGTTTGAAATCATCACAGCAAATGAAATCCACTATCTTTTGCAAGCAGCCACGCCTGTGGAGCGTACAGAGTGGATTAAAGCAATTCAAGTTGTTTCTAGGACGGGGAAATGAAGACCCGCCTCCAGCAAAGGAAACCAAACTGAACAGTTCTAGCGAAAGGGAATGTTAACGTGTAACCCAGGAAAGTGATTTCATCTGGGCTGTCTTTCTGAGACTTGTGGTTAGAATGGGCACTTTCACTTCTGTAATGGATCCTAGCAAACTAACGAACTCCCCACGACTGTAGCTGAGAAATTTTACTAATTCATAGGATAGATTGTGTCCTAATTTGTGTTTATTAGCTTATCCTGTGATGGTAACTCCTTGGGCCATTTTTTTTTTTTTTTTGCTCACACTGAAGATAGAGAGGGTTTTATCATTAACTGAGTTGGGCCCAGGACCATGCCCTGCTGTAAATAAAAGTGACTCCACCTGTCCGCTGTCAGTATTCCTTTGTTACTCAGCTACATTCCACTGGCTTCAAATAAGCCTCTTGCTAAGAAAGAGGACTTTCACTTTCTTTATTTACCAGCCAATGGGCCTTCTCATGCTTCCGTGAACAGAACTAAATTTTTTACGGGAAGGGAGAGACACCCCCTCCCCACTGAGAGAATCCGGTTCACCCCTTTATAACAGTATTTCAGCGCCCGAGGAAGGGAATGGCTTGACATCGATGGAAATGTTTGCTTGGAGCAACTAGAGCACAGATAGCTGAAGTGTGAGCTTTCCCAGAGCCCCCCTCTCTGTTTTTCCCAATTGTGTGCTGGATGGACCGTCTCTGAGATGAGTGTAATTCATTCTCCATAGTCAGCCAATCCTTGACCTTTGCCAAATCTCTCCATCAGAGTCAACTGGTAGAGGCTCACTCACTTCTGATCTGGGGACCTAGTGATGAAAGTCTCCATAGACTATAACCAATTCTCTGAGTAATTAAGGTAATCCAAGGAAATTAGTTTTCTTCCTCAGAGACATGCACAATGCTTCATTCTTTGATTTAGTTATTTTAAGTATATGTGGCTACATCTACACTGCCCCACAGTTTGGATTTCAGGGGGGTGAATAGCCGTGTGCACCGAAGGGCTCCAGTGTCACTCCCCTGTGTGGATGCTGTGGGTGTGAACTAAACGGTTTCTACTTCACATTAATGTGGGGTTGTTTGAAGAGACCTACGTTAATGCAAATGAGAAACCTTTTCATGTGTGCCTGCAGCACCCCACAGGGGGAGTCACACGGCAGCATTTTAGTGCACCATGCTATTCGCACCCCAGTAGCCTGAACTGTGGGGCAGTGGAGACAGGCTCTATGGCATTTATTAATGAGAAAAATTGTGTACCTTCTGTAACCAGATAAATACTGACAGGGGGGTGGTTCTGTTTATCCAATCAATTACATAATCTAGATGTGTCCACAAAGTGACTTGGAATAGGATTAAAGGTAGAGCTGTGTCAGATTCATGTAGCCCTGGTTTAATAAGAGGATTCCCTGATGTGAATCCTCTTATTTCTTCCAGAAGAGTAGAAGTTTTCCCCTCTTCCAGGGATAGAACGGGCAAGCAGTTCACACTAAAGAACATTTAAGGAGATCTGCAAGAGATGACGGTCATCTGCCTGAGGGCCTAGTGTCTCAGTATTGCCATTAGCTTCTGGGCAGCACCAGTTCCTGTAGAGGTTCTTCACTCCAGTGACTTCCTCTGGAAGAGGTGGTCATATCACGGAGATGCAACTGGACTTGGGCCCGGATCTTGCATGATATTACCGTGTGGGTGCAGGGATCTGTAATGTGGGGTCATGGGATCTGGGCTTAAGAGGTGCTTTTGCTAGGTTAAAAGGGGAGAGGATGATACCGCGCTCACAGCACTTCTACCTGCCACACTTTGTTCCTGCATCCACACGTTTTTTGTCTTTTCCACCTGTGGAGACAGTAGAGCTAATTTGGCCTACAACATTTTTTAAATATCTGCTTAGATTCTACAAGACACGTAGCCCTTGAAACATTCATGACCCCAAGGTGGAGGAGGAACACACTTGGCTCTTGCCCTAACAGGTCTCTAGTTACCATAATCAAAATATGACCTTGCGCTTGGGAAACGTATTGTTATGGTACTTCCCGAATCTGTGTCTACACACATGTAATGCATTCCCAGCTTCCCTTATCTATGTACATTGCCCCAGTGAAATGTTTCACTGCGGAGGTCAGCTTTTGTTCTTTGATAATTGTCCTCCATCTCAGAAAACAAATACTCACAAGAGCAGCAGGCAGGGATGGATGTGTCGGTTTGTCTTTGGCTCCCTGTAAAACGCCTCACGGGAAATCAGCTTGCAACAAGTACTTCCTGTAAGTCACCAGTGCTGACAGAATTGCTGACATTTGGCCCGGTCCTCTGCTAAAGGGAAGCCTGGTGATTAAGATAGAGGCTGCTCACGCAGCCATGCTTGCTTGATAATGGTTTTGTGGCTGCTGGCTTATAATAGCTTCTGAGCTCTCATATCCAAAAATATTCTGGTGAACTGCAAAACAGCAAACAAAAACTCCCTTGATATTAGTCAGTGAGTGAAGCAGTTGGTAATGCTTCACAAAGTCACTGCTCTAGCTATGGAAACCTAGACTGGTGTCTGCCTTTGTCTCTGTTATCTAGATGTGGCTAGGCGATTCAGCTCCCCTTGGTCCAGTGCTGTCGTCTCTGGTGAGGGATACTCTGTTCCAGTGTTTCCCAACCTGTGGCCCAGGGGCGAAAAGTGGCCCCTGGGGGCATTCAAAGTGGCCCATGACTCCTCTCCTGCTGGCTGCAGAAGGGAGCCACTGCCTATGGCCTAGGTGGAGCCCGTTGCTGTGCGGCTAAAAGACAGGGGCAGGCTTCTTGCTGCAGCCAAGAGGATGGAGAATCAGTGCTCCCCTCCCGCTGGCTGTATCAGGGAGCATGGCAAAGTGCTCTGCATAGGTCCATAGGCCCTGGGGTCCCTGCTGGAACCAGTGGGAGGGGAATATTGATCTTCTGTCTCCAAGCTGCAGAAGGGAGCCATTGCTTAGGGACCTAGGTGGAATGCACAGGGCTACAGGATGCATGTGGCGTCCCTGCTGCAGCCAGGGAGATGGGAGATCAGTGAGGAAGCAGCCTCCTCACTGAACTCCTTCCCTCTGGCTGCAGTGGGAGGGAAGGGGGGCTGCTGGCAGAGACTGGTGGCCCTTCAGGGCTGTAAAAATGATATTTGTGGCCCTAGAGCCGGAAAGGTTGGGAATCACTGCTCTGTTCAGTGTAGGCCTGGGAAGGCCAAGCAGTGCTCTCCCACTCTGAAGGTGATTTTTTCAAGTGTAGCTGCCTAGTGTGTGAGTGTCCTAGAGGGAATAGCAATTGTGGCAGTGTACATGCTACTCCACTGCTCCACAGATTTCCTGTCATATGTTTTAGCTAGCTTGGTAGTATTGCAAGTGACTTCAACACACTTGTAGTTTAACACAGAGGCTTATGGCCTTCATGAAAACCCTGGGATAAGCCAAGGTGATTACTAGCTCAACACTTACTGAGGAGAATGGTCTGGACCTCATTTTTGGTATGGGATTGGAGAAAGCAAGAAGTACAACCTTGCCATGACCAAATGGGTCTCTCTTTCAAAGCCAGGTCAGGCCTCCTCTTTCATTCCTTTGGGAGTAAGGGCTATAGCGGAGAGTGACCCTGTCTCTCCATTAGATACTCTACAATGGATGGATCTGGTTGGGTCCCCAAGTTCTCTAAGAGCCAGATTTTCAAATGTGTTTAGACACCTAGAGATGAGACTTCGGGCATGTCTACACCGCAGCCTTAAGTCGACTTATGTTCTGTTGACTTACAGCCACCGCCGTAAGCCCCCCATGCAGCTCATCGCCAGGAAGCCCAGCTGCTTCCCCTGCTCTCAGTGCTAGGAGTGGTGGGCAGCCACCCGGGCTCCTCAGCTCCCTGAGTGGGGAGCCTCGGGGCAGCAGCCTGGCTGTCACTGCCCAGCTTTCTTGTCAATTTCATGGCTCCAGCTTTTTCATGGCTGGAGCCATGACAGTGACAAGACAGCCAGCAGCCAATGTAACAGCAGGGTCTACACGGATTCTGCATCGCCCTAACTACGCTCCTATAAGCCCTGGGCCTCTTCTGGAGGTGGAATTATTATGACAGTGTTGTAGGGCACTAATGTCAGCGGGACAAGGCAGTAGCAAAGACACTGACATAATTAGGTCGACATAAGCTGCCTCACATCAACCTAACTGTGTAGCATAGACCAGGGCTAAGGTGCCTAACCTGCATCAAAATCCCCCTGGTCACCAATCTGCATCTTTTGGTACATTCAAATCTTTGAAAATCTGGCTCTATTGAAGTTGATGAGAGTTGACCATGGCTGTTAAAAGGGACCTGTCACACACATGGTTCTGTTCTATCCTCTCAGTTGGCGGCACTGTGTAATCACATAGCAGTCCCGACTGCTCTCTCAGCTGGGGTTCTGAAAGGGCTGTTCGGTACATCTTCTGTTCAATAAGCACAGGAGACAGTAAAAGGAATTGGACTATAATGCCATTTAACATAAGAACACACGGCTCCATGAGACAGTGTTGAACGGAGCAACAAACTCAGGGGAATAAATTCATCCATGGCACAACTTCCACCAGTCTTTAGGATCCATTCCATGGAGACAAAGGCCACAAAACAACTGTAAGTGTAATAAAATAGATTTACTTCACCTACATAGCATTCAGTTGGTGTGCAGGAAAAGTAGTTTACACACTGAATGGCAGAATGATAGAAGGTGTAGGAAGAAAAGCAACTAACGGGAAGTGAAAGATAAAGTTGTGGAATACCTATTTTAACTTGCACCATTCTTAGTGGTGCTTTTCACCCCTTCCACTCCCCTACTTGTTTAAGTTACAATAATTGTGCTCACCCACTGAAAACTAAATCACTAAAAATTATACTACCATCATTAATTAGCCTAATGTCTCATCTTAAACAGAGATAAAAGGCATATTTACACTCTCCACTTATCATAAGACTCACGCAATAACACCTGCCATTATAATCATCTTTCATTACATTCGGATTTGCTACCCCCAGGCATGTTCAGGGAGGTTTTACAGTCGTCAGCATTATGCCATGACCAGGAAGTGCTGATTGAAGGCTTATCACAGTCCAATTTTAAGACAAATTTATTTACCACATACCCTTACAATTCACATATATACATAAAAGGGAGTTTCTTCTTCTTCCATTAATTAAAAAACAAAATTACACACAAAGAAAAAACCCCTTCTCTCTTCCACAGGAGGATGTTAACCCCTCTGAGTGCTTCCTCTAATCCACTATAAAGCTTCACAGGTGAGGCAGTTTTTGTTTTAATGAGAATTAGTTACTACTTCTCTTCTACCGAGTGAAAGCCAGCTCTTTTTCTCCAACTATACTGAGATCTCCAAAAGAATAAAATTAGGTTAGTGCTGTTATTTTATCTATATTGTACTTTTCCTTGCAATGTTTCCTCATAATTATTGTTTTTCAGTTAAAAATATTCCTAAAAATTTAAGAGCTACTAAGGGACTCATTCATTAAGGGGTAATCCCTCAGCTCCTTAGGTTTTTTGTTGTTGTTGTGCTTAGTCAAATACACTCAAATGAACTTCAGTGGGAGTTTGCTTTAGAAAGGACCTCCCTGTTTGTTTCTTCTCAGGGAAACTCACACTGAAGTTCATCTGAGTTTGACTAAACACAGAAAACAAACTGACTAAGGAGGCTAGGATGTGGCTCAATGTATTTTGTCCAAGTAATTTTCTATCAAACCAAGGTTTTCATGCTACCCATTTTTGCCTATGCTGTTGTTGAAATTTTTCAACACAATGGTCCTACTGCTATTTTGTGTTAGATGACTTTAAACAAAATGTCACAATAATTCTGTTGTCTCCTATTTACATAGAGTCCAGATGTCTTCAAAAGCATTTTTTGAATTATTTCAGTCCTATGAAACTTAAATGGGTTAGCTAACAGGAGTCTGGGCAAACCATTTTTTTAGTTTTGACCTGTTTGTAGTTCAGGTTTGAAAGAATCCCAAAGCTCAAATAGAGTCTGATGAATACCCCTTCCCCAAGTTTTACTTGATTTTTGGTTGGGAACGATGGTATAGCGTTTCCCCTGAAGTTACAGAAAAGCAGGTGACCTTAACCTGAGCTTTCCTAAAGCTTGGCACTCTTTGGACCTGCCTGCGCTTTTGGTACAGGCCTATCTCCATGTACTGTAGAACCTCAAAACGACAAACCCATCAGTCAACCAGACACATTATTATGACCTGGAAGTATGCAATAAGGCAGCAGCAAAGATCCTCCTCACAGCATCCCCCTCCCTCAAAAAGCAAAATACAATACAGTACTGTGTTAAACATAAACTACTAAAAAGGGAAAGTTTTAAAAACATTTTAATAAGGCAAAGAAACTTTCTGCGCTTGTTTCGTTTAAATGAAGATGGTTAAAAGCAGCATTTTTCTTCTGCAGAGTAGTTTGAAAGCTGTATTAAGTCAATGTTCAGTGTAAACTTTAGAAAGAGCAACCACAATGTTTTGTTCAAAGTTACAAACAATCACCATTCTCGTTATGCTCATAACTCTGAGGTTCTACTATATAAGATATGAAAATGATAAAATTATAAAACATATTGTTAAATAACATAATCAACCAGTTACCGCTACTAGATCTTTTACTCTTCTTTGGGTCAGGGTTCTCCACCTAAAATATAGAGTGGAGAATTATTCTAAATGTATTGGTTTTATTAGCCAAAATAGCTCTGAGTGCAAAAGCGACATTACAGAAAGCAAAATAAAGACGTTAGATGATAGTGTTCACAATGTCAAAAACTGAACTCCGTGTGGGATGTTGCCAATTTCGAGAGATCATAAATTAGCTTAATTCAAGGTTTTACTACAATCTTTGTTACAAAGACCAATTTTTATCCTAGTTCTGTGCTAGTCTGGACAGGTGATTTTAGTATCAACATGGAACTCTGGATCCTTAATCAGAGATCCTTATTTATGGCCAATCAAGCTTGTGCCAATGCAATTATGAAACTGTTTGGTTCAATTGACCAGCTCCACAGTAGGATTAAGAAAATCAGATAAACTACTGTATTATCAAAGGAGGTCAGTTCAATTCAGAATTACTTTGTCTAGGTGGTACTCATAGTCTGTGCATGTGTAAGTAACAAATCTTGGCTATCATACATTATATCCAAAACCTAACAGGCAGATGAGTTAGAATACAGTCAAAATAATAACCTCGAGTTTCACCAGTGCCGTACGCTCTTAGGCAGCTGCTGCTTTAACCGAAGGTTTAAATAGTGATACATTCTTTGGCTTACAAGCCAATACAAAGCTTCTTTCTCTTTTTGTCTGTCTGTTTTCAGTTGGCTTGCGTGTTTGTGTGTTCTTTCAGTGTGCTTGCCCAGCTCTGTGCAGGTAGCTGGTTCAGCGGATATCTTGTTGCCTCAGCAGTGCTGTTTAGGGTCCTCAGCCTTTCTGTCCTTGAAGCTTCAATGTTCTTAGTAGATAGTGCAGCATGTTAGTTCAGCAGATTTTAATCTTATTCAGAAAGACCACAGGCACTTGGCCAGGTTTATTGCTGTCAAGACACAACCCTAGCTCCCCGGCTCTGTGGCTACAGGTACACTACCATGGGTGCCCTGTGGCAAGGAACAGCTCAGTCAGCGGCAGGACTCTCCGCTGCCCCCTTGGCGGATCGAAGAATTAAGGCAAAGTACTCCTACTCAACAAACAACTAACGTGCACAGCTTGCACACCACCATACGTATTTCATGACATCTGTTTGTTACCTCCCCTTGTTCCCAGTATCTTGGACAAACCGTCCCTATTCATTACTTTGCCAAATCATCCTATCGTGTACTAGCTGGAATAGATTTATGTAAACATCTAGTGCCTACTACACGAACAACTTTGCCAAGTTCATATACTGGACAGTGAACTTGTAAGCATCTGCTTTAATACATGACTGACTTTGGCTTACAGCCTGCGGTTCAGGCCTCAGTTCATGCTCCTCTCTCTCTCTCTCTCTCTCTCTCAGCTTCTTGCAGCTCTGTCTGGAAAATTCTATTACCTACATGCAAAACATCTTGTGAGATCCTAGTTTATATGAGACACATTGGACCATACTTTGAATGCCAGTTGGCTTAGCTCCAGTCAGAAACATACTTCCGCAAGTTACTTTCCATGGCCCCCTTTGCCGTGTGATCCTTTAGCTAACTTTGTACAACTCCATGCTCTTAACACTTCTGGCTGTCTGCAGAAATGTCCATCTTGAAGTTAGAATGGAGTCTTTATGTGAAGTCTCTTCAAACTTCTGAACAGTTCTTTGTTTAGTTGTTCATCATGCAGCAATGTAAAGTCATTTGACTTATTTTCTTGGTCCATCTCCAATAGGATATAACAATTATAACACAAAACAGCTGTACACACTTGTATACCAAAACCTGATTATTCCATACACTCCAGTGATTAGGTTAATAGGACTGCTTCTTACCTTTGAAACTCTCCCTGCAACTGCCAGTCATAGAATTGGTCAGGCCTTATGACATTTTGGTGGGTTCATCTTAAATATGTATGCTTCACACTGGCTTCTCAACATAATGTTTGAATGTATTGACCTCTTTTAATATAAAATTATTTGTAAGATACAATTTTTAAAGATTAGCTATATATTTCTGATTAAAATGGTTGCATGGTCCAAACTATTTGCAGTGTTTTGTGGTCGGGGTGCCAAGGCACTGAAGTTTCATCAAACTGAGGAATCTGTTAGAGTGCCTTTGGCTATAATAAAATATGAGTTGCAGTTTTAAAAAAAATCTTAATTGACACCTTTTTAGGTTTGTTTATTTATCTAGTAACATTACACCTTATACTATAACAAACAGCACGTCTACTGTATATCTCTTACAAATGTATAAGCATATAAAATAGAAGAAAAAAGGCTTAAAAAAAAAAGGAAATGACTTCACAGCTTAGCAAGCATTCGTGGTTAAACTTAGCTAGTTAAATGTGGTAGATACTTGACCTGGTAGGAAACATTGAAACAGCTTTAAAACTGACATGCTTTAACGTCTTATGCCAGAATCCTCAGTATAATTTAGGTCTATGCGTGGCAGTATATAGCATTATTATTATTACTTATTAATAAATGCCATACTTTCTGTATTGTCACTCCAAAGATCAAACTTTTAAAATAAGTAAATTAGAGAAGACACGAGACTTCTACTGTTTGTTGATAGTCTGTAGTCAAGGGTTGCAGCTTGAAGGGTGCAGTTATTATGCCTGTGAACTATATGCACTTCACATATATATTGGTGTGTAAGAAGCTTATTTGCACCATGAAATGAATGAAAACTGTAACCTACAATGTATCTGCTTTACTTTTTCAAGTAAATGTTTCACTTACTTCAATACAAACTTAAAATAAAAACTGCATCTTGTGTTGCATAGATACTATATATCTATATATATATGTACATATGCACACACCAAAATAATACATTAGAGTATTAAAATTGCAAAGTGAAGCACTCAAAAGTCAGGAAATAGCAAAATTAGAGCTGTCTGTACACCTTTGAGAAATCAAAATGAAAATCATTGTGTATGCATTAGAAATGGTCCTTAATATCATGAATACATATTATTTTTCCTGCCTCATTCAATGCACAGTGCATCAAGCCTGGATGGTGCTCGGTGAACGCAGCAGCTGTTCAGTATTTTCTCTATACCCTCTTCTGGAATGTGGCACCATGCTTCACCTACTGTACCTGGTACAAAGTCTGAGCTGAAGAAAGCATTTCTTTCCAGATTCTTCAATGATTGTCATGAATGTAGTAGCTGAGCACCTCGCAACCCCTGTGAATTTTGAGAATGATCATTGTCCCAATTTTACTGAGGTGCAACTGATGAATGGTGAGAGAAATGACTCCCCCCACTCCCAGCGCGATCTCCTGAGTCCTGCCCCAGTGGCCTTTTCCTGCCTTGTTCACTGCATGCTGTTGAATTTTCATCAAAACCAAATGAACTTCAACAGTCAATACTTTCCTAATTTTTATTGTTCATTTGTTAATGGGAAAATTTTGGAGGCCAAATAATTTCAACCAGCTGTATATTTATTTCAAAGCACTCTAACAACCCCCCACTTTAAAACAACTATAAACAACCCCCCCACACATTAAAAGGATGCTAAGAATTTACTATATAGTTTTTCTAGACAGTAGTGTTTATGAAGGAATCCTATACAAACTTTCTATATCTTATGGATAAAGGCTGGATTCCAAATCCTTCCACACACAAGTAGAGCTCCTTCTTCCATATGCTCTCAGATCTGTTAGGAAGGTAGGGCTTCTTCAGAATCCTGCCTCCTTCCTCATGTATTTTCACTAGCTGTAAAAAATCTTCCGAAGGCGCTACACTAGTGTAGAACCGGATGGTAAGAGAGAATCTTATGCAATGTAACATGCATGCACACTGGATATTCTAACAACCCGTAAGTTTGACAAATCACAGTCCATTTTCATCACAGTACTGACAGTCATGTATCAATGTAGGGACTATCTTAACATAAAGAGAGAGGTTTTATCATCTACGACTAGTCCACTAGAAATTAAAAAAACAAACAAACTTTTATTTATTTATGTGATTGAAAAAGTATCTTCACTTTCATTTAAAAAATGACTGAGCCATTTTGGCTCAAACTTAAAACAAAAAACAGCTTCCTCCCAGATTGACGAAAACCTGCCAGAATCTTTAGATTGAAAAATATATAATCAGCTTTGATCCTTTATATTATAAACACTCCTGCAACATCACATATGTGCATTAATGTACCTTCCACCTATATAAATAATATACATGCGCATATACATTGTGATGTTCTAAACTATTGGAATGTAATGAAAATAGCCTATGTGAACACCGCATTTTACAAGTTGCGAATTAAAAGCTGCAACAGTCAGGAAATGTAAATATTAAACTTCTCACACCCACACTAGATGAAAGACATAGTATTTTTTTATTATTGGTTAGACTTTTAAATGTATATCTTAATATAACCTTGCAAATCTATCATGTACATTTTCCAGACAAGGCATAAAAGCTACTCACTCAATCTTTGGCATAATGGAAAAAACTGGTGATACTTTACTTGTTAAGATATAAATATATTCTCCCCAGGCAAATGGGTGAGTAGACTCCTGCAAGGAAATGGTACTATATGTAAATTAATTCTGCTGTGTGGACTCTGTCTTGACTTTTTATATTTAAATTCTCAATGTTAATAGCCCATGGTTGTTGCATAGAATTTTTTCTTCATCCTCCTTTTTCTTCCACTCCATCCCACTCAGGACATGTTCACTGTCAGTTTGCCACCAAGAAGTTTAGCTCCTAGAAGGAAGCCGTACAGACAGTAGTATGCCTATTGCATGCCTGTCAGTGATACATCACCAAATATGAGGTCATCTGTCCTGTAGTGCCAACACTAGTTCATGGTATGGAACATCCTAGATGCCATACTCTGATTGTCACCAGCCTTGGTTACATCTTGCAGTGTGAACCCAACACACTCCCAGTCCTTGATTTTTCCAAAAATGTGTGCTCTGCACTGTCCAGCCCTTGCCTGGACAGTTCAAATATTAAAGGTCCATTGCACCTGTCAAGAGTCTATATTCAACAATTTGTTTAACTGGAGTTACCGAACAGTGTAGTTTAAACACAACAATGATTACTTTATATTAAAATTGAAAAAAGTTTATTTAACTACAAAAAGAGAGGTTTTAAGTCAGGTACAAGCATAAGGTATTAAAGTCAGAAAAGATTGAGAAACCTAAAGATAATTTTTATTTAGTAGCTAAAACTTAACAAGCTAGACTGGGTTCAAAGTAAAATCCTTGCCACATGTTCCCAGCAAAAGGGCTGACCAAATTTTCAGGTCAGGATCTCCCCTCAAAGTCAAAGGGCTGGTTTCTTTATTATCTTAAGTGAAAGAGAGACCTTTGGGGTTTCTACCCCTTTCTTTTATACCTTTTGAAATGGATTCTTTTGAGGGCTGTCCTCAAAGCAAAGTTTATTCAAACAGTAAAGAAGGTGATACAGCGTTTGGTTGTGGAGGCTCCATGTTTGTTCTTCTCACTTGTGTTTGCAGAAGTGAAAATTTGCTTTGTCTCCTGCCTTTTCTTTTTGCTGCTGTCTTGAGGACCCAGTTTACTATTCATATGCAAATTGAGGTGAACACACATACTTCTGCATGGGCAGGGCTAATTGAAGAAATTTCATGTGGTTTTGAACATGTGCTAATAATATCATACAGGGGAATTTCATAACATTACTTGTATTGCTACATACATTTCACCATGATGTCATTGTCCAGCGAGAAGTTGATTTTCAAATACCTCACAAGGCATATTTTGTACAAAGATGATTGCCATTCTGTGGGGTATGAAAACAGTGGTACTTTCAGTCAGACACCTGGACAAGGTTCAGGCTTACTGTTTCTCTAGTACTAGAAGGGGGACTGTAGCTCTACTAGAAAACATTGTGACTTCTTATTGCATTAGTGTCTAGATGACCCAACTAAGATTAGGGTGCTATGTGCTTTCTCACATGATCTTGTGGAGGGATCTTTTTTAACTCAAAATGCATTGATGAACAGCAGCCTCAAAATGTTCATGGCTATCCGAAGAAATCCAAGGAGCTTGTTACCCAGCTTTGTTGCAAAGATTCAAGTTCAAATTTAAATTGACTGAACATTGCTGATTCATGAGCGCAAGTGGAACTCTAATGAAGGCTGGTTACTTGAGGCTTGAGTCAAATGTATTGCATATCTCTAGAAAACTATACCCATATGGGGTAGCCTGCTGTTGTTAAAAATGTCAAAAGATGACACCAAATATCTGTCTCTGTGTATTCAAATATATTTCTGAGATTATTCATTGAGATGTGCTTATCCTTTGACATTTGGGTGCTAATCCGAGATACATGAATGACATTTCCCTTTAAATAGTACATAACATTTGGGAGCAGGGTTATATCTACCCCAAAATACCAAGCACTTTAATGGGTATAATATTTGTAGGGCTTTGTCCCCAATTGGGAAATATCTTTGAGCTGATGAAGATGTGGCCTACAGCTGGCCTAAATATAGGATGGGGAACAAGATAGCATCCAGTGAATCATGACTTCTAAATGGAATTGATATTTTTTGTGGGTCTCTTAAAAAAGAACTTGCTAAGTTTCCTACAGTTAAATCCAACTGACTTGTATCACAATTTGCTACTTGTTCTCATACCCTAACACCATGTATTTTCTCACTTCTATGTATTGCTCCTCTGTAGCTAGTGGAACCAATGACTTCAGACCCACATCCTGCACCACAGTGAAACAAAACCACTCTAGCAGCCCCACCTCTGGAACTAGACTGCAGCGGTAGAGAAGTCAGAGACCTAAAACCATGCATAAACTGGAAGTTTCTAAATTAAGGCAAAGACTTAAAAACTGTCACAAGAAACTCGCGCCTCCGGGCAGCAATATGTGACACGTCTCAGGAAACTCATTTATTTCCTTCCTCCATCCTAGCAGGGTGTGAGTGCAAGCCTATTTTCCCCGCCCTCTCCAGAAAGAGAGAGTGGAAGAAGTTCTCCTCATGTAGCCTCTTCCCTAGGGAAGGTGAGAGGGGAAGATAGCTAAGGCCTGATGGGGGTGGATGGGATGGGTTTTCTGCAGGAGCTATGAGGGTGGTTGCTGTGAGGTAGGCTGAATGATTGGGTGGAGCTCTAGGGAAGTGAGGTGGAGAAACGTCTAGGGTGAATGGTGTAAGGTGCGTGGGTGGGAGGGCTGAGTGGTGAGAAGCATGAGGGTTGCCTGGGTGGGTTGTGAAAGGCTACAAGGGATGCTTGGGGGTGGCTTAGATAAGGGCAATTTGGAATACATAGGATACATTGGGGTGTTAGTGTAGGAGTGCCCGTCGTTGTTGGGGCCACCTTCTATAGGTATGGGTACTCCCATTGCCGCCACCTCAACACTTTTTTGTTTGCTGGTCTTCTGGCTGGGAGAGGGTAAGTTAAGAAGCCTCCTGGAGAACGGCCTCCATGGAGCTCTCCTCGGTATGGTGAGGGTGTAGGAGATATGGCAGAGCAATCCCTGCAGATGCAGATACTTCTTAGAGTGGTGACAGGGTGGCCAAAATCACGAGTGACTCACTGGGAGCAGAGCACATTCAGCTGGCTCTAGAAACGGAATGGCAGAATAAAGTGGTTTCAAGGCTAAGCTAATGCTAAGTTTTCACAGATGCTTTCAGAATTTTTATTTTGTAGGTTTAACAGAGGAACAATTTTTATCTTTCAATTATTTTCGTGGAGGTCTTTACTGGAAATGTTAACTTCCCCCTTCTATCACTCTTCTTTCATTTTGCCACTGAAAAAGGGGGGCCAAGGGGTAAAACCCCCAAATCTGACCCCTCCACACACACACTATTTTCCCTTTGTCCAACAAACCCACAGAAAAAAAATCTAACTGAATTTTTCATGAAACCTTTCACTTTTTTTAAAAAAAAAAAGCCATCTGTAATCAAATTCTGAATGGAAGATTTTGCCCAGCTCTGCTCCAAGGTAGAAATTTAGTCCTGATCTACACAATAGTAGTAAACTACTGTAGTTAATAGTACAGCCTCCTCAGGTGGATGCAGTTCTATTGGTATAAGGGTTCCATATGCTACACTATCTTTCTGTACAGGAAGGGGAATAAGCTATATTGGTACAAGGTACCTTTACACCAGTATAACTGTGTCCACACTAAAGTCTGTATACTAATGTGATTTTTTTAAAAATCACTTTCTAATTGAAGTAGCTATACCACAGCAAAAACTGTATAGAACTGGCCTTAAAGCACTGTGAAAAGCCGTAGGAATGGGGAACAAAACCGCTGTAGGGGAAAGGGTGGAGATGGGTTGGAATGGGCTGGTTAAGGAGCAGGAAAGGATGACTAATTTAATTCATTATTAAATAAGCAAGACTTTGAGGATGCAGAAGTTGGGTACTAATTAGCCTCTGTAAGCACATAGGAAAACAACACCAATAAGACTTTCTTCTCCTTATTGTTAAGACCCACTCTATGTCTTGTCTCAAAATTGGGCTGGAAGGTTTTGGGATCTATGGCTATATCATCACTCCAAAAAAGGTGTGTGCTTATTTTTTACAGCAGGAGAACTGATGCGCATTATTTAGGCGAGGTCCACTCTATACTGTCTACCTGTGACTGAGCATGCCTAGCTAACCCTGTGATAAAACTACTTGGCCTGTCTCCCCAAGGATTTTTCACCCGGATAGCTAGCGTACATTAGTTATCCCATAATAAAGCATACTTTTTTGGCAGTGGAGAAAATGTTTCCCTATGTTTCTACAGCAAATGGCACAATGTGGCCCTGGAAGGGCACGTATGCCCAATAACATGCCATGACACAGAACGCTGTTAGAAAGATAATTGACATGATTACTGCATGATGCAACAAAGTGAAAATGTTGACGTGATCAGCATCTCTAGAGCTTTAAAGAATTTTTTTTTTTAATTTTATGATTAAAAGAGAAAAAGGATTGAATTCAGTAGAAGCTGCTGGATGCCCCAAACCAGAAAATTAGAGGGGATTTCAGCAAATAAAATCTCATTGTATTTTGATGCTCAGGAAACATCTTATTTTACAATGCCATTTTCCTCACCATTCTGGCATTTGTTGCCCTGTTGATATCAGTAGCATGAATGAGCAACTCTGGAGCATAAAGCCAGAGTATCCTAAGGAGGGGGAAAGGAAAACCTAGTCCCATCTGATATTTGTGTTTAAAATTGCTTCTTAATAATTCTGTTACACCACATAGAATGGAGACTAAGATAATTGGAAAACGTTAAATATGGACTAAAACTACTGGGTATGTTCGGAAAAGCTTGTGCAGCTTGGTTTAAAATCCATGGTGTCTGTTACCAGAGTAAAATTGCTCAACTCTGCTCCATTGAGTGACAGTGAGCCTGATCTAATGACCGTAGGAATCAATGACACTGTTTTCTTTGACATAGAGGGGCATAGGATCAGGCCCCATTAAGAGTTGCATTCAAGAACTAAAACCTTCATAAGATGTTATAACACTTCTGTTCAAATTTCGCTTCAAATTACATTCTGCATTAGAGGGTGTCATGCTCATCTTGGCAGCTAATTTGAAATTAGCCCTGCACAAAGCTTTAAATTTGTCCCAGCCATTCAAACTGAATAATTTCATAATTTTGTGGGATTAAATATGTTCCATGTTTTATCTGGGTCAGAGCTTCTCTGAATTTTGCTGACAATAAAATAGAGTAGCAGGTACAATAAAACTGTAGCCAGATATGAAGTTTCTGGTGCTCCATGAATTTTTGGGGCAAAGTGTATGTGGGGAAAGACTTGGAAAGTTCATGTGTTTGCCAAAAACATTCATGTTAAACGTAACAAGAAACTGGATTTTACAATCATACTGATGTCAGTTAATCTGACAGGAATTAACAATCTTTGTCCTTTGATTTTTACTAACAGTAGTTAAACTTTCTATTGATGCCCCAGGCAGAAAATCTAATGTATGTACAGTAGGATTTACAAGATATGGGGCACTGAAAGTAAAAACTCATCACTTTTAAATTTACAAAATGTTAAAATTGTATAAACTCCCAAATCATTGATTGAAGTCCTTTTGAAAATCATTTTTTGTACTCCTTTTGTATGTTGAGTCAAGATATTGTATTACTAGGCTTTTCTTTCTTCCTTTTCCACCTATGTGGAAAAGTTCTCTTAAAAAAACAACAAACCCCTAAATGACATAAACTTAGGTCCCTCTATTTTCAGGCTGTTCAGCAGGTGGTGCTATTTAGCTGTTTTCATTAGGAAAGACTTTCCCAACCTAAACATAGCTTTACAGGAGGGGACTAAAGCAAAGGGCTTGATTTGCTGTTCTGTCGGTCCTAAACCAGAAAAATCTCCAATGGCTGCAGACAAAGCAGAAGAAATTTAATCTTGCCAAACTCTTAAATGGGTGTAGATTAAGACAGGATCTTGATGGTAAACACCCAGTGGTCTGACATAGCCTTAGCTTTGTCACTGATTTGCTATGTCCTGCAAACCCTTGTGCATGTGAGCAGACCCATTAAAGACTGCTAAAGGTTGGCAGGTGTGCCTGTAAAGGGACTGTAAGAGGAAGGAGGACAAGGAGGGATGTGTTTGTTGGAAGTCTGGGGGAAGGATGATCAAAGGAGTCTAGAATGGGCCTGCTGCTTTCAGCCCTTAAGCATGGTGAATCCTGTTAATGAAAGTCCAAATCTTCTATGGGCTTGTTCCACAATACATCTATGCCTCTGCTCTCATTCTGGTCCTCCATTACTAATAGCCTCCTCCTCTACATTACATCCTCTATCTAGCTCTTTTCTCTCCCTTGTGGGTCAACTGTTCTTAAACCTCCCTCATCAGTTTACTTCGCTTTCGTTGTAAAGCATTTTACAATATATTTTATGGAAGATGCTCTGTCAGAGCTTGTCTAAACACTGTTTTCATACCTTGATGCTGGTTTAAAATCTCTATAAATTGGTATGACCTTCCTAATATGGATGCAATTATAAGCACCTTCATAACTGTCCACACCAGAGGCTGTGCCAATTGAACTACATCAGTTAAAATTGGTTTAACAGTAACATGGGTACAAAAACTGTATGGACCAGGCCTATGAAATGCGCTTAAAAGGAGTAGTTTACTCCACCAGGCTGCTGCTTTCTCTTCGCTGCTCTTCTGTTTAGTCCTTTTTTGTTCTCCCTTCTCCCCCTACTGCTTCCCTTCTATGAATTCATATATCCTTTTCCTGAACCCACCTGTACAATGTCCTCTGATCACCCTGCTTTTCTCTTCCCCTGAAGGGTTCTTCAAACCCTTCCCCCTTCTTACAAAGGCTGGACCCAAAAGTTCTGCTGTGGATTGAAAAGTGATATGTAGAAATCTTGTCCCAGGAGCAAAGAGAAAGTGGTGCCATCTAGCTGGAGACTGGATGAGCATAAGAGGATGACTGAATTCCCTTCCTATTGTTGTGGGGTTTCCAGTTGACGATTAAAGAGGTTTATTGGGGAAACTGCATCCCTTGCCTCCATTTCAAGGGCAGTTCTAATCTAAAAATGATGGTTAAAATGGCACTGTGGGGATGAGGGTGATCCGATAAGTGTTAAAAGTCAAGATGGGGGTGTGGGTAATAGGTCTCATTGAAGAAAAAGCCCCACCTATAGGGACTGTCCCTATAAAATAGGGACCTCTGGTAATCCTAATGGGCACCCTCTAATGTGAAATACGTTAGAGTAAATCTAACTCTGTTACCCATAGTAGTTTCTGCAGCAGTAAAATATAAAATGTAACTGCTGAGTTTGCTGTTATGACTGAATACACACTAGGAGCAGCTCAGATGACTAAGGTGGAACTATTACAGAGTCACTCTTCTGACCATAGCTGTACTTCAAGTAAATCTTGGTGGAAAAGAAGTCCAGACTGAAGGAGTTCATAACCCAGTGGCTTTGATGCTCATGCTGTAGGCAATCCCCTCCATTTCCTATCCCTGTAGTGAGTCTCTCTACAGTCAGTGAGTGGACTTCTCACTGTCTCATGCTTTTGCTTTGAGTAAAAAAAAAAAAATCAAATTATAATTTTTTCCATTTTTTCAAAAGTGCATATTGAAAAGTCAATCCAAGACTTATCTGCTTAGCAGTACAGTAGGTCTTTAAAAATAATTACATTGAATAGTTTATATCTCATTTTGGATTTTTTACAACAAGCTGTTCTGATAAAGTGCAAAACAATAATAAACTCTGTATTTATACATTTGGTTTCAGTGAAATTTCTACTACCTATTTTCAAATGTCATTGGAGTAAATGGCTAAATTTACAGAACAGTCATTTCTGTGCCATTTCTTGCTATTTAAGATCCATATCTGGTTTCTCATCTCTCCAGTTCGGCTTCTAGTATTTCTCCCCATGTATCAGCATCCATGGGATACATACTTCTTTCTGGTAAGCCACAGCATGAATGAATGTTGCTATATCTTCCGCTCAGCCATTCATGCTTCACTTTGCTCTTCCAGTAGTTTCTCAATAGGGTGACCTGATAAATAATAAACAGTTAAAAAGCCTTGAAAAACTTGAATAAACTAAGCAGGAGTCAATGTAGACATTGGAAGTTGGGAGAACTAAAGTTTTACACCAGAAAAAGCATCTACACAACAACACACATGCCTGTCTGGGACCTCAATGCAATACACAGGTGTAAAACTGCCCTCTAGTGGATCAGGGCTTTAACTTTCTCATTTTTCAGTGCAACGTGAGTCATTCTTGCTTCTCAAATTTTCTGCTTCTTTTAGACTGAATCCCTACCCTAAAGTAAAACTTTTTCACTTCTCTATTTCTCTTCTCCTCCTGGGGCCCCCAAAATAACCCCATCTCTCTTGTGTGTTCTTGTAACAGGGTGGCTGGGTTCTTCTGTTGATGCTCCCTACTAATGCAGGGTGGTACTAACTTGTTGACTCATTGATGCTTGTAGCTTGTTACCTCACCCCTGGATAAAAGGAGGTAGAAATAGCAGTCTGGGAGAGGGATCTAGGTTAGAGAAGACCTATAGGAGGAGCCTTGGAAATTGGCCATGTAACTGGAAAATGTTTGGACTAGGATTTTTGGTGTTTACTTTGTTGTTAAAGTCAGATGCCAGGAAGGTCTTGAGTTTGGACTTCAGTGTGTCTACTCTCTTCAGAACAGTGTGAGCATTCCATCTGCTCACAGCCCTGTCTTCTTGTGAACCTTTGCCTCATAGTGAACCACTAAAACACTTTCTGAGCAAGGCCGTGACTCTAAAACCTCTTATAAGTCTGAGTTCCACTGACCATAATCTATGCAGAGATAAACTTAAAGTCCCAAATGAGGTGGATGAGGGGTCTCTAAAGCTGCTGGTTCTCTAACCCCTAGCTGCAGCTGGCTAACGAAGTGTGTAGGGGCAAGTACCTCTCTAGCTCTGCAGATTCAAGGAGCCCCTTCTCTTCAAGCAGGATTATTCCACTGAAGTGAAATTATGGAGGAACATGTCTGTAAAACTGTCTCCCTTTCTCAACCTGTTCCATTCCAGAGATGGAGTGATCACTTCTCAGGGATCTTAGGATAGCTCATTGTCACGATGGTACTCTTATTTCTTGGCATCTCTGCAGAGACTGCCAGTTGTGGTGGTAATGGTGCTAGTGATACTTCACTAGGGCCTGATCTATACTAATGAGGTCCATGCAAGGCGGCTTCTGTGGACCTAATTATGTCAGTGTATATACTAGAATGCAGCTTCTGCTGAAGGAAGTTGCTCACTATGCTGACACACCTCCACCTCATGAGGTGTAGCACTTATGTTAATGTAGTTAGGGTGACGTGGTGTCCATGTAAACACTGCTTAACTTACATTGCCTGTTGGCTATCAACCCAAGTGGGCTAACAGCTGCCCTCCCCCGAGCTGTCAACCAGGCACGGGTTTACAGCGGGGACGAGGGGACAGTTGTGAGCCCGTATCTGGCTGACAGCTGAGGTGGTCAGCACCAGCGCTGCTGGGCTCCAGCTGTCAGAGTCCCATAGTGTCTCAGTTCTGTTGGTGGAAGTGCTCCTGGTGAGGAAGCACGCCTGACAGAAGGAGGAAGTGTGAATGTGAACCATGGCTTTAATTACTGAGGTGGCTGTACATTGACTTAAAATACAACTATTTAAGTTTGTAGTGTAGACCAGCCCCGAGTCCTCACCGGCTGTAGCTATTAGAAGGCAACAATGCTGGGTTGCTCTTAACCTTGGCTGGATCAGAAATACTGATCAGGAGCAAACCTCCCGTATCTTAATACCACTCCCCAGAGCTATCCAGTTTCCCAAAGCTGGACAGTCCATGTTCTTAAATGTACCTTCCACGAATACCCGTTCCTCCGATCACAGTCTATCTCTCGCTGACAGACAGCTCTCACTGTTAAACAGTGATGTTTCCACAAATAGTCACTGTTTTCAATTGCCCGATTCCAGCTCCTGCATGTCATTGCAGCGCTGCATAAACTCCGCACGTCCAGTTCATTGAAAATTTGAAAACTGACTTCTGGAGGCAGCAGCTCCACAAAGTCCTCCTGCCGCCCTTCCTCCTGGTGGGGCGGAAGAATGGTCCGTTCCTTACGCCAAGCGACAGCCTGTTTGTTCTTCTTGGAGGCTTTCTGCATACTTTAAGGTCCGGGTACATCAGTCATCGCTGAGTAACCCTGCGGGCGAGGAAGCATTGCACACCGGTCACTCAACCGACCCAGAGCTGGGTCCAGGCCGTTACCCCTTATCTCAACTACACGATACGGGGTGTCCGCTTTCACCACAGTTAGCATCCCACGCTCTGTTAAAGCGTCCCAGGCATCCTACAGCGCCGCGGACTGAGGCCAGAGCAGCCCCTCTGGCTGTGCGCGACTGGTAGGCGCTGCCCGTCGTGTTTGCCCAGCGCCGAGCACTCGCTCTGTTGCATGCTGCCCAGGGCTGAGGGACAATGTGAATGGGGGGAGGGGTGCTGAGAGCTCTTGAACCCAACTGTGTAGCAGGGAACCCCTGCCAGCCCAGGGTGCCGCAGCGCCCCTCCCCCCATTTCAGCACTTCCTCAGGCCAGGGCTGGCCCAGGCGCTAAGCCCATGGCCCAGGGCGGGCCTTTCCGCACGCGCGCGCGACTCATCGGCCCCTCCCCCCGCGCAGGCCGCCCCCTACCTGGCCTCGCGCGGCGGCGGCGGCGGCTCCCAGGTGACGGTTTTTTAAACGTCTCCCTCCCCATTCGAAAGTGTTTGTTTACATCCTCCGCCCTCCCCGCCCTGCGCATGCGTCGGAGGCCGCGGGGGGCCCCGCGGGATGTCGGGATTTGTAGTTTCCCCGCGGCGCCGCGCCTGTGAGGTCCGGCCGGGCGGGTCGGGGACTCCCGTTTCCGGGGTGGCCGGCGGTGCGGGGGTGTAAACACGCGCACAGCGGCAAACGGAAGGGGGACCGGCCGGGCCGGGCGCCTCAGTCCCTGGCTCGGGTTTCCGGAGGGGACGGGGCGTAGGCTGCGCCCGGACCGTGCCCCGCCGGCGGAGAAGGGCTGCCCCCCCCCCCGGCGTCGCCCATGTCGGGGTTCGAACTAGCGCCCGCGGACGGGGGCTGCCCGGTGGCGCTGCCGCCCGGCCAGACGGTGCTGGGAAGAGGCCCCCTGCTGGGAGTAAGTCTGGCTCCTCGGGCGGGGGGGCTCCCTGACCGCGCTCCGCCGCGGCCCCCCCGTGCCTAGGAGCCGCCTGGGGCTGGCCCGGGACAGGCCCGTGGGCCGCTGGGCAAAGGGTTCAGCTCCGACAGGGAGCGAGTAGCCGGGCCCGCTGCTGCCCCATCGCTCTGTAGGCCCCGCTGTCCCCGGCCCGGCTCGGCTCGGCGTGGCCTTGCTTCGCCTCCTCTGCATCACAGGGTCCAGGGCCAGAGGGGACCATCGCATCCTCTGGTCGCCAGGCCCTCGGCTGTAGCCCCAGGCTCTTAGACTTCACCCGCTGAGCCCTGTGCTCACCCCCGTACCGGGAAGGCAGAATCGGAGCCCTCCAGCTCCTCTCCAGCCTTTCTCCATAATCACCAGTGGCATAGACGGGTGTTAAAGGAGAAACTCCGTTTTCCTTAACGTGACTCCAGGACCTGGGGCTTTAAGAGAAACTCTAAGACTTGTAATCAAATCGGACGGGTTGGAAACAGTCATTTTCCTGTTTTGTGTAAACATCTCTTTCCTGCCTCTCTCCCAAATCAGAGGAAATTAGGGGTCAAACTGGGGAGAGGGAGTAGCATTTTTACTCCCCCCAATTTTCTGCCAACACAAACCAGGGTCGGCTCTGAGAATCCAAAACAAGACACTTACAGGAGACCTTAATAATAACACGATAGGGTCTTGTGCTTTCTTCAACTGTGAAATAACTGGTAATGTTAATACATTACTGCAGAGTTAACAGTCCATTGAAATGAATAGGGACAGTGCACGTTTTTCTCCAAACTTTTGTTTGGCGATGGGGAGCCTGCAGTGGAGAGGGGAGGCCCTGCCCAAGGGAGCAAGTTGGAGAGTGAGCCTGCCTTGCAGTCATCCTGCAGCAGTGATTCATGTCTGGCCGGGCAGGGTTTGGATCCTTGCTCTAGGGGTTGTGACCTGGCACGCTGGGTCGCTGCATCTCTCAGGCTTGGCTTGGCCACCTGGTGTCCTGACAGCTGGGCCAGACCTGAGTGGCACTGCGACCTGTGCGCCAGGTCACAGTGTCTGGAGTTGGGGAGCCAAGCTCAGCTCTGTGGGGCAGGAACTGCTACAGGCAATGAGAGCAGGACAGACTCACTTTTCAAGTTTGCCCTCTACTTCTGGGGCTTCTCTGCACTGGGCCTGCAACCTACTATTTAGGAAACACTGCTTTAGAGCAAAAGATGGCATCCTCCAGAATAATCACCTCTTCTCTGAAGCACCGCATACAAATTTAAAGTGAAATAATTTTCTCAAGCTTCTTCCATTGACCTAGCCATGTCTACATGTTACGTTGGCTTAGCTATGGCACTTAACGGTGTGAATTTTTTACACCCTTAAACAATGTAGTTATGTCAATCTAAACGTTAAATGTAAACCAGGGTTTTTACTCACTTACGCATATCAGCACTTAGTACATAATCACTATGGTATCTTTCTCTAGTTAGCAAATATGGTTACATTCATCAAAAGCTTTTATATGAATCTGCTGTAGTTTTAGGTTTGGGAGGAAGATTATCTTGAACTCTCTGATATAAATGGTGTCAGTATTTTAAAACTCTTTTAAAACCATAGTATACATTTTTGCCCTCAGTTATACATGTACAAACCAGTGGATTAGGTAGAGGTAGAATCTGATCAACTGTTCTGTGTTTAATCTGTAATGCTAGTGCCCCCAAACAATGGAATAGATACACAAGGGTGAGATTGAAAGTGAGATTGACTGGAAAATTTTTAAACTGATCAGTGTGCATTCATTATACTAGCTCTCAGGTAGATAAATGTCTGCGTAATCCTAGTCCCAGTGGGCTAAGCACCATATCCATATTAATTATCTGGATGGATATATCCTGTTTATGCTGTTAAAGAATTTGCTATTGCTTTGATTGTGGTAGGAAAGGTGTAGTGAGGGGAGGGAGCCGGTCCTTTTTTAAAATAAATGCTTCTGGTTGTGTTCAATTTGGGACTTTTTCCCATTTAGATTTCCTTTACCACCTAGGATTTTTGCACTTAGCACATTATTTTGCATTTGTTCCTTTGACTGGGCTTCCTCCAAAAGAGGGCAGGTACATGATGGCTTTTTCATAGTTAATATATTTAGCATTAAAATAAAAACAAGCTGACCTCTTCTAGGCTTCTCTCTAGCAATATAGCTATATAATAAATAAATGGGAACTTCCTGAAGTGCTTATTCAGATTGTTCAACTATGCTGCCCAAGCTTCAAAGGTTTTCTGGAGAAAATCAAGCAGTTGTACAATATTAATGCATAGTAAATGAAACACCATAGGTAGAACTGGCAAACAGATCAGCATAGGGGTCAAATAGTCATGAAAATAAATGTGTGTTTCAGGACATAAGCAATCTGACTCGTTTAAAAGCTATGTAGGCTTCATGTGCATAGACTGGAAGCCTTTTCAGTCAGATTATTCTCATTTAAATTACTTTCTGATATTAGATGGCTATTTGTTTTTCTTCCTGTACACTTGGATTGGCTTTTGAATTTATATATTAAAATCATAGCTTGCATAATGTAATTTTAAGATTAGTTCTTGGTTGGTTCAAAGAGTTGTGTGCAAGGCTGTTACTATTTTATGAGATGTATTTCAGGATTGGACTGCTAGACTATTTCTGGTCTGTGGTCTTGAATTTTATTTGACTTTAACTGAGGCTTTTTTTCATTTTGTGATGTTTTATGACTTGAATGTCTTCTTTACTAATTCATAGAATACCTGCTCATTGACTTCATCAGCATTTGCTTTAATGAGAACCACGTTAGTTGCTTGTCTGTGTGCTTAATTGATTTTCAAAGTCTAAGCTAGTAGCTAAAGAATGGAGGAGGACCACTTCATGAAGATCCCAGACCTGTTATTGTTGTAAAATGATAGACTTAATTGCTCTGTGATCTTTGGATTTCTAAAGAGCTGAGGATGTCAGCTGAGGAAGGCTTGACTTGGGGAGGCTGCCGATAGGGGATGCACTGCCTACACAGATCTTCTTTGATATGGGGATGTATGAAAGATGTGTTTGGATCACCTTCTCTGGCACTGGAAATGCTCAGTGTGTATGAGCAGGCCACTGGCAATGGACACGCATCTTTCCCTCTTAACTCTTTTTTCCATCTGTGCAAAGAGATGAAATTATGTCAAAATCTCATTTGTAGAACTGGAATAGAGCTAAAATAATTCAAGACACCTACTAGCCAGAGACCGGTAAGAAAGATGAGAAGCGGTGGGGGAGTTTGGGAGGTCCAAAGGCAACCCTGAGAATTCCAGTCCTCACATCCAACTGTTGATATAGGGGCTGGTGCTGAGATTCTTATCCATGGACTCTGCTCAGATGCTCCAGTTTTCATATTGGTTTCTGCCTAGTTAGTTTGGTGTTTGAAAACCAAAACCCATATTAGCAGACTCTGGCTGATGAAAAGAGAACATTTTCTCAGCTTGCTCCCTTTTGCCACCAGAGCCTCCTGATTGCAGAGCCATGCCAGTGGCATGGGTGTCTTTGCTGCGTCACTCCTCCTTGAATTTCCTGGCTGCAATCCGAGGAGTGGTGGAAAGGATCTATAGATGAAGGTGGATCTCTGTTATTCTCTCCAAGCTTCTGTTTTTTTTTTTTTTCTAGTCCTACTGCTTACATCTGCTGGTGTTCATAGCTTTCTGGAATAGCAGAGTGAAACTGACACCTCGGTCAGTTGTTTGCAGAAGAACCTGTGTAGCTTGAAAGTTTGTCTCTCACCAAAAGAAGTTCATCCAATAAAATTACCTCACCCACCTTGTCAGTTTTATCTTTTTCATTGCTTGACCACAGGTTCTTGATAGCAACAGGGAAACCACTGTTTCCTGAGTTCTGTTGAATTCTCTCTGTTGCCTGGCAAAGCTAAGAGCTGCAAAGGTATGGAAACAGTATCTGTAACTCAGCCTAGTTCCTTTATCTCTGTAAAGGCCAGATCTATGAATGGTATATCCGTGCTGGTGAAAGCCATGGAAGTTGCAGTCCCCAGTTCAGAGAATATCCACTATCAATAAACAGAAGTGGAAAGAGGAAGTGCCTCAGGATGACTATCCCAAATATCAGTGCAGGTCCCATGATCACATGTCCGTGAGGAAGCCGAACACATGTCCTAGACACACTGGGACCACATCATCACACACAGTCTGTTACAATGGTGATGTGGTCTGCTGTTTCCAGCACACTCCATGAACAAAACTGGAATTTACTCGCTTGCTTATAATTTAGCATATAATGTTTGTAATAAGTGCCCACGATGAGGAAAAAAGTCTATTTTTTTTCAGTTGAATTTATACTGGTCAAGTGTTTTGTTTTCAATAACCTTTCAGATATTTTTTTTGGTATAATGCACATACAGTGACTGTTTTCATTTTTGAGTTTACTTGGTTAAGTGCAAATTCCTCTCTAGAGGTCACAATACACTTGTAATGCTGGTAGCAGTTTTCTGCTAGTTTGAATACACATTTTTAAATAAACACAAAAAAAAATGCCTTAGTTTCCTACAGAGATGTAATTAGATCTTCTTGCTATCTTGAATGCCACACTTAAAGGAAATATGTGAACAAGAGAAACTTTCCTTGCAAATAGTAGCAGGTTTCTAGCTTAAGACATCAATATTTGTTACGCTGCACATATAGGAGAGCAAACTCACTTTCTGTAATAAATAATATTATTAAAACAAATGACTGCAGCAAAAATATCATTAGAGCTCCAAACTTCTCCAAATGAAAAAACAGAAGAATTCGCATCTGTTACAGTTGGATTAAAAATTACTTTAATTTTTAAAAACAGCATGTATCTCACAGAATGTTCTTGTAATGCCAGTCTTTAGGAACTAATGACTTTCATAATTTTTTCCTGAGTTTTGTAAGCCTCTGAGTACTGTCTCTATTTCAGTTTTAATATCACTGTTTCTAAATTAACTGTTGGTCTGCTGTGGTGATGCTGGTGGGATTTATTGGAGTTGCCCTGAAAGTTTCTTTATAGAAAACATGACTTTCTGCTCTTTGCATACCAGTAGCCTTGGGACAAGCACAGCACTCTATAATATTTCAAGACACGTTGGCTCTTTTATTCTATGTAGTTTTTGTCAGGCCTTGAAAAACCATGAGATTTTGACGAATTCTGGGGTGGTTTTTTTGTTGACTTTAGCGTTTTAAGCTGGCGGGGCTCGTTCTCCACACTGAGGGTAGAAAGCTAACTTTTGGATTTAACAGTATAACTTCAGGCATCCAGTTCTGAAAATCTTGACCGTAATATTTTAATCTAGTTCTAATACATACTTTTAAAAAAATAAAGAAAAATTAATTGCCTTATGTGGAACTACTTACAAGACATCAGAATCCTACAGCTTGCACGAACTGCACTCAATGAGTACTTGTAATCTGACTGTTGGTTTATCGTGATTTGATTTTTTTTTTGTTTACTATAATGATTCCAGAGATATGACTGCTCTTATCTCAAATGTCTTTTTTTTCAGATTACAGATAAGAGAGTATCCAGAAAACATGCTATATTGGAGGTGGTGGGTGACCAGCTTCGCATCAAACCGGTAACTTGACCTTTTTTGCTGGTTCTATAACAGTCAAGTTACACCAGAAAAAGCTACTTTGGTATCAGATACAAATGGATCTCAGTAATTCTTAATGAAATCTATGTAAGAAGTAGACATTGAACAGATGCTTTATTTTCGGACATTCCTGAATTTCATATGGTGAACCACATTGCTTTTTCTAAAAGGTGATTCTGGAGCGAAACTGGCATTCTCTAAGGATGGGAATACACTTCACAAACATTAATATACTCATTGTACCCATCTGATGTTATCCTCATATTTTGGAGACTCTGACTTGCCTCAATTCACGGGGGGGCAGAGGCGGGGAGATGATAGAGTGATGAACAGGAGCCAGTTCTCTTGATTCCCCATCCCCTCTTCTTTACAGACCGCCCCTTTTTCTCATTGGCATTTCTGTATTCTGCAATCAAATGATTTTCAATAATTTTGATTTTATTTTTATCTGTTACGGTAATGTAGCTCTGGAAAAACGTAAGAAATATAGAACATAATTCTGGAAGTGCTGATTGTGACTCCATAGTTAGTTCAATTTTGCACTTAAAGCAAGGATTCATCCTCTTTTGTGTAAAAAATAGTGTATCTTCCCTAAATGTACAGCATTTACTGAATACAGAGTGAATTTTCTGAAAACTTGTAAGTAAATCTGATAATTAGTTGAGGTGAAAATTAAATTTGAGTCCTTCCAGAAAATTAGCTTCTATCAGTCTTTTCTTTTGACTTGCATGCTCTTAATTGAATAACACAGATTCTTAAGAACATAAACATAAGAATGGCCATACTGGATTAGATGTGGTCCATCTAGCCCAATATTCTGACTTCCCACAGTGGCTGGTGCCAGATGCTTCAGAGGATATGAACAGACAGAACAGGGGAATTTATTGAGTGATCCTTCCCCTGTCATTCAGTCCTAGTGTTTGGCAGTCTCATAGACTCATAGACTCATAGGTCAGAAGGGACCAATATGATCATCTAGTCTGACCTCCCGCACAAGGCAGGCCACAAAACCCTACCCATACACATTTATAACAACCCCGAACCCATGACCGAGTTGTTGAAATCCTCAAAAATGAGATTTGAAGACCTCAAGCTGCAGGGAATCCACCAGCAAGCGACCCATGCCCCATGCTGCAGAGGAAGGCGAAAAACCTCCGTGGCCCCTGCCAATCCGCCCCGGAGGAAAATTCCTTCCCGACCCCAAATATGGCGATCAGCTAAACCCTGAGCATGTGGGCAAGACTCACCAGCCAGCACCCAAAAAGGAATTCTCTGCAGTAACTCAGTTCCCATCCCATCCAGCATTCCCACAGACCATTGAGCAGACTTATCTGCCGATAATCCAAAATCAATTGCTCAAATTAAACTATCCCATCATAACATCCCCTCCATATACTTATCAAGCTTAGTCTTAAAGCCAGATAAGTCATTTGCCCCCACTACTTCCCTCGGAAGGCTATTCCAGAACTTCACTCCCCTAATGGTTAGAAACCTTCGTCTAATTTCTAGTCTAAATTTCCTAATATCCAATTTGTACCCATTCGTCCTCGTGCCTATATTAGTACTAAACTTAAACAATTCCTCTCCCTCCCTAACGTTAATCCCCCTGATATATTTATATAGAGCAAGCATATCCCCCCGGAGCCTTCTTTTGGCCAGGCTAAACAAGCCAAGCTCTTTGAGTCTCCTTTCATAAGGCAGATTTTCCATTCCTCGGATCATCCTAGTAGCCCGTCTCTGAACCTGTTCCAGTTTGAATTCATCCTTCTTAAACATGGGACACCAAAACTGCACACAATATTCCAGGTGGGGTCTCACCAGCGCCGTATATAACGGCACTAACACCTCCTTCTCCTTGCTGGAAATACCTCGTCTGATGCATCCTAAAACCGCATTTGCTTTTTTAACAGCCATATCACATTGGCGGCTCATAGTCATCCTGTTATCAACCAATACCCCAAGGTACTTCTCCTCCTCCGTCGTTTCCAACTGATGCATCCCCAACGTATATGTAAAATTCTTATTATTAATCCCTAAGTGCATGACCTTGCACTTTTCACTATTATATTTCATCCGATTACTATTGCTCCAGTGTACAAGGTGGTCCAGATCTTCCTGAATAGCATCCCGGTCCTTCTCCGTGTTAGCAATACCCCCCAGCTTCGTGTCATCCGCAAATTTTATTAACACATTCTCGCTCTTTGTGCCAAGATCAGTTATAAAAAGGTTAAATAAGGTCGGTCCAAGAACCGATCCTTGAGGGACTCCGCTAGTAACCTCCTTCCAGCCTGACAGTTCACCCTTCAGCACGACCCGCTGTAATCTCCCCTTTAACCAGTTCCTTATCCACCTTACAACTTTCACATTCATCCCCATCTTTTCCAATTTAACTAACAGTTCCCCATGCGGAACCGTGTCAAACGCCTTACTGAAATCGAGGTAAATTAGATCTACCGCATTGCCCTTGTCTAAGTAATCCGTCACCTTCTCAAAGAAGGAGATCAGGTTGGTTTGGCACGATCTACCTTTAGTAAATCCATGTTGCAATTTGTCCCAATTACCATTGACCTCCATGTCCTTAACTACTTTCTCCCTTAAAATTTTTTCCAAGACCTTACACACGACAGACGTCAAGCTAACAGGCCTATAATTACCCGGATCACTTTTATTCCCTTTCTTAAAAATAGGAACTACGTTAGCAATTCTCCAGTCGTACGGCACAACCCCCGAGTTTACCGATTGCTTAAAAATTCTCGCTAACGGGCTCGCAATTTCACGCGCCAGCTCCTTTAATATCCTCGGGCGGAGATTGTCCGGTCCCTCCGATTTTGTCCCATCAAGCTGTTCAAGTTTGGCCTCTACCTCAGATACGGTAATATCCACCACCACATCCAGATTCCCGTTCGTCATCCCTCCATCATCCCTAAACTCCTCACTAGTCTTATTAAAGACCGAGGCAAAGTACTTATTTAGATATTGGGCCATGCCTAGGTTATCCTTAACCTCCGTTCCATCCTCAGCATATAGCGGCCCCACTTCTTCTTTCTTTGTTTTCTTCTTATTTATGTGACTGTGGAACCTTTTACTATTGATTTTGATTCCCTTTGCAAGGTCCAGTTCTACGCGGCTTTTAGCCTTCCTCACTTTATCCCTACACGTTCTGACCTCACTAAGGTAGCTTCCCTTACTAATCCCGCCTTTCTTCCACTCCCTGTAAGCTTTCTGCTTTTTCCTAATCCCCTCTCTGAGTTGCTTGCTCATCCACCTTGGCCTACTACTCCCGCCCATGGTTTTTTTCCCCTTTCTTGGGACGCAGGCTTCCGACAATTTCCGCAGCCGCGACTTAAAGTAATTCCAGGCCTCCTCCACATTTAAATCCCCAAGTTCCTCCGTCCAATCCACTTCCCTAACTAATTTCCGTAACTCTTTGAAATTAGCCCTCGAGAAGTCGAAAACCCTAATCCCAGATCTACGTTTGTTTATCCTTCCATCTAATTTGAATTGAATCAGCTCATGATCACTCGAACCAAGATTGTCCCCTACCACCATTTCTTCTACGAGGTCCTCACTACTCACCAAAACCAAATCTAAGATGGCATCCCCTCTCGTAGGTACTTCAACTACTTGATGAAGAAATCCATCCGCTATCACATCCAGAAACATCTGACCCCTATTATTCTTGCAAGCACTCGTCCTCCAGTCTATATCCGGGAAGTTGAAATCTCCCATAATCACACATTGCCCCTTAGTGTTTACTTCGTTAAAAACATTAAAGAGGTCTCTATCCATATCCAAGTCAGACCCCGGCGGTCTGTAGCACACCCCAAGCACTATCTCAGGGGAAGCTCTAGTAGCTTTTTTACCCAGTGTGATTTTTACCCAGACAGACTCCGTCTTATCCATTCCATCACTTCTCATTTCATTACAATTCACCTCATCATTGACGTACAAAGCTACTCCACCACCTCTACCTTTCTTCCTGTCTTTTCTAAACAGCACAAAGCCTTCAATACCCGTACTCCAGTCATGAGTACTATTCCACCAGGTTTCTGTTATCCCTATAATATCCGGTTTCACTTCCTGCACCAGTAGCTCCAGTTCCTCCATCTTGTTCCCTAGGCTCCTCGCATTAGTATACAGACATTTTAATTTTTGACGTTTGGCGTCAATGACATTCTTTCCCCCGTCACGCACAGACCTTCTACCACCATCATCACCCGTCTGGCTAGTTTCAACTCCGCTTTTCCCCCTTTGGTCAATTCTTTGGTCCACTAGGATATCCCCTCTCACTTTGCTTGCTTCCCTCTCCAGGTTAAGTTCCGGCGTGGAGATCTCCTGAACATCTCCCAACCATCTCCCCCAACTTCCTAGTTTAAAGCTCTCCTAATGAGGTCGGCAAACCTCCATCCTAGAAGTCCAGTTCCCTCCCTGCTTAGATGAAGTCCATCCCGAGCGAACAGTCGTCTGTCCGTAAACGCTTCCCAATGACCGTACATCCCAAAGCCCTCCTTATAGCACCACTGCCTGAGCCATCTGTTAATCATCATAATCTTGTTGCTCCTTTGCTGCCCTGCTCTAGGAACTGGCAAAATTCCACTAAAGATCACCTGAGCCTCGATTTCCTTGAGCGTCTTCCCCAGTCTGACATAGTCCTCCTTGATACAGTCCAGGGAGCGACTAGCCGTATCATTCGTTCCCACATGAAGGACAATCAACGGATTCTTTCCCGCTCCCGCTAGGATCTTTTTCAGCCTCAGGTCCACATCCCGTACCTTAGTCAAAGGACATCCTGAAAATGAGGTTGAGTCCCTGACCATTTTAGCTAACAGCCATTGATGAAAATATCCTCTGTGAAGTTACCTGATTATTTTTGAACTCAGTTACATTTTTCCCTTTACAAATTCCATGGGCTGACTTTGTTTTCTGAGGAAGTACTTCCTCCTATTTATGTTAAACCTGCTGCCTGTTAATTTTATTGGGTGACCCCTCATTTGTGTTATGTGAAAGGGGTCAATAACACTTCCTTATTCACTTTCTTCACACCGTTCATGGTTTTATAGACCTGTCAGATTCTCCCTCAGTGTTCTCTTTTCCAAACCAGAAAGTCCCAGTTTGTTTAATTTCTTCTCACATGGAAACTATTCAATACCCCTATAATTTTTGTTGCTCTTCTCTGTACTTTTTCCAATTCTAATGCATCTTTTTTGAGATGGAGTGAACAGAATTGCATGCAGTATTCAAGATGTGGGCGTACCATCGATTTATATAGTTGCATTATGTTATATTCTATCTTATCTATTCCTTTCCTAATGGTTCCTAACTTTGTTAGCTTTTTTGACTGCCTACCGCACATTTAGTGGATGTTTTCAGAAAACTATTACACAATGATGTCACGATCTCTTTCTTGAGCGGTAACAGCTAATTTAGACCCCATCATTTTTTATATATTATGGGATTTATGTTTTCCAGTGTGCATTACTTTGCATTTATCAGCATTAAATATCATCTGCCATTTTGTTGCCTGTCACCCAGTTTTGTGTCCCATTGATTATCATAATTCCACTAAGTTACTATGATGCCTGTTTTACTGATATTCTCATTTAATGTCAGGCCCTTAAGTTCACCCATCTTGGCAATTAAACTTCTTGTGTTTATACAAGCACTTATCAAATTTCAGTATTTAGTTGTCTGCTTTCAGGTGATGTAAATGAATGGGACTCTTTAATTTGGCCGTTTCAGTTCCTTCCTGTACTTTTTCAGTTTCTATCCTCTCCTCTTTACTAGGGTATAGAGTATCCCCTTTAAGCTTTCCAGATGGCTAAATTTCATTGAAATCTTATGCATAGGCTATTTTTGAAGAAACAGGTTGTGATTAAGCTTAAGTTATTAATAATTATATCTAATTTCTTGGGTAATTATAGATTTGTGATGGGCTCTGAGTAGCAGAGTGGGTAACTTCTAAGGGGGGGCCATTGTGACATCAGAGGTAACTCAGCCAATCACCATTCTTCCTCTGTGCATTTTTGCATACAGCTATTCTGTTAGTTGTAATGGCAGTGGTATGAGGGAGACAGTGGTATGAGGGAGACAGTTGTAATGGCAGTGGTATGAGAGAGTTCAGCAGATGATTACTTGGTCCAAATCTGAGTGCTGTTTGAAGGTTTTGTGGCTATATACTAGCTTGGACATTAGTGCTTAAAAAGCTCCTCATGGCCTCATTAGGCAGTGTTGCTGGATGTTCTGAGACTGGAACATTGAGGAAACCTCAAAGCACAGAGACCCTGGTACTTGGACTCTCTCTGTCCCAGTGCCAGTTTCACTAGTGCAGCCCTCTAAATTAATAAGTCAGTTACAAATTAAGGAATAGATAGATGCACTAGTATGCATCGGGTGCTTTGTGCTGCTCTTGTGCTGCAAGGCAGCTGTAAATAAAACATACCTGGCTGGGCACTCTGGCTGCTTTTGCATTGCTTTGATGTACTGGTGATTCTGTCCTTAAAAGTTAAAATAATAATAAAAGAAGTTGATATTAGATATCATTAGAAGCATTGCAAGGTAGCATTCTCCTATGGATTTTTTGTTTAGTGTGAAGTGTTTGCAATTTAAATTAAGGAAACGCCCAGATTAAAAAAACCCTACATAAATATGGAGTTAAGGTTGAACGTATGTATCAGTAATTTAAGGGTAAAAAAGAAAAAGTAAAGGCATGTTGTAATTATCACAATTCCAAGTATTATAAAGCAAGGAGATTGGTTTATAATTTAAAAGGAATCTCAATATATTAAAGTAAGAACTGTAACTCTGCCCTACCACGAGTGGGGAAGATTAGATATTTTTTTCCATGTCTTTAAAAATCAATGTATTTTGATCTGGGACAACAAAAACTAAAATGGTGTCGCCATAATCATATAGTTATTACGTGATGTTGCTACAGGGTAGTTAATGGTGTCTGAGTGCCTTTACTGTGTATTTCTGACCGTAATATGCTTGGATTATTTTAACCTTGATTCTGGGTTTATAATGCTTGTTTTGGGACAATGTGACATTCTTGTAATGTTTTCTACCTTTAAATTACTGAGGCTTACTCTCAACTTTAACATAATATTTTTTTAATCTGGGAATATACATGAGACTCCAGCTAATTCATCTCATCTCTAAATAAGATGTAATTATTGTTTGTCGTCATTACCCTTAGCTCACTAGTTTTATATCTACAATTTAATTTTTGTGTGTTGTTCCATTGAAGCATGCTCTGGATACGTCTTTTTATATTTGGAATGATGATTTTATTAAATCCCCTTTTTCTGATTTACAATAAATTCCATGTAATTTATGGAGCAATTATTGTAGCCCTCTTCATATGGTAGTTCCATTGGATTTATTGGCATGTGGGTAAGCTAGCAAATCTTTTTTGCTTAGTGTGGTAATTAGTCAAAATGGAAAAATGAATTGCCATGGTTATGGTGTTTCCTAAGACCATCCATTTGGCTGGAAAAGAAAAGGCGCAAATAACTAGGCAAGTTCTAATGTATCTTTTTCTGCCTCTGCAGTACCCTGGATGGTTACTTATTGATTGCTTCAATAAGCATTCTATAATAAAGTGCTCCAGCCACTTTATTTTCAAGAAACTTCTTATCTGTTACCTACACTCACACAATTTATATTCCAGGTAAAGCTCCAAGCTTCAGTTCTTTCAGGTTCATAAACATATCACGGGGAAAAAGTAGGTCTTGTTGACCCAAATGATGATAGAACGGGGACCTTTAGGGACCCTCCAGTGGATTCACCAGAGATCTGTGACAATGCAACCATAGAGGCTGATGGCTCTCAAGGAGGTAGACTGACACTTTCCTTTGGTATCAGTTGCATAACACTGTTTAAAACTGTCCTATAGATAAGACTGGCTTCAGATCTCAGCTGTTCTAAATGCTATATAAGCAGTCAGGCTTGCAGCCATGGAAATGATTTTAGAACACAGTCCTGTCTGGTATTCCTGTGTCCTTCAAGACTTCATGTGCGGAATAAGAGGGAGCAGACGAAGTTCTAAGCAGAGTTTCCTAGTACCTATTATCCCAAATTACATGGGAGCTTCTTTAATCAAAGCACTGAAACTTCATGTTGACAAACAACAATGAACCTCTAACGTGTATTACATGTATATCCACTCATCACTGACCGAACTCCAAATGTCCTGACTGTAGCAATCAATGTATTTGGATTACACTCTCAAATGGACTCCAGGGGGCAATCTCTTCCTTCTGTTCCAAAAGTCCAGAGTTCTAGCCAGATTATTTCTAGGCCATTACTATCTAGTTTAGCTATTAGAATATTCTATATTTTATAAAGTACTTCTACAGTATCTTTTAGCAGAGATTCTTTGTTATACCAATAAACTGGGGAAGGGGGAGGAAAAAAAAAGATCAACAGAATAGTTTCTCAATAGAAGGTCTTTCAGTTTTCCACAAGTCCATCTGTGTGTTTGCATGCAGTATTGTTTTATTCTTATGCATAACAGATGAGGCTCTCGTTAGCTAATGTTGCTTTACTTTTAAAATCAAATATTGTCACAGTTCATAAAGCTGGTAAAGTGTTGGGGCCTAATGTTTAAAATACACTTTTCCAAAGTGGGAAGAGCTGCTGTTTCAGTTAATGCTAACCCTTATTTTCACTAAGATAACCAAACTTTAAACCTACCATGAAAACTGAAATCTAATGCTAAAAATTAAAGGTAGAATCTGAATCTGATTTTTAAACTCTAAATCGAGGGAGTGAGGGAAACAAAATAGAATCTAATAGAATATCATCTTCAGCTGAAAAGAAACTTTTTAAATATACCATCTGAATATGGCAAAGGTTCTGCATTGCTGGACAAGTGCTACTGTATTGATACCAGTAGCTGCCAGTGCTACCGTATTGCTTTTCTAGGGAAAGTTCCTTCTTATAGTTGGCAGCATAAGCAAGAGCAAGTAGCCTGTGCGTTGTTCTAAACATAATAACTGAAAGCCTTTTCTAGAGGGACAACATATTGTGGTGTTACTGTACACAGGAGTAAACATATGTCTTTGTGCTGAATGGTGGTCAAACAGTAGGGACATATCCAAAGAAATATTTCATGCTTTGTTTTGTGTATTGGCACAACAGAGATTCCACTCAGTTTTAAGTGTCCATCTCTCCACAGCTTTTGCATTCAAGAATATAAAATAGTTTTTGACCTGAGGGTATGGTGTTGGTTCCTAAACTGCATATTATACTATTTAGGTAATATATAATTTCAGGACTGAGTGTTGCTAAAGCAGTGTAGTATCATGAGACAGTGGTTTTTTTCAAGTCTTTTCTGCTGTTGATTAGAGGCAAAATGTTTGAGTAAGATAGGTGACTGAAATTTGGTGTGCTGACTTGCTGACGGTAAACAAATTACTGTGACATCAGGATATTGTGATTGGGAAATAAAATTCAAACTATCCATTTTCAATAAAGCAATCAAAGAGCAAGATGCATAAATATCTTTTCCAATTAGTCACAGAGTAGTAGCCATGTTAAGTTGGACGCATTAAAACTTTTGTTAAAATGAAAGTAGTCAAACTGGATGTCTTATGACAAAGCTGTTTGTTGACAGGGGAGCTTTTGGAATCTCTAACTCTCTCCCATACATTTGAGGTCATAACCTAGAAACACAGCTGCCAGATTTTGTACAGCTCCATATGACTGTGACATTACCCAGGCTACAGTCTGGAGGAGTGAACAGCTGTGTCCCCTCAGTTCTCCAGCCTGAGGTTTCGTCTATTTTTTTTTTTTTAAATACAGCCTTGCTGTGAGAGCTGCCACTCCTGGTCTGCTCACACACAGCCTTCATCATGTAAATTACTCCCAGTTACACGGAAAGAGCACTATAGCCAGCCACTCTTGTCTTGCTCTGCAGTGTAATTCCAGCAAATTCCCAGTCCCAGACTTCCCCCGGAAATGTGCTTCTTGTACTGCCCAGTTCTCCCCTGGACAATACAAGCTCATATAAGGTCAGTCGCTTTATTAATAGAAAATGCTATACACAGATCCTTTTACCACATGGAGTTTCCAAGACACTTCAATCCAAACACACTGGTTTAGATAAAACAAGATAGATTTTTAAGTGATTACAAATAATGAAGCATAAAAGTCAGAAATGGTTGAAAGAAAATAAAAGTAAATCTCAACCAATGCCTAACTGAACAAGCTAGAGTTAATTCAAAGCAAAGATCTCTCACCACATGTTTTAGCAATCTTATTGGCTGAATCTTTGTCAGGATCCCGCCACCAGTCCAAAGCTGTTTCCTTTGTTCATCTGGTGTTGTGGATGCCATGGTTAGAGAGAGAGGAGGAATTATTTGGGGTGTGTGCTCTCCTTTCTTATGGCGGCTGCTCGACTTTGAAAATCATCTCCAGCAGAGGTTCAGGAGACAGGAACCTCCAGCTGTTTTTGTTGAGATGTAGATTTTCGCCCATATCCTCTTTCCTGCCATATCCTCTTTCTTTTCCTTAAAGAATGGCCAGTTAACCAGGTGATAGTCTATTTGATTTTGTTGACACTTGGCTGAAACATCAGCTAAACTTTTGTCTCTGGGGAACTGGTTTATGATTCTTCCCCAGACTCAGAAAATGTCTTTAGTAGAATCATAGCGTAAAATCCTATGACTTTAAATACAATAATGCCACATATTTTACAAGGACAATAATGAATAAATTGAGTTTTCAAATGATCTCTCACAAGGTGCACTTTGTATGAAATTTCAGTCTTGTGAAAGTGGTGAACATAGAGGTACAGACTGTCACGTTCCATGCAATTTTAATGGACTGATTTACATATTTTGGAAAAAACTATAATAGCTATAAACATCTATTTAGAAAAATTGATGTTAGTTCAGTGCTAGTAAAAGACAGTGGTGTGACAGCCCTGATGAATGAAGTTCTATATTTATTTGGGCAAGTTTTCCACTGTTCTGCCAGCATGCCTTAAAGCTAATCTGGAGCAGGGCAAATTTTATACAGGAAATAAGAAGTGTCATTCCGGGTATGTCTGCACTGCAATTAAAAGCCCATGCTGGGCCTGTGCCAGCTGACTTGTGCTCATGGAGCTTGAGCTAATGGGCTATTTAGCTGAAGTGTAGATGTTCAGGCTTGGGCTGGAGCCCAGGCACTGGAACCCTGTGAGATGGGAGGGTGCAGAGCTCAGGTTGCAGTCTAAGCCGAAACATCAACACCAGTTAAACAACCCCTTAACCAGTTCCCAGCTGGGAGGCAGGTGGCAGTTGCCAGGCAGGTGGCAGCTGCCACAATCCCAGGAAGCTGCACTGCAGTCACCTGCTTCCTGCCTGGTCCCAGCTGGGAGACAGGCAGCAGCTGCTGGCTTTTGGTGAAGGCACGCGGCAGCCACCCGCTTCCTGCCTGGTCCCAGCTCCCAGCTAGGAGGCAGGCAGTAGCTGCTGCCTTCTGGGGGAGGCGGTCAGCAGTCTTTCCCCTCCCCTCGATTCCCACTGGGTCCCAGATCCCAGGCGGGAGCTCAGTGGCAGCCTCCTACATCTTGTGAGCTGGGCTTACAGCTGGGTGGCAGCCTCTCGCATCCCAGCCCCAAGCTGAGGGACAGCCTCCAGCACCACGGCTTGAAGATGGGCAGCAGCCGCTTGCATCCCGGTTCCAGACCCGGTGCAGAAGCTTCCTCTGCCCCGCTTAGATTGGGTGGCAGTCGCCCACCTCCTGGGCTGGCAGCCAGGTGACAGCTGCCTGTGACTTACCCAGGTGGCAGCTCCTCTCCCTGGCTCAAAGCCCAGTGCCCAGAAAACTTGTCAATTTCATTGTTCTAGCTGATCAGTGAAATTGATGACTGACAGCCCCAGATTTCAGCAGTTACCCTCTTTTCTTGTCTCTCTCTCATCCTCTTTCTCTATCTCTCTTTCTCACCCCTTCCTCCTCTCAAATCTATGGCAAAAAATTTGGCGCTGCGCTTCATATTCCCCAACATTGGCATGCCACTCAAAGCCTCCTAGCTTTTGTCAACATCGCCTCTAGCCCAGGTACATACTTGAGTTGCGCGCCCTTGATGTAAAGATGTTAACCCTACCCACACTAGATCCGACATCTGTCATATCATGGTCTTATATCCTCAGCCCTTCTTTTAACATATGGCTCACATTAATCTGTAAATGTGAAGTCCCATGGAAAATTGAGCGTTGGGGAACTTATTACAATTTTCAGAAGTTAGTGGGTACTTGCTACTTAAAAGGTTGAGAAACACTGACTTAGGTGACTTTATTCTATAGGGAACAATTATAATGCTGAGGTCACTTAAAATTGCTCTTGTTTCACTGATTGGTAGTAAGACTTATGCATGTGCTTAACTGTAATGACTGGGGGTAGTTCCACTGATTCCAGTTGGACTGCTTAGTGTATGATTCACAGTACATAGGTAAGTGGCTTTTTGATGGTAAATTTTTTTAATTTTTATTTTTTTCCAGGATACAGTCCTAGCTCTCCCTAGCTGCAGACACTCCCAGTCCCTTGGACAGTAGTTCTTATTATGTATTCAAGCCCATAGCAGACATCTGTTTCTATTCGCTGTCTCTACGGAAATCCAAGTACCACATACACTTCAGGGCTCCTGTTTTCTAATCTCAATAACAACAAACAGCCTCCAGTTCTTTTTTCCTTTATGCTTTGTGGGTCCTGGAAGAAGCATTGTTTGCTATAATAGTCACAAAATGACAGGAAATGCAAGAGTGAAGATGGGGAGGAGACAGAGGAGGAGAGATGAAAGGAAGGGAAAATAAATTTCAGTGATGTTCTTTCCCGTACATGCCACTGCAATGAATTCCCTTCTCAGCCTGTACACTTGCCACTTTCTTCTCCAACAGTAGTTTTTCTCCAGTGCTGCTCTCCTCTCCTTGGCTATATTGGGAATAGAAAAGTAAGTCTCAGTTGTGTGATGGAAGTATGAGACCTATCTCTTTCCACTCATCCACTGGTGCAGATTTGCGGATGAACTGAAAGAACTTCACTCACGTGAGTGAGCAAGCACACGGAGTTACAACACCACTCAAGTAAGTGAAGTTCTTTCATTTCACGCACAAATCTACATTTGTCAAAATAAAATGTTTGTCGTTGGCTCCCCAAATTAGGGCACATGCCTAGTTTGCCAATGTGTTAATCCAGCCCTGTCTACATGGTCTAATTTATGAAACGAGTCATTGAAAAGGTTTAGAACTCTGCAAATATTGGATTTTTTTTCAATATTTTCCCCAGAATTAAATCTTACCTAGATCTCTGGTGTAAAATTGTTACAAGAATTACTTGATCTTCCTAGAAACCAAATTAAATTTAACTGTAAATCGAAATATCAACTCAGCCTTATAAGTACTATTGAGCAGCTACCAGTACATATATTGATTATTTAAAAAAAAAAGTTTAAGTGGGAATCAGTTGTTTTTTCTAATATTATACTTTATTTCTGTTTAACATACTAACAACTATTCCAAGGTTGCAGCAATATGTGGAATTGTATTAGTAACTGAGTCAGTGCTTCGCTGTGTAATGTAAGCTACTATGATTACTATAGTATAACATACAGTACACCAATGATCATTTTTCTAATTGACAGGTCCATGTAAATCCTTGTTTTTATCAATCACCTGAGAACAACCATCTATTACCATTGGAAACAGATGAATGGTTCTCTTTGAGCCCAGGTGACAGCTTTTCCCTGTTAATAGACAAATACATTTTCAAGGTCCTTTCTACTCACTCAGATGTGGAAAGCAGACTAAGGTAATGACATCTGATGTTGAAAAACAATAGTAATACTATTTGTAATATAAACTTACTAATTATAGCTTTCTAAAACACAACAGATCTTGAATGAACACAAAATAAATCTAGTTTAAATTATTTTATCTCTTCATTAAGAAGATTTATAAAGAAAGAAAGCATGAGGTAACTAGATCAATCCATATCAAATTCCCAATCCTGGAGATCCAGTGGCTGGTTTATTGTAGTATCTCAGGGGGAATGAGAAACTTGTACCTGCTTTATCTTTTTCTTTGTATCTGTCAGTGTTTTGATATAGAATCAAAAGTGCTATTGTATCTCACAGATGAGATTTTCAAAGGCATGTAGTCCAACTCCCATTGAAAGCCTGTCTTAAATTTTGGGAAAATTGAACATTATTTTCACTACATATGTAATGTTGAATGTAATTGTAATTTAAAAAGTAAACTTGGGTCAGCAACCAATAAAAGGATTCTACTTCCACACACCTTGGCCTACAAGTAAGAATCTCATTTTTAAGGTACTTAGATGTAACCCTTTAGATCTAACTTTTCTTCTGGTAAGTGAGTTACCCAAATATTTATTGGTGAGAAGCAGAAAAATGGTGACAACTGATTTGAAAGACCTGAAATAATTCAAAACATTGCTAATAGATACTGTACTTCAGATGGTTCCTATAGTAACCAAAACTATAGCATACCTTAAATTTTCAATTCACTGTGTATTTTCCTCGATACTACCCACTTTCCAAGTTTTGGAGAGGAAAGAACTAGTGGATGTGGAGATGCTAAAGTGTAATTGAAGATCCCGAATGATACTTTAAATGCTTAGAAAATTTTAAAACTCAGAGTTTTTTTGAAAATACATTGGCTTCTAGTTTTCCCAAAAGTACTTTTTGTTCACAAGTCTCACTGGAATAGCCAACAGTAAGGTTTGAAAAAAAACAAGCAGATAGATGAGTATCATATTTCAGCCCAGCATAATTTTATCAATTACCTGTTGTTTTATCACAAAACAATGTTGAATTATACAAGTATATAAATAGAAGTTAGACCTAAGCTCAAATACTTTACTGAATTAGACCCAAAATGAAGAAATGCATTTAATCTAATATTTATAGTTTCATGTACTATTTCTAATTCATAAAGCAACAATAATCTGTACTTGGAATTAAGCTAGTATGACAGAGTGAAAAATGAGCTACTGCTTCAGGGAATGAAAAATGAATGCTTGTTTACTTGAAATATGGGAACTGGGAATGAAAGTTTGCTTTTCTATTTGTTCTATTTTAGGCTGCTGATCATTACTGTACTATGTCTTTTGTAGAATTTGAATAATGCTTCAAAAATATATATATTAATTTTATGATTTTTGGTAACCCAGTAGTAATGTTGTAAGTTAATAGCTCTTACAGGTAAATGAATCTGAGGGAGAAAGACAACCAGCTCTCCTGGACTCATCTTAAAGAAACTTATTGAGGGAGCAGGAACAAACCATCCCGATGTGCAGAAAGAAAAGCAAATATGGCAGGCAACCAGTTTGGCTTAACAGAGAAATCTTTGGTGACCTTTAAACAA
>ML675614.1:13994576-14318342 GCA_007922155.1 Mesoclemmys tuberculata | reverse complement strand
GCAACCAGTTTGGCTTAACAGAGAAATCTTTGGTGACCTTTAAACAAAAAAGGAATGCTTACAAGAAGTATAAACATATTGCTCGAGCATGCAGGGGTGAAATCAGGAAGGCCAAAGCTCAGTTGGAGTTGCAGCTAGCTAGAGACATGAAGGGTACCAAAAAGGTCAGGGAAAATGTGGGTCCCTTAATGAACGGGGGTGGCAACCTGGTGACAGATGAGATGGAAAAGGCTGAAGTATTTAATGATTTTTTTGCCTCTACACAGACAAGGTCAGCTGCCAGACTACTGTACTGGGCAGCACAGTGTGGGGAGGAGGTGAGTAGCTCTCATTGGTGAAAGAACAGATTCAGGACTATTTAGAAAAATTGTACATGCACAAGTCCATGGGGCTGGATGCAATGCATCTGAAGGTGCTGAGGGAGTTGGCTGATGTGATTGCAGAGCCATTGGCCATTATCTTTGAAAGCTCGTGGTGATCAGGGGAGGTCCCAGACGATTAGAAAAAAGCAAACAGTGCCCATCTTTAAAAAAGAGAAGCAGGAGGATCCAGGGAACTACAGACTGGTCAGCCTCACCTCAGTTCCTGGAAAAATCATGGAGCAGGTACTCAAGGAATCAATTTTGAAGCATTTGGAGGAGAGGAAGGTGATCAGGAATAGTCAGCATAGGTTCACAAGGGCAAGTTATGCCTCACCAGCCTGATTGCTTTCTGTGATGACTGGCTCTCTGGATGGGGGAAAAGCAGTGGATGTGATGTACCTTGACATTAGCAAAGCTTTGATATGGTCTCCACAGTGTTCATGCCAGCAAATTGAAATATGGGTTGGATGAATGGACTGTAAGGTGGACAGAAATCTGGCTAGATCATTGGGCTCAACAGGTAGTGATCAATGGCTCGATGTCTGGTTGGCAGCCGATATCAAGCAGAGTGCCCTAGGGGTCAGTCCTGGGGCCAATTTTGTTCACCATCTTCCTGAATTATCTGGATGATGAGATGGATTGCACCCTCAGCAAATTCATGGATGACACTAGTCTGGGGGGAAAGAAGATATGTTGGAGGGTGGGGATAGGATATAGAGCGACCTTGACAAATTGGAGGATTGGGTCAAAAGAAATCTGAGGCTTAACAAGGATGAGTGCAGAGTCCTGCACTTAGGACAGAAGAATCCCATGCACTGCTACAGACTGGGGTGCAACTGACTAAGAAGCAGTTCTGCAGAAAAGGATCTGGGGTTTACAGTCGACAAGAAGCTGGATATGAGTCAACAGTGTGCCCATGTTGCCGAGGCGGCTAGTGGCATATTAGGTTGCATTAGTGGGAGCAATTCCAGTAGATCGAGGGAAGTGATTCTTTTTTGAGTGCTTGCTTGTGTCCTTTCCATTGTAAGTGTGTGTGTGCCTCCACACATGGTTACAAGAACGTTTTTTTCCTTTAGCAGTACCTGTAGGGCCGGCTCTGGTGCCCCCAGGAGCCCTGCACGCATACTGTGGTATATGAGGCATTGCTGGTCCTACACCCCTTCAGTTTTTTTTCGTCTGTGCTGGCTGCTGGAACTGCTACAACTTGCATTGCAAGTGTTCTCTATCCCTTTTGTTCTCCTTAATCGTTTGTTGTTTGTCTTAGTTAGGTAGATTAGTCCTTAAGTGTTGTTAATAGTGATAGATAGTTGCTTAGGATAGTCCTATCTGGGACTTTGCTGGGAGCGGGGCATGCCCTGTTTACTGGCTTCAAACCTTGTGCCTCCTGTGCCTTTCCACTGCGCAACCCCCATAATAGCTGCCTAAAGTGCCTGGGGGAAGCTCAGTGTAATGAAAAATACAAGATTTGTAAGACTTTCAGACTCAAACCCCAAAAGACAGAGATCCACTTGAAAGCCTTACTAATGGAGACAGCGCTAAGACCGGCCTCCGAACCAATCTGTTCTACCTAGGTACCGAGTGTGGCATCGGTGCAGAGCGCGTCGTCGGCACCAGCCCTGCCTCAGCACCGAACTTCTGCCTCTCCATCAAAGAAGCAGCAGCGAAAGCAGCATGCAGAGCGAGACTGCTCCCCTGCACCGTCTTAGAAAGTGGGGTTGAGCACAGGGCTGCACAGAGGTCAGTGGAGACTGGCTCGCCACCATTGGAGCCTATGTCTCCAACCAGAGAGTGATCCCCGACTCCTGGGAGTGGGATGGCATCTCTGCACCTGCCGGCGCCATCAACACCGGAGACGTTTCATGCAGCACGGACATTGTTGGCCTGGCCCATGCCACCCCTGCCCTGGCCTTCACCCAGAGAGAAGGTGCTGGTGTTGCAGGGGAAGCCTGCATTGAGACTCCCAGGTTGGGTTAGTGATTCCCGGAGCCTGGGGGATGATCTCCAACAACCCCTTTGCCCTGAGTGGAAGGATTGACACGGAGCCGCTCCCTGAGAAGTCGCTCTGGGTCATGGTGGCCGGAGCATCCTGCATTGGCAGGGCACAGAGCAAGGTTTCCCCCTCAGCACTGGTCGTGGTCCCTGGCACTGGGCGAAACTCGTTCCAGGAGGCAACACCTGTCTGGGTTGCCTGCAAGAGGAAGGAGGAGGAAGGAAGTCGGCACCGCTCCCACTCCCCGGCACCGAGGAGTTCGCCTGCACCAGCGCAGCACAGAACTGGGTCACTGGAGGCAGAGATGGCACCGAGCGGAAGTAGTGCTGTAAGTTGTTGTTGCCCAGGCGCTGCACCGGGCATTCCTGTTTGCGATCAGAGCACAATTCCCCGTGTCAGCATCGGTTGCGGCACCAAGGCTCATCGTCGTCATGATCGATGATGCTGAGAGGTCATTCTCCAGAGCTCTGGAGCACCCACAGACCGGGTCATCACTCTCCCTCCACTTGGCAGGGATGCTACCACCTACAGCGCCCCTCCAGTCATCCTCCTCTTCCCCAGATGATGCAGTCACCCAGAGACCATCGGCGCCTCTGGATGATTTCAGAATGTATCAAGAGCTTCTCAAGACGTTGGTTTCCAACTTGGGGTTGGAGGTGGAGGAGCTGGAGGAGGTGTCAGACAGTCTCTTCAATGTCGTGGCAGTGGCAGCTCCAGCCTGGGTTGCCTTCCCTGTGCATGAGGGGGTGTTAAAGATAGTGAAGATCCTGTGGCAGACACCTTCAACCTCTGAGGAGGTCGAGAAGAAATATTATGTCCCGGTTAAAGGATTTGAGTACCTTTTCACCTGCCCCTCTCCTGGTACCCTAGTGGTAGATGCTGCCAACCAGCAGGTTAGGCAGGGACAGCTCAGTCCCATGTCCAAAAATAAAGACAAGAAATTGGACATGTTCGGGAGACAGGTTTATTGAACTGCAAGCCTGCAGTTTTGAATTGCCAATCAGCAGACTGTCCTGGGCAGGTACAATTTCAATCTCTGGGACTCTAAAGCGCTTTGTGGATGCTTTGCCCCAGGAACAGGCACTGGACTTTAATACCATCCTGGAGGAGGATATTACAGTGGCCAAAGCAGCACTACAGGCATCTTCAGACGCAGCAGACTTGGTGGACAGAGCCATGGCTTCCGCCATCTCCATGCGCAGGTGTTTGTGGCTGCAATCCTTGGGCCTGTTCTAGGAAGTCCGGCAGTCCTCTTTGAAGGGTCAGCCTTTTTTTTTTATTATTATTTTTTTTTAAAAAGCAACAGACAGATGCGAAGTTGCATGGTCTAAGACTCGAGGGCCACGCTCCGCTCCTTGGGTCTTTGTATGCCCCAGGCACCTATGCACGAGTTCTGTTCTCAGGGCCAGCAACAGCAGAGAGACGAGACATAACAGCTCATGCCCTACAGATAAAGGGACAGAAATAAGGGCTCTAGATGTCAACCAATGCCAGGCTTTTCCTTAGCCTCCTGGCCAGGGTTATCTAGGCGATCCAGTAATCCAGGGCAGTCATTTTGAAGATGCGCCTGAGGACGATGTTCCCAGGATCCCCCTGTCCCTTCTTGAACGCCTAGCTCCCTTCCTGTCTGAATGGGCCAAGGTCACTTTGGACTGCTGGGTCCTTGGCAAAGTTTCAGCAGGCTATGCCCTCCAGTTTGCTTCTGTCCCTCTTCAGGGACACCTCATGCATCTCCTCATGCAAGAGGTAGAGACCTGGGGGCCATAACAGGGGTTCCACCACACAAGAGGGGAAAAGGTTTTTACTCAAGGTACTTCCTCATCTCCAAAGCAAAAAGGGGTCTAAAGCCTATACTAGACCTGCGTTTCCTTAAGAAATATCTCAAGAAACTGAAATTTTGTATGGTCTCTTTTGCCTCCATCATTCCCTCCCTGGATCCATGAGACTGGTATGCTGCCTCGACCTAAAGGACACATACTTCCACATTTCTATTTTCCCTAGCCACAGATGTTTCCTCCATTTCGTGGTGGCTGGCTCCCACTACCAGTTTGCAGCATTGCCCTTTGATCTTTCCTCGGCCCCAAGGGTTTTTACAAAATGTATGGCAGTAGTGGTGGTGCACCTGAGGCAAAAGGGGGTCTTATTTAGTTTGTAGAAGAGAAGAGTAAGGGGGGATTTGATAGCTGTCTTCAACTACCTAGGTGGGGTTCCAAAGAAACTGGAGCTAGTCTGTTCTCGGTGGTGGCAGATGACAGACCAAGGAGCAATGGTCTCAAGTTGCAGTGGGGGAGGTCTAGGTTGTTTATTAGGAAAAAACTTTTTCACTAGGAGCATGGTGAAGCACTGGCTAGGATGGGTTACCTCGGGTGATGGTGGAATCCCCATCCTTAGAGGTTTTTAAGGCCTGGCTTGACATGGGATGATTTAGTTGTAGCTGGTTCTGCTTTGAGCAGGGAGTTAGACTAGATGACCTCACTTCCAACCCTAATCTTCTATCGTTCTATGAAGGCAGAACACAGTTTATTTTATGATCAGTAATGCAAATCTAGTTTCACCTTGTCATATTGGTGTTTTGTACAGTTTTACCCTTATCCTTTGATCTTAGTCAATGCTGATTGATTTGGTTGCTTTTAAGCAACCATGTAGTTTGTTCCTTAGATACATCATAGTAAAAAATTGCCAACAGACTTAATGGTTCTAGAATAACTTTATTTTAATATGCATGGTAGATGCAATACCATAGAATTTTTTTTGTCCCTTAATACCTAAAACTCTTTTATTTGTATCTAGATTATGCTGTTTCAGTGAAAATACATATTTACAGTGCAAATAGACTTGTATTCAGTTCAGATCTATAAAGGAAGTTTTTTAGATGTTTTTCTACTAAATGATGCATTTTATTATATTATAGGAAAAATATCAAGATTACTGCAGATGAAATGCCAAATAAATCCTCTTCAAGTGATCACCCTACTAAGATGTCTTGTGATCCATCTTTAGTAGAATCAGCATCATGTTCCAATAATAACATACAAGTGAAAGTATATTCCCTATTGGAAAGGACAGCGGAAATTCCAGAAAATGAGACTTCTTCCCAAAGTTCGGTGGGTGTTAATATTTGATTAAATATTGCAACATATCTGTATTTTTGGAAGGGTGGGCTTAATATCAGGTAAAATGAAAATTGTTGTTTTGTTCTTGTCTGCACCTTTTTTATAGTCCGTCATGGAAAAGTAGGTTCTGACAAATCAAGAGGCTGTTTAAGAATACAATATCTTGATTTTATTCAGTATAATAGTATTTCCAAAAAATACTTTATCACAAATGCCTTAAGCTGACATGATTGAGCTCTTCCCTACACTTGCAACACTATAAACAGGTGCAACACTGTAAAAGATTTCTTCAAAACTAAGAATGGCTTTGTTAGTGACTATCAGAAATAAAATTTGTATTTTGTGGGAGGAGCAAAAAGTTGAATTCTGCTTATGTCCTTACAAATTCTGTTGGGTTCCAAAGCAGTGTGATATACTGGAAAAAAGTGCAGGTTCAGGACTTTGACTAAGAACAGGAACCTGCCCCAAAAGCCATTGCCTAGGGGAATGTACAACACAACATTGTACTCGTATCCTGCTGAAAAGCCTCTGAAGTTCACACTTCTCGTGTGCACTGCAGCTAGAACCATGGACAAGTTGTTCTGGGGCTAGATCAGGGAATAAGATCCACTTGTGTTCACACAGCTTCCTCCACTTGGATACAGCTCTGGAGTTGTGTGTTCAGGGTCAGCCAGAATACAGAACAAAGATTCATATTACCCTGCTTTTGGAGTGTTAACATTTCCTTGTGTTTGTGTTAAAGAGGCTTAGAGTCAGAATTTGGCAAACAGAACAAAATTTTCAAAATTCTAATATCTTGTTACCTTACTGTAGCTGAGTAAAACGGCTTTCAGATGGTGTAATAACTACTCAGATGCCAATTTGCTGTATTTTTAGTTTTTTAAATTTTTTTTACTACTGTTGCTTTTCTAATGGGAGAAAGCAATATGATTGGAAGACAGACACCTAAGACTGTTCCTCTGTGATAACATACTGTAGCTAATGTTTTTCTTTGTAAGTACAACTGAAAGGCCAGCCTTCATCAAATTTACAAGACTTCCAAATTATATTTTATCTGGTCTTAAAAGCAGAGGTTGTATTGGTTTAAAACTGATTGTACTGGTCAATGATCATGTCCTAAGCAGAGTTTGTATATTTTGCGTGTTTCTCTAGCCCAGGTCTGGAGTCATTTGATTATTTCTGAGCATAACCTAACAGGGAGTGAAATAAATGGTGAACTTTTTTTGCACCTTCCATTCTGTGTAGTAATTCAGTATTCCTTACTTATTGTCTTCCAGCTTTCTGATGTTTCAGTTGCCACAAGCAAAAGTATCACTGTTCTTTTTTCTGAACCTTTTGGTCTGTACATGAACAAAGGCTGAATTCTGAATGTTAAGGAGTTAGAGAGAAGCTTCTTTAAATGCTGATTGACTGAGATAATAGGAGGTGCCAAAAAGTTCAGCATTATGACTGGCGTTTGCTTCTGTTATGCTGAACCTACAAGAAAACCAGATCCGTCCAGGCTGTTTAAGAAGTCAAATCTGCTTACAAATGTCTTTTGAACAAAGTCTTTTTTTATATTTTCTGTGTCCTAAAACTAGAAATGTATTGTGGTACTAAACAGCAAACATTATTTCAGATTTTTTCTGCTAACTGTAATGAAAGCGAGCAGCTAAAACCTATCTGGAGGAAAAGGATGCTTCCATCTTGGATGTTGCAAGGAGATGTTGTGGTTCAAAGTCTTTCAACCCCAGTCCCGAAAAGAGGTAGGTTTGTGATGCAATACAAAGCACTTTCCTTATTACAATACATAATTCACTGCATTATCATTTCTTACTATCAGTATGGTAAAGTATATGTATAAATTAATTATTTTCCCCCATGGAATCCTCTTTACATTTCTGCTTGATAGATAACAGAACATATTAGCTTTTATTGCCTCCTTTGTCGCACATGTTGTGGTCTCTGCTGTTTGCAGCATGCATCAAAGAGGCTGAGCTAACAATAGGACGTTTTAGCACTTTTATTCTGACCTGATTTACCTATATAACAATACTTGTCAGTTTTATTGTGTCTGTAATTCCAGAAAATTTGATAGCCCTTTATACATGTTAACTAACTTGACCCCACAGTGTTCCTGTGGGGTAGGTCAGAAGCTCATAGCAAGGGATCACTTTATCCACCACAGGAATGCAGCCTCATCTGGGTTGGCATGCAGCAGCTGAATACGGCAACACTGCAATGCAATCTAGAGTATTAAGTACAGAGAAATTCTGTACTTGAATGTAACAGGCTGATTTTAGGACTCTATGGCCTTAATCGAAAGTCCAAAAAAGCCCACCAGATCATCTAACCTGACCTCTTGCATATCACAGGCTAACAACACACGAAACCCAACAACCAAAATTAGATCAAAGTGTAATAGCCACCAGGAGGCTATTATGTGCTACAGGCAGAGAACTGGAGGAACTGATGCCTGAGGCCTCTGCAATGGAAGAGAATTGATTAAAGTTAGATGTAGCTAGATGATCTTGGAGAGTGACCTGCACCCCTTGCTCCACAGGAAGCTGAAAAAAACATAAGGTCTCTGCCAATCTGACCTGGGGGAGAAATCCTTCCTGGCCTCACATATGGGTATCAGTTAGACCTCGTGCATATTAGCAGGAACCAGCCAAGCACCTGAGGGAAAGCGAGCTTAGGTGCCATCTCAGAGCATTAGTCCTCCCCATCCAGTATCTCATCTCCAGCTGTGGCCATCTCTCATCCTTTTGAGAAGGAAGGCAAAAAGAAAAAAAAGTGCATCGGGAAGATGGGGGAAATCCCTTTCTGACCCCTGCTGAAGACACAAACCTGAAGGGATCCCCAGGGCTGCTGAACTGTGCTCTGACTCATTGTAAGCAACCCTGCCATACCATTGCACTCATAAATTTGTCCAGCTCTCTGAAAGCTAATTAAGTTGTTTGCCATCACAAGTCCTATTGAGATACTGTTCCAGAATCTCACCCCTATGGTGGTGAGAAACAGTCTTCTAATTTTTAGCTTGAATTCATTCATTGCCTGCTTTTATCTTTTTTTTGTTCTTGTGCCAACGTTGTCCTTTAGCTTGAATAGCTCTTCAACCTCCCTGTTGCCCCCCTCTCCCCCAATGTAGTTAGAGAGAGCAATCATATGCCCCCTCAGCCGCCTTTTTCACTAAGCTAAACAAATCACGCTCTTCCAGTCCCACCTCATAAGATAGACCCTCCATCCTAGCAGCTCTTTTCTGCACCTATCCCAGTATGAATTAATTAATTCTTAAGCATGGGTGACCAGAATTGTACACAGTATTTTAAATGAGTCCTTAACAGTGCAGGGGCGTTAATACTTCGGTATCTCTACTGGAAATGCTTCATCTGATACTACATGGCATTGGATTTGCCTTTTTCTCTGCTGCATCTCATTGGTGGTGCATAGTCATCCTGTGAACAACCAACATACTCCGGTCTTCTCTGTTGCTTCCAGCTGATGAGCCCCCAGCTTATAACAGAAATTCTTATTAGACCTTAAGTGCATGACTTTACACTTAGAAATAGAATGAAATTATACAGTACAGTTACTCGAGTCTTCAAAGTCATCCAGATCTTTCTGAATAATGTTATGATCCTCCTCTGTATTGACGATGCCTCCTGGCTTTGTATCATCAGTTCTATTTTTGTGCTGCCATAATTAATAAAAATATTAAATAAGATTGGTCCCAAGACTGATCCTTGAGGGTCCACTAGCAACCGCTCTTTTGTCTGAGAGTTCACCTTTCAGTGCAACATGTTGTTGTTTTCTCCCCTTAGCCCATTTCTTGCCCTCCTTACAATTCTTGCACCAGTCCCCAACTTCTCATTTAACACATTTCCTATGTGCTATCAAAAAAAAGGATATTAGATTTGCTGAATTTCTGTTTTCTAAAAAAATCAGTTGTCTTCTTAAAGAAGGAAATCCGATTACTCTGTGATTTACCTTTGCTAAAACTACCCAATGCATTACATCGCCTTCTTCATTTGCCTCCATGAATTTAAGTATCCTTTCCTTCACAGTAAGTTCAAAACCTTGCATACTACTGAGGTCAGACGAACCTCAGTAACATGGGTCTGAATTGTTCAGGTTACTTTCTTTTCCTTCCTTAAATAGAGGTGAGATGTTAGCTATAAGTATGTGAGTATGATTGTGACCAGAGAACCACAGTTAATATACTTTGACCATTAAAGATCTCAGGACACTTTTTTTAAAATGACTACAAGTGGACAGGACTTTTTGTTTTCCATTTTAACTCCAGGAGCAAAAGGACTCCAATACCATTCTCTGATTCAGCACTAGGAAAAAGTCACCTATTGAGTTCATGTTTAACAGCTATAATCTAGGGCCAATTGAGGACAGTAAGTATGTGCTTAAATGCTGTTCTTAATGAAGGCCTGTGCTAATAATATTCAGTCTTTATTCCAAATGAGCCACAGGAATAGGAGGTAGGGAAAGGTAAGGTATTTGCATGTCAGTAAGATCCAAAACTTTCAAAACATCCAGTATTTGAATGGAATAGATTATATGTAAGCATATTTTGAATATTCCTACCTAGCATGATGTACTATTGACTGTGGTGTAGTGTGTGAAATTCAGTCAAATGTAAAAATGCAACAAATATGTCCACCGTATCAAATGTATGGTGTTCTTAATACCAATTTTCAAGGCACAAAGAACAGTTAGTGTTTCATGCCAATTAAAGTTGCTAGTAGATTTTGTGTATTCTTCTTAACTGCCCCCCGCCATTTTATTGGCTTTGAATAAGTCTTGAATCTGACTGAAAGTTGTTTTCTTTGTAAAGGTTTTTCCGTCTTAACTTGTGTTAAAAGGCATACATTGGAGAAACGCTAGGTGTCGCTCAAACTCTAAACCCCCCAAGTTATGGCAATTCAGAATAAAAGCCACAAAATAAAATAGTTAAGGCTGGTATTTCAGCCTTAGCACAGAAATAGCCTACTTTTATGCTTATAATATAGATGTTCAATGTTGCTTGGATTTGATAGTTTTATGGATTAAAATGTATTTCTAGCTATAGCTTAAGGCTTCACTCCTGCTGAGACAAAGTTATGTAAGTAGCGTTACTTCTGTGAGTCCCCTCAAAAGAATTACCCATGTGAGTAAAGTCACACATGTTAATGTATTTCCAGGATTGGGGCCTATCTGTGCACCACGCAGTAAATCTACATGAATTTGTCTAAATAATGAAAATAACATCATAAACTTCTAAATATCACTTCATTTTCCTGTGCACCCTGGTTTTGTGTGCTCATTCATAAAACATTTTTGATAAGTTTTTTGGTTTTCAGTTTATAATTTTACTAACTTTCAGTCTTTTGTTTATTGGCTACTTCAGTGGCATTAACTTCCCAAACGAAAGGTTTAATAGCTTTATTTGAATTAATGCATAACGATTACACCATCTATATGTTAAATGAAAGTATTCACAATGTGCTTTGTTCTAGTGCTATGCTGTGTATCAATCAAGCTAAGGGAAAATAGCATTGGGGACAAAACTAGCTCATGGTTTCAAGGCAGTGATCCTTTTCACTGGATAGAAAAATGTTCTTTATTAAAACTTTAAGACTTTTTAAAATCATTCACTTATTGTAGGAACCCTATGTTTCCATGTGGTTTAGCAACGTTAATGATTTATGCCCACGTTGACTCTCATTACCTTAATGATTTGTGCAGACCACAGTGCTTTTAAAGGATCTAGGCATTTATGCTGTACTTTACGTACGTAATAACATCTACATTTTCAATAATTCCTTATGTTTTTCAGTAGATGCTTTTTATCAAGATCCGTGTCTGTTTTTGTGCTGAAGAGGCTGCCATTATTAACAAGTCTCCCAATAATCATAGCATATATCTCCGTCACATTACAATCAGCAAATTACACAAATCTCACTTGACACAGTTGGTAGATAAAAATGGAGCACTTTGTTGGAAGTATAAATAACTACTATTTGCGTATGGTCTGGAAAAAAACATTGGTAGAACAAAATGTTCCACAAACAATGCTCGTCTGTCTTTTTGTGCACTAGTATTTGAGTGGGTTTGTGAATTTGTGTTTTTGTACTTAGAACATTTTCGGAAGCAACTCCTGGGCCACTAATTGGAATTTCTAGATTCAGTCTGTGGAGTAATAAGAAAGCGGGGTGAATCAATTTAAATCAGTGGTTTAAATCACCAAGTGGAAAGCCTAGATTTAAATAATTTATTTTAATCAACTTTTCCATTTGTATTTCAATTATTTTCTAAAGAAAAGGGAATTCTTTCATTGAAATAACTATTAAAACATGTTGCATTACAATTAAGTAGAACCTTTACACATAGATTTGGTACATCTATTTACAACCTAAGAGGGTACATTATCATATTAATTTATGCAGGCAATGCTGTATCTTAATATTTTCAGTTCTTATTAATTGTACATATTTAATATGTTAGAAAATAGTGAATGATCTATTGCTTATTTACTAGGTAACTTTTTGCTCATGGTTTGACATTAGGATGGTAAGTGGAATTCATTAAACACACAAAACAGAGTATAAAATTTATTTTCATTAAACAAAACTACCTTAAATGTTTTGGATACATAAAACTTCTCTAATCAAAATGTTTCACATTTACAACTAAATTATTTATTAAAGAAAAAAAGACATTAACTGCACTCAGTGAATTAAACTGATCATTACAAGTCAGCCTGGAAAAAATTTCAAATATGCCTAAGTGACTGGAGCTTAAGTTCCAACTTGCCCAGGTCTCTTGAAAATGAGACAACTATCTGCTATGTTACTTAGGCGGGCCTTCAAATCTTTAAAACTAGTAGATCTTATCTCTTCTTCCTTGTTTTTCTTCATAGACTGGAAGAAAGAGAGACAAGTTTTCCTGATATTTAACTTCCAATCGATTTCTCAACTTTGAATGAATTAGTTCAAATGAAGAAAATATTTTTTCTATGCCTGCAAGAGAGGCTCTGGTTGTCAAAATCTAGTTTAGCACTCTAAGAATCTCTGGTTCCAGGTCCCTAGCTAGAGACTGCCACCAGTTCATCAGCAGACATGTAGTGCTTGAATAGTTCACCACCAGCCCTGAAATTTTCTATAGTTGGCATGACCAATGGGTGATTGTTAGATGCCCATATCATATCAGCATCTTCTTAGGCAGTTCATCATCTACCCTGGTACTTTGCATTGAGAATATTGGCAAGAAAATACAGGAAATAGATTTCAGTGTATTCCATATATTGTCTGCTTTTCTCTTTAGTTCGTTGTTAACTATTTTCATGATTCTCTAGTATAGAGAGACAAGGCGGATGAGGTAATATCTTTTATTGGGTTAACTTCTGTTGGTGAAAGAGACTAACTTCTGAGCTACACACCTTATCTCCCTAATATCCTGGGACGAACATGGTTCCAACAGCTCCGCAATTTACTGGTATAGTAAGACATGGTAGGTAGTCCATAAGAATGGTGCAAAAATGAGTTCGCTAACGAGTTCATCCAGATTGTTCAGACATGTCTGCAGCATCATCTTCAAAGTCATTGCCTTCTGAAGAGCAGTTTTCATAATGTTTCATTCTGAGAACCAGACCTTGTATCCTGTTGCTGCAATGTTTACATTTGGCACATGTTACTTTTTTTTTTTTTTTTTTTAAACTGAGGTACAGGAATTTCTTGAAGATATTCCCGGATGGGAAAAAGATTCTCAAATAGTCATAAAAAGAGACTTGCAGCCGGTGCTGTTTTTCTCCATTTCCTAGGTGTTGAAATCAACACTAGAGGCTGCACTGTGAAGAAAGTTGTCCTTTCTTTCCACAGTGTCCTTATTTGACACCAGTGCTGCTTCTTTCTGGTTGCACAATCTGCTTCTTCTCCTTTGTTACCTAACTCCTCTGTTTGTATCCCTGTCTGTGTACACATGCAAGGAGACACAGCAAGGCCATTAATTTGAAGAGCTTTGGAAGCAAGGACTGGTAGTTAATGGGAAGATCAGTATTTTTTCATGAGCTAGAGAGTAAATTTTCATGGTGGGTGGAGTCATAAATATTCAGAATTTGAGAGCTCAGCCAAGCAGAGCTCTGATAGGGAGAAACGATAAAATAAGAGCATGAAACCTGACAGGTGGGCTCAATGGATGATCCTGATGAGACCTGTGATGATGTCTCCTGGTATCAGAAGCCAGGTCCCAATGCCTGTGATAACTGTGCCAGCCTCTTGCACCCAGTAGTACAGCCCATGGGTCTGCCACAGGTTCAAGCCCAAGCACTCGAGCTACTGTGCTGTATTTATAAAGCTTGACCTAAAAAATTAGATATTTTCCCTGACTCATTCTTCATATAGAAAAGCAGCCTTTAATTCAAAGTTTCTGACAGACGTTCATGCATGTTGATAGAGGCTTCAGCATATTTGATTTTTATTTAAATGTTTTAGGAGATTATAATATGTTTGGGCCTAAACACATTTTGTATTAAATTCAGATTTCATTTTAAACAGGTTTATTTAAAAGAAAAATCTTACTATAATTTAAATAAAATTTAAAAAAAAATTAAATTTTAAGAGACAACTTTTTTCAAAAGAATAATAAATTTTTATCCATCCTGGATGAAAGATAGCAATGCAAGTCCATCTGTATAATAGTTGAGACTAGAGAAGCTTCTTCCTGGAGTAACTACTTGCTAACCTTATAAGAATCTGGGTTTTGCTTGAAGGAGCAATATCACCGGAGATATGAGTTCAGAAAATATTACTTTAGCCAATATATTCTTTCCAGTTTTTGAAGTACAAACTTCTCTGCAGAATGAAAATATTGTAAATGTTGTTTTGGTGAAGACACTATCATTTTACAGGCAGTCATGGTAATTTTATAATTTTTTTTTTGAGGTTACAAATAGAAATTACTGGAGAGATTCGCATCTGTGTTGGTGAATGACACATAGGTGCTGATTATCTACATTTAAAAATGTTTAGTCATCCACCCCCTCCAATCAGGTAAAAGTTCCTAGAGTTGTCTTCTGGGATAATGTTATGTATTACACTTTCCTCTAAGTGGATATTAATAAAACCATTCCATATAGGTCATGTTTTGTCCTATTTATGATTCAGTCATTAGTATTAATATCATTTAGAGTCACTGAGGGGAAGCATATTAAAATGTGGTCCATTAGCTTAATTCAATATGATACAGGGTACAGATTCAGTCCATTTATATTTGATAAGGAGAAGGATGGGGCTGTCATTGACTTCATTGGAAGTCTACAAAAAAACTGAGGCAGCTGGTACGCTAGGACCACTGCGTGTCAGGCTGACCACTGCTTTTCCTTATGCTCCCCTGTCTGTATTGATTTGTCTTCTGCTTATACTTAGACTGTAAGCTCTTTGGGACAGGGCTGTCTTTTTATTCTGTTTGTACAGTGGTTTGCGCAATGGGGCCTTGGTCCATGACTTGGGTTCCTAGGGTGATACAGTAATACAAATAAATAATAACAATTGAATCTGACCTAGAAATGCTACCAACAATTGAGGGAAAGAGTTAAGGTGGTTTGGGTGCTGATTGCTGAGTATTTTCATCTTTAATTGTTTGTATGTATGAATGGAGTTGTGTTCTTTGAGTAGTATCCCTGTGGGTGCTCCACTCTAAGGGTATTTGCACCCCAGCTCCTCAAATCAGAGATTTTAAGTAGTAGTGTCCATTTGGCCTGCACATGTGCTCTCCCCATCTCATGCTCTGCCTTGATGCTATGGAGCGCTGTGCAGGCGAATTGCTCTCAGTTCCCTTTGCCTCAGACAGAACCTTAGCGGTCACATTATACAAGGCATTGCCTGATCATTTTGCTGCTACATAGTTAATAAGCTACAATATCAGCCAAATAAGAGAGTCCAGTATGTCTTTTGCCACATGCTAAGCAATCTCCCTTAATCATTCTTACAAAGCCCTCTTCTCAAATCATCTGTTTATAGAGGTTAATTTTGTATTCAAATTTTAACAGGGAGAACTGCAAATAGACACTACTGTATTCCATTGAAACTGAAGCTAAAGTATAGATAGTCCATTACTATCTGATTTGGCTAGGATACTCAGCTCAACACCCCCATATTTTAGGAAAACTGTTGACTTTTAATATGGCTGGGATTTGTATTCGTAGAAGCATACAACCATAGGGTTAGAAGGGACCACAAGGGTCATCTAGTCCAGCTCCCTGCCAAGATGCAGGATTTGTTGTGGCTAAGCTATCCAAGACAGATGGCTATCCTACCTCCAGTTCCACAAGCTTCCTAAGCAGTCGGTTCCATTGTTCTTATAGTTAGGAAGCTTTTTTCTGAAATTTAATCTAAATCTGCTATGCTGTAGTTTGAACCCATTGCCTCTTGTCCTTGTGGTAAAAGAGAACAACTTTTCTCCACCTTTTTTATGGCAGCCGTTCAAGTATTTGAAGACCACTATCATGTTCACCCCCCAATCTCCTCTTTTCCGTACTAAACATACCCAGTTTCTTCAGCCTTTGCTTATATGGCTTGCATTCCATCCCTTTGATCATCTTTGTCACTCACCTCTCGTTCCTTTCCAGTTTCTCTACATTCTTTCTATACATTGGTGACCAAAATTGGACACAGTGCTCCAACTGAGGACTAACCAGCGCCAAGTAGAGCAGTTACTGTCACTTCCCATGACTTGCAGGCTGTGCCTCTTTTAATGCAACCTAAAATTGCATTTGATTTTTTTCTAACAGCATTGCATTGCTGAGTCAGGTTGAGATTGTGATCCATCACAACTCCTAGATCCTTCTTAGTAGTGTAGCTATTGAGCCAATTTCCCCCCATTTTATATTTGTGCATTTGGCTTTTCTTCCCTAAGTATAGCACCATACTTTCTTTGTTAAATTTCATTTTGTTGTCTACAGCCCAATTTTCCAATTTTATCAAGATCCCTTTGAATTTTAGCACTATCCTTCAAAGCATTTGCAACCTCCCTCCCCCCCCCACCCTCCAGCTTTGTGTGCAGATTTGATCAGTGTGCTCTCTAGTCCTACATCCAGGTAAGTTTTATAAAGATGTTAAACAACCCCAGATCCAGAAGAGATCCCTGTGGAACCCCACTTAAGGCCTCCCTTCAATCTGACATCCTTCCATTAATAGTTACTCTGTTTGCGGTGGTTTGACCAATTATGTATCCACTTAATTGTAGTACCGCTGAGCCCTCATTTCTCCAGATTACTTACCAGAATGTCACGTGGGACTGTGTCAAAAGCCTTGCTGAAGTCCAGGTATATTATGTCCACTATGTTCCAAACCAGTTACCCTGTCAAAGAAAGAAGTCAAGCTGGTTTGACACGATTTGTTCTTGGTAAATCCATGTTGGCTGCTGGTGATTACCCCTTTCTCCTCCAGGTATTCTCAAATTGAATGTTTTATGCATTGCTCTAGTAGCTTCGTAGGTATTGCAGTCAGGCTGACCAGTCTATAGTTCCCTAGCTCCTCCTTTGCCCCCATTTTAAAAATGGGCAATACGTTAGTCTTTCTCCAGTCTTCTGGGACCTCTCCTGAGGTCTGAAAGGTTGCATTCAAGGTTGGATCCTGTAAATGTCCTCTTTTTTCCTTTTTCTTTAAGGTGGTGGAGTAACAAGAGAGAGAGGGAGAGGAAAAAGCAGTCTGGAGCCATCAAAGTTAAGAGCAAATGTGCAGGGGAGAAAACGATTAGCTTCTGAAGAGAGTTTAGGGGATTGCAAAGAGGTGGAAGAAGATCAGGAAAAAAAGAGCAAGACTACTGAAGAGGAAGACACTGCCCCTCTATCATGGGTAATGTTTTTTTGTATGTTGCAGAGCCCCATTATTTCAAGTATTATTGAGGTGCAGTTAGCAATGCTAGAGCTTTAAAATTGGTTCATCTCTTGCATTATAACTATCATCAGCTTTTTATCTCATGATAAAATGTTTATTCCATATAAAACTTGCCTTACCAATGTTGTACAAACCAGAAACAGGAATTACTATGTTTTAAGGTAAAACAAGGAACCTATGATATAAAGTATGGTATTGTTAAGTTTCTTCTATCAATTCCCTGCCAGCTGTAGTGCTAATTGTGCTATCTGTATTAATATTTTGGGGTCAAAAACTTAAATATACATAGAACAGTCTGAAGGCTTTTAAAAACTAGTGGTGTTAATTTTGTAGTATCTTATGTCTTACTCGCATTTACTAATGGCTGTTTTTCAGCATACAGTATTTCCGAAATTAAAAGATTTTTGGCTTGATGTGGTAGTCTCAGAAGAGATGGAAAAAACGTCCATGTCTTTATTTTCTGTAATGTTTCCTCTTATTGATAGTTATGATTTTTTCTGATATTTTAGGTTCTGTGAATTTGCTTAGGTATTCTTTTGTCTTGTTTTTTTGTTTCCGTGTTTTGCTCAGTAGGTAGCACCATTTACAAGTGTTGAGATATAGTGCATGGAGGAGGGGAAGGGGATTTATTTTTAATAGCAGTGTTTTATTGTAAACTGTTTTTCTTGTCCTCATGTATGTTATTGTGGCTTGAATTTAGTTCAGTCTGTAGTTCTAAAATTTATTTATGGCTTCCCCTCCACTATCATAAAAATTTAGTAAATTTTCTATAGTTCATAGAGGAAGTAGGATGTAGTTTCCATTATCTCACTTCTCCATTGTTTAGCATGCTGAATCTATTGCCATGCAATCTGCGTAACTGAATATATTAGTGAGCACAAGAAGATGTCAGTATTTTTCTCTTCCTCTGTACTGTCAAGAATTTCATTGTTGCAGAATATCTTGGTTTTTAGATTTTAATGTGCTTTCGGTGGTGGTGCTGGTAGTGTGAGAAAGTTAAGTCAGTGAAGTGGGCTTTACATTTTCTTCTGAAGGCAATATAGATTTGTGGTCATTCTGATCTCTTCCAGAAGTGAGTTCCACAGTTGTTGATTAGTTGCCAAGAAAGCTGTCTTGTGCTCAAGTCTCAATCTTGGGATTGCCAGTTTCATTGTTCCAATTTAGCTGTTTTGTGATGTCCTGATCATACAGTGAGGGACCCCCAAGATACCTTGGGCAAATTCCATAAGCACGCTTAGAAAACTAAAACCCAAATCTTGAATTTGACCTAGTATTCAACAGGAAGCTAGGAGAACCAAGCATGGGGTGACATGCTTTTGGCTCAGTGGTGCTGAGTGAGTAAACTGCTGTGTTCTGAACCAACTGAAGCTCTTTTAAGGCTGCCAGTTTCATTTCTAGGTCCAGTATGCTGCAGTAATCAAGACTACAGACTGCAAATATATGGAACACTGTGATTAATTTTGAATCTTGCAGATGGAAAGAGACTGTTTGTTTGTTTTTTCACAGCCGTGACTTCTTTTGATATTCAGGAGGAGTGAGGAATGCAGGAGAACATGAAGTCTGTGAACTGTCACAACAATCTGAGGACAGGCTTCATCAATGGAAGATGATGATTTGGAGGTGACAAGTTCTCCACAGTGCTTCCTTCTCTCTGCCATCACCTTAATCTTAATCTTAATCTTTCCTTGTTTCACCTGGTAGATTGTGCTGTCTAATCTGGTGGGAATCTAGAGCTGGGTGTTGTCTGCAAGTTGCTGATGCTATAGATTTACTGTTTTGCCATATCCACTAGTTACTTCGCAAAGATGTTGAACTGACTATGGGAGAGGCTGGATTCTTTGCTATTCCTCAGCAAGGGTTCTGGAAATTGAGAAGTAGGTATCTCTCTGGATTTAGTCTCACTGATGCCATTTCAGTGCAATATCATAAATCTCATCTGAGGCAGAGCAGTAGCATTTCATGGGCAACAAGTGGTGTGGAGAGCTGCAGAAAGTGGATGATAGATGTAGGGCTCTTCTCTATAGCAGAGAGAAGATCTATCTGTGTTACCAGCACAGTCTCTGGTCTGACCTGAAGCCTGACTGGGAAAAGTGCATGATATTGACAATAGCTAGATAGTTGGGAGTGTCCCTTGATAAGGTTCCCCATTAACTTGCTCAGGAATGGAAGGTTAGATATGTGCAGTATTTGAAGAGGTTGGTTGTTGAGAAATGGATTGTTAAAATACTGATCAACCTGTGGTGTATTTTAGGGCAGGTTGTGATTTTTTTCTTCTTCAAAGGAGGTGTTGATCTCAGTTTGTGGAGATCCTGGATTTTCTCAGCATTTAGTAGTCAAAAAGGCCATAATCAGAGTTCCAGGTTCTGGCTCCAATTTCTTGCAATGTCGCTAGGACTTCCTGTGGTGTGACTGGGTCAAATTTAGCAAGAGGACGGATAGGGTGTATGGTTCCTGCTGTCCTGAGGATGTCTCAGATACAAGTGATTAGCTTCTAGCAACAGGAGGTGCTAATAGAGGGTGAAGTAGAAGCATTCTGGGTTGACAAAATGATGAAATGCAGCTGAGTGTGATTTAATAACTATTATGTTGGAGGAAAGGTGACAATTTTTACTTCTTTCATGGCTAACGCATAAATTTGCAAGAATTCCTTATGTTGCAGTGTCTGTCTGTGCTTGTTGTCCTCAGTGTTCAAGTTTTCTTTTTTCCTTCTCCTTCTGTCTCAGGTTATCTGAGACCTATGGTGATTTTGGAGGTGTGGGGAATGGACACCTCAATTTAGCCTCTCAGTTGCTATGATCAATGAGTGGTCATAGTGTCATCTATTTCTTGACATTTTGAGGGATGGGATTTCCTAAAAAGGTGTTTTGAGATTAGACTAAATCATTAACTTTTGTGAATAGAACATTTTAGTCTCTTGTTGCCTGGGCCTGTAGAACTTCCTAATCTCACTCCAGAGCAAGTACCTGTTGGTCAAAAAGTGTGTTTCCTATCTTACTTGTATCCATGTCCTAGCCAAAAACTAGCTCTACCATGTGAGCTGTGTGTTTTTTGTGTTTGTTTTTTTTTTCACCCAATACACTGAGAAGTAAAATGATAAGTTAACAAACTCTAGTGAAAGACATTTTGTTTTCTGGCAGCTGAAGTTGTCATTTTATTGTCATGATAGTGGTTGTTGTTTTCATAAATACAGAGCATGACATACAATATGTGCATTAGTTTTGTTTTGCTACACAGAGGGGAAAAATTCATATTGCAACTTCTGCAATATGTTGTCACCATTATTGCATTTTCTCTCCTGTTGCTAGTAATATAAATATAATTATTGGCAACTAATTATGAACAAAGCCACATTTAGTGAGGAGATAATGAAACTTTCCCTGAAAAAAGGTTGCCTTTAAACTTCTATTTTAAAAAAAATCTTTTAAAATGTCTACCAGTCAATTTATTTTAATCGTTCAAAGATCTTTCTAACATCAAAAATAGCAGGTGTATTTATCATCCTGAGCCTGCTAAAGATGTTTAAGGGAAGAGGTAGTGGGGAATCCATGGGGATCAAGGGGTCGCACTCCGAGGCTTGCCGTGTGATAGGAGTCACCAATACAAAAAGTTTGAGAACCATTGTTTACACTGAGAAGACTGCCCTCATTATTTTACCTTTATGTGTTTGTCTTGGAATGAGCTCATTATGAAGAGCTTAAACTTTGAGGATTGTCTCTTGACATCAAAATATTCAGTTTGCCAGACTTAGTATTTTAAATGTTGACTTAGAAGTGTTAACAACACCCTCTGGTGAGGAGGATGAGGAGAAAAATAGTATGACGCATTCCTTTATAAGGGCCACTAGACCTAGTGGAAAAGTTAGTTCCTTAGTGCTGTTGAAGAATTAGAAAAGAAATTCTTACTTTTTAAAGAGAGAGTAAATGATGGAGAATGTACTGTCAAAGTACAACCCCTGCATTAGACAGAGAAGACATGGCTGATATCCTTCTAGGACTTGAAAAATTGAAGTAAAATTTCACTTTGCTACAAAAAGTTTGGAAATTACTTTTTCCTACCTTGAGCCTCATATTTATGTAACAATTTGGAAAGGCTGTAACCCTTTCAATATTAACTTAAAATATTACATTTTACAACACCTTAAAGCATGCATGAGGCTTTTAAGGCATGAAGCAAAGTCCCCAAGGAGATTACAATGTAGGGTCCTGCTCCTATAAATGTTTACTGCAGAGTATAATGCTTAACATGATAAGCTTTCCCTACTAAATAGTATAGTCTAAAAGTACACTTTCCTCATGTCAAATTATATGGTGAGTGACTTAGGGTTTATAATGGAACTCTGGTTGCAGCTCTAAATATGAAGCTGTACTGAGTGGTTCCATATTCCAAGTAGCTTTTAATTATCTGTAACTCACACCTAGTGTGATCAATTTTCTTCAGACTGTAGAAAAAATTAGCTGAGTGGTTGAGTGCCATCCTGCTATTAACCCATTGCTTCAAACAAGAAAATACTAATTCCTAGATAAGCCATAAAACCCTGCAAAATGCGATTACAATCCTGGCACTTCAGCTTCAGAACGTTATTCCTCTACTACCATCTTTAGCTAAGGGAAAAATCTCGTAATGGGGTGGAGTATAGAGGTACCGCTTTGATCCTCTCAAAGCTGCAGCCCGCCACCAGAAAGCGTGCATCTAGTTGCCATGACCGTTATAAGTAATGATGATGATAAAAAATCTATTGGCCATAACTTGACTTAATTGTTCTTTTCTCCAGTGAGACTGCTGAGCTTGTTTAATCAAGCTACCCTTACTTCCATAATATAGACAAGAGTGGATGAAGGGTTGCTGTGGGGGGGAAAGGGGAGAATCATACAAGATAGAAGGGGAAATTAGTTGGGCCATTCAGTCAATCTCCCTGAAAATGCAGGATTATTGCCTATGGCACTTTGTGTTTTGTGCAGTTTAGTTTTAAAAGTCTCAGACAGCGAGGTTTTAATTGTTGTGGGATTACTCAGTATATCTAATTGTCAGGAAGGCTTACTTGATATTGAGTCTAACTTTTCTCCCACTACTCATGATTGTTTGTTTTTGACATTCCTTTGGCTAATTCCAGATTTTTAAAGGAAGAACAACAACAACAACAAAAAAAGCCAAGCCATTAAATCAGGGAAATACCACAAACTGCTCAAAATTCATATGAATACAAGCTGAAAATAAGTTTACTGGAGGGAAGCCTTTCTAAAGGAGAAACCTCATAACAGTTTTATAGTATATTTAATCAGTATGTAATATTCATATATGGTCTGTAGTGTTTGTGTGTTTCTAGATTAGAGCTGTTTGAATACCTGATTTTTTTTTTTTCATTTCATTCATTGGCAGTTCCAAAAAATTGAGGAAAACTTTGTAGTGAACCCAAAATGGAATTTTTTTTTTTTTTTTTTGGATTTTTGTTGAGTCGAAAAGTTAGAAAATAATTTTGTTTTAGGTTGAGTGGAACCATTTATTTGAAACATTTTGTTTCAATTTCAGGCATTTAAAAAATTTTTTTTAATGCAAAGGAAATGTTGGAAATGAAGAGCTAAAATGACAAAGGGATTTAGGTGTCATTCACAAAATGGAGGGAGTGCCTGTGTCCCCCACTCATACCGAATAGCCGAATTGTTAGGGCATTGAGCTGGGAAGTGGGAAGCCAAGCTTTGAATCCATACTCTAAAGCATGGACTGGAACACAGGTGTCTGGGTGCCCTAAGTACCAGTTTATAGTGTCTGTCTGCCTCTCATATCCAATGAACATTTAAATATTTATACGAAGTGGAACAGCTTCAAAAAGAGAGATTCATTCTAAATACCCAATAATCTTGTGGTTATCAAAATCACCTGGAAGCAGGGAGAGCTGGGTTCAAGTCTCTTGCCTCAGACCAGGGATTCAGACCTGAGTCTTCTGCATCCTATGTGAGTGCTTTAATCACAGGGCTATAAGTTAAAAAGGAGACGCCATTCCCTCCACCTTGGTTTTGTGAATGCTGCCTAAGTCCCCTTGTGACTCTATCCCAACGAATCAAAACGTTTAGTTTTGGAAATGTTGAAAAAAATAGTTTCAGCATTTCTATTTTTTTCTTTTTCCCCACCTGAAATAATTTGCCAAAAATCTATATGAATTCATAGATTATTTTAATTGACTTGAATCTGCATTTTTTTTTGATTGAAGGAAGTTTCAGCTGAGAAATTTTACCCAGCCCTAGTCTAGATCCTAAATAGGGGAGCACATGCCTTATAGAAAGGATACTGCACCAGTTACTGAGATAAAAAGGCATGTGTGCGCGTGCGTGTGTGTGTATTAATATCTGTGAGAGACAGAGATCTTACAAAATTAAAAGGAAGAACTTGTCAACCAAAGATTCCAGCTCTGACCACAATAGCTGTTGACAAACTCTATTCTGTTCCTTGATAAAGGTAGAGTGCTGAACTAAAGCTTGTGATTTAAATTTTATGTCATCTCCTTTGTAGGAACATGTATTCTGAATGCTGATGATGGCCGAATGTGACACCTACTTACATTTGGAAGTACATTATTCCATGAGTGGTCCATAGAACTATTTTACACTCTAAAGATTGTGATCTTTAATTTTCTGTGTTACAGGATGCATCTGGAATACCTCTTACCAGGCTCATGAAAAAAGTGGAAGATAATGATAACAAGCATGTATCACAAAGGATTGACAGTTGTGTGGACAAACATGATTGGCAGCGCCACAGCAAGAGGTCTGAACACGTTCTGGAGGAAAAAAGCCAGCTCACCACTAAAACAAATAAAATGAATGAAAGGGAAAACAAAGGCGAGAGTATCCATTCTGGAAGTCAGCAGACTCACCAGGACAAGCCATCCCATTCTCATGTTGCTCTGGCTGAGACTCAAGAGCTTGATCTAAATGAGGATCCTGAAGCTGAAGATTTTAACTCAGCCAAAAGCACAGATGCTTTACAGAATTTTAAACAAAACCAGCAGAAGAGGACACCCTGCATGTATGGGACAGGTTGCTACAGGTAAAGTAGAATTGTAAATAAGCTTAATTCAGGTTGCTGCTGGCAAGTCACTGCTTACCCCGAGTGGGAGATAATGGTAGAATCCTTAACAGTCTCCTTTAAAATAAAAAATATGTGCAAAGGATTAGAAAAGATCAAATAGAATAGCAATCTTTTTAGAAGCATAAAAAGGGATTGCTAGGAAATTTTAGTGACCAGTCAATATAACTTGAGCTAGGGATGAAATAGTTCAGCAAATTAGAAACCACAGTTCAATAAGTAATAGAACAGCTTGTCCCAGGCAGAAGTACAGTAGAGAGAAGAAATTCCGTTGGAGAGAATGGCCAGCCTGTGCGTGTTTTATTATCAGAAAAAGGTTTTTTAGAAATTGTGATATTTTGTATGTGCGTTTATCGACGCAATTGCATGTGCTATCTTCCCTTAACAGGTAATTCTTCTTTGAGTAGTGTCCCTATGGGTGCTCCACTCTAAATGCGCTTGTGCACCTTGTGCCTTTGATCCAAGATTTCTTGTGCCAGTATCTGGACAGCCCGCACATGCATGCTAGTCAGTTTTATGCCCTGTGTCGTTGCTATATAGTACTGCCTGGGTGAACTACCCTCAGCCTCGGCCTGAGACAGATCTCTGGCAGTTGTCCCCATTGAGATTACCTCACTTCCTATTTGTCCTCTGCTTCCGTTTGCCCTGCTAGACTTTTACAATAGCAAGTCTTGCCCACCCATGAATATTGCTAAGTCAGACAATAAGGTTGACTTGTGTAAAGAAGTCTTTTAAAAAAAAATTTAGTTCATACTTTAGGCTTTGGAGAACAATCAGGTCATATATAGTCAGGAACAACTATTGCTAATAACTTTGGTTAACGAGGATATCTCTTCCAATACAGTCTATGCAAGAGTTTAAGGAGATTTAACTATGAGGAAAGTTTGAAGGGTTTGTAACCAGCCATATTTGAGCTAGAGATGGAAAGAAATTTTAGCCACAAGCAAATTTCAGTTCTGGGCACATGATTCGGGACAGGGTATACTTGGGGTTGGAGGAAAGATAGGATATTTACATCTTCTTAAGGTATATTTCATTTTGGAGCAAATGATAAAGGAGAGCCAGTCAAAGAGTTGTATACATAAACTTTTATGTATACAAAACAGAATAGAGTACAAAATATGACCAAAAGATCATAAACTTGTCCTAAGAGATTCTGATTACCTTTTCCTGACTGTGTAGCTTGAAAGCTTCTCTTTCACCAACAGAAGTTTGGTCCAATAAAAGATGTTATCTTTCCCACCTTGTCTATACATGCTAATAAGTCAGTTTTAGCTGCATTTGTTTGTACAGTTGTGACAGGGAGGCAGTTGAGACAGGATTTTGTAAAATAGTGCATAGTAAAATTTTGTAAAATAGTGAAAGAACAATGGAGGTGTATGAGAGAGAGTATCTTGACTCCACTCACATAGTAATGACTTATTGCTGTGTTTCCATTTTCTCTGAGGATGTCCGTAAGAAAATGTGGGTTAAGATACAGATTTTGTTGAATTAACAAAGAAAAAGACTCTCTTAACACCATAGTTTTAAAATCTTTGTTATATCAGTTTAGTAGCAATTCACGTTAATGTGTATCCTCCTTATTGGCAACTCATGTTTTAGTCCTCTCAATTTACCTATCCTAAAATAGACTTTGTTCTTGGCAATGATGCTGTCAGAAGCCATTAACTTTGTAAGACAAGCAATACTAATCACAAAGTGATGCATAACAAAAAAACTATGCCTTGTAGACAAGAATTTCATGTACATACTGTTCAGTATTGGAAGCAGCAGCTTTAGTTTACTCTAGAAGACCCTAAGAAAGTAAATATGGATCAACCCTACCTCATCTACTGTTGGAGAAATAATTTTGTATCTTTGGTCATCATGCTAAAAGCCATTTCTGTAATAATTAAGAATGCCAATTGACTGGGAATTTTTGAGTATACACTTGAGGGTGGCTGAGTGTTAAGGTACATAAATGTGAATGAGAAGTTTAACCTTAGAATGAAATAAATTGGATCAGTGTTTAGTTTAATTATAAACCAACCAATCTGTTGTAAGCTACCCCCATTGTCTAGGCTCACACAGGATAAGAATAAGGGCTAAATTCTCACATGCTGACTTGTGTTTTGTGTATTTTTGTGCCAGCCCAGACAGTTCTCTCCATCGGTGGAAGGTTGTTGGTTTGCTGCTGCTATTGTTTGTTTGCACTACATTAGCACCTAGAGGTGGCAACCAAGAATTTTCAGGCTCCCTCTGCATGTACATATATGAACCTGTCCCTGCTTCATGGAGCTTACAGTCCTAAATAGCTAAAACAGACATAGGATGGTGGAACTAGCTCAGAAAGATCTAGTGAATTGTCCAAGGTTACGAAGAGTGTGTGTGGTCCAAGTTGTAACTGAACTCTGATCTCCAAAGTCCCAAACCAGTGCTGTAACCACAACACCATCCTTTATCTCAAGTAGTCTCATCTGTTAATTTATTCATCTGAAGTCTGGAAGCCATTGCACTCTTTATACAGGGACAGTGACCTCACCAAAGCCCTGGTGTTTCCTGCCTGCTCTCCTTCAAAGGGACAGATACAGAAACTATTGTCTGATCGAGCAGAACAGGACCCATAGGAACACTTGGCTTCACATACACACATTTCTAAATATTTTACATTCTATTCCCTTCTGAAAATGGAATATTTTCAGTTTTTCTTAAAATTAAATGTAGTCCAGCTTTTGATAAATCTACGTTTCTTGCTTCTGTTCTTTGAGTTCTCACTTCCAGTAAATTTAATGATGGAGGATGTTGCTATAACCACACTCTAGTATGTCAGAACTTTACACCTCAGGTTTACAATCAATACAGTAATAGCTGTGGCTTGTGACTGCATTTTTATTAATGGGACTTCATTGGTGGTGATACTGTAGCAACAAAGTACATCTTTAAAAAACAACAACAAAAAGTTCCAAATGATTTTGCTTGTATACAGATCAAAAGCCTTCTAGGAGATCAGTGAGAATGAAAATCCAGTCTGTTGATTCAAATCAGCTAGACTGACTTTGTAACTGGTTTGATTAAAGATTCTTTAGCTAGTTATGGATCTTAAAAACTGTAGTAAATAGCTCAATGTCATAGCTGGAAGATTTTGCTGGTGGTTAATGCCACTGATTTTTTTGGTAACTTTGTCATTTTTTGTTCATGTGTTGGTTTGGTATAGCAACAAATGGGTATATAATAACTAAAATTTTCTGTAAATTGCTGTAAAGCTCCAGGTGCTAAGTAACTCAGGTATATTAAGTTTAATTTAAAGCTTTTATTCTACAAAGCTGCATAGCTTGTGAGTATTTAGGGATATTAAATACTCTTGTAAGTAACATATTGAACTTTATTTACACAAGAAAAACTGTTGTTCTGGTCATCTGAATATTAGAGTTCCTCATTTGTCCAAGAGTTTATTATAGAATTCAACCATTTTGACAGTGTAGCCTAAATCATTCCTTAGTGTAATGGATGTTGTTGTTCCTTTACTTTTGTCTGAATTTCTTGTGCCTTAGAAAAGTAGAAAGTTGATATTTGTCAGTAAAGCAACAAGTAGATTGTTCTTTTGCTAACAAGAATAGAAACATCATCTTATCTATGGTATATAATTTGATGCTTTTACTATGCATGCTGGGTTATATTGAGCAGAGCAGGAAATGAAGGTGGAATAGCTAGCACTCGGTCAGACAGGACAGGGAAGGTATAATATTTTATTTACCCTGAGGACCATTTAAACTGCTTCGCATATAGTATACAATTTGACAGTTAACTAATTCAGTCAGTGTCCCTAAGAAATCTGTGCTTGATTGAATATAAGATTATCAGAAAGACCTCCTCTGGTGAAAGGGTGCTCCTCATATTTTATATAAATTATCCCTATTGGAAAACTAACATCTGCTAAAATGCTGTAACTTATAGAAATGACCATTGTTGGACCTGATCCATTGGATGGATACGTACTGTTATCTGAATCTTGGAGTAGAAATTGACATAAAAATAAATTCAAGAGCATTATTCACACAGACAGCTGCAGTGGCACAGGAGCCAGCAAACAGGGCTGCTAACAGGGGAGTTTCAGTGGGAGTTCTGTTGGAGGAGCAGGTTTGTATTTTTGTAGTTGTGGACTGTATTGTGGAGTTTGTGGGTGTGTGAGTGTGTGTGCAGGTTGTTAGGGGCCGTGTGCTGAGAGCGGGGCGGGGCCCTGAGTTGGGGGCGGGGCTTACCTGACTAGGGGTCCTATATAAGGAGCCAGGCACTCAGGCAGCGGCAGCGGCACAGGAGCCAGCGAACAGGGCTGCTAACAGGGGAGTTTCAGTGGGAGTTTCCAGGGGGAGATTCCAGAGGAGACCACAGCCAGAAACCTACAAGCCAGAGGAGGGAAGGGGCAGGGGCCTGCCAGCAGCCCAGGCCTTGTTGGTGTCCCGCGGTGCAGTGTGAGACCTGAACCGCCAGGCACAGAGTTGGAAGGCCATGAGTGAGACAGAGACAGCAGTGAGAGACACACTGAGGATGACCGGATGTGGAAGCTGTGGCATGTACATGGTCCTGGAGGGGGCACCTGAAAGGAGTTTTGTCTGCATGAAGTGCCGCCTGATAGAACTGCTGGAAGAAAAGATAAAAGGACTGGAGATGCAGGTGGAAACCCTGGTTGAGTTTAGAAGGGGGTTTGAGCAGATGATGGAAGACAGACATGATGAGGCACAGGGGATAAGCTCAGACGAGCAGATGGAAGCAGGACCAAAGAATTCTGAGGAGCTGCTGGGTGAGGAAAGTGGACGGTGGAAGCATGTGACTAGGAGAACCAGGCAGAGGAAAAGACGGGCCAGCGAAGGAGAAATAGAACTCAGGAACAGGTTTGGTGCATTGGAAAATGAAGATGGAGCACAGATGGTGCTCACTGAAGGAGAGAGGGCAAGGAAAAAGAGGCGAGCGGCTAGTCCTGCAGGAGGAGGGGAGGAGTCAATGGAGGCGACAACCAGTATGAGCCCTAGGAGGATTGCGAGGGCAAAGATGAACCGAGAAGACTTGCAGCCGACTGATGCCGGGGATAGACTGGAGAGTCATACTGTCGCCAGGAAAAGGCAAGTCTACGTGATAGGAGACTCTTTATTGAGAAGAATAGACAGGCCCGTAACTAGAGCTGATCGGGAGAACAGAAGGGTGTGCTGTCTGCCGGGGGCTAAGGTACAGGATGTGGACCTGAGGCTGAAAAGGATCCTAGCGGGAGCGGGAAAGAATCCGTTGATTGTCCTTCATGTGGGAGCGAATGATACGGCTAGTCACTCCCTGGACTGTATCAAGGAGGACTATGTCAGACTGGGGAAGACGCTCAAGGAAATCGAGGCTCAGGTGATCTTCAGTGGAATTTTGCCGGTTCCTAGAGCGGGGCAGCAAAGGAGCGACAAGATTATGATGATTAACAGATGGCTCAAGCAGTGGTGCTATAAGGAAGGCTTTGGGATGTACAGTCATTGGGAAGCGTTTACGGACAGACAACTGTTCGCTCGGGATGGACTTCATCTAAGCAAGGAGGGAACTAGACTTCTAGGATGGAGGCTTGCCAACCTCATTAGGAGAGCTTTAAACTAGGAAGTTAGGGGAGATGGTTGGGAGATGTTCAGGAGATCTCCACGCCAGAATTTAACCTGGAGAGGGAAGCAAACAAAGTGAGAAGCGATATCCTTGTGGACCGAAGAATTGACCAAAGGAGGAAAAGCGGAGTTGAAACTAGCCTAACGGGTGATGCTGGTGGTAGAAGGTCTGTGCATGACGGGGGAAAGAATGTCACTGACGCCAAACCTCAAAAATTAAAATGTCTGTACACTAATGCGAGGAGCCTAGGGAACAAGATGGAGGAACTGGAGCTACTGGTGCAGGAAGTGAAACCGGATATTATAGGGATAACAGAAACCTGGTGGAATAGTACTCATGACTGGAGTATGGGTATTGAAGGCTATGTGCTGTTTAGAAAAGACAGGAAGAAAGGCAAAGGTGGTGGAGTAGCTTTGTATGTCAATGATGAGGTGAACTGTAATGAAATAAGAAGTGATGGAATGGATAGGACGGAGTCTGTCTGGGTAAAAATCACACTGGGTAAAAAAGCTACTAGAGCTTCCCCTGAGATAGTGCTTGGGGTGTGCTACAGACCGCCGGGGTCTGATTTGGATATGGATAGAGACCTCTTTAATGTTTTTAACGAAGTAAACACTAAGGGGCAATGTGTGATTATGGGAGATTTCAACTTCCCGGATATAGACTGGAGGACGAATGCTTGCAAGAATAATAGGGGTCAGATTTTTCTGGATGTGATAGCGGATGGATTTCTTCATCAAGTAGTTGAAGTACCTATGAGAGGGGATGCCATCTTAGATTTGGTTTTGGTGAGTAGTGAGGACCTTGTAGAAGAAATGGTGGTAGGGGACAACCTTGGTTCGAGTGATCATGAGCTGATTCAATTCAAATTAGATGGAAGGATAAACAAACATAGATCTGGGATTAGGGTTTTCGACTTCTCAAGGGCTAATTTCAAAGAGTTAAGGAAATTAGTTAGGGAAGTGGATTGGACGGAGGAACTTGTGGGTTTAAATGTGGAGGAGGCCTGGAATTACTTCAAGTCGCAGCTGCGGAAACTGTTGGAAGCCTGCATCCCAAGAAAGGGGAAAAAAACTATGGGTGGGAGTAGTAGGCCAAGCTGGATGAGCAAGCAACTTAGAGAGGGGATTAGGAAAAAGCAGAAAGCTTACAGGGAGTGGAAAAAAGGCGGGATTAGTAAGGGAAGCTACCTTAGTGAGGTCAGAACATGTAGGGATAAAGTGAGGAAGGCTAAAAGCCGCGTAGAACTGGACCTTGCAAAGGGAATCCAAATCAATAGTAAAAGGTTCTACAGCCACATAAATAAGAAGAAAACAAAGAAAGAAGAAGTGGGGCCGCTATACGCTGAGGATGGAACGGAGATTAAGGATAACCTAGGCATGGCCCAATATCTAAATAAGTACTTTGCCTCGGTCTTTAATAAGACTAGTGAGGAGTTTAGGGATGACAAACGGGAATCTGGATGTGGTGGTGGATATTACCGTATCTGAGGTAGAAGCCAAACTTGAACAGTTTAATGGGACAAAATCGGAGGGACCGGACAATCTCCACCCGAGGATATTAAAGGAACTGGCGCGTGAAATTGCAAGCCCGTTAGCGAGAATTTTTAAGCAATCGGTAAACTCGGGGGTTGTGCCGTACGACTGGAGAATTGCTAACGTAGTTCCTATTTTTAAGAAAGGGAATAAAAGTGATCCAGGTAATTATAGGCCTGTTAGCTTGACGTCTGTCGTGTGTAAGGTCTTGGAAAAAATTTTAAGGGAGAAAGTAGTTAAGGACATTGAGGTCAATGGTAATTGGGACAAATTGCAACATGGATTTACTAAAGGTAGATCGTGCCAAACCAACCTGATCTCCTTCTTTGAGAAGGTGACGGATTACTTAGACAGAGGCAATGTGGTAGATCTAATTTACCTCGATTTCAGTAAGGCGTTTGACACGGTTCCGCATGGGGAACTGTTAGTTAAATTGGAAAAGATGGGGATGAATGTGAAAGTTGTAAGGTGGATAAGGAATTGGTTAAAGGGGAGATTACAGCGGGTCGTGCTGAAAGGTGAACTGTCAGGCTGGAAGGAGGTTACTAGCGGAGTCCCTCAAGGATCGGTTCTTGGACCGACCTTATTTAACCTTTTTATAACTGACCTTGGCACAAAGAGCGGGAATGTGTTAATAAAATTTGCGGATGACACGAAGCTGGGGGGTATTGCTAACACGGAGAAGGACCGGGATACTATTCAGGAAGATCTGGACCACCTTGTACACTGGAGTAATAGTAATAGGATGAAATATAATAGTGAAAAGTGCAAGGTCATGCACTTAGGGATTAATAATAAGAATTTTAGATATACGTTGGGGACGCATCAGTTGGAAACGTAGGAGGAGGAGAAGGAGCTTGGGGTATTGGTTGATAGCAGGATGACTATGAGCCGCCAATGTGATATGGCTGTTAAAAAAGCAAATGCGGTTTTAGGATGCATCAGGCGAGGTATTTCCAGCAAGGAAAAGGAGGTGTTAGTGCCGTTATATACGGCGCTGGTGAGACCCCACCTGGAATATTGTGTGCAGTTCTGGTGTCCCATGTTTAAGAAGGATGAATTCAAACTGGAACAGGTTCAGAGACGGGCTACTAGGATGATTCGAGGAATGGAAAATCTGCCTTATGAAAGGAGACTCAAAGAGCTTGGCTTGTTTAGCCTGGCCAAAAGAAGGCTCCGGGGGGATATGCTTGCTCTATATAAATATATCAGGGGGATTAACGTTAGGGAGGGAGAGGAATTGTTTAAGTTTAGTACTAATATAGGCACGAGGACGAATGGGTACAAACTGGATATTAGGAAATTTAGACTTGAAATTAGACGAAGGTTTCTAACCATTAGGGGAGTGAAGTTCTGGAACAGCCTTCCGAGGGAAGTAGTGGGGGCAAATGACTTATCTGGCTTTAAGACTAAGCTTGATAAGTATATGGAGGGGATGTTATGATGGGATAGTTTAATTTGAGCAATTGATTTTGGATTATCGGCAGATAAGTCTGCTCAATGGTCTGTGGGAATGTTGGATGGGATGGGAACTGAGTTACTGCAGAGAATTCCTTTTTGGGTGTTGGCTGGTGAGTCTTGCCCACATGCTCGGGGTTTAGCTGATTGCCATATTTGGGGTCGGGAAGGAATTTTCCTCCGGGGCGGATTGGCAGAGGCCCCGGAGGTTTTTCGCCTTCCTCTGCAGCGTGAGGCATGGGTCGCTTGCTGATGGATTCCCTGCAGCTTGAGGTCTTCAAATCTCACTTTTGAGGATTTCAATAACTCAGTCATGGGTTCGGGGTTGTTATAAATGTGTATGGGTAGGGTTTTGTGGCCTGTCTTGTGCAGGAGGTCAGACTAGATGATCATATTGGTCCCTTCTGACCTATGAGTCTGAGTCTATTCTCTTGTGGATCCTTATGTGAGCTCTGTTACTTATATCTTGGTGGTCTTCAGTCCTCCTTGCTTATATAGCTACTATATTAGCATCACCCCTAGAAAACTAATTGAACCAAATGATTCTAGAAGGATTTGGTTTCATCTTGATAATTATTATTACACAGAAAAAGTCAATTGATTCCCCAGGACATCATTAATTTGGTTGCTCTGAATCTGACTGAAGGAGTGGTCATGATAGCTTAAAAAGTTAAAATGACTGTTGAATGCAACTTTAGAGTGTCGTTCTGCAGTTAGTTCATACAGTTTCCAGTGTGGCCATGTTTTCTGGTGGATAGAGCAGAACACTGAGTCTGGAGTCCTGGATTCCAGTTGCATCGTTGATAGTAACTTGCTGTGTGACTTTTGACAAATCACTTACCTTATCAGTTAATCCGGCTACACTATATTTGTATAGTGCTTTGAAATCCTCGTACCACGTATAATATGTTGTTAATAGTTTTAGCATCTTGTCTCAGATGTAGGAGCTTACCTGCTTCAGAATTTTGAGTTTCTAGCTAATGTATGACTCCCGGGGTGGAAGTAAGATGAGCTTAATATGATTGTGCAGAAGCTACAGCTGAAACGCTCAGGCTTCTCACTATGGTGGCACTGATGTGATGAGGCTGATAGTACTACTACTTAGGAGTTCATGGCCACTGTGACAATCATGGAGTTGTTCCAGGTGCCTTCTGACTTCATGTATATAGCAAATCTGCTGTCTGAACAAGTGTTTGGAATGGGATTGTAATTTATGGCTGTAACGATCATACCTTACATGTCACGGCCTAATAATTATATCCTGCAGTTTGACTTTCAGGCTCTTTACTTTGTGTCAGGGCAAAGAGCCTTATTTTCATGGTCTGGTCAAGTAGACTGAAGAAGATGCATTCTAGCATCTTGTACTCCTGTCTGAGTCAGGAGACCCCTATTTCTCAGTAAGAGAGAGTAGGACAAAGAATACATGAATACACCTGTAGGTGTTTGTATTTATTTATGGGTTTTAAAAGAGAAAAGCTGCAAATACACAGCTAAAAAAGAGGCTGCAGTTAAACTATTTAAGTAGGGCAAGAAAACTCCATATGCATGAGTGGTGAATGCGATATCATTTACTTTTGCTTATATTTATTCCTCAATTTCACAGGAAGAATCCAATTCATTTTCAGCAGTTCAGTCACCCTGGTGACAGCGATCATCAGGACGTGGAGGTTGTAAGCCAAGATGATGATGATGACAGGCCTGAATGTCCATATGGAACTACTTGTTACAGGTACGAAACGTGATCCAATAGAGTTGTGTGTCTGTATTTTGTGAAGCAAGATATATTTTGCCTGGGAACTATGCAAGCAAGGTGATAGTATAGTAGTGAGTAGTTTTTGAAGTTAAATCTTGTGTACAGCTTATTGTTGTAGTGGTCTTCTGACAAAATTATATTTTATTGCCCTTTTGAAGCGTGCCTTGAACAGTCCTATTGTATTTTTATCACTAGTTATTTGTTACAAAGGACACTTCTGATAGTAACCTGATTTAACAAGCACGTTGAAAGGATAAACCTTGCATCTACAATGGGAATATGTCAGTGAATAAGCTTCCAAGCTTATGGAGGCTGAAGATCTATCTAGCATTTATGTCCCTTTATTTGAAAGAGAGAATGATTTCTGCATTCATTACAGCTTCTGACAAGTGCTTTTTTTGCAGTGTTGTTGTAGCCATGTTGGTCCCAGATATTAGAAAGAGAAGGTGGGTGAGGTAACATCTTTTATTGGGCCAACTTCTGTTTGGTGAAAGGGACAAACTTTCAAGTTTATGGAGTTCTTTTTCAGGTCTGAAGGAAAAAATTCTTATTGGACTAGAATTTTTAGTGTCTTGACTTGTTAGGGCTCTACCAAATCAGTCTCTTTTTGTCAATTTCACAGTCGGGATTCTGAAAATAATAATTTTTCATGGTTTCAGCTATTTTAGGGGGGTTGCGGCGTTACCTCCCTTACTTCTGCACTGTTGCCTTCAGAGCTGGGCAGTCGGAAAGCAGCTGCTGGCGGTGCACCTAGCTCTGAAGGCAGCACTGTCACGATCAGCAGCACAAAATAAACGGGGGAATACCATACTGTGCCAATCTCATTTCTGCACTGATGCTGACAAAGGTGTTGCCTTTAGAGCTGGGCTCCCAGCTAGCAGCCACTGGGCTTCCTGCAGCTAGGGGAGGTTCCCAGAGGTGTGTCTGACTTGGCCCTTGGAGGATCCTGTGCAGGGGAAGAGGAAGTTTGTGTCCCTCCCGAGCCCGTCCAGGTAGTAGGAGTCAGGTGCACAGTAAGAACCTGTGGCTGGGGCGCACCCAGCCCTGCCACTCCTCAGCTCCAGGTCCAGTACTCAGGCCTTGGGCTGGCTGGGGGAGGGGGCTGACCAGGGGGCTCTAAGCTGTTGTCCACTCACTCCCCTGTAGGGCTGGCCCTGCCTCCCCCCCACCCACTCTCCCCCAAAAGTGACAAGTCCCTATACCGTGCCACTCTCATATCTGTACTGCTGCCTTCAGAGCAGGGCTCCCAGCCAGCAGCTGCGGTTATCCAGCCACCCAGTCTGTGAAAACTGGTCTCCCCTGCATTGGCCAGATATCACAGGGGAGACCAGATTTCATAATCCGTGACATATTTTTCACGGCCATGAATTTGGTGGGGCTCTACTTATTACACACACTTTTTATATCTAATCAATCTCAACAAATATAAATATTCAACACTTTGATTTCTTAGAATAAAAGGTGCAAAATTCAGTTCACTTTTAAAGTATGTCTTGATAATAAATACTGAAGTCCACTTCATGGTGTGAAAGTTCTGCATTTTTTTTAAACGTATATTTAGAATTTGGACAATTGATTGGAAAGATATCAGCAAGTTTCATTTCACTTCTCAATCTACACATTTAGAGGATGAGCTAGCTGATAGTTGCTAGATTTACTGGACAAAATCGTGTGTCCTGAAAAGGTATCAGCATTTCTGTTGGGATGTATTGATGCATGAACAATTTCCTTTAACCTTATTGACCTCTAGGCAAAAAAAAATTCCCCTTAGGTTGGCTGGAAACTGGTGACTCTAAAGATGTTCTTAAAGTGAAGTTCTCCTTTGAAAAATGCAGAACCGGCACAGCTTTGAGAAAGAAATGGATGCTCTTTTGGTTTGTTTATTAACATAATTTTTATAGTTGCTTTTCAGAGCAGAAATGTTTTAGATGAAAAAATCTATGGCATACCCCTTGGGACATAACTTACCATAGCATCTTTGTCAAGAGCAGAATGAATACCTAATGAACTGAAGAATTATGTAGAGACCACATTTTGTGCTAAAAAAATCATTCCTTAATCTGTGTTTTAATTATTTTTGTTTGCTTATAAAATGATGATAATCTGAGTAAAGGATGCAACTAGGAAAGGTCTGGGGGAAAGGGCTAACCACTTTTTAAGAACCATTATCTGTCTCTAAATTGATATTTAGAATAAGGCTAACTGAAGGAAGACCTGGCTGATTTTCTGAGTGCTTTGTTGTGAGTTGGACTGAATTTTTTTGGTGGCCTGATGCTTCAGTATTTTATCACTCTATTCAGCAGATGATTTTTCTTAAGACTTTGAGCCAAATTGTGTTCTCCTGTTAGATTTGAAACCAGAACTAATCAGACGATCAATTCCCCAATCAAAGGAAAATGTCACCTGAAATGAAAGATGAAACTTAACCTAGACATTTGAATTTGATTAAAATAATAAGCAAGAAAAGATTTTTTTTTAAATTCCATTATCCAAAACAATATTTATGATAATAAAACTGATAGTTTGACATTAGACTAAAACAATTGCTTATTTTTACCTTGGAGTAACTGAGGCTTTTCATAATAAAACTTTTTATATTGAGTTGAAAACCACTGCCACTGGAGTCTCCTTTGTAAGCGCTACAGTGGCTGTAAGTGAAAACAAGCCTCAGGAGCTAAGTGTGTTAATTCTGCTGCAGTCCCAGCTCAAGACATGAATTTCCCACCCCACAGTCCTGGTGTGAAACTCTTTCTGGCCAACCCAAGAGCAATAGTTGTCCATCTAAACATTTTAATAATCTAAACTCCTCTACACAAATCAATGGCAAAGGTGCTGCTGAGAGATGATATGGTGCTTGAAATAGTAGCTACTGTCTGCCTGCCATGTAACAAATTTAAATTATTTGTAACCCTCATGCAACTGGGGACAGAAATAAAGATATTTTATCAATAGTCCTGTGATTCTGTTGTGCTAATGGGGTGCTGTATTTCCTATGTCTGTTGGGGTGCTAGAATCATAGGCCTTTGGGAAATTGTTACAAAATACCAGTAGTATGAGAGAGTGTCAATTTCTATTAAACCATAAAATTGTAGTTTTAATTGTACACGTTATACTGTTACCTAAACTAGAATAAAACAATTGATGGGAAGATGTAGCAATCTGTTCGTGTCCTTTTTATAGAAACTGCAAATTAATGACTTTTGGTTATATACAGACTTTTTTAGTATTTTACCATTTGAGTATAATTCATTAAAATGATCAAATGTGTTCTATAATAATTTATTTACACTTTAAATTAGCTTAGACAAAAGCAATTTTTCAAGTTCATGCCTAGAATGATTAGTGGTTAATTCAGCTGTTAGCTACATTTCTATTTTTCCAGACTATTGGAATATAATTTAATAAATGTATGTTTACTAGTAGTTTAATATATATTGACCTGTTAAAAAGCACAATAAGGCTGGGTCCACACTGACGGCAGCAAATTCGCCGCCATCACATCGATTGCTCTGGATCGACTGGTCTGTATAGACGCGCTCAGTTGATCCAGGAAGCAACGCAGGAAGACCACCCCGGTAAGTGGCGTAGCGCTGCGTCGGAGGGAGCACTGTTCTCTTCGATGCAGCGCAATGTGGACGCCGCGCAGAGGAGACGCCAGTAAGTCGACAGGAGATACGCAAGTGAATTATGTCACTTGCGTATCTCCCGTCGACTGCTGCCGAATCGCAAAGGTAAGTGTAGACCGGGCCTGAGTCATAACATGTGCTAATAATACCAAAAACCAATAATCTTTTCAGTTCTTTCATCATTACATTTATGACTGGATATAATCAACAACTTTTAATAGGGTTTCCAATGATTTCTCCCCAGTCTCATGTTTGTAATATCTTAGATGCAGACAATATTTTTCTTTTCTGTTTTTGTACTTTTAACCACTTGTTAAACCTTATTCGGTTGGTTATTTTAATGTTTTGTTTTTCGTATGACATACAAGTGAACTTAGCTCTGTTAAGTGGACTTTCTTGCTTATGGTGTAAACGCAGTTCTGGGAGTGTGGTGCTTTCCTTGTGCTGTGAGGCTGGCCATATCTGCTATGCAGAATAAAAATACTGTGAAATTATGATTGAATGTTGGCTATTGGGGATTTTGCTCATTCTTAATTTATGAGCAACAAATTAATGTACAGTTGAAGTCTAGAATTCATATATTTCCCATCAGAACATAACTATCTAAATGCAAGTCTGATTTGGTGTGCCAGTCACTGTAAAAGCAGAAGGTTGGAATATTTTTGAATTTTGTTCTGCCCAGGTCAAGACAGTTTTCTGACTGAACGAAATGTCATCAGTTTTGCTCCCTTTCCAATTATTGTACTCTCTAGGTAAGCAGTTCCCAAACTATGCGTTGTGACCCCAAGTGGGGTCGCTTTATCAGCAGATGGGGTCATGGCAATCCCAACCGTGCAGAGGATGCCATTTTACAAAATGGCCTTCTCCATGCAGCATGACCTTAGACACATCATATGTGAGGTGATGATATGCAGTCCAGAAGATGCCATTTTGTAAAGAAAAAAGGCATCCTCCTTGCGGTGTGACCTTGCATGTACAGTGTGTTTGAGGTCATACTGATGTGAGGACATGATTTTTAAACTGCAACTTCCATGCTCTCAGGGGTAGTGGGAAACAACACATCTGAAAATGGGGTCATGCAGGGAAAATGTTTGGAAACTGCTGCTCCAGGTAGCAGTTCCTTGCCTTCCTCCTCATCAGTCTTACCTTATACCTAAGATAGGCATAATGAGAATATGGTGCTGACATCAGTTTATCCTTGTCTTACATTTTTATTTTAAGACTTCTCTAATATACAAGGCCCATGTCTTAAGTAGGATGGATGTTGGAGCTAAAATGTGTCAGAAATACAGAATTATGTGGCACTGACAATTCCCCCAGTCACATCATTTTCCTGTCTAATCTGGACAGTGTTGTTTCTTTTGATACTAAAATAATTTTATTTTTCATTGCCCACAAATTTCATATTTGAATGTGCCATAGGATTTTGTAAGGAAAACACATAAATGCATCTTAATGTGTTGTAAGAAAGCAGGATGTTTATCCTGCTGAATAGGGGATTGTTGGGATTTTTGACATCCAGAAAGGTGTGGTAATCTTTTGGGTTTCTTTTGGCAGCCAAGATACCATTGAGGCTTTTGGCTCTGGAAAGTGAATTCCTCTCCTTTTTCCTTCCTCCTTTTGAACAAAGCTGTTAGGTGACTTAAAATTTGGGATGATGGAGAAAGTTTAATAGTAACCAGCTCTCTGCCCCAATATCTGCTACCACATCCAGCAATGATGGAGCACATTAGCTTGATCTCCCTCCTCAAATAACTTGCAGCTAAATACTTTAAAATGTCAACATTGTTACCCATCTTCTTAGTCTTCATCAATAATACCTGGAGTTGAATGGGGCATCTGACACTTCTGAATTTGTTTCAGTGTGACTGCAGAATCATGCAGACCTTTCTTCAGTTTGCATTCAGTTCACATTTTGAAGGTTATTTTCACAAATACAAAGACTCCTGCCTCCACATGAATGTGTGGATGGCTCAAAAACAGTGCTGAAAATGCTTCATCTATGCAAGTATTTATTAATAATTTAGTCAGGAGCTCCCAACTCTGTCATCAGTTCCACAGCAACACTGAACAGTCCACTGGCCTGTTTCCATGGTTGATCCCCTTTCACACATAGCTTCAACAGACTTTTCCCACATAAATAGATATTTTTTTCCCCCTTTTTAAGTGGGTATCCTGTTTTGGTTGAGTGTTTTTCATTTTATTCTAGAGGTTTTTCTCAGATTCTAGAAAGCATAAAAATTTAACTGAGTACTTCAATATAAACATACTTTAAAAAGCGGAAGCAATATGATTACTGCAATTAATTTTGTTTAATACTATCTGAGGTAATGTAAACATGGTGGATTCTCAATTATTTGTGTAGATTTGAAATTTCCAAACTTCTGTGAGAAGTCAGAGATTTGTTAATGCTAGTTAGGAAGTGCTTATGTTCATCCTTGTCTCTGAATAGTTTTATATGTTCTTTAGTGTTCAAAGTGACTAGTAAACTAAAATCATCCAAGTATCAAAGCATAATATATGGAGGAATACTTTTTCTATTTTTCTGAAATGTAGCAGCATTATAACAATTGTAATATTTCATTGTAATATTGCTGGTTCTGACTGGGCCCGCTTGTTCCTGCCTCTGCTCAAGTCCACAAACTGCTCAGAGACTTTTATGCTGGCAAAACACGGTGCAGTTTATATACAACATTGGTTCCAACCATCCTTGTACACTGTGCAGCTTTACTCCTACATTTTAGGGAGTCCTCAGCTCCTGAGGAAAGCAGGGAAAAGCAGTCAGTCTCTCTCTCTCTCTCTCTCTCTCTCTCTCTCTCTCTCTCTCCCTCTCACTGCCTACTTCCTTCCTCTGCCTTTTTGTATCCTCTGTGTAATGGCTTAATTAGCCTTCCAGCTCTCCTCCACCAACCAGTTAGTCACAGCTCTTCTTAAAGGCTCTGATTTGTAGTGTTTAATTGGAGCTGCAGTGATCAGAATGCTGGCCTAGCTGTCGTTGCCCAGCACTCTGTCACACAGATTATAAACAAAACTAATTCCATTAAAAATGTATTATTGGAGCCTTAAAAACAAGTCTAGTGGTTATTGTTTCAAGCATATGCTTTGAGGAACCGTTTTTTTCTTCTTATTGGAGTGGTGTGTTGTAAACCACTTCCTCAGCTTAAATTTTATTTGGTATGAAAAGAATATTTGCTAAGTCTTATTTATATTAGTTCATTAGATTACATTTGTATATGGCCATCATAACTTCTGTAGCTTATTTATTTTTCTCTTGTAGTGAAGAATTGCTGCTGTCTTATGGAAATTTTTCATAAGAGTATCTAATTTAAAGCATATTTAAAATTTAGAACAGGAAAATCACAGAAAATGTAGTTTTCACATTCTGGATTGGACTAATTTACAGGAAATCTGAAAGTGGCAGATTTTGGATACCTATATTAACATATCCATGTATGTACTATCCACTTTTCTTACACTTCCAGGCTTTGTTTGTTTGTATCAATTTTTTCTATGGATCTTGAAAAATTTTGGAAGTGAACTAGTGGCTAAATAAGTGGTATGAGGTTTAGGGTTTTAGTTTTGTGAAACATTTGGTCCACCTTCTATCAGGAGAAAGGGCTGTACAGCCTCTATTTCATTAGAAGGGGAACCAATCTTCCTAGTGACAGGTTGGATAGGGTAATTAAGTTTCCAATTTTATATGTTTTATTAACTAAACTAAATAAAGCTAAAACAAAATACATATAAACAAATCAAATTTAAGTAGTGGGCTAATATCAAATCATCATCAAATTTATCTAATTAGTTTGATTAAATCATATCAAATAAAATAATAATTCCATATCCCTCCCAGGCTGAAGCTTCTGCATAAAGTGTCCCTGGAGGGTCACAACTTTTGTTGGAGAAGTCCACGGGGGCAGTATATATAAATATAAGGCTGGTGTGCATGGGACCTGCATCTTAGTTCACATATCAGGTGCTAAGTAAATACAAATAAATAAATCTGTGCAACAGTTGTAGTTGGTGGTGGTAATAGTTTCTTTTTAACTGAATGAACATATTCTAGTTGTGCATTAAGCTTTGATACTTAATACTGTTAGCATTTTATCAGTTGTACAGAAGTTCATTCTGTTCATTTTTTTTTATTGGCTTCACGGTAAAGGGACAAGAGATTGTTGCCTGTTACTTGTGAATTTTAATTTGAATAAAAATTACCTTGAAGTGAGAGAGATTAACAGTGAAAGTTAATTTCAGCCATACAATCCTTTTAGTAATTCCCTTGGAGCTTTCCTACCAGCTCTTATAAAAATCATTAAATTTAGCAGGAGGAACAATAAGTGTATAACTATGCAGTTGTGACAAGTGACAGTGGAATATACTTTGTACCTGAAGTTCATGAAATGAAGAGGCAAACATGCTTCTCCGTGGATGACGATAAATGCGTATTCCTTTGTGTTTAGTAAACATTCATTACATGAAAACTCAGTCAGTTTTGTGTACATTGTAAATACTATTGATTATTATTTAGCAAAAATGGCTTTGCTATTACCATATTTTATTCTTACCTTGCCAGCTTAATTTTTCATTGTTTTGATCTGCAGATAAGGGCAGGAATAACTGATTTTTTTTCTTCCTGAATTTCAAGACTGAGGATATTTGGTTTCAAAATCTCTGTGTTGTCTACAGCTTTTCTAAACTAACAAAACTACAATGATTTGGAAATGACACAGGGATTTTTCTAATATGAATTAAAGATATATAGCTCACTAATTCTGGAAGTGTCCCTTATGAAGAAGTCATTGCCTGCCAACAGCTGAATTTTTCTGTTTTGGACGGTTTGATGAATAGCTACAGGGAGGCAGAATGATCTATAAAATGACAGCTATTTAAGCCTACTCTTTGAAGTTATGTAGAGTCAAGGCATAATCAATTGGGAAAAATACAGGTGGCAAATACTAATTTTCAAATTCAGGCATTCAGTGTGGATTAACTAATAATGCCAAACTTTTTTTTAACACTGAATTTTTCAGTAAACTCAAGGAAAGCAATTGAGGAGGCATAAACAAATGTCATATTAGGCAGTGAAGTACAGGAGAACGATGCAAATACTTGGTGCCTCACCTAGAACTACTAGTACAATCTTTGTATCCAGTGATCAAGATTCACTAGTTCAACTCCCCTGAATTTTATTGGTGATTACCTCTGTTTCCATGTAAATGATAATAGAGAACTTTGTATTCTGTGTGACAAATCCTGTCCCTTAGACAGTATGGATTACATTCTCAGTGTATGTATAGATCTAGTCCTGAATATAGGACATCAGAAATCATTGACTTACTCATCTAGTGTTTTGGCAACAGAGTTTTCGTTCATTTAAATTATAACTCTGTGCTCCAGACTTCCTTGAAATCTGATATTTTGGGGTAACAGTTACAAAATCACAAATCAAATAAACTGCTTCTTCTTTTTGCAGGTTGTTTGACAAATTCAAATAAGTGCTTTTTAAAGAATAGCTATACTCTTTTTTTTTTTTTTCCTGTAACAAGTAAAGAACATTAAATTAGGCAAGCAACAGGGATTTACAAGGCAGTTTTTGTAGCAAGACTATTTTTCATAGAGTATACTAAAGCAAATGCAGTTAGGTGCCCTAAATCACAATATCACATACCTAGCTATGTGCACGCATCATTATTGAACAGTGGGTTTCAATAATTGGTGTTTGTTTTATTTTAAATAAACATCCTAGTGGTATATGAGTGAGTCATGTTTCTTGAATTTTGTTCCAAAATGCATGCAGTTTATTTGCCTTAAGCTTTTTCTGATGGGAACCAATTAATACTGGAAGCTACTTTGTCAAGCAATCATAAGAATGCCTTAAGTATATTTACAAAATAGTTGAGCCCAAGATGAGTTAAAACACACTTTCATTTAAAAATACTTAAGCTGGAGATGAACTTAAAATTTAAAAAATGCATACCAAATGAGGCTAAAACTGGATGTCCTTTGTTCATTTTTTCTTGGTTCACATGTAGGCAAAACTCACTGAAATCAGCAGCTTTGCCTGTTTTAAGGACTGGATAGGAATTTTAAAATTTGGGTTAACATGAATTTTTAAATATGGACTAAAAATTGGTGTGTCAATACAATGCAAGTAAGGAGCCCTGGGCTGATGGTGGAAGAGGCATCTGATGTTCTCAATTTATAATTGACTTTCATGTCTCCAAGATGACTTACATAGTTAAGTGTGGATATTAATGAATGTGAACTCCCAAAATACTTTCTGTACCCTTGTACAGGATATCTATATCTGTTAATACAAGATTTGAAGCAGCCACAGAGAATTCACATCTCACTAATGTCACTTTGTAATGTATTCTTGAGGAGTGTTATCTGAGCATTCATATCAGAATAACTTGCTGTGACTTAAATGAGGATCCCAGAAAGGCTGGATCATTTGTCCAGTAAGAATTGAATTGAAAGCACAATCTCATTTCATCATAGCCACTGGTGCAACAATTGTAACAGCTTTTGGCATATACTATATTGTGTTTGATTTGGACTGGGTATCATGCATAGTGATGAGGCATTGCCTCTATTACCAGTCTCTAAGCTGTGAAGTTTTCCCTACAGCACTGCTGCCTTCATTAAATGTGTTTTGAATGGGGCCATGGATCTGTGTGTGTAACTGAAGTAGGGAAATAAAACTTCCTTTCATCCTGGAAGTGTGTTCTTGTTGCAGGGAGGAGGTATATTTCTGGGGAAGTTTACATTACCATTGCCCATGTATCTGAATCAAGTCTCTGGATATTAATCCAGTAGCTACTCACAAGACCTAAATTCAATATGTATTTGAATGGCTCCTGGGGAGCAGAATGGATGAGCAAAGCTCAAGGAGAGCCCAAAATCTGTGGATTTAAACCTTTTTGCACCTCAGATTGTCTGGTTCTGGAGGTCCTGTTGTTCCTCCTTCCAGACGGGAGCATTCACTGCAGACGCTGCATACTGAATCTCATGAAATTTTGAGGACTGTGTATTTTACCATAGGAGGCTACCATGTGGCCCCCAGAATTTGTAGACCTGATCCAAAGCCCATTGAAATCACTGGAAAGTTTTTTGTGTTAGCAAGAAATTCAGTGAGGAGGGTAGAGTTTACGTGATTTGTTTAGGGATATTCATGAACAAAGATCTGTAGAATCTATAATTATAGACTGTAGTTTAAATGTCCTACATTAAATAGATTTAATGAAGAGTTACTCTTGTCTTCAAAAATGCATTTTTGAGTGAATACACTGTTGTAGACATTTATTTTGTGGGCTGAATATAATTTGTTTCATCTGCTGGCTTCACGCTGTTTTAATTCTATTATTAAAGGTGAACACTGTCATCTAAGTACTGGATCCCCTATGATTCGTGCTGCAGGCTTTTAGGATCTTGCCAAAAAAAAAAAAAAAGCATGCAGGGTTTTTATGACTGTGCAGAAACTTTGATTCCTGTAATACAAATTCAGGTCAATTGTGGGAGATTGCCACTCTATTTTTCTTGTGTTAGTTTGCCTGTTCAGGAAATGATTAGACCATCTCAGTTTCTTTAAAGACCATTAATTATAGCCAAAGATTTAAGATGGAGAAGACAATCAATTCTTTTTTTCTTTTGGTGTGGAAGATATTTTTTCTCTACCACCATATTTCTAGATAGAGCTACTCATCTTCCTCTCTTGCATTGATCTCTTAACACTTTTTTTCCCCCTCTTACTGGTGTTAATGGGATTTGAAACAACCTCAAGGGAAGGTAGAGAACACTGCTGTGAAATTCAGTTCTAAACAAAATACAATTCTTAATATTGGTTTGCTGTTTAAGGTTCATTCTTGTAAGTTACTCTAACGGTGATCCAGCAAGCTACATAAACATAATTGGTCCCATTGACTTCAAGAACTGTATTGCTAGTGATTAGAAAAAACAGACTAACAAAACCTATCTTGAGTGCTAGCTTGACTGAGTCCAGGCTGACTTCTTGGGGCTGGTAACTTGGGGGGTTAACTTGTAAATGGAGCATATTTGCATAGAAATCTGTGATAGATAATAAACACAAAATCTTGGATTGTTTTTTTTAGAGTCAATGTCCAGAGTACAAATCCACTTCATGGGGGATTTTTTTTTCTATTGTGTGGACTTCCTGCAGAGTATTCAGCACAGGAACACTGGTCCACAATAGCATTTGAAGTTGAATCTTCTTTGAATTATATGAAACTTAAATGGAATCAGTAACTAAAATATAAAATGATTAATTTACTTAAATTGTGCATAATCCCAGCTAAAATCAGAAATGTATAATTTAATATGGCTCACTTTAGCCTTTTAAAAATATATTTCCTACACAGTTTCTAGGGCATGTGCATGGGTAGGGTGTTAGAACTCATGTTAAAGGGTCTGGGAAATGCATAACAAATGATATCTCTTAATAAATCAACATAGACCTAGTCTGTTTTTGAAAATGGTGAATAAACTGTGCTGAACAAATGAGGCATGTAGGAGAAGGATGGTGCCATGATTAGGACACTAACCAAAGACATGGGAGACCTGAGTTCAGTTTCCTGCTCTGTCACAGACTTCCTGTGTGACCTTGGGCAAGTCGCTAAGTCTTTCAGCTCTCTGTCTGTAAAATGGAGGTGATAGTATTTCCTACTTAAAGATTGAGGCATAGTTGGGGGGGGGGTGAGAGTCTATAAGTGCCATAGATAAATATATACAAGTTGTGATTCTATAGAGCTAAAGTCCGTTATGTTGCTTTCTTTAAAAGAAAAGGGTTTGTTTCTTCTTTCCTTGTTTCTTTTTACTATTGTATTGAGAGAGCTGCAACTAAGTGATTTGAAACTACATAGTGATGGATTTAAATTTCATTCACATCCTCCAGTGTTTTGGTGACCGATTACTTCCATTATGGAGTGAATAATTCTTGAATGATTAAATGTGGAATGCGAGGCCAGGAAATTATTTTATTGTAATGGTTTTCATTCTTTGCAGGAAGAATCCACAGCACAAGCTTGAATACAAGCACACTGCACCTCCAGGTAAACAATCTTGTTCAGAACTTTAAAAATAAAAACAGTAATACACATTTAAAAGGGGGTATGAAATGGTTTCTGCTTCAGGTAAGCTTTTCTCACTTGTATTTGTAACTTACTATACAGTTCTGCCATGTTGCCCTTTCTACTGCTTCAATTCCTGCCCTGCAGTTGTCCCCAGTAAAAATGATTGCTGTTCTACTTCACTTAAGATTTATTTCACAGCTAACTATTTTAGATATCTTTTGATCAGAATGACATAACTAGGTAGTTCATACACTAACAGTGTGACATGTATATGCATACTATACATACTAAAATACCAAGAAGTAATAGATATCAGTTGGTGGCTTTTATTCCGAACGCTCAAGGGAAAAAAAATTCCATAATCTGAGAGACTGATTGTTTTTAAGTTAGGGCAATCCCATGCTGTTGACATTCCCTCAGTATTTACTACTAATTAAAATGTGTAGTTATAACCAAGAGTTCAGTAGTATTACCATATAGCCAGCAATGTTATATTGCAGTTGTATTTGCTTAGGAGTTCACAGTTCCTCTTGGTTTTAATTTTTGTTTTTGGCAGGAGATCTGAGGACAGTGGTAGGATGAAAGGGGTATGAAAGTGTAGAATATAGTGCTTGTGAGATTTATTTTTAAAAGTTTGTCTGTTTTCTAGACCAGTGGTTCTCTGCCCCTGGGATACCAAGTGGTTACATATTTTCTTTAGGCGAGGATTTGGACAGTCTAATCAGGATGGAATATAAGATTTAATTTAAAACCTGTTTTTCTAGTATTTCAGGTTGAAGTAATTAGATTTATTGAATATTTAGCATGGGGAAATATTGCAGTTCATGAAATTTTTCTCTAAGAATGTTATCAAATTTTCTTTTTGATATTTTTTTAGTTCAGTATGCTTTTTCAAGAAGAAATACAAATCCATCCATCAACCACACAAATAATGCAAGATTTTTAATTAAATACAAATATGCAAATGTAATGTCACTCTGTCCAGAGTTTTCCAAGAGTTTGGGATCACTGCAATATTATCTCTGGAGGAGATATTGCAGTTATTTCAATAACCCGAACACAGGCCTGAAGAATAGTTCTGTGTAACTCGAAAGCTTGCCTTTCACCAACAGAAGTTGGTCTAGTAAAAGATATCATTTCACCCACCTCGTCTGTTGTTTCAATAATACAATAATCTAAAAAAGTAATGCAAACATACAAGGGTATTTAACTTTTTAAAATATGATGCCTTCCGCTACTGTGTGTCCCTGAAGAATAAACTGTAAACCAGATTTGGAGCTTTGGGAATAAGTATACCTAAACAATTGGAGAATTGTGGAGAGCTGGCACTAGTCCTGGCATCTAGGCAGTTGGATTGCAAGGTCTCAGCTCTCAGAAGAGGGTATTAGACAGCAGATCTGTATCCTGAGGGTGTGCCCAGTAGCCCCCAGCCAGAGGCAGTACCTGACCCCTGTGCTAAGATTCCAGAAGCCTAAAGCTCACAGGGCCAAGTGAAGTGGGGCTCAAACACAGCAGCCTGGTGAGCTCTACCAGGAGTGTGGGAAATCACATATATAAGCTTTGCTGGCACAGAAAATGTACGGGCTCAAACATGGAAAAGGCTTTCATGAGAGGCTTACTGTATAGGGAACAGGTCAGTAATCTGAAAAAGACCTGTCATCTCATAAATACGTAAACGTACATAGTATATACATTGAACGCAGCAGGCACTTTCAAATGTGGGAGCGTACTTTTTATTTTTGCAGTCTCATTGATTGACATGGCACAGATTTCTGCTAGATTATAGTTTCTCTGGTAATTGCCTTTTTTTTTTTTTTTTTAAGAAACCGAAACAAGAAGAACCAGACAGAAAACTGCTAAGAAAGGTTAGAATGTTCTGATTTTCTCAATGGACCTAAATTACTGTTGTGATTTTTAATTGTCCACATGAAAGACAAAGCATTTAAACGGATTGGTTTCAGTTACAGGTGGTGTAATACTGGAGCACTCTCATGAACACTACTTGCTGGGTCTTAGTTGGCAAGAGTGAATTATTTTCTTTCGATGAATAATCCAATTTGTACTGCATGGGGAAAGTCCTTAAGTTGGGTGTTCAATGCAAATGTGCTTCAGATAAGCAGACCTCGCTTTACTCCAGAAATTGCAAAGTGTCTTTTAACTTTCAAGATGAACATTGAATGGCTTAAACCAACTAGTCACTAGTATTGTCTAGAGGTAAAAGACAATAAGATAAAAGGAATCAATATTTCAGCTACAATTGTTTAAAGGTTACCCAGTAAAGGTTGACTGTGGCCAAACATTGATGTGTTCCTTTTTGCATTAAACCATGCTTTAAATAACATAGAGGTAATTCGCTTTGTGTGCATGTGTATGTTTTCCAGTAGACTTTTTCTTAAATTTAATTTTGTATCTGAAATATTGATGCCTGATGAGGTGTTCTGAATTTGATGTCCACTAGAATGGAAGAGTAGTAAAGAGTTAACGTTTATCCAGTGGAACGCTGTTTAATTCTCTTAAATCTGCATGTATATTTTCTTATTATGCTGTCACTAAAGATGTATTGATTTGTTTTAAATTATGTATCCCTTGCTTTTAACAAAGGTCACTAGCCGAGAGGTACCGAACATATGTTTGTATTTCTTCAAACAGTAGTACTCTCAAGGGCTTCTTCTCATCACCGACATGAAACACCAAGCAGTTTTAGATGTACTAAGAGGAGCACCAATTAGTTAGTTGCGCATAGATATAAAAATGGAGGGAAAATGTAGTGTGAGAATGCAAATTTATAACACGTTGATCACACAAATATCACAATGCATGACTTCTAAAGCAATGGATTATAGTGGTAAATGTTAAAGGAAAGTAGATAGATTGGAGACCAAGACCTGATCCTACAAAGGGATCTGTGACAGAGGACCCTTATGCCCCATAGTATGTGAATATGCAGCTCATTTTTTGAGAGAGAGTCAATGAAGGGTAAGAGTGGTAGATTCTTTGATAGCTTTATAGGGGTATAGCAAAGGATCAGCCAGGGAGTGAGTGGGAGATGGAATTGGCCAAAACTGGCACAGAGGAGAAATGAGACTGGTTACAGGAAGAGGTGATTGAATTGAAGTAGGCTGTAGAATGTCCTTGAAATGAAGAGAATGATTTTTATAATGGACACAGAAGTAAAGTTTTTTTTCTTTTTCACTTGTGTTTCAGTGTGCTGTGCTATAGATTGGTTACTACACTTTGGAATGCTAGTCTCCTTGCTGATGCAAATTGTGCTAATTTCCTTTTTGCCACAGATGTTGCTGACAGATGCTCTACCATTGCCAGTGACAGATGACTCTGCCACTGATGATGCTAAATAATGCTTTGCATTTGCAGGGAGACCCATTTAAAGCCCTTTAACTCAGCCTCCACGAAGCCCATTGGGTTCATGGCCAAAGAGAGAAGTTTGTGCTTAATATGTCAGCCTGCTTCTAGACACTTATATGTGCAAAGCTTTTATTTTTAAATCCTGTATTTCCATTATTTTACAAAATGGACAGTTTCCTGACAAAACAACTCTATTTGGTCATACACTAGACTTATTGTGAAGAAGCTAAATTTGAGCTGCCAGAATCATTACAAAATTGATATAATGGATGCATTCTATTAGCTTATTGGGTCTCTATTAGTGCACATTTGTCTATTTTTGAAACCTCAGTTTTCTGCAATAGGCAGTGCTTGCACCCTGCTTCTTTTGCTGATGTTTAATAGTGCATCATGTATGGATAAAAAATCTCCTCCTCCTCCTAAATGCATTAGATGCTTTATGCGTCAGTGGAAATGGTGTAAAATCTTCATCAGTTTATTTACCATGTTTTTTTTCCCTCTTCCTGGGATTAGTTTACTGGTTACTCCGGCTCACATGCTATAAGCAGGTGATATTACTTTATTACTCAACTGAACCTGTCTAGTATTGTCATGCAGTACTGGTCTCCTCTGCTCCTTAAGTAAGCTATTTTTCGTTGTTTTGATGCTTATCTATCAAAGCAATTATATAAAGATCACCAGCACCACTGGATGGTCTTAGCAGCATGTGGAACAAGGAAGTTCTCTATCTCAGTTGTTGCACTTTTATCTCCCCTCTCTAGTCTCAACCCAATTTCTAAGCATGTTGATACTGCTGCTTCACAGGCCAAAAGTTTATTTTCTGGAGTCTAGTTATGTTAATAAGACGACATGAGCGGTAACATAAGACTGCAATCAAACAAAAGACAGTTTGACCTAACATTTATGTCTAAATTTTCAAAAGTGCTCAGCTTCCAGTGGGGTTTGAGCTCTTTTAGGAAAATGGCCACATGTGCACCCTGAAAATTCCCGGTGGCCTGAGGCTCATCAGTTCTATAGCAGTTTAATTTTCTAGAGGGTTCACACTCCAACATATCAAACAGAAATGAATTTCATGTTATTTCCGAATAGTTCTGTGGGATTTTGCTCTGTCAACAAATGTTTTAGAAAAGGGAGCATGTCATTTTCCCATGAATAGCCCCCTATTGAGCCCTTCTAACAGCCCAGGTATCTGGCTGCTCAAAAGCATCAATCCACCCCAAAGCTCCAGCTCAGTGAAAACTTTTCCCTCTTAGCTTCACAAATGTTATTCAGAGCACAGCAGGCTGCTATGACCATCGGAATGTTTTCCTCATTGAAGTATAACCTGCCAAAACAGCATTACCAGCAACCCTTTAATCTTCCAAAGGCATATTCAGTGGTCATTGTGCACCTGAAGAGCCTGTTGTTGAAACGCTTCCTGCTGCTGTCAAGGTTGCTGGTGGAAGGCTTCATGAACCACAGGAACAAGGGGTAGGTTGGGTCTCCCAGGATCACTATTGGCATTTCCACATCCCCTATTGGAGTATTCTGGTCTGGAAAGCAGGTCCTTATTTTGCAGCTTTCTATACAAGTCTGTTCCTGAGGATGCATATGTCATGCACCTTCCCTGACCACCCCACGTTGATGTCAGTGAAACGACTCCAGTGATCCACCAGCACCAGCAATACCATACAGAAGTAGCCCTTTCCGTTGATATACTCAGTCGTAAGATGGTCTGGGACTAAAATTGGGATATGAGTGCCATCTATGACCCCAACGCAGTTAGGGAATCCCATTGCCACAAAGCCATCCACTATTTGCTGCACATTGCCTAGAGTCACAGTCCTTCATAGCAGGAGACGATTAATGGCCCTGCACACTTGCATTACTGCAACACCAATGGTGAACTTACCAACTTGAAACTGATTCGCGACTGATTGGTAGCAGTCTGGAGTTGCCAGCTTCCAAACAACAAATGCCACTTGCTTTTCCACCGGGATGGCAGCTCTCATTTTGGTGTCTTTGCACCACAGGGCAGGGGCAAGCTCTGCATACAGTTCCAGGAAGGTGGCTTTGTGCATTTGAAAGTTCTGCAACCACTATTCATCGTCCCGTGCCTGCATCACGATGTGATCTCACCACTCAGTGCTTGTTTCCTGAGCCTAGTAGTGACAGTTCATCTTATGCAGCTTCTCCATGAATGCCAGCATCAATCTTGAATTGTTTCTTTCCATGGCACACAGCAGGGCAGGCACCATGGATTCATTATCAGATTCAAAGCTCATGAAATATTGCAGGTTCAGCCACGTTGTGTTTCTAATGCTCATAACAAGACTAGAGAGCAGTGCAGGATCCATGCTTTCAGGCAGAGTGCATGGTTTACAAGGGCTGTTGGAAAACGGTGCAAATCGTAGTCAGAAGCCCATGGAATGAAGGGACAGAGAACTGCATCCAGAGAACTGGATGATGAGCTCACCTCCATGAAGCACTGCTATCTATTGCCAGAACTCCAAGTAGCAGAAGGTAGCAAGTTGCATAGTGGGACAGCTACCCACAGAACACTGCTCTCTCTCTGAATGCTAGAGCACCAACTGTGGACACAGTCCACTACACAAGAAGCATTATGTGAACATGCACAAGCAATGTATTACAGCAGTTTGTGATTGCCTATGTAACTTTAGTCAACTTAACTCTGTAGTGTAGATACAGTCTAAACTGTCAAATTGGGAGTGTTGAATCTATTTCAGAATGGATGGAAACCCTAGTTCCCTGAGAGGTCATGCGTAGCTTTGAAAAGCTTTAACTTAAGATCTTTGAGACCATTAGTGGTTTATCTAATTTCCTTACATTATTTGTACTCACTTCTGCTATTATTGAAATACTATGGCTGTTACTACTGACCATACTTTTGAGACATGTTTGTATACATCATCTAGTTCTATAGCATCTGATTTAGGTGCCACCACACTGAGACACTGTTGCTTCTCTGTGAACTGTTCATTGTGGCATTGTAGGAATTGCAGTATCAGAAGTAGCTCACGCATTTGCCATCCTGTCCAGTTGGGGTCATTTTGCATAGTGCAGTCCTATTGGTTAATACCTTAAGTCCCTCTTGCATTAAAAGTAAGACTGAGTTTTTTATGGCATGTACAGCTACAAGAAATACAATTCAAGTAACATGTCTTTTATCAGAACTGTAGCAGGGGTATGTGTGTGAATGCACACAGGAGGATGGCCCGATGAACGTGAACATCTATGGCAGGGTGTTGGTATAATTTGGTTATTTTAAACATTCCTTTTAGAAATTCTATATACCAAAGGTGCAAGGGACTTTCAGTGTGAGTAAACTCCCATTGTGTGTGTTTGTGCTATCTCTTCCTGGTTATTTTAGGTAACTTGGATTAATTAAAATGCTGGAGTCTGAAAACTTCAAGAATGAAAAAATGCAGCTTTATTTGTTTATTTTTACAGTTTTAAATGTTTGTCGGACAATGGCACAATAACAACAGGCTGCTGAAAATAATCAGCAGCTCCACACAACGGTTTGGTGAAAATAAAGGGTGATAATAGCAGTGTTCTGGAAATGGAGAATTTTTTTTTTAGCCAGGCAGGTTCTGGGCTTGCTATACCCAAGAGAGCCAGTCTGCCATCTTTACTCACAATGAACAGTACACTACTCTGCAAATGGTTCCATATATTTCAGTGGGGCTACTTGATGAGTAGAGTGCAATTCAACAGGGTGTAAGAGGCCCAGAATGTGGCCTTTAATAAATCCAGTATCATATAATCAGAAGTCTTTTTTTTGAATTGGGTGGGGGGGCTAATAGACAATTGTGGCAGACTTTTGAGAAGTGCTTGAGCACCTGCAGCTATTACTAAAATCACTGGGAGCTGCAGGTACTTATGAAAATCACTTTCATATGAGAAGGCTCGATCCTTTTCAAAGAGAGGCACACAGTGGGAATCAATACATTCTTTTCTTCTCCAGTTTTTTGCTGCTTTCCTTTTTTTTTTCTCCACTCCATTTTGTTCAGTATGGCATGTCTCTTTATTTCCAGTTTGTCCTTCATCTTGCAACCTTACTGTATTTTCACTCCTTCTCTAATGGTTTTGTTTGAAATAAGAATTTTATTTTTAGAATATTTAGGTCACGTGCCACTTCTTTGTTCCATAATGAGTCAGCTGCTCCATGGGCCATCAGTGTCTTTTGTAACAAACAATACCATTTTCAGCAGTGAAGTTAGTGATCTTGTGTGGAAATTATTAGTTGCTCCTTTTAGAGCTGATGGTAGGTAATAAAACAGCAAGCAAAATGATAGATTACAGCCCAGATTGGCAGAGTTGGCAAATATTTGATTCCTTTCTAGGCACATGCATCATAACTGGATTGTTTGAAGCAAGTATGTTAAGTAGTTAGATCCAGAGGGCTGTGGACTAGGTTTACTTGGATTGTATTAGGCTGGGTCTACACGGACGGCGGCAAATTCGCCACCGTCAGATCGATTGCTCTGGATCGACTGAGTGGTCTGTGCAGACCCGCTCAGTCGATCCAGCAAGCGATGCAGGAAAGCCACCCCGGTAAGTAGTGTAGCGCTGCATCGACAGGAATGCTGTTCCCTTCGACGCAGCGCAGTGTGGACGCCGTGCAGAGCAGATATCACACAGTCAACGGGAGATACGCAAGAGATTTACGTCACTTGTGTATCTCCTGTCGACTGCCACCAAATCCTGAAGGTAAATGTAGACCGGGCCTTAGTGTCCTCCACAGATATCTGTGTCTCTTCCAGCCAGTCTTTTAACTTCCTTATGCCACAGTTTATCCATCTGAAAAATTGAAATAATTTTTGTAGTGGTGGTTATGACATTCTGCAGGCCGCAGCCTGAACTGCTGTGTCCCTTTATCACTCTTGCCTGGGACGCCTATTACACTGCTTTGCAGTGAACAGCAAACCCCTCCAGGGTCTGTTCACTTTCAGCCATCAGCATGTAAAGACACTCCCACTTGAATACATACAATAGGTACTGGTTGACACCCACATATCCCTCTATCCCAAGCTTGCCCCCCAGAAATGTGCATTTTTTATCATTCACTAATCCACTGGACCATATAAACTCATAAATTAATCTGTCATTCCAACAAAGGGTAATGATTATGCACCTGCCCTGTTGATCTGAGTAGAGGTTTCCCAAACACTTCAATCAAACACACTGGTTTATATCAAACAGTAAAACAAGTATATTAACTAGAAAAAGATAGTTTTAAGTGATTATAAATTATAAGGCATATAATTCAGAATTGGTTACAAAAAAGATAAACATGCAAGCTAATTTCTAAACTTCATCAAGGCCCATCAGTTTCAAAGCAAAAAGGGTTTTCTCATCCAAAAACTTTCAACAGACCATACTGACTGGAAAAACTTCCAGGCCAGGACCACATCCCTCAGTTTAATGAGGCACCTTTGTTATTACAACTCCCCAGCTGGCGAATCTCTGATTAAGCAGGTATGGCCTTTTAGCAGCTAGCTGGCATGCCAGTATCCCTTTGTCTTTGAGAAGATGATCTGAGGGCCTTTCCCAGAGTGTTACTTAAAAATGCTGTAATCATATACCAAGAGCTCATCGCTTCATATTCAATGTTGATGCACGCATTTTAACAGGACAGTGATGTTCAGCAGATTAAGTGTTTTCAAATGGTACCTCACAAAGCATACGCAGTACAAAATATCATAAGCATATAGAAGTGGTGAACATGGGGTACAGTGTGTCACAGTGGTGAGAAGATTTCTTAATATTTGTAAATGCTTTGGGATCCTTGGATGCAAAGTGCTATACAAATGTAATACTTTGCACTTAGATATAAATAGAACGGCTAAATAAGCCCATAAATAATTTTGTAATAGTTGTAATTTCTGGTAAAAAGTGAAATGACTGTAACTCTTGAGCTAACTGCATTACAATAAGCACCACGTGGATCTAAATTTTTCCACAGTACTTGAAGTCCAAGAATTTTAATATCTCTAAATTTTGGCCTGTACAGGAAAAAGTGTTTTGGAGGAGGACAGCGATAATGATGGTGAACTGAATGAATATGACCTGAATGACAGCTTTCTAGATGACGAGGAGGAAGAGGAGTATGACCCTACTGATGAAGATTCTGATTGGGAACCAGAGCCTGAAGACAAAGATAATGAAGATGTTGAAACACTTTTGAAAGAAGCACAAAAATTTGTTAAAACCAAAAAGTAGTTTTGTCCAAATGTTGTAAAGCATTTACAATGTACCTGTTTACAGGATTGGTAAGGATTGGGAGATGACTTTGAAAGCTGACTTTACCCATGGTTGAGACACTAAAACAGGGATTGTTAATGAGGAGAAAAAATGAGCAACAGCTTCATTTTCTTTTGAAACACATTTTGCCTTTGACTTTTTAACTGGTGAAGTCAAATCATAAGGTCTGGGATTATATTGTGGTTTAACTAAAGAATTTTTTTTTAAAATAAAGTCTCTTTTCTGAGTCTTTATCAACTTCTTCGCAGCTCATACTGTCAGAAGGAAGACTTATGGGTTGGAATGTAGCATTTTAACATTCATGAATGTCTTTCTACTCTTGCAAAAAAAATAAGGATTGTGGACCTACCTCAGGGAGGTTTATAGTTTTGCTAAGATGTAATATATTCCATGCTAAATAAAGAAGAGGTAACGTTGCACAATTTATGTGTGGCAAATCCAAATCATTCTCAACTCAATAGCGAGTCTTTGTTAAACCAATTATTTTGATTCAGCTATCTTATATTGTCATATTAAATTTTACCAGGCTATTAACAATGGATGTCTTCACCTTATCATTGCACTTATTTCTCTGACATTCCTGGAGTAAATTGCTAATTTTGCAAACTGGCTAAATAACTTGGGGAAAACAAATTTTGAAAATGTATGCTGAATTTTAAATTGTCTTGAAACCAGTTATAATACTTGACTCTAATAACAGCATCTTTTGTCTGGCCATTCTCCATTGAGGATACTCTCCGTTTATGTTGAAACGGAAACCTTAACGGCTGGTTCTACACAGAACTGACTTAAAATTATGCTGAACTTATTTAGGTGAAGCTTGTAGTTTGTTAAAGCTTGCCTAATGCTTCCTGTTAATGCCCTCTTTTCAGTTGGCTTATTGAACATTCCCTAACTTTTAACCTTTGCTGGCTGAAATTGATTATGCCAAGTGTCTAGCTGAGGCTGAATGTTTTTTGAAATTTTTCAACAAAAATGGTTCAGCCATTACTGAGAACAAGGTGAGGAGAAAATACGTTTTTTTTGCCTATCTTTAAAAAAAATAAAAATCTTTAAATTATTCTGTTGAGAAGACCTAGCACATCTATGCTTTTGGAGCAGGGCTTTGAAATTTGATAGGGGAGATCTCCTCAATGTCAGAGAGTTGCCTTTTCCTGTCCTGTGAAATTCTGCTCAAATTTAGTAGAGCGCCTCCAAACATCATACATTGCACATGCTCAGTGGAAGCTTGTTAAAGTTTAGCAGCTAATTTCTCTTAAGCTTGAATCTGCGCTAAGTATACGCCATCCCCTCACAGCTCCTGCACGTGATCAAGCTGCGCAAACCATCACCACAGACTAAGCATGCTCCCCTTCAGGGGTTTAGTAGGACTTTCTCTGCAGTTGCTCTTCCCAGATACCATGGTATCTGTGGTGCTGGGTACAGGAACTGAGAGAAGAGTCTTTTCTGTGCTCTGTGATCTTCCAGATGATTCCTAAGCAGTGAGGAGAAGGAGGAAGTGACTTGATTTGGAATTCTGAGGTGCAAAGAGGGGTGTGGGCAGCATTGTGGAGGTCACCATGGCTCCACATGTTAGGATGGTTTTTTAGTTTCCTTTTATTAAAAAACGAGGTAATGACATAAGGAAAAAAAGCATTGATCATGTAATTAAAGATTGTATCATAGTGTGTATGCACAAGAAGACTGAATTAAGATTGCATGGGCATTCTTTATGCAGGCATTTACTAACTTTTGAGTGCTTGACTTTGCAAATATAACATTCTTGTAACATCGGAGGTTTATGTGTGTAATAATGTGTATATATATTGCTTGGTATCTCCATGTCAGTAAGGGTAATCAGAAGTGCTGTCAACGTGAAGATGATTTGTAAATTGACAATTGTTTAATTTTTTGAAAGGGCTTCAGAGAATGAGTTCAAATAACTGGCTAGTATCGAAATCTGCATTGAGCTGTATTTGGGAGCAACATAACGTTTTAAAAAATTGTGCATCAGAAATCTGCCTCAAGAATTTTGGTGACTGAGTATGAATGATCACTCATGATTTTGTGCAACCATTCTGCATGTTGAGAATATGTGAATAGGTTGCTTACTGTTAGAATTATTTTCAAGTGAAACAATTCTAGTCATAGATGAGTTTTCTGACTTATCTGTGTCATATGTGTTATCTGACTTTCATATGTGACCTTAGCAACTTTCCGCAAGCAGAAACATTCTATTCAGTAGTGTCTCAATATAAATACCCATCTGAGCTGCTCCAAATAGTTGAATTAGAAGTTTCTATTAAAATAAAAGTAGTGATTTTCATCAGTGAAGGTTATCAAGGTCATACATGTAATCACAAAAACAAATCTAGAGTTCACTTGTAGCTTTACATAATATATTAGCTTTTGTTATTAAATATAATCTTCCCCTCTCCCCAGGATTGAAACAAATTATATGGAGATAACTGAACAACTGTCATCAAGAGCTCTTGCATTTATTATAATAGTAGGCTCCGGTATCATCTGCTTAAGTCAAGCCTGAGAAGCTTGAGTTCCAATATTTTTCCTCTTACTGCATCCCCCTCTCAAAAGCAAAATAACTTTTCCATTCTCGCTGTCTGAAATGTGATTGATTTGTTAATTTCAAAATATTCAAAAATCAGAGTGACTTTCTACCCAAAGTTTCTGAGGTCTAAATGAGATTCACCGAAGTTTTTTTTTTTTTTTCTTTTTTCTTTAATGTCAAGCTTTCCACACACTGCCTGTCAGTGAACCAAATCTGGCCAGTCAGGTGGTGGCTCAAGCGAATAACTTTTGGTCACTGTTGGCCAGTCTAATGTGGTCTAGGTTATCTAGGGATCAGTTCCTCTTTCTCATTATCTCATTTAGCTCACTCCCATTATTTCCAAGATATCCAGTTTTTAAATTGCTGACAGAAGTTGAGTGCTTGTGCAGTAGTGGGAGCAGAACTCAAAGTTTGTATCTAATTTCCTAAATCTCATTTTAATGTAAAAATATCTTATTTAATTAATCTCTAATTTCCTAAATCTCATTTATTGAGACTTTTTGGGGTGAGGGTGTTAGGGAAAAGGAAAGAAGGAGAATGTTCTAAAAACAATGTTCCATTCATTCACCCTGGAATCAGCCACGGTTTGAAGACAGGATACTGGGCTTGGTGGGCCACTGGTGTGACTCAACATGACCATTATATTCACTTCAGTATTTAAACTGAAGAATGGTTTGTTATATACAATTCCAATTATAAGGTGGATTTAGCCTGGAACATGAAAAATGTTTTTGATCAAGAAAATCCGAATCATGTCAATAATAGCCGTCACATTCATGGGTCTGGTTGTCTTCTCAATTCTGTCTTACAGCTCTGGTTTTCTAGGGTAGCATCACTGCAGTTATTTGGCCACAGATGATGCGGAAGGTCAAAACGAGGGGACTGGACTGTTGGATCTGTAATGAGATAGTCGTTGGCTATGTTTGAAGCCTGTTCTTGCCACCTAGTATGGAAATGATACTGAGGTTCTTTAGAGGAATTGACCAAAGGAGTTGTCTTGAGCAAAGATGGTGAATCCATGGATTAGACAAATCTTCAAATGGGTAGATGTGGCATGTCTTGAAACTTGAACAGATTATGCAAGGTGACTTGTCCCCTGATGCCAGAAGGGGCAACCTTGGACAGGATCGGAAGCAGGTCAGGTTGGTTCTTCTCATGGCAGAAGTTGTTATAAGCATATGAAGAGGAGCAGCAAATAGGAGTTTTGTGAGGGAGTTCTCCAGGTGAAAGAGGAGAGACTATATGATCCTTAGGGTGAGTTTCTCTTGTGCTTGCTTGCTAAATCTGAGGTTTCAGCAGCTGAGTCTCTTTGTGGATGAGGGCCTAAGTGACTTGCTGATGGAGTCAGGAGTCATTGTGACAGTAAAGACTGGAACTTGAGGGTTCTTGCCTCCCTGTTCTATGTTTATATTGCTATACCTGGAATTAGAATAAAAAAGATTGAATCCCAGTCCACTCTTCTGGATCCAAGGCTCTTCAGACAAAAGAAACCCCACTAGGAGGAGTAGGTGTGGGGGCAGAGGGGGCAGGAGAAATGGGAGCATTTAGGAGGAAATAAATTTAGGAGAAACAAGAATTTGGCAATATGAAAGGGTGGGAAAAGAGGAGACATCCAAAAGAAAAAGATTGGGGCCTAACTAAATACATGGGGAAGGGGATATTAAAGATGAAAAGGATGGATCTTCTTGGTAGATTGAGAATGTAGAAAATAAAGCTTTCCCACTCAAACAACTTTAGTTTTTTTTTTTTAAAAAAAATTCTCTAAGTGCCACACTTCAGGTGCAGGAGAAGTCATAGTTTAAATATTGAAGGGACAGTTACCTTGTACCTGTAATTTTCAGCAGTTCAGTTCAGCACTAGAAAGCAGCGTCTTCCTTTGATTCTATACATTTACTTGGACTCCTCTAGATTATATTACTCCCACATACATGAGATTATATATAGATGGAGCTGGTGTAGCTGAGCTCTCGGAGGTGGGGACTGTCTGGGGTTTGTTTGGTTTTTTTTGTGTCTACCACAGTAGGGTCCTGGTCCCTGGCTAGGGCTCCTAGTACTACATTAATACGAGTAATAGGTGGTAGACTAGATATGATGCTTCAGCATCTTTCTGGCCTCACTGGCCCCAAGGAAGATACAAATTGCAGAGAAATAATTATTGCTCATCTTCTTCTAATCTTTATTCACATAATATGAAGGTAGAATAATTCTCTTAAGTATGTCCAAGGAAGGAGGTCATCTGTTTAGGGCTAGATTCTGCTACACTTGGTCTTGTTTCATAGATATGAAAAGGAATCACTATGATCATCTTATTTGATCTCCTTTACAACATAGACCATCCCCAGTGATTCCTAGATCTAGCCCAACAACTAGTTGGTTGAGCTAGAGCGTGTTGTCTAGAAAGACATCCCATCTTAATGTAAAGACTCCAGTTGATGAAGAATCCACCCTATTCCCTGGTGAGTTGTCCTAGTCATTAATTATCCTCACTGTTAAAAATTGGTATTTTATTTCCTGTTTAAACTTTGCTGGCACTCACTTCCAGGCACTGGATCTTGTTATGCCATTAGTTTGCTGGATTCAAGAGTCCTCTAGTTACAGGTATTTTCTCTCTGTGCAGGTAACTTTAGACTCTGATCAAGTCATGGGGGGGGAGGGGGGGAAGATGATGTATATTAAGAATTATTTCTCCCTCCACGCTCTGCAACAAAATAGGATGTATAGTTCAAGAACATGAAACTAAAAAAGCTTTACATTTCAGGTATCTTTCCCATTTCCTTATAAAAATAATTTTCCCTTTCTAGTTTTCAGTCATGTGATGCATAAATGGGGGCAAAACTCAGTCTTCAAACGCTCATTAATTTTTATAATTTTTTTTAAATGGAAAAGTTCAACATCTGTATTTCTCTCTTAGTACTGTTAAAGCAATAGAGTGAAATTCTTCTCCATAGGGGAGATGATACAAGACCTATGAACCACCTAAGCCAAAGTAAACCGTCTAGAAGACCTAAGTGGTTCACGGGCCTTGTGCACAGAGTGAATTTCACCCATAATATTCAGATGCAATATGTTCCCTATAAATATTCATTTCTAATCAGTGAGATAACTGTATGCTGATCTGAAGATGTTGGTAACCCTAATAAACAAGGTATTCTTGGTAGTTAAAACTTGATTACTCAATGTTTCCTTGGAAATGATGAATACTTTTTTTTTCTTGTAATTACAATCCCCCCTGCTGCTGATTGTATTGTGTGAGGGAATCCAGCAACAACCATGTAATGGGACTATAATCGAGCCAACGCTGACAAAAAAAAATTTTTTTTAAATGGCTCGAGTACTCGGCAGGTCTACTTACAGAAACGTAATGACATGGCTAGGAAGCAATATTGACAAAAACCAATATTTTCGATTCAAATAATTGAGCAACAAGTTAACTGTTTGTCTAGTGCCTGGTATAATGAGGCGCTGGATCTTGGCCGGGGCCACTAATACAATTTAAATAACAATAATTAAAGATAGTGGATAAAACTCATACATTTGACAGTGCCTATGCCAAATTTTAGGAAGATGCGTAAATAGAAGTGTTATAGACCATTTTTCTAGCATGTAGCACTGAGAGACCATGTGTCATTCAGGTTACTGTAAGAATGACATAAGCAGACAGACTTCTGGTTAGGTCAATCAGCCGTCTTTAGTTAACAGTCTGGGACTCAACCTCATGTTCTTGGTTTCCTTAAACCTCTGACTGCTGGAAGCTGGGACTGCCAACAGGGGATGGATCATTTGATAAATTGCCAGGTTCTGTTCATTCCCTCTGAAGCATCTGGCACTGACTACTGTCAGAAGAGAGGATCCTGGGCTCACTGGACCACTGGTCTGATCCACTATGGCCATTTTTATGTTCTTAACAGCATCTTATGCTCCATCAGCAGGTAACAACATAGGTAACACTGAGTACTTCAGTAATCTGAGATACTATAGACATTGAGAAGATCTGGCGGATGGGTAGTAGATAACGAGGTTAGTATAAAGGTGCCAGGATCCAACTTTTGCAGAAAGTTTAGAGAAAAACTGTGTTCCTTAGCAGAAAAAATGGGATTAAGGGAGTACTCGATTACCCATTTTTGAAAGATAGATGCTTATAAAATGGGATTTGAAATTCTGAGAAAATACAAGGATGTGGGGCCAAAAAGTAAGATGTGGAAAAGAAATTTGCTTACACAAATTTCTGCAACCCTCACTCGTGATCAGTGATGCTTATTTATGCACGGAAGTCCATGTGTCTGCTTGTGTAGATGTTACTCGCATTAGAAGAATGCCAGATTTCACGTACCAAGAGGGGTTATATATGAAATACCTCACTGAGCACCATCAAAATAGCTAGTTGAAAACCATACCGGTAGGCAGCAATTTGGAAGACAATAAATAGCTAAATCTGGATGGTTTGTCTTAGGGTTACACTTTGGTGGGCTGCTGCATTTGCATGGGTATTTGAGAATCCTCCTTGGTCTCTTGTGCAACTGCCCATCAGACTCCCAAATGCAGTCCCTATCCTTTAAAGAATGGTCTCTGATCCCTTGGAGCATGCTGCCAACAAAGAAGCAATGGGAGGAGAGGATCAATGGGAGATGTTACCTGAGAAAGAAATGGCTGAGTATGGCCCATGTGTTTTTAACTTCAAACTAGTAACTCAAACACAAGGAACATGGGATGAAATCCTAGCCCCTATGAAGCTAATAGAAATTGTGCCACTGATTTTTAATGAAGGCTCTAGATTAGCACACACAAAAGGGTATTGGGGCATCTTCTTTAGAGTGCCCAATAATTGGGAAACCACCAGCACAAAATTATTAATCATGTGTTAGCATAGAATGACATAATTCAAGAAACCTTTTTAATCCTAACTCATGCTCAGTTCATCTATTTAATTTTGTGACTCTGAATAAAAAGCTAATTAAAATTAAAAGCTTTTTCTTCCAGCCTAAAACTTTCAATTTTCTTCAGATTTATTTGAAGTTTTATATTCAGTCCCCACAGTAAACAAAGAGCTGACCATTTTAATTAGTTTGACTTGGTATACAGACATTTTGATAAGGAAACCATGAAAAGGATAAGCAATAACCTGAAATAAATAGATATTACGGTAAATGAAAAACCATTTACACTAATGGATTTTGTTATTAATTGAACCTCAGAAAGCTATTACTATTCATATCTGAATGACTGAATCAGTGACACTTTTTATGGGAGCTGTTGGCAGTCATTTTTCTGAATTTAGGTAGAAATGAGAAATTAATAACTGCAAATTAATTTCAATGTTTAAATAAATGAGCCTGCACGCTTTAGTTTGGTGAGCAGGGTTTGTGTATAATTTCATAAATAACACACACTAACGCTAATGGCCAGATTTTGCATGTTGTCCCTTTTGTTCCTATATTGGACACTTCCTGTAACCACCCCACTTTACAGCAGCTTTAAGCAGCCTACACACCATTTTCTTACAGAAGGAATTTGCATAACCAGCAGGAGGTTTGCTATTGTCAAGGGAGAAAGTCACCGGCAATGCTCTAGTCTGGCTCAACAATATGATCGGCCAAAGAGAACACAAACAAATCTATGTGCTTTTGGGGCCAGAAAGATTCACCAACTGATGACCTCTCAATCATTTTAGACATACATTGTTGTTTGTATTTAGAGTTAAATCTTCAGCCTGGACTTACCTGGGCCTCCTTGTTTAGAGACACAGTTTTGGGTATTGTCATTTAGCTTGCACAGATGTCTATATCCCTGAGTTAGCCTGAAAATTGGATACTTAGTGCACTATTCTCTAGGATGCCAGAGTTCCTGAAGTGTAGGTGGAGGATCCCTTCCCCTGGAATTTGATCTCCTTGGTGGACCACTAGAACCAGAACGTAGCACGTTTGATGAGCATTGCCTTCTGTTTAGTGGTACTGCGGTAAACGGTGTCCTAGAAGGCAGCCTTGGTTACAAATGGAGAAGGCTGGAGATCTGTCTGTCTTCACAGTTACAAAGAAGCACAGTTTGTGGCTGGCCCCCATGTGAAAGTAATGTCTTAGCTGCGCTCTCACAATCCGCATACAGTGCTAAAGTACTTATCAGACCCTCCCTTTACTTCTCTGCAATTGTCTCTTCAGTTTTCGGGTCAGCCACATGTACCCCATTTACCCCCACTTATCTCTGAACAAGCTGAGATTCAAGATAGCTCTTAGTTCAACAGCAGTTGCTACCAGGCAGGGCTCAATTCGTCACTGGTATTACTACATTGATGACTCGTCTTCCTGTTACTTCAGTGATGTTCAAGGATTCAACTCTGCCCATAGGACAAAGGAGCAAAGTCAATGATCTCATCTGCTAAAAATCTACAGGTAAGAGACTGGATTCATTATTTCTGATACCCCCTCTTTATTAGAAAGAGTTCAGAGAAAACTTCCTTTTGAGAAGCTGCAAATTCACTATAACCTTCCTATCAGGGATCAGAGTGAGAAGAGAACTGGCATGGTTTGTGCTTATCTCAGCAAATGCAAAAGGCACATTTCTGGTTTGATGATCTAAATGCCAACTTGAATCAAGCTCCATTTGTGGCACCCTCAGGTAGATTCTTCAATAACTTAGTTTCCTGGAAATCCCTGATGATTCAACAAAGCGGTCTGAACAGTCCTAACCCTTCAGCTAATAGAACAGCGTTTGCAGCAGTGGAAACGCTCTGCTCAGGATGACTTTGCTGTAATCACTATAGCCAAGGTTCTCAAAAGTGACTCATTTTTTGGGTACATCAGTCCGGTGGGGCCTAATAGCCTGATTTTCAGAAAGTGTTGAACCACCCACATATTGAAAATCAGGCTCCCTTCGAGTGCCTCCATGTGGGCAGTTGATCACTAATCAGTTTTGAAAATCTAGCCTCTGTTCACAACTCGCTTTCTTGTGTTTGAGAAGGGCAAAATGCTGCACTGACTTACATCACATGTAACCCTTTTAAGGAGAGGCAACATCTTATCCAAACTCATCCTTCATACGCAGAATGCCAATGCACTTTGAATTTTATGAATTAGTCTATTAAAATTATTTGAATAGTTTATGCAAACATTTCATCCTATGAGATAGTTTTCAGCTATTCACCCAGAACTATGGCTTTGGGTATTTGTAATTCGCTGCTCACCTGGGTTTCAGTCATTAAAGATACACAGTTCTTACTCTCTCAAAGTATTGCTCTAAAATCCACAAAAAACTTCAAACATTACTGTGTGAACATTCCTGGCCCGTGCTTATTCACATGGCTATTCACAATACTTTCTCTTTTCTGTGAATATGCTTGATTAACATTTTACTGAATTGCATGGACTACAAGTGCCATCTCAAATACATGTACAAATATATTTTGGAGACCCCTTTTTTCCATGCATGAAATCAGTGGGGCTAATAGGGTGGAAGTCAGCCTGGAATTGGTCTCAAAAGACAAATTCTGCATTGGTGTATAAACAGTCGTGTAGGTTATGTTTGTGGAAACTGATCAGAAAATGGATGCAAATAATAGTCAGTGTAAGTGATCCAGTTTGGCATTAAATGGCTGCTCAAAACGAACTTGATTCGCTACTGTGTGACATCCTTTTTATTTATGATGGTGTCGTTCCATTGATTTGAGTTCCACTGGCGTAAAATTGCATTAACAACGTGGTGAATCAGGCCCAATGTGTGTAACTTACCGACTGAGGGGGTAGACGGAGAAGTAGAAGAAGCAAATGCCATTTACATTACTGTAAGCTACCCTGGTGACTGGGTTTTGGGCATGCATCTGTTTTCTGATACACGTGTCCTCTATGTGCACCTCACACATCTACTTATATCACTGTTCAAGGCACACTGACTTACTCCAGGTTGAATTTGGCAAACTTACCCTATTTAAAAAAATCCTGAATATGTGCAGCAGCAAACACTTTGTGTCAAATCACTATGCACAGCATAGTGGGCCAGATTCTGTTTTCATCTACACCCAGTTTAAATTTGGATTAATCTCTGCTGATTTGAATGAAGTTACTCTGGATTTATACTTGGGTAGCAACTCCATTTAAGTCTGTAGAATTACTCCAGGTTTACACTTGGGGTAGCCCAGAGTAGAATTTGATTAATTCCATTTACCATATTTAGTGGGGGGAAAATAATTGTTTAGAAAAAACGTACAATGCAGATTTCTTTAACTGGGCAACACAACTCATAATATGTTTCACAGTGGGCTTGTCACTTTCTTTCTTCTCGTCTAGCACAAGGGATTGCCATGAATTGAAGAAATATCACCCAGAGCATTAGTATTTTCATAGAAGCATTGGGCTATGTTAGTGTAAATTGGTGTAGCTCCATTGATTTACACCTGCTAATCAATTGGCCTAGTTAAGCTCTTACACTTTTGTATTCATGGAAATAACGCCTATTGCTTGCGGTGGTCTCTGCAACTGCATATCAGAAGACACGATAGCTCCATTGCGTTTTGGTTTTTCTTTAAGACAATACAATTATGACTCTGGCTATTTTGTTGTTGTGAGTGGATGGCATTGAGTAGGAGATGCTCCACTAATGATACATTTGTAATGAAAAGCAAAGTCTTAAGAGCATCTTTTAACAATACACTAGAAGTCATTTGGGTTTTTTTATAGGACACGAAAGAAAATCACAACTGGTCGGTCAGTATAGCCATTTAGTATTAGGGTGTTCCAGCAGGTAACCAGTAGTTTGAATCTCAGCCCTTTCTTTTCTTTTAATTCATTAAAAGGCCAGTCTTTGATTTTTTTTTTCCCATGTAGTAACCACAGCTGGAAACAGAAGAATATGCTGCCATTTTATAGTTCACTGAAAGTGAGAAGGTTGATTCTCTACTACTTATGACAGCTGCCACTGCTGTCTGTGAAATGCTGGCTTGTGTGCTGTTTCTGATCTGTAAAAGCTGTCTAATAAATCCTCCCTCCATTAATTCAGAACAGAAGTATGTGGGCTGTGTATTCACCCATACCAGTGGGTAATGTGAATAAATACAGAGCAAACAAAAGGCGCATGCAGGGTCTTGACTCATGATGAGTCACATAAATCATCATGGCAGTCACGTTCCTACCCTTTTTAACTTCTCTTCCAGATATATTAACATTAGCATCCATAGTTATCAATGTCTGCTCTCAGGACTTCATTACAAACTTGAAATTCAGTCTATGTGCACCAAAAGGGTAATTTGAATGAACTTGGTTTGAATATAGAATAAAAGAGGTCCTGGGTTCAGGCAAACCTGGGATGATTTATGGTTTTAATTTTCAAACTATCTGAAATTCATGGCTTCACTTTCAATGCAAATTCAGATGTAGTTCGTTTGGTCAAGTTTGGCTTTAAGTTTTGAGGTCTTTTGTGACTTGAAACTCAGGGGTATTGGGAATCTCTGTGGAGCAGTCAAAGATGTGGTTCGCCCAAGCCTAAGTCAAAAACTGCGGAGTTTCTCACACACATCTGAGTGAATGATTAATTTTTTGGCTTGGTGACTAAATTGAAAAGTTTTTTAAAAACCGTTCATTTCAAATAGAAATTGAACTCTTTTTTAGCTTTTCTCACCAAAATGAAAAACCAAAATTATTTTTATTTGGGTCAAACGAAATGTTTTGAACATCAGTTTGAACTGACATCTCTGAACTGATTTTACATTTCTCATTTGTTGCTGTGTTAAGTTTTTTGGGGGTGCTGAACTATTTACTGAATTGACTTGACTTTCTAAATAGTTTGGTGCTTCCCCAACCAACAATGAAGTTTTTGGCAAATTTACTATTCACAGAAAAAAATTGCATGGCTCTAATCATATAGCTTCATTAATAATGCAAACTGGACAGATGTCAGCTGTTCCTCTGAGGCCCTGGAAGGCCCCAAAGGTAGGAGAACTGGGTGGGTTTTGACATACAGAGAGTAGGGGAGTGGATCTGGGGAGTTTGCACAGGGATCCTGCACTTCTTGCATCATGTGGAGACCTGTTCCATGTGGGCTTCCGTATGCATCCCAGTGCAGCGGAGCTTGGGGACCTGATGAGGGGGATAGGAAAGGATCTTATCAGGCCCAATGGGTCCACTACTCTATAGATCCATCGGCTCTCCTTTGATATGAGGATGATGTTTGTTGGGGGGAAAAGTCATTGATGAGACTTAAAATGGCTGAGGAGTCCAATTCATGCTCTACAGAGTTTTCCACATATGACAGGTGGTTGCTTGGAGAGAGCACAGCTGCTGGCCAGGGGTGCTGTACGCTTTCCTTCTTCCTCTGCCATTTCTCAGCCTCTTGAGCCAGGCAATTCTCTTCAAAGCGGGCTGAGGCTTGAAGAATGTAGTGATGCCATTGCAGTCTATGGCCTGCCACCTCCTTCCAATTTGTGGGGTCAATGCCTCCCTTCTTAAGATAGACTTTCAGGGTGTCCTTGTAGTGTTTCCTCTGTTCCCTGCAGGTCTCCTTACCATGACGAAGTTGAGAAAAGAGGACTTGCTTTGGAAGATGAGTATCATTCACAGACTAATGTGCTCTCAGTCAAATATCTACTGACTAATGGAACGCTAAAAACACACTTAATGCCCACTGGAAATTCATTTCTATCTTGCCATCTGAATCTTCCTCGGGTGGCTATAGTACAGCCTTAAGTGCAGGAAAAAATCCCACATTTGTTACTTGCAGTCATCATGGGGCTGCACTGCAGTTGGTGTTCAGATTTGGGTCTGATTCTGAGTTTCCCCACAGCTGGGGTGGTTTGGGTACAATGTACCAGTCTGCATAGCCAAAATCCTGTGAACAAAAGAACTTCAGTTGGATTTTTATTTAACCCGTCCATGCCTAGGGTAGCCCACCTGAAAATGCCAAAGTCAGGGCAGAAGAACAGATTCTTCCAGCACTGGTGGGTAACACTGAAGTTAGACTCCCCAACCAGCCACAAACCATGCTTCTGGTTCCCTACGCTCATTATCAAGAAGCTAAAACCAAAAATACACAGCCCCCTTTACTGCATTTCAGTCTCTGGCTCCCAATCAGCCACGAGGTCCAGTAAAGAGATAAGTTATTACAACTCTATGCTCTTTACCAAAAAGATCTCCTGACCCCAAGGGGTCAGCCACGTTACATCCATAGGAGTTTGGATCTTACCCAAAATACCCCACTGCCAACCAATCCTTCAGTATCTAAAACCAAAGGTTAATTATAAACAAGGTGAGAGGTGTTATATGATTAAAGCAATCAGTACATACAAAAGATTAGAAAGTCCATATATATCAGGTTTTCAGTAGAACAGTGGAGATTGCAGCTTGTATAGTCCCTCTGGTGTACATCCAGTATCTGGATGGGTCTCAGTCGTTTGTTTCACAGCTTCAGTTGCAGATCAGTTGATCCAGGGGTAGGAAGCAGGAATGGAGACTGAAGAAAACATGGACGTGGTGCAGCTACCTTTTATGTCCCTTGCCTTGCTGCTTGTGGAAATTTCCAGAAACACAATGGCATCCAGGGTCACCTGGCCAAGTCCTGGTGACTCAAAGGTGTAACCCCAGCTTCTCTCCCTGGGCTCATTGTACCTGTGAGTTCCCTTAATGGCCCATTAAGTAGGCTTAGTGCTGTTGCCATCCTGTCTGGGGGGTCGCCCAGAAACACAGCACAAGTCTGAAATACGGATCTATCAAACATATCTATAACTTGCAAATACAAATATGACACACACACACAAACAATATCATCATACTTAGCAAATTGTAACCTTTCTCATCGTACCTGACATGGCCTATCCTGTACGAATCATTGTAGTTTTGCCGTATTGATATTAACTCATATTCTAAAAGGTCACCCCTAATCCAGCCAATGTCACATTGTGCACGATATCTGTGGGCAGAATTCAACTCAGAGGGGAACCTGTACTAGTAAATAGGAAATTACTTGGATGTTTTCAAGGGACTATATCACAGAGGGATGCAAGCTAGTCTGGGAATTGATGATGGACAATTATGATGTCTAAATATATAGTGTGTTCTCAATACAGATTAGTACTTGCTAATAGGTTATCTAATCATCAAGGTTGATATTGTGGGTGAGATTGTTTTAGAATTGTACTTCGGTTGGGTCACTACACAGTTGACAACTGCTACGTTCTAAGGCCCTGATCCAGCAACGTGCTTAAGTACATGCAAAACTTTAACCACATTAGCAATCCCAGTGAAATCAGTCAGACTAATTCACATGCCTAAATATATACTTAATGGCTTTGCTGAACTGGGCCTTTGTGAAAGAGTCCTGCAGGGGAAAATGAATTTGTGTACTCAGAACATTTGTTATGATCCCGACAGAAGAGATTATACCTTTTTTTTTCCCTCGGTGCAATCATATCTTTTATTAGATTTATTCTCCGATCCAAACAAAATAAGATTGTAAATGATTAATGACTCTTTCTTATTGGGTATGTAGTAGTGTATTTATTAAAGTACTTATAGAAGATGAAAGAAAGTGTCCCTCACACTGAAGGCTGACTGTGGGTCGGAGGGAGAGGCTTAACAACAACAATTTGAAAACAAAACTAAATAGCCCAGTAGAAAGGAACTTTTGATGTGAATGAGAGTGCTCTGTAACCTCAAAAAATACTGGGTCAGTCCTTATCTGGTATAATTAGGATAGTTCCATTGACTTCAGTGGTGTCATAACAATTTACATACTGATTTACAGGCTGAGGCTGTTGATGGCTTTGAAATCCTGTCTATGGATCAAGTTAATTTCATTTCCTCCTCGTTAACAAAGGAAAGAGAGCCTGACTATTGAGTCAGAGTAGACAGATAAGAGACATGAATGTTACAAAAACAACTTATTCAACTTGAATTTGTATAGGGAGATTTAATGAGAACTGCAGTATAAATATGAATTTAGCAAAATAATAGTGGAAGAAACTAGCAGTATTTTTCTAGGGAACCAGAGCTCTGGTTTTTTAGCAAGGGAATTTAGTATAGTCATAACTGAAATTCTCCATCAGTTTAGCAATATTTTTAAAGGGTACGAGATTCTCTAGGTATATTGTACAATCAGTGATCAGAATAATATATTGTAATCCACTCCGAATGAATGTGATAGAGGACTGAAAGCTGCCATATTTTCAAATGTTGACATCCTGCTCTTGGAACATCTTGGTGGAGAATTTTGGCATTGAAAAATATTACAGATTAGTACTTCAAGGAAAAGCATTTAAGCTGTTAGCATTCTGGCTGAGTTCACTAGCTGTTTTTTGGAGGTATCTATTGAAATACATTGGCTGCTTTAATAGTGGAGATATGGGGATCTAGTGGGAACTATTATATGTCTGAGGCAGTTATCACATTTGCTATAATAACTGATTGACTTTGATTTGGGCAATATGCAACTCTGTTTATTTGAAGGAAAGAATTAAACATAATAAAAAATAGACTATTGTTTCTTGGGCAAAAACATGGCCCTTTTACTGTTACCTCATCTTTCCCCTCTCTTCCCATTTATCTACTTCATTCATCTGCTGCCTCCTGTCAGAAGAACATAAGAATGGCCATACTGGGCCAGACCAATGGTCCATCTAGTTTAGTATCCTGTCTTCCAACAGTGGCCAGTGCCAGATGCTTCAAAGGCAATGAACATTAGAGGCAATCATCAAGTGAGCAATCCCCTATCATCCACTCCAAGCTTCCAGCAGTCAGAAGCTAGGAACACCCAGAGCACAGTTTTGCATCCCTGACCATCTTGGCTAATAGCTATTGATGGGACCTATCTTCCATGAACTTATCTAATTCTTTTTTTTGAACCCCACAATCGTTTTGGCCTTCAGAGCATCCTCTGGCAATGAGTTCCACAGGTAGGCTGTGCTTTGTGTAAAGAAATACTTCCTTTTGTTTGTTTTAAACCGGCTGCCTGTTAATTTCACTGTGTGGACCCTGGTTCTTTGGTATGTGAAGGAGTAAAGAACACTTACTTTCCCCACAATGTTCATGATTCATCTTGACAGATGAAAAGGAAACATGTTGAAGTCAGTCAGTCAATGGTGTGTGGCAGCTGTGTGGGAGAAAAGCCTGATGCATGAGCAGCAGATCTTCCCCCAGTGGCTACAGGTCCGCTGACCAGATAGAGGTTGGAGCACACTCCCTGCTTCATGGCTCACCTACAGGCCTCAGCCTGGGCTCTCTGGTGACTCTCTGTGATTACTGTCAGCCTTGATTTGGCTTCTCCAGACTGAGCAGTTGCGGGCAGGATTTTCCCAGCTGTCAGTGCGAGTGCTGAATCTTTTGGAACCCTGCTTGACCAGGTTGCTGTATCAGAGCTTTGGCTTTCCTCTGTGTCGCGGGTAGTTCTTGCATTGGCCGTTGAGCACAGCCTTTGGCAGACGATCTTGAGGCTTGCGTTCCATGTGTCCCAGCTAGCAAAGCCTGTGAGCATCCCACGTAGTCTGCATAGACTGTAGGCCGGTTCTCTCTAGGATTTTGGTTTTAGTGATCCTTTGATCCCCAGTGACTCCAAGGATTTCAGAAACATTTGTATTCAGGGTTAGCAGCTTGCTCCAGACATGTGAGGTAAGTTTGCCAAAGGTGACGGAGGCTTTGCCTACTTTCGGATCAAGTTCTGTATCAAGGCTAAGTGAGCCGGTTAAAGTTGAGTCAAGATAGCAGAAGTGATCCATGTTGTCCAGAGCTTCAATATTGATGTAGATGTTAGGTAGGCTATTAGTGCCTTGTGACATGACAACTGTTTTCTTAATACTGATTGCCATGCTGAACTTGATATGTGCATAATGGTTTATATAGATTTCTGTCAGATCCCCTTTTAGTTGTCTCTTTTCCAAGTTGAAAAGTCCCAGTCTTTTTAATCTCTCTTCATATGGAAGCTGTTTCATACACTCAGTCATTTTTGTTGCTCTTCTCTGAACCTTTTCCAATTCCAATATATCTTTTTTAGATGGGGTGACTAGAACTGCGTGCAATATTCAAGGTGTGGGTGTACCATGGATTTATATAGTGGTATTATGACATTTACTGTCTTATCTATCCTTTCCTAATGATTCCTGACATCCTGTTAGCTTTTTTGACTGCTGTTGCACATGGAGCAGATGTTTTCAGAGAACTATCCACAATGACATCAAAATCTTTCTTGAGTGGTAACAGGTAATTTAGATCTCATCATTTTGAATGTATAGGTGAGATTGTTTTCCAATGTGCACACTTTGCATTTATAAATATTAAATTTCATCTGCCGTTTTTTGTCACCCAGTCACCAAGTTTGAGAGATCCCTTTATAACTGTTTGCAGTCTGCTTTGGACATCACTATCTTGAGTAATTTTATAACATCTGCAAATTTTGCCACCTCAGTGTTTCCCCCTTTTCCAGACTATTTATGAATATATTGATCAGCACTGCTCCGAGTACAGATCCCTCGGAGATCACCACTCTTTCTGTTTTGAAATCTGATTATTTATTTCTGCCCTGTGTTTCCTGCCTTCTAACCAGTTATTGGTCCATGAGAGGACCTTCTCTTCCCTGACTCCTTATTTTGCTTAAGAGCATTTGGTAAAGGACCTTGTCAAAGGTTTTCTGAAAATCTAAGTAAACTATATCCATTGGATCACCCTTATCCTCAGGTATGTTTGATCCCCTCAAAGAATGCTCTTAGATTGGTGAGGCATGTGTTGACTCTTTCCCAACAAATTGTGTTCATCTATGTGTCTGTTAATTCTGTGTGTTACTATAGTTTCATCCAATTTGCCTGGTACCGACATTAGATTTACTGGCTTTTAATTGCCTGGATCACATCTGGAGCCTTTTTTAAAAAATTAGCATCATATTAGTTATCCTCCAGTCATCTAGCACAGAAGCTGATTTAAATGGTAGGTTACATACCATGGTTAATATTTCTGAAGTTTCATATTTGAGTTCCTTCTGAACTCTTGGGTAAATAAAATCTGGTCCTGGTTACCTTATTAATTTTTCAGTTTGTTCTAAAACCTCATCTATTGACCCCTCAATTTGGGACAGTTCCTCAGATTCGTCACCAGAATGGCTCAGGTGTGGGAATCTCCATCACATCCTCTGCTGTGAAGACCAGTGCAAAGAATTCATTGAGCTTCTCTGCAATGGCTTTATCTTCCTTAGGTGCTCCTTTTGCACCTTGGTTGTCCAGTGGCCCCACTGATTGTATGTCAGGCTTTCTGCTTCTGATGTATTTAAAAAAAATGTTGGTGGTAATTTTTGAGTCTTTGGCTAGTTGCTTTTCATATTATTTTTGTCCTGCCTAATTATACTTTTGCATTTGACTTGCAGAGTTTATGTTCCATTCTATTTTCCTAAGTAGGATTTAACTTTCACTTTTTAAAGGATCCTTTTTTGCCTCTAACCAATTTTTACTTTGTTCTTTAGCTATGGTGGCACTTTTTTGGTCCTTTCACTATGTTTCTTTATTTGGGGTATACGTTTCATGTGAACCTCTATTATGGTGCTTTAAAAAAAGGTTCCATGTAACTTGCAGGCATTTCACTTTTGTGACTGTACGTTTTAATTTCTATTTCACTAGCTTGCTCGTTTTTATGTAGTTCCCCTTTCTGAAGTTAAATGCTACTGTGATGGGCTTCTTTGGCATTCCACTCTCCACCCAGGATGTTAAATTTAATTATATCATGGTCAATATTATCCAGTGGTTCAGCTATATTCCCCTCCCATGTCATAGACCTGTAACTGTGCCAGTAGAGCCACTATTATGTCCTTGTTGCAGGATTGGAGACCAAGCTTATGATAAATTGTGACAGTTGAACAATACTGTAACATCAGGGGCGTCCTAAGGAATGAGGTGAGACCACGTCATTTAGGCTTGGCAGAATTCAATTTTTATTTTTTTAATAATTTCAGCAGATAATATTAGTGTTTATTTTATCTCTGTTTTGACTTTTATTGATTTAAATTTCACAGTTGTGTGAAGTTATGGGGCTTATGCACTTTTTTTTGATTTTTTTTTTAAACTATTTAAATTTTCACGGTTGCAGGAAATTATGGGAACAACATTAAACAATGGTGGGATCAGACAATAGTTATTTAACAGTAGACACTGGAATTCAAAAAGTTAATGCTTTTTACTTGTTAAAACATAAACTTTCAACTTCATATGTCAAAATATACAATGTAAATGCCTTAAATCGAACACCATGTTTACCTGACTTTGCCTATCTGTAAATTTTGATTATCAAGAGAAATATTTTTTCATCGATTCCTTTGTGTACAGTGCAATTGACACATCAACATTTACCAATTAAAAATGTAATCCTTCCAAGCCTAATGTTCTTCAAAAATCCAACAGACTTTAATGCAGCCAGATTCCCCCACAGAAACCCTTGCCTCCTCTAGAGCTGGCAACAGGAAGTGGCATTTACCATAAGAACATTTTGTTTCAATTCCCGTTCCCGCAGCCTCTCTCTCAAACCACACCCTCCTGAACCCAACCAGTGAGGGTGGGGGAAGCCAATTACAACATAGACATGTGGGGATGGAGGTAATGGTAAAAAAGATCATCTTTATGCATACTAATGCAGTAGGCTGTTCTTTATTATTTTAATTATCTGTCTTTATTCCCCACCCAGCAAACAAAAGAGCCAGTTGCAGGATTAAGGCACTAGAAAGTGACACCAATTTAGGTTTTTTTACCAAGTCTGGTTGAAAAATTTCCCTCAAAACTGCTTTTCAATGGCAAATCCAGTTTTTAACAGAACAGAATTTTTTACTGTCTCCTTTCTGCAGAAAATTTAGATTTTTTTCATTGGGGGGAACTGAAAAATTTCTACTCAGAAATGCCTTCATGGTGCTTTGTGGGATCTATAGTTCAGGAGCCTTCTGCCCCATTCTCCTCTAGGGCCTGGGTTTCCAGGCTGGACTACATCTCCCTTGAGGTACTGCAGTGACTCAACAACAGGGAACAGCTGTGGTGCATCATAGAAGATGCAATGTGGCCAGGGAACCAACCCACACAGGACAATGTGCCCATTAGGCACTTGAACTACAGCTTCCAAGATGCACTGTGATATTTCCTAATTGACATCTTTGGTTTTTCTCCATTAAGTCCAATTCTAGCATGAAGAAAAGCATCATTTTCTGACCGGCTCTGTTTTACACATCATAGAATGGGTGTAAATAGGTCTAAATGGCATCCAAGTTAGTGTAAAGGGGTTTAACTTACCCTTCCGTGCACATTGCTTGTGAATTTGATGGGTAATGTGTACAGAGGAGTCTGCAAGTTACATGTGGATAAGTGGGCATGAATCAAAGTGACTTCAAGTAATAAACTGGTCAGTCTGGGAGACTCAATTAGTGTATTATATATGGTATGACTCCAGAAGAAAGTATAAATCACACCAGATTAGACTCCATTTAGAGCTAGGAGGGCTGATTTTCTGCTGTGATACTCCAGTTTTAAACGGTAGAGAAGTAATCTCCAAATCAGTTAAACTTACTTTTAGGTTTGTCCCACCATCTTTCTCCTATTCAAAATTAAATCTTCCCTGCTCTGGTGAGTACTAGCGGATACGATCATCATCTGAACAAAGGTGAGAAATTGGCGTTGTGACAAAAGAGGATCTTTTTACAATTTATTCTGTGATGGTTGATATTACAGTCCCCAGATACATTCTCTTTATTAAGGGAGTTGATTTTCTGGCTGGGATCTAGTTGGATATTGGCTTAGTCTTTCCAAACAACCTTATAGTTCTTCAGATAAGCACAAGGTAATATCTTATGGTCCTGTCTCTTTACAATTAGTCAAGCATAATCACCAGAGGGCTTGCCCATTGTGAGGGGTCTCTCACTTGATGCAGACACAGGATCTGCATCAGAATCTATAGGAGCCATCTTGTTATGTAACAAATAAAGAGGGTTCTGGTTTAAACTTCATATTCTTGGTTTCCTGCGAGTTCCTCCAGCGTACTCATGAGGAAGCCCTCTTGGCTGTCTGCCTATGCTAGAAAGGATGAGACACGCAAGGGTTACTTGGGGAGGAGGCTGCACGATGTACTTACCAGACACAGAACAGCACAATTTAAAATTAAACCAGAAAATTGTCAACAGCTCTTACAATGTGCTGGGCCATGTTCTTTTGATCAGAAAGGACAGCCAGCGACCTGGCAGAAACATAGTGCAAATCTGAACAAATTAAGTAGGTTTCCCTCTTTGGGCTGTTGTTTTTTTTTGGATTACTGAGAAGTGTTCCTGAAATTTCAGAAGCTTTTGCCCTGCCTGTAGAAGAGAAGGCAAAATTTTCAAACAGAATTAAGAGTGCAAACAATCTTTTAATAACTCCCAGAAGTGTCTGACCTATTTTAATGCCCCGTTTTGGTGCCAGTCCATCCCAGATTGGAGACTTTATGCTGGTCTTATTCCCTTATCCCCTATTATTCAAACCCTAATGAAAGCTGGCAGAATATATAAAGGAGACTCCATACTGTATGTGGTAATGAACACATTTGACATTACCAGTGCAGCGCTTAATAATTGAAAATCACCTACCACAGCAACCTTCACAGAATTTGGCCAGCTGCTCAGCAACCTGTCAGTGTGATTAGATATGCTCTATAAATCTGATGTGCCCTTTTTAGGGAAACTTAAGGTAAAAGGTTCTCTTACTGACCTGGTTTAAAGTACGGTCCTTGCAGAGAGACATTTTCATAGTCATCACCGGCACTGGAAAGCCATTTGGCACCTATCAAAAAGGCTTTATTATGGAACAACTTGATACAGGAATCACTAGGTGAAATTCTGTGGCCTGTCTTATTCAGGAAGTCACCGCTGACAATGTTCCCTTTACTCTTGTAATCATTTCCATTATAAGCTCAATTTCCCTTCTCATCCCTACCCTTGAAATCCACCAAAAAAGTCAGATCGACCTCAAACTTGCCAGGAAACTAACTTCCCCTTCTATGGGTTCTCGGAAATGTTCATTAACAGACATTTCAAACTGCTGTGCCTCAGCAACATTTCACTCCCTGAATCAACAGGAGACACTTTTCTCATTTTTCTATGTTATTTGCTTAGGAACAGTTTTTATTTTTTGGTTGTTTCTTTAAAAGTCTGGATTGTTGAACAAGTGCAGAGAGGCTGACCCACCCCACACCAAGTGAACTGTATTTTAAACAAAACATCTCAAATCGTCACAGAACCCCAGTGCAAATGCGGCCTGGCCCATTAAGTCAATTCCCTTTTGCTTTCCAACAAATGCCAGCGGAGAGCTCCCTCCCCAATGGAGCCCTGCTCCATCTCCAGTTCCTAAGCAGCTCCGAGCTGCCCTTCTCCCATTTCACCAGCAGGTAACAATAAAGAACTCTTTCCTGTCTCTAAGTCTTCAAGCCACAGGACTTACATGCATGTATATTGACAGCCAGATCAGAAGCTAGGTCCTGTATTCTTAGCCTTCATAACGATCCTTCATTTCAAAGCTTTTTACAGAAGGATTCAGAGCCTCTGTTGGTGTAAGTCAACACACCTCCATTGTTTCAGCTGACTTAATTTCATTCAATGCAGTGATTCCGATTTACTCCAGCTAAAATCTGGCCCTGAATCTTTTTACAAGGAAGGCAGTCCTGCTCCAAAGTCCAGCAAATGGTTTTGGGGAATGGCAAAGAGAGCGTCAGGAAGGCTGTTGTGGCATCACACCTTCTTTTGCTGGGTATCCAAAAAGGCACTTAGCATAGCTCCCATCTTCCAGAAGTGGGCAGTACAGGTAAGAGAGATGCGTTGTGCTGAAGGTTGGGTGAAACCTCATTGAAACGGTGCTCAGGATAAATGTAAAAAGCAATTAAGCTCCTTTGTGAAGTAGCTAAAACGGTAAGAGCCAACACGCAAAACGCAGGCAACATGTCAGGCTGGAGTAGGCTTTGACAAGTTTGAGGGATTTTCCCCGGGGCGAAGCGAGGGGTGGCTGGTCCCACAATAATCTTATCGAGCCATAAAGTCTGAGAATGAATTTGGTGACTCTAACAGGGTCCTTTTCTAAGGGATTGATCCAAAGTGTTGCTCTTCCTTACAGTATTACATTCAGAAGCATGGGTAGGTGTTGAAGCCTGCTCCTGACACATCTTGTGAAGTGGCTATCTCTTGGTCCCATCTCTACTGATTTTCATTACTGCAGTGTGCCCTGTCTTCACTTTCATGATAGTGGATGTTATTTTCTGAGATGCTTTGATATCAAGAGGAGGGGATATTTTATCTTTTTGACCATTTATTTCAGCTAGTATTTTTCTTGATAGGCAGTCAGTTTCCTCAGCCGTTGTCATTCCAACCTGAGTTTCTGGTCTTCCAACTTTGGCCAGATCATCAGCAACCTCACTAAATATATATTAATGTGTGATGGCATCTATTGAAAAGTCTGTTCATTGCCTCGCTCTCTGAGCCTCCTTAAGAACTGCATTGATGGTAGCCTCCTGGGCTCTTCAGAAGGAATTGAGGATCACCTCCTGCAAGTCAACAAACATCCCAGCATCCACCTCTATTTCTGTTCTGTTTATTTCTTGCAGTGAGAATAGTTTTCATTTCAGCCATGTAATTTGAGCTAATGTATCCCGAGCTAAGGCGGTTTCTTGTATTCTCTCCAGTAGGCCGCTGGATGAAGATACCCCAACCACCATTCTGGAAGGATTTATCTGATGAGCCATAAGTGCACACAAGAATCCGTTTGCTTTGTAACTGATGCTGTTGGATGGCCTTTTCTGCGATTTTTCCTTAGCATGGCCAAGTCTGTGTTCCTCAAAGTTCCGAAAGGGAGAAAGATTTACTGAAGTAAATAGGATCTTGTGGAGAAATTATTGGGCATAAAAGCTTCTCCTTTGAGTGCTATCCCTGTGGGTGCTCCAATTCAGGTGATGGTCCATCCCGGTACCATCAATGGTGCCTAGACGCACCGATACCTGAAGTAGAGCACTCACAGGGGGACACACCTCAAAGAACCTCAGTTACTGCACAGGGTAACCTTCTCTTCTTCATCAAACCTTCCATTTCTTCAGTCACATTTACACATTTTCAAAACAATGCGAATGGTTCAACTTCGATTTGGTTTTCCAGTTTCTGAACTGACCCAAACAGTGATGGCATTCGGGTAGGGAATGGAAACAGTTTCCATATGGCATTTGCTGTTGTTTTCTACAACTCTTATGAGGTTGACCATTGAGTTCTTGCTCACAAATTGCTATTGGAGTGGATCTTAAAGCTCCAGTTGTGTGAACTGCAGGTGACTGCACAATGTTGATCTTGGCAAGGTTACTGGGAGCAGTGTGTGACCAGACAGGTGAGGCATATTCACATATTGGGAGAACTGTTGACCAGTATATTGTTTTCACTGCCCTAAAACATGCACTCCAGTGGGTGCCGGCAATACATTATAGAAAATTCAGTCTGTTTGTTTTGGCTACCATCTTTCTAACTTATAGTCCAAACCCTAGTTCTGTGTTCCAGGTCACTCCAGGGTTTACCGATTGCTGTCAACGACAATACCTTCTCCACCCAGGGCCAGTTTTAAACATTAGTTGAACCTCTTATGGTTTCTGGCAAAGCAGGGAGATTGTTTTAGCTGGATTTGGCCAGAATATAATGTGTATATATAAATGATTTTAAGTGGCCTGGTATTGAGAAGAATACAACAGGAAAATAAGAGGACTTAAAACTCTCGCAGTCTGAGTGGCCTTGTCTTCAAAAAAACAACCCCAAAAACAAAACAAAACAAAAAAAACCCAAACCATTTAGTCCTACTGTTGTTTTCCTCTACCATAGAAAATCTCTTATCCAGAGGTATGTTTTGCAACAGATTTCCATCTCACTGAGTTTCACTAAGAGTTTATCATGCAAGACTCTCAAATGCCACGCTGACATCCAAAAGGATTCCTATTGATGACTGTGGTGGCTTTTGTTGGAATGCATTGATAAGCTGACAGAAGTCTCTCAGTAGATTCATAATTGCATACAGGAGCCTGTATGCCTTTTGGGGAGGTTATAGCTTCCCTTCTTTTAGAAGCCACCAGTAGCCTTTATTGTACCATTCTTTCCATTATTTTGTAGGAGTGACTGGTTAAAGATACAGACTGATAGCTGCCTAGAGAAGAGGGATCCTTGCCAGTCTTAAGAAGAGGAACCATAGCTGCTGACTTCCACTGATTAGGTACCTTTCCATTTTTCCATTATTCATTTATGATGATCAGCAAATCTAGCTTTAACCTTCTTCCCAAAGAGCTTTATCACATACTATAGATGAGGTCTAACCTAAGGGATTTGCTTGGTTCAAGATTCACTGTTGCATCTTCTAATCTAGCTCATGTATGAGAGGGATCTTTCTGCAGTCAGGGTGCTCAGCTGTATCTCTGTACACATTTTTAAATTCTTTGTCTTGCCATTTGCATGCTGCTCCAGGTCTGAATTCAAACAGGTGGCTGGATAATTTCAAGTGCATGCGTTCATGAGAGAGAGAAGAAACCCCACAGAAGCAGATGGAAAAGGCGGAAAGGAAACCTCAGACAAAACCAGGGATATGTTACCTTGAGAAAAAGCTGAGAGAATATTTGAGCAGATGGCTGGCTGGAAAGAGGCTTGGAACTGCAAGCAAAGAAGCTATCTTGTTGCTTGCTTCCTACTCTGTTCAGGGGAACGGGATTTTGTGTATATTCCTTTTAAGTAACCACATTGCATCAAAGAGCTACCTGACTCTGTCGTCAGTTTCTCCTCCAAATGAAACAACCCTCAAGACCCTAAATATTGGTTAACTTCTTAGGTCAAAAGAGGAAGTAGGTGGGGGTTGAGGGTTTGTTTTTAATACCCTTTGTTAAAAGAATTCTGTGCCAGGAAAACAACTGAAATGTTAAAATCTCAGTGGGGTAAGTGTAGTGGGTTAAATGCAAAATGGTCCTTAGAAGCATTAACTGTAATTTCTGTTGCCACCACTGGAAGTTAGAGGGGGAAGAACACAGACCAAGCCCTGCGTATTCCTCTTAAGTAAATAAGCACGGAGCTCATTGTGCAGCTACTGCTCATGCTGGTCTCTCGCTACCAACTCCTCATGGCAGATGCCTGCAACCAATAAACTCTCCTGCAACCCCTTCCATTCCTGACTGCAGGCCTCCTCCCTCCCCACTGACAAGGGAATGACATGGCAGCGGTAACCACCGCAGGCGTTTACCTGGGAAAGTAACGTTAGGTGAGTATTTAATGCATACATAGCTTCTTTTAATGCAGCAGCTGGAAACGAGGGGGAGGAGCAAAGAGCAGCCCGTTCTCCGTGGATCACCCGCTAGCACTCCACGAACCACAGTTTGGGAACCATTGGAACAGATGACTAGGGGTCCCCCAAGGCAATGGTTGAGTTGTGTTTTCTTTCTTGATTGGACTATTCTATTTTTCCACATAGTGAGCCAGATCTTCAGCTGGGGTAAATTGACAGAGTTCCCGGAAGTAGGACAGAACTAGGCTGCTTTACAGCAGCTGACCCTATGAGAGTGGGAATTGTAACAGTGGAATAACTATATATTTGTGCTACAAAAGCCATGTGTTCCCTTTAGTTATACACTTTTCTTTCCTTTCCTTTAGTTTGTTTCTTTGATCCCTACCTGCTCTGAGGACCAGGGAAGTTATTAGGGGTATGTTCTTGTCTTTCTTCTTTCAGTGGAACACTGGCTCAGGAATTCAGGAAAAGAGGTGGTTCCTAGTAACTTTCATCTTCCTCCTTGCCAGCTCTTTCCTTACGGACAACAAGCCATTTACTGCCAGATTAAGCTCTGACTGACTTCGAGACTGGCTGGACTCAATATGTAAACTGTTTTAATAGAGGAACTAATCTTTGCCCCGCTCAGTGTTCACTTTGGCTCTCTGGCATAGTGTTTACATAACTCTCTTTAAAAGCAGATGCAAAACGAAGGGTTTGCCTAGATAAGAGAAACTGGAAACAATATAGCTATGTCTATATGACTATCTAGGTGTAAAACCCTAATGCACAATGATGCTTGCACTTAACCTGTAACTTAAGCTTAAGATTGTAATTTAACCATGACTTAACCTGGTAATTTTCCAGGGTAAAATGCACTAGTTCAAGCCGTGTCTTACACAGGTACAATGCATATACACGGGGGGGTTGCAGCAGCATAGCTATGTAGGTGCAAAGGACCCCAGTGTGGACAAAGTGTGAGAGAAAAAGAGATGCAGAGGCTTCTGACTGGTGGTTAGATGAGGCTCATACTATACGTAAGTCTGTCGTGCCTCATTAAAACTCCGGTCGGGGTGCAACTTACAGCCACCAATGAACTGAAGAGCAAAGAGGGAAACTGAGCACTTGAACAGCTCTGCCCTTGGGGACAGAGGAACATTTCAAGTGCTGCACAGACATGGGAAGGGGTTAAACCAGTGGTTCTCAACCTTTTTGGCTTGAGGGCCACAGATATCATTTTTACAACCCTGAAGGGACACCAGTCTCCGCTAGCAGACCCTAACTCCCACTATAGCCAGACAGAAGGAGTTCAACGAGGAGCCTGCCTCCTCTCCCATCTCCCTAGCTACAACAGGGAAACCGCATGCGTCCTGTAGCTGTGTGCGCTCCACCTGGGTCCCTAGGCAGTGGCTCCCTTCTGCAGCCAAGGAGATAGAAGATCATTACTCCCCTCCCTCTGCTCCAGCAGGGACCCAAGCACCTAGGGACCCAGGCAGAGCCCTTTGTTATGCTCCCTGCTACAGCCAGAGAAGGGAGTGCTGATCTCCCATCCCCATGGCTGCAACAAGGAGCCTACACTGGTCTTTTAGCCCTGCAGAAATGAACTCCACCTGGGTCCTTGGGCAGCAGCTCCCTTCTGCAGCCAGCAGGAGGGGAGTGGTGGGTCACTTTGAAAGCTGCCATGGGCCAGTTTTGGCCCCTTGGCCACGGGTTGGGAACCACTGGGTTAAACTATGAATCCAGCATCTTCCCTTGGAGCCGCTCCACTTTTGTTTAATATGAATCAAACAAAGGGACCAACAAGCTCCCTTGACCTCCCATGGGCACATCAAAGCAGTGACAAAGGAGTGGATCCATTGCTTTCCTTAGCCAGACACTAGTGCCTGGGCCAAAACCACAAACCTTCTCCCTCTTTCATTTGCTTCTTAGGACCTTTAGTGATAAATTTTGTAAGTAACTGAACAACGTATAGGGCCGGATCCTCAGCAGGTGTAAACTGGCATTGCACCATTGGCTTCCTTTATGGTCTGACCCAGAAAAGCTTGTAGGCATTTAAATTTCCACTTGTGCTAGTTTTACACTCACGTAAATAATAATAATGCTCAGATTTTAAAGCTCAAAGTTTCTGATCAGTGTTCCTGAGTGCTGCTGGACTGGAAACCCACTGTTAAAATTTCCAGCATGCTATAATATTATTGACTTACTGTACTTGAGATTTTAAACGGGCTCAGAGATTCCTGGAAATAGATCTGAAGAGAGAGGGCCACAAATTTAAGATTCAAAGACAGACTGATGCTTGCTTGAACTGAGCACTTTGGGCCAAAGTCAGGGATGAGGTTGAAGGCAAGGTAATTTAGATTCTCTGGGCCAGGTCCTCTGCTGCTGTATATAGACACAGATTTAAACCACCTGAGGATGTGGCCATAGGTGAAAAGACATTTTGAGCCGGTTCATTCAGCATGCTACGTCTGGCATGTCCAAAAATGATCTTGGTGGTGGCTGTGGTTAATGAAGGAGGAAGATGAGGAGGAGGAGGAGGAAAATACATTCAGACTTTGGACACTTGCACTGAGTGTATTCTGGTATTTAATTTCCTGTTTTTCACCATTCCTGTTACTTTGGACTGTTGCTCAGCTTGAAGATGATTTAATAATGTGCTGCCAACACTTTCACAGGGGGTACTAAAACTCTTCTGTCTTAGTTGGTCTACCTCCCATACAAGTGTATGCCCCACCAGACATTTTCCCCTTGGCCTTTCCAGCCCATCACTCTGCCTCTCTTCAGTGTAAGGCACCCACCACACTTTATCCTCTCCCACCATGACATTCCCACCTCAGCATCTGGCTCTCCTCCATTAGCTCAGTTCCTTTACCACCCCTCAGCCACTCACATCCCCTATACTCCACTATAGCCCCTCAGCATCAACAGAGAATCCTGTTCTTCCCAGGAGCAGTAGTGGCAGGAAGTTCCTCCTGTGACTTCTGCTTCTAGGGAAACCATCAGGCAGGTGGAGAGCAGCAGAGCCCCATTAGCAGCAGCTGGTCAGACCAGTAACATGACCATTGTCCTGGGGGTTGGAAGTGTGTCCTCTATGGGTATTTTTTAGTGGGGAAAGGAAGCTGAGTAGTGATCGTGGGTTTTGATTTTACTTAGTCCTCCCACAAAACGTCTCTCAAAAAGTTTATGAAATGAAACCCAAGGGATTTCAGTCTTTTTCTGTATAGTCCCATGTGTGAAAAGCACGCTATATTTTGATCAAAGCCAATGTTCAACAACTGCATGGTACTTGGACACAAATGTAAAGAAAAAGAGTCGTCTTCAGAGTTCCATCGTGTGGCATGGGGAGGCTGGGGTGTCCATCCTTATTTTCCAGTCAACTAACAGTGAGGCTGGTTGTGGTGCCAGAAGAATATTTGGACTTCCACAATGTCGTTTAGGACTGTCGGGTATTACTTTCTTCGCAACAAAGGTTACATGGTGTGCACCCAAAGGCAAAGACTTCATTATCATACCTTGCTATGCATTCTTAGATGGCATTTTCAGCAATTTGGACTCAATCCACAGTTTCCTTTTCAGCCATGGAATTGATAATATTCAGTAGGAATACAACTTTCTCTTTGCTTTCCCTGGTTTGTATTTTGCTATAAGACTCTCTCACTGTGTTAGAATCTACCTAATTGTTTGCAGCTTCTAGCCTGGAGATGATCATTAAAACCACATGATTAAAATCAATAATGAAAAGAGCTTGTTTTTCTCTGTGGCACTCTATAATGTGCGCTCTGCTCTTGCCCCAGTCGTTTCTCTAGAGCTTTTAGGTATCTGATGACAAATGGGTGCATGTACTGTTATCATGAGCATGCTAGCTATACAATATATTTATTCCCTTTCATATTTTCCCCCCACTAGTGTTTAAAGGGAGCTCTAAGTGAATAAGTGAGAATAATAGAGATAGGAGACAAAACCTTTCTAATTCTCTATCTTTAGATTTAATCTAAGGAACACAATCAAAATCATCTTTGTGCTGTGTCTGCTGCTGGGCAAATCTTCTAAATGAAAACAAGGAACAAGTAACCTTTCAGGTCCCGGCTCTAATAAGAACCATTATTCTTGGAGCTTACATCCAATAATTAATTATACACGGGGAATCTCAACAGCTACCAAGAGTCTCTCTGTGGAATTAGAGATACTCTCCACCTGCCAAATTAAAAGAATATATAACTGATTGCTTTCAAGTAGCAAAAGTACCAGGGCTTCAGTAAGAGCCTGAGCCAAAGCCCACTGCCATCAATGGGAGTCCGTCCATTGACATTATCAGGCTTTAGGGGTGTGAGCAGAAAAAATATGCATGGCGCCTAAGTTAAGCAGACTCATAAGTGGGCCCCAATTATGCAGCCTTTGATTCACAGCTAGCAGAACTCTGAGTAATGTCTACACTGCAGCTGGTAATGAGTTTCCCAGTCTGGGCCCACAGATTTGCGGTAGTGGGGCTTACACTAGTGTGCTCTCAGTAGTTTTGTAGATACTGAGGTTTGGGCTGGAGCCTGGCGCTCAGCCTGGGGAAGGCTCGCCCCCAGATGCAGTGGAGACGTACTCTAACACACTAACCGATTTGTGACTAACACTTGGACTTTCGATGATTCAGATTTGTTAGTACAGTAATAAGGATACCCAGCAGTTATATAGTGCTGGAAGAGATCTCCAAGTGCTTTGCGAAGGAGGTCATTGTCATGTAGTTTGAACGGATCTTCAGCTCAATAGATTAATTATAAATATAAATTATTTTCTTCTAATCTATCTATTCTTAATGGACCCACTGATGTAGTTTATGGATAGGCCGAATTTTGGAGCTAGGTGCCTGAAGTCAATCTGCTCAATTGCTGTTCAAGCCCTTATATAAAAGTGACCTTTTTTCAGAGTGCCCAGTGCCAGAGACTTCCACTGAAGCTAATGGAGATACATCAGCATGAGCGAAAGGAGAATCAGGACCACATACTTTAACTATATGGTGTGAGACACCCTGAGTACCTTTCTCAGATCTGAAGAATAGCTCTGTTGTGGCTCAAAAGCTTGTCTCTCACCAATAGAAGTTGGTCCAATAAACAATATTCTTTCACCCACCTGGTCTCCCTAAACTGGTTAGGCACTCAAGTCTCATTGAAGATCAATGGGTGTTTGGCCCCTCACCTGTTAAAGCATTTCTGGCAATCTCACTAGGCAACGCTCTGCACCCTTAGGTTCCTAAATACCTTTGAAAATGTGGCCTCTGGTCCCTAAGCCACTTTTGAAGCTGGGACGTAGGCTCCTAAATCTCCAAAGTGCTTTTGAAAATGTTACTCCTGCTCTCCAGGGAGGCTTGCCAAAGGGAAAGGAAAGATTTTATTTTCCCAGAAGGCTCACGGAGGTGGAATTGGGAGGAGGAGCTAGGGATTTTTCAAATCCTAAAACTAATTGGGTGCGTGGGAACTCCGTGTTCTCTGCTCTAGCAGGTCTATAGGAGGAGGTGTGGTCCCATGATCTCATCCTCCCCTCCCCCACCAGCCTGCTTTTGCCCATCATCCATGTCTCCAGACCTCCTGAAAGCCTAGGAAAGCTACGGGAAGAGGGAAGTGCATGCTTGTTAAACCTCATGATTTCCCCAGGGGACTCATGGTTTCTGATGTCTCTCCTGGGCTTCCAAGTGGCTGCCAGAATAACCTGCTTATGGTAGATTTGATAGTACGGGGGGAGAGGCAATTGCTGGATTTGACGAGGGTGGTGTAACAGAGTGGGGTCGCTCCTTGGCATCAGCCTCAGAGGGAGGCCACGCCTCCCCACAGCCGGGGTATGGAAAGCCCCCAGGGGCAAAGTGAATGGAGTTTGAGAAGATGAAATATCTATCAGAAACATAAATGCCAGGTGGATCTCAGCAGCACCAACCACATCAGTCTAGCTGCCCAACTCTTCAGGCTGGATGGGGCAGCAAACAGGTAACTCCACAGGAGTCTGTAAACCCAGGCCCTCTGGCAGGGCACGGCAGCAAGAAGCTAGGGGCTGTTCTGCAACCAGTCAGTCCCTTAGGAGTCTATAGGCCCCGGTCTTTCAGGCAGGGTAGGGCAACCAGGCAAAGGGGGAGCACCAGCACAGTTTAGGAGCTCAGGCACGGGTGATGAGGCACCTGCCACCACAGGGGTTGGGGTCGGCAGCAGGGAAAGGGGTGGGGGACCTGGCCTCACCCTAGTCCATCAGGTCCTAGCCCAGGGCCCTTACAGTTGTCAGAGGAGCTCCAGCCGAAATGCATCAACCCACATTTGGGAGGGAACACAGCTGGACTGCAGTTGGCCACCCCTGGCTACTTCCTACCTGTCTTTTATAGTGTGCTTGTGGTGGGGTGGCCATCCTCTATTTCCCCTGGGTGCTCTGCGAGTGGCAGTCTGAGCAGCTCCTTGTAGTTTTGTGGTCTGATGAGCTCTGATGGGTCTGGCCAGTCCGTGGGGCAGTTGATGGCCATTCCAGCTCTCCACTCCTGCGGCAGGCGAGGGGCATCTTCCTCATCCAGCCGCTCTCTCTTGACTGAGCTACAGGGATTGGATTTTATACCTCCCCTTCCTGTCCCAACACTACGCTTCCGGCCGGTGGGTTGTGCTGTACCTGGGTCTGCCTACTAGGTTGGCCCCTTGACGTTGGCCTTGAAGGGAGGCCACGCCTCCTCACTACAGATGGGTTTATGCAAATGAATGCCTATTCATCAAATGTGCATGTTAGGTCATTGGCTCACTTGCACAAAATCTCCAGATTTCCAGGCTCTTAACAGGTATGGGCGTGGGTGGAGAAGGGGTTATGGGGGTTGGAAGTTTTTCAGGAAAAGGTGCTGAGTGGATCCTGCAAGGTGCACATTGTCTTTATCTCTCATTGGTTTCAGTGGGAGTTGTGCCTTGCAGCGTCATCCTTAGAGAGAGGGAGAGAGACGTAGCAGTTTGACCCATTGAGCTTCTGAGTTGCCAGTCACTCATGTGACTTGCTTTGAAACCGGAACGGGATTCAGTGGCTATTGGAGGGGAAAAAAAAATCCACATTTGTGTAAAAAGTCATTTATGTTGATCCATTCTAATCCTCAGGTATTTACTGGTTCCTAAATTAAAATAGTAAATTAGTCCCAACGTTTCCATTAGCTGCTTTAATTCCGGGAAAGAACTGTGTACAGACTAACTGCAATCCTCCATGCCTCTCAGATGTGATTTGTGCAGCAGTTTTGCCAGACAACAGTGTTTTCGTAAGCAAATATCTGCTATTTAAATACTGTTATAGTTCAAGGGTTTATGTGAAGGCAGCGAGACTGCCCTGTAAATTTGGCTGTGTGCCCACACACTACAGAGGGTTCAGAATTGGGGTGGTAGCCAGGAAAATGTGGGGAGTTTATTTCTGTTCATAAAGAAAACCCAGCACTCAGGTCAGAAGAGAAGTGAGAGGTGATCCTCTCTAGAACGTCCAACGAATTTCTACATGGAGATCATGAGTGATTCCTCCACATGTTTTTATCCCCCAGAAGGATGAAAGAGCACTAATTGCTTCCAGGTAAAGATGAAAAGTGAATGGGATTTGGGAAGATTAAAAATCAATCAGAAATATAAAGGCAAGGTGGAACTCAGTAGCACCACCTCCAATGCCACCAACACAGGTGCTATGGAGTGAGGACCATCTTTTCAGCATGGCATATAGGAGAATGAAAGAGAAACCAACGCAGTGAGAGAGGAGTGGTCCATTGTGATAAGCTAAATGGGTTCTTTCCACAAGCTTCATTTTGATGTAATTGTTCCATTTGAATGTTTAAAAAATAACTATTATTGTATTCAAGGTAAATCTGAAAGTAGCCACAGGAGGGCCTAGCATTATGGCAGCCCGCAGCAAAGTTAGAGGCCCCCCGTTTGATCTCAAATCTTGTGCTGTCACTTCCTGGTCTGGCAGGAAGGTTATGGAAATGGCGCGCTCAGCCTCTGGGTGAAGGAATCTCTCATATCAATCCCTCCAGTATTAAGTCTTCTCTGTAGAGTGTCTGTTCCATCATCCTGGCGCGGATGGATGGGACTGTGATTAGCAAGGGGGAGGTTTTAGGATCATTGAACATATGCTTTACAAACATCAGGGCTGATGTCATTGTTTGCTGAGCACCAATTATACTGCTGACTTCAGTGGAGTTGTTATGGATGAACAGCACCTTGTGCAAGCCCACCCTGGTGGGGCCCAGGGCAAAATCTGAAACGGAGGGCTTCCATCCTTCCAAAAAATTACCCCTGAGGAGAGACACGAGGGAGGAGAATTGAGGAATTGGAGAATGAGCCTGCTGCAAACTCAATACACAAGGGGGGCTCCTGCTCCGTGGGACGGGCCTGGCTCCCCACTGCAGGCATTGCAGCCTGGTGCATAGGGTTAGAGGGTCAGGCTCATAAAGTGAGACATGTTCTTTGCACCAAAGCATTCAGTTCTTTAGAAAATAACTGTCCTGGAAACCGCAGAACATCTGTATTCAGAGCATGTGTAGCTTAAACTACAATAGAAATAGCCCCACCCATACCTTTTGCCATCTTCTTTTTGGCTTGACCTTGAGGGACCCGCTCCTTGGGCAAGAAGTTTACTTAACTCTTCATGAGTATGTTCTGACACCATCTAATGTTTTTGTTTGTGGATGGGGAGATGTCTTACAGGAAGTTGCTCAGAAGCTAGAAATTAATTTAGTCAGAGGAACTCTTAAGTAGGGAACAAACTTTTATGCTGGGAGCTATAGATCCCTAGCACTTCTTAAAATCAAGAACAAGGGGCCTCAAGTTGGGGATAAAAAATTAGTGAATTCTTCTGAAAGGTTTGGCTTTAGTACATTGCAAGATGCCCACTAGGGACTGCAGCTAGATTGCCAATTTATTTCCCATAGGTCATTGAACAGCCATTAAATGGTAATTACTTTCACTCTCTATTGCATTGAAATGGATTTGAACCAGTAACCCACAAGTCAAAGGCTCTGCAGTAACCAATTTCCAGGTTCCTGAGCCATCCGTTCACTTCATAATTGCTTTAAAGGGCAGCTGGTTCGCATTGGTCATGGCTGGAGAAATGTAAACTGAAAACTTGCAGTCCTCCAGCTGCCTGTAAAAATGCATCAAATACTTTATTAATCAATTAGAAGGGTCTTCTGGGAATCAGACAATTATATATTGTTAAATCTTCCCTGATCCAATGAAGCACAATTTCATTTCTGTTTATGGAGTATATAATCTTTTTTTCCTTGAACCCACCCCATTTGCCTACCTATTACTTACAGAGGAGCCGCAAAAGGTTAAATATTCTGATGGAATCAAATATTTGGAGGTAAGGTTTACATTTACTTTTTTCTCTTGTGCGAGACCTTTTTCCTTTCATCTCACAGGGGGGTGTTAACTCCGAAACCTGAAAAGGACTGTGAGGGGGTGATCTTGCTGCTGGACTCCTGATGGTTCTGGGATTAGCTCTGTCAGGCCAGTGCCCCTTCCAGCAGTTACACCCTGTTGGTTTCTCTTCTGCAGCCTCTCTCTTAATTCAGGAACGGCAGCCGCCAGGCTCCTTTTTGTAATTCGGTCCTCTATTGTGATTTCCCCTTCCGGAGGGGTGGGGCAGGAAAGTCTCTTCTCACAAACAGGCTCAGGCAGTTGTCTTACCCCCTGTCCTGACGATGCCACTTCCCCAGTGGTTGGGTGGGGAACCTGGGCCCATCTTCCACTCTGGATTCCAGCTCAGGAACCATCTAATCAGCAGTCAAGGTCTGTTCCACCCAGTACCTTCCTGCATTTCCCTGAGCCCTTTCCGAACCTTCTGGCTCTCCATTCCTTCTCTGGGGCTGCCAGCTTCACCGCTCCCACATCCCAAGCTACATATCTCTGAAGCCTCCACGCACTCCTCCCTCTTCCCAAGAAGTGACTCCAGCCCTTCCCAGCAGCTCCCTCTGTTTCCTACTTCCTAGCTTATACAGGCTTCGCCTGTTCCTGCACAGGTGAGTTTCTTCTAATTAAGGCTTCTCTCACAGTCTTAATTCCACCCAATTTACTATCTAATAGGCTAATTGGCCCCGCTGGCTTACCTTAATCCTTTCAGGGCAAGTGTGGGAAGGACACCCCATCATAAGGACCATTTAAAATATTAATATTGTTTGTATTTTCACTGCTGATTCCACAATCCCAAACTGTTCTTACACATCCCAAAAGAGCTAAAAGCTCCAATTGCCCTCTACTGCCAAATCCTCAAGTGTCCCTCCCTTGCCAAATTGCTACTGTTCCCTCAGAGACTGTGTGAGGCGAGAGCTCGCACAGAGCCCTAGCACCTAAGGCACACACAGTGGATTGGAAAGTGGATGGCTGCTGTGGATGTTTTTTCTTTTTCTTTTTTTTTTCTTTTTTCTTTTTTTTAAATGAAGAGGTGATCTGGCAAATAAACATTTAGAAACACAAAAGCAAAAACAAAGTGGAATAAATGTTCAGCTATAATACCACTAAAATCCTTTAATCCAAAAAAAAATGTTTTTTTTTTCATTTCCTTACTTTCAATCAAGTCGCAAAGAATATTATACAATTCTCAATTAAAAGGATCATTCTGCTTTCTGGGAATAAAACTGCAAGGACAGAAAGACGTAATCTCATTGTGTGAATAATGCAGTCAGATTGTCTCTGAATTCCCCATTTGAGCAGGACCTTATCAGTTTTGTTCTTGGTCCAGAAAACAAATATGAGTAGCATTCATATTAAAGTGCAACACAGACAAGCTAAATTTGCCCAGCAAGGGATAGTTTTCAAGGGGAAATGAGCTGATCTTTTTATTACTTTTTGAAAAGATTAAAACACGTGGCTTAAAAAAAGTCAAGTCAAAGCTTGGGATCAGGAGAACCTAGAATTAATTCAGATTTTGGTTCTAGTGTTAATCAAAAAGTTCTGAGGTAAAAGCCAGATTTAGCTGAACTTGAACATTTTGCCTAATGATAGAAAAGAATAATGGACTAAAATCACCTACAGGTTGGTTAAAGGAGAGACTAGGCTATAGAATTTTGAAAACAACATTTACCATGAATACTGTGGCCAACGTGACTGTCCATGCTAGTATGTTATGGTGATCTCTTATCCTCAGGTCTTGGGCTATGTAGCCCAGGGACCCCTTCATGCCAACAGGTGGAAGGCACAGGGAATACACAGAGTTTTCTAGAGAGCCGCTAGGTCAGATATATGTATAATAGTTCACTGAAGAGGGGAATGTAGCCTACTGGTTGTCATAAATACTGCAAAATTTATGTACAGATAATATTTTTATGGAGTTAAGTATCCATACTTAAATTATGGTCTCAAGGTTTTAGAGTTAAGGCAGGTCACCAGGAGGTGACATACCTCCTGCCTGAAAAGAACATTTTCAAGGTCAGGCACCTATTTCCCTGTCTGGCTATGTGCGTACTGTATACCTCAGACAGTGTGTCTATTTGCATACTGAGCCACTGGCAAAACAAGAGATTGTGAAATCCACAAGAAAAGAAATCTACAATATGAAGCCAGCTGCGTGTGGGGGGAGGATCCTGCTTATGAAAAAAAGGCAAAGAATTGTTCTGGTATATCTTTGGATGCAAGGAAATGCATGGGGTCCTTTACATAGGAAGCATGTTGACGGCTGACCTTATAAAAGGAAGCTCGCAGCCATCCTGACTAAAGTGCTGCAGTGATTTTTGAGTGAGAAATACTTTAGTAGACACGGGAGTATCTAGTTAATTAAGTCTAGTCTCTAGAATGCATGTTATGATTTTATTTTATAGGTAATCATTTGTTTCTAATACTTACCACGACTTGAATCTTTGTGCTTTGTTTAATAAACTTGTACTTGATTTGACTGTAAACCTATCTAAGTGCTGCTTGTTAAGCCAAGTGGTAATCTGAGGGGGGCACTGGTAAGAGGGGACATACTGTTTCTTTGGAAGCAGCGGGTCACTGAATACTTGTGTCCAGCGGGCCAGGGGCTCGATGCTCCAGGAGGAGACACTTAGAGGGCTCGAGGGTTGGGGTGCACCAATCACTAACCTGTAGGGTCACAGCAGGGCCTGTGAGGCCTAGAGGGAAGGCTAGTGTTGCCTGTGATGAGTGGGGTTGGGGGACTGACCCACGGCAGGCCCAGACTAGGCTTCCTGATGCTAATGGCAGGTCATAATGAGCTGCCACACAACCCTGGGTACCCCCAGGAAGTATCACAGGCTCATCCCTTGGGACTGTGTGCTGAAATTAAGATGAGTATTAAGATAACCACATTGCACTCCTGTCAGCAATACTTACTCTTGCATGATCTCAGTTTTCTTCATGTTACACAACCAAAGTGCCTGGGTAATTGACAGTCCTTGGGACAGATGCACCTAAATCACGTGAGCTTTTTCGATAATCCCATCCATTGTCTTCAGATGTCACCATTTCCTTCAGTATTTAGAGATGTAACTAACTGGAGATAATATAAACAGCTTTGTAATCCCAGGGACTATCTGTGTGCAAAAGAACTGCAGAATCTGCCTTTCACCGTCCAGCCGTACTTGGGTTGTTATAGGCGGATCTGGTAGTAACACATATTGTTAAAGTTGCCCAATACTTCCCTCTTAGAAAACCTTGTTTTCAGTTGCTTCAAAATTTCCCAAGTTTTAATTGCTCTGGCTGAAATTTTGCGTGCCAGGTGTCTGCCTCAGGCTGAATTTTTTTTTTAAAGTCTCAGCAAAAACATTCAGTTAATTCCAAAAATGAATTTAGGGAAAAGTGTTATGGATGTTTAAAAGAATCTTACAATCATTTTTTGAAGAAGCCCTAATGTGTGCGTGCTTTAGAGCAGAGACTTGAAATGTGGAAGGGAAAGGGAATCCTAAGATCAGGGAGGTCATTTTCAGCATCCAGGAAAATCTGCCCATATTTAGTTGAGCAAACAGCATCTGAAAATCCCAGTTTGCACATGCTCAGTAGAGGCTTTTTATAGTCTGGCAGCTAAATTCTCCAAAGATTCTGTCCACACTGAGCATTATTCACCCCCTCACAGCTCCTAAATGCAACTGAACAGTGCATGCATCATCCCCAATTGCTGCAGGGCTGAGCAGGACTTTGCCTGCAGATATTTTTCCTGGTTGCTGAACATCACTGTGCTGCAGGCAACAGGAAGTGAGAGCAGGGAGATTCCATCTTTTCAATGCACCCCCAAGCAGTATGAAGGCGAATATGGAAGCAGCCTAACTAGAATGCAGAGGGCAAGGAACCTGGCTGAGGGTAGAGGGTATGGGTGGGACTGGGAGCCCTGGAAGGGGGAGACTCAGACTGGCTGGCCAAGGAGATTAGGGGTGGAAACTGAGGGGAGAGACTGTGACTTGGCTGAGAAGCCCAAGGAGAGAGCCTAAGGAGTCTGAGTTGAGGGGATTTGGATGAAGAGCCTGGGGAAGGGGTTAGATATTGGGACTGGGTGGTCAGGAGACTGGAACAAGGAGACTTGGATGAGGAACTCAAGTGGGGAGGGAGAAATGGGACTAGGGAAAGGGGATGCTGGAAGAGATAGGGGCAAAAGGGATAAGGAATGGGAGTGGGGGTGGGAAAAAGCTTTGTCCCAGAACTTTAGGTGATCTGTTAGTATACAGGGATCAAACCCTCAAATGCCTTAAACGTAAGGATGGAGTTGCTGAATTTGACATGGACTCTGTGGAGATATAGTGTAGTAGGGGACAGGTTTGATGAGCTATGTGGGAGCCTCAGCTGCTGAGGAGACCCACTTTAGTGGACTTTCTACTGACTGAGGAGCTGTCCATGTATATTTGTTATATATTTTTTTAAAGAATTGGTGGTGTCCTTTTTAAAATTGGACTCTAGGACAGGCCCTTTGGCCATCACTCATGAATGGTGTCAGCTCTGATTTTTCAGCATGGATTTTAAACAATTCTTGCTTTGAGTTTGTCACACCCTTAACATTACTTAAGCAAGCATACATATAGCTATAGATACACGGGGTTGAATAGAAGAGAAATGTTTGAATGGCGTTTAGGTAAGCTTGTCATCATCAGATAAGAGATGTGGATAGAACCTGTCAAACAGCCTAACACAGGCTTTGGGCACACAATGTCTAAAGAGCATATGTGCACTGAATTATGCACAAGCTGAACAAAAATTCAACTCTCTCTTGTTGCACAACATTCTGCCAGAAGGGTGGAAGCATCATCGCAAGAGATGTCTGTCATGTCACTAGACTAATTATTTCTGTCAGGAATTTGTCCTTTTATTTTATAGAAAAAGTCTGTATTTTAATGTCTAGAATAAATTGTTTCTCATCAAAGTGACACGACAAGTTTTTGACAGAATAATGAGTTGTGTTTGCTGCCAGTCAGTTTGCCTGGACACCTTCTGATTCTATCAAATCACAGCAGAGCCCAGGAAATGCTGTGTGTTACAAACAAAATAACTGTGACTGTCCAGGACAGAAAGTATGAAATAGAAACTGCAAAATATGAAATGTACTGTATATAGCTGTCCTTGGCTTAAGCAATATAGCACACATCCACAGCTAGTCATGGAAACACTGGTGTCAACAAAAAATTAAATTTACCTTGCCATGCCTAACAGCACATTATCTGGGAAATGTGAAGTCTAGCAACGATGTTAACAGCTGTTATTTGATGTAAGTCTCTCACATTTCCATTCAACAACGGGCATCTGAGACAATTATCATCATGTTCACGGTTATGTACATTATTTTTCTTTCATGATCCTTATTAAACAAAGAACTTGAATTTGATGGCAGGTCTTTTTCTTCTAATATCTCTTTTATACAGTGTTACTGGGTCCTTAAATTCTTTTCCTTCATATGAGGCTTTATATCGTGAGGAGCATGGTGTTTGTTGTGAATGTTTAGAGCCACTATTAAGGGTGGCCACAAGGGGGCATATACTAAGGAGGGGTAAGCGTCCATTGAAAACAGGAAATTAAGACAGTCCTCGGGGGAGGTGCTGGAGGAGCAATCAGAGAGTTGAGAGGAAATTCTGCAAGCTCATTTGTGTGAGTGGACCTTTGTACGTTATGGAGTCCCCAAGGGATCCGCCTGCAAAGATCCCAGTATAGGATCAGGGTCTGGGAGAGGGCTATGCTTTAGAAAATCAGAAAGAATGATCACCCTAGTAAAAGGCTGAATGTAAGTTGAGACAAAGCCGGAGGGAAAAAAGGCTATTCAGGTTGGGCAAGTGAGGTCATCAATAATGTTGGTGAGAGCACAGTGGAGTGAAGAAGGCAAAATAAAGTGAGGCGTGAGAGAGGTGGAGGGAAGGCATTCCAGTGTGAAAGAACAGTCCACTTAAGGAGTACGGAGGCAGAAGGCAGACAGGAGATGGGAGCTCGGTTAGAGAGGCAGGTGAGGTCGAAAGACAGTTTCATCAAGGAGAGGGGTGTTTGGGTGAGTCTGCCCGAGGAAAGGGATGGAATTGTGTGAGCACACAAGGAAAATCAAGGGGTGGGAGTGAATGGATGAAAGAGGCAGTCTATGAACTTAGAGGGACATAGCAAAACCGAGAGAGATGAGAGTCCCATAGATGAGAAGAAGGATCGTAGGGAGGAAGTAGGGGAGTAAAGGTTTGGTAGGGAGGGAGAAAGGAAGAGAGAGTTTCTGCCAGACGATGTTGATTTGACCCTTAAATTAGTCCATCTATTGATCAGAAAAATATAGAATTTGGAATAAATCTGGACCATACTGTCCATTGGTAACAAAATACTGTCCTGCAGATTTCACAAAAGATTTTAGCAGGAAAATGGACTAGTCCATGTTAATAAGTTAATGGCCAAGCGGAGGTTTTAAGCCACCAGTCACGCTGTGTGTGGTGTGATGGAGCTGCATTGCAGGAGTCCCTGGAAGGATTCGGGCTGATTCAGACACGTCTTCCGGAAATCATATGCTGATGGTGAAGTGCCAGCATTGTTACAGTGTCCAGAGTGGGCGTCTCAAGGCTGGCTCAATGCCATTGGCAGAAGCAAGGGGGTAAAGCTGGGGCCGTGATGCCACACTTCTGCCAACTCTTCCAGGCCAGGAAGGGGGAAGCCAGTACCACTGTTGGTGCCAGCTTGGCACACTTCCTGTGCTCCCCTATTGATTGCAGCTGTCCTCTGCATAGGTGAGAGAAGAAGAGGGAAAGAGAATCCTTGCAGCAAAGCTCCTTTCTTCGTTTCACTGACTAACTAACACACTTTGACATCTTCGTCATCTGATACTGTAGAGCTACTCTCATTGGAAGTGGAATTGTCCTTCTCAGAGAGGTGGTGGAATCCCTGCCATTGGAGGTATTTAGGAGCAATCTACACAAACGCCTGTCAGGGATGGTCCAGGTATACTTGGTCCTGCCTCAGCAAAGGGGGCTGGACTTAATTACTTTTTGAGGTCCCATCCAGCCTGACATTTCTGTGGTTGTGTTATACATAGATGTAATGTTTGTTTAAAAACATAAAACTCTGCTTTCAGTGATATGTGATGTCTAAGAGCCTCATCCAGCCTTGCCCTCACCCATGTTCAGTAGTTTGCTTCTTGTCCAAGTAGTCCCATTAATTTTAATGGGGCATCTCCCAGACAAGGTGTTCGTACTCAGCATGATTAAAGAACACTATGATGATATATGAATAGTTCTATTTTTAAAAATGCTTTCTTGTGGTTATTTTTCCATCACTGTCACTGTGTATAGTTTTTTATGCTTATAATCAATATGGCTCAGGCAAACAGTAACTAACCTTGAGCCTTCATTTCTAATTAAGTTGTTTCATTTTGAACTGAACTGATTTCTTTTCAGAGCATAGACCCACGATCTGACCTATGTCAGGAGATTACATATTATTTTTTTCCAGGCCAATGGCTCTAGCATTTTCTGCTGTTGTTTTTAGTTATTGTGAGTGGTGCAGCAATCTGTATGAGTTTAGTTATTTAAAAATTTGGGGCTTTAGGAAAATTGACTAAGTAACTTAAGAGAGGGAGGAAACCCACCCCCTGGATTTTAGATTAGAACTATTTTCAATGTTTAGAAGGAAAGAAAATAAAATGTCATGTGGAATCATCTGTAATAGATAATATTCCTAAATAGATGATTGCAGTGGTATTTTATCATTAATATTCCATGAATGGAAACCACTTTCTCATACAGGAATCAAGAACAGAATTGGTAACAATCGACCTGATCCTCAGTTGACATTAGTGGAGCTATGCCAATTTACATCCATTGAAAATCTGGCCCAGAGTAGCACATTTTAGGTCAATGTACAGAACACAAAGTTTGAATTAATCTATGCTGTGATTTTTCAAATTAGCCTAAGGAGTTAGTCACCCAAATCTCCCTGGATTTCAATGGAAGTTGGTGTCCAACACTTCGGGGCACCTTTGAAAATTCCAGGCTATAGCTTCTGTGTTGCCTGATTTGTTGAGTGGTTATTGATTTTATTGACTGTTAAGAGTTTCCAATTAGTCACTGATTAAATTTATGAGGTTTGAAAAGTTCTAGTCCCAGAATCAGACATAACAGAATTAAGTTCAATGTCTGGTTAGGAACCCTTACATGCCTGGTGGCGACACGTTCACTGGGGGCACAACAAAGCTTTCAATACTTTCATTAGCACAACTGGTGAAAACAAATGTTCCAAACCAAATGAGAAAGTAGCTCCTGTGTAATATGAGGCGGATCTCCCATTACTTACACATACTCACATCCTTCTCATGGAGACATAGTTGCGGGAGGTAGACTGATCCAAAAGGGTCCTACCCCATCTCTGGCATGCCAAGCGAGTCCGTTAGTCAAGATCTTGAGGCTTGATGGTGGTTTGGCTTATTATAGAGTCTGGCGACTACTATGGATATTCATATAAATAGTTGGCCTCTTTTGTCCATAACTGACTTCCTCACCCAATGTTGGGGATGACCTTATTTTATAGGTTAGTATGTTAATTATCTCAACTCATTATCATATATGTGAATTTGTTGCCAAGGCAAGTTCATGATTATACATTTGTGGATGTTCCTATCCTAAAATCTCCAGAGCTGGTATCAGTTTGATTTCCAGTTGTAACCTGGTGTTTTAGACAAGCTTTTAACAAAAATCATCTAAGCAAAATATACCCAGTAGCTCAGGGTCACCATTGAATAACTCACTTGTGCTAAGACTCATAGGCCTCAAAGCCTTATGCTAGCTACTTAAGCTAATGGCTCATGACCTGTAAGACTGAAGGCTTCTTGTGTTCCTGTTAAATAAAATAAACTTAAACTATACATTATAAATATGCTATAAATGTATGGTTTATACATTTAAACTAGCCATTTGGACTATAGTCTTAGGTTGGAGATGGAAAAAAAGCTGAATGCTGACATTAGTTTCTTGGGAGCAGGAATTGCTCTTTCCCTGTTCGAGTCCTTTGCAGTCACACAAGGATTACTGTGATCTGCCAGGATTTGCATTATTTAAATGCACAACAGCATTCAAGGAGAGATCTAGAGGAAAGATTGATAATCTTGGCTGATGCCCTAGCCCCTTCTCTTGTTACCCCTTCCACAGTAGGGGTGGTAAGCACAAAAATGGCTCTTCTTCCTAAAGTAGTTGATGCTGCTGCCCCCTTAAAATGGAAGGAAGAGTTTAGAGCTGTAGGGGTCCCTTGAGCACTAATCGCTGAAGTTGCTTCCTGCCATGATCTGCATCTCTTCACTGACTCACGCTTGAGAATCAGTTGGAAAGGGGAGTTTACAATACCAGGGCTCAGTACACCATTATGCATCATATATCTGCCTTCTTCCAACATGTCATTTCTGCTGGAAGCAAGACTGAGATTTAAGAAGTTTGAACCATCTTGTATTATTGAAGTCAGTGGGAGCTTTGCCATTGATTTCAGTGGATTTCAGATCATGGAAAAGGGCAGGGATCTGATGTTAGTAAATACACTGGATTTCATGAACGTTATTGTGGTGTATTGAAAACTTTATTAAAATGTGATTGATCACTTCAACATATCAGGGGTTTTCCTGGTCCTGTCTGCAGGCTAGGGGTCTCTGTAGGGAAGTATGCAATCACAGTAGAGCAGACAGACAGCTCTATAGTAAGGTGGGGTGAATTGTGGCTCTGCCTTAGGGAGCAGCCTGCTTTGTCTCTCTCTGATGCGAGGGTCTTGTTAATACTCTGAATTCTAAGAAATATTCTTCCAAGAAGAATATGGTTTTATCTAACTTTGTGTTTATTCCAGGAACGTAACATTTATGAATTTTGTTGTTTAAAACATCCCATGGTTTTGTGTTGTGGTACTGGATTGTTGCTGGAGTCTGGTGTAAACAAGGCTTGACTTTTCTTTTTGTATCAGATCTCCGGCTCTGTTGGCTGTTTCACTTCGAGTTTTCTTGTCTGGGATGGTCCTTAAGGCTTGATGAGTTTAATTATTGGTAAGGATAAGATTGTCACCAAGGTCATGTAAGTAACTAAATCTGTAACTTCCTGCAACCTCCATGACATTTTCTGCTTCAGATGGGTGGGAGGGCAGGGGGCAAGAGCTGACAGATGGTGGGGAGCCTGACAGTTCCCTACCCCCATGACAGGGAGAAAAAAGGATCCGGAGCTCCAAGACACAGCAAGCGGTGAGAGACCCCTAGGGCTCCCAGGCTCCGCAGGTGGCTGGGGAGGTCCCCAGGGCTCCCAGCTGCGACGGGTGGCTGAGGCTTCTAGCTGCTGGTGGTGGCTCCTGCATCTCCTAGATGCCATGTGTGGTGGGAACCTCCTGGAGCTCCGATACACCACTGCAGGGGCCCCCCATAGCTCTGCGGTGCTGTGGGGAGCAGGGGGCCCCCACAGTTCTGAGCCATGGGCCTCACAGGATGGTGGGGAGCCCACAGACCCAGAGCTCCCAGCCCTTGGCCCCAGCTCTGACCCTACAGATGGGAGTGGGAGGATGGAACTCGCTGCCCTGCTGCTCTCATCCCACGCCCACCACACCTCCAGTCAACCCCATTTTGTCATAGATTGTTATTTTTAGTAAAAGTCAGCAAGAGGTCATGGCTTCTGTGAATTTTTGTTTGTTGCCCATGACCTCTTGCTGACGTCTACTAAAAATAACTGCGCCAAAATCTTAACCTTAATTACTGGGCATAAAGTGTGTTATATTGAAATATTTGTGGCAGTTATGATGGGAGCCCAAATAACGCAGTAGTAGAGAGCCCAAATAATGCAGTAGTAGAGCAGGGAGCTGTGGCACAGCCATTCCTGTCTGGGAAGCTAGTGCAGTGCTAAAAGGAGAGCCGAGGCAATCACCAGGGCAATTCTCGCGTTCCCCGCTGCAGGCCATTTTCCAAACATGGGCTAGAAGAGGACTGTCTCTAGGTGATGGCTGCAAGCCGCAACTCTTGCAAGTTTCTCCTTGAAATGCTACTTCAGAGCACTAAAGCACTTGAGGATCTAAAAATAGTGACACTGGAATATAAACGAGGTGCTCTTGCTCTTCATCTGAGTGCAATAGATTAAAAAAAAAGTGCTCAAGGAGCAAATAGAAACACTTCTGATACAGTTAATATTCATCAGTCTGAAACTGTCAGCACCTCTCTGTTGCCTTGATTAAGGGTGATGATTTGCTTCACAGGAAGGCTGAGCTCGTGAAAAATGTATGAAGAAGTTCTTCCCTTAGGGCCTCCATGAAGATGCTTTCTTGAATGGGGTTCACTTATTCCCTTATGGGAAAAGGTGTTTGAGAGTTAATACAAGTTTCTAAAATTATATTGCCACACAGAGTGAGAATCCTGTGTTTTCATTCAGGTGTATCATTGTTCAGGTCTGGGATATCGCCAGGGATATTGGGGGCCCACTTGTGCCAGGCGGTGAATGCCTCTGAGAGGTGCTGAACGCTGTAAACTTCAGTTGAGTTCAGGGGGAGCTGAGGATGGACCTTCAGGAGGCTCTCAGAACCTTGCCGCATTAGGGTCTAATTGTCTCCCTTGTTTCTGCTTGAGATAGAGAATATGTGATAAGGCCCCGCTCCCGCTCCCATTGAAGTCAAAAGCAAAACTCCCACTGACTATCAATCCCTCAGAGGTAGAAGGCTCAAGCCATAGATAAGAGGCTTGAGTCCAAAGAAAGATGTTTGCAGAATTTATCAGTACTTATATGGATCAGATTCGTGCATCCAACAGTAAATTGTCGTTTGGACTTGCCACCCCAACCTGACAACTCAATGCAAAGGTAGGCTCTTCCTGTTATCCAGTCACACCTAACAAAAAGGGGGCCTTATATGTCAGGAATATCTTTGCCTTTCAAATACTCCAAGACTTCATTGGTATTTTGGGGCCATCCAGCACAAAAACCAACACTGCCCTGGTTTATTCTTGAACGCAAACAATGAGCCGTGGTGTACGTGTAGTCCGGTTGCGGATCTCAACACTGCCTTGTCAGCCCTGCCCTATTGTAAAAATGATGGGAATATTTGTGTTAATTAATGGGTTGTAAAATTTTACTGTTTCTTTCATCAGAGCAGAGGATTAATATTTGATTTAGGTCTAAATAGCATGTAATTGGGTGTAAAGCTTGGCAGTGTTTGTGAAGATGCTTAATAAGACTTTTGCATGGAGATAGTTTAAGTTGAGGTTACTGTAAAGAGGACAGATGCAAATACTGCATGTACCAACAACTAAATTATTCTGAATATAGTCAGACCTCATTAATGTGTCCTTGGTTTATCCAGATGGCTGGGTTTCTGGAAGGCTTATAGTATGCATGAATTGTTGCCTAGTTGAAGGGACACTGTGTCAAGGCTATTTTAGTCCCAGTTTAAACAACTGAACTTTTTTTTTTTCTTGTAAGGCTTAAATTCCTCATTCTCTTTCTTTCTCTCTCACTCATACATACCCTCTCTCTCTCTCTCTCTCTCTCGGATTCTCAGAGTATATCCAAAATGTTTGTTAACACATCTGAGTTGTGCGAGTAGAGGCAGTTGGTGATCTATGCTGCACAGCTGCATTAGTGAATTAGTGATGACACAAACTGTCCAGATGGTTAGAAAGAGAATCTGTCTCGTATTGGAGATTGCATGGTCTAATCGGAACAATGAAGGCCCAAAGGCATGACAGGACATTCCAGGGCCCCAAGATGGTAGTGGCCATTATGGTGAAGCTGAGCTTAGCTTAAGGAGGTTCCTATGGACACTCAAAGGAAGGTCAGAAAATGGTGCAAACTCGCTGCAAACAAAACGTACATTTCCTTCCATATCTAAAATCCTTCAACTCATTATTATGCTAATCTATGATTTTACCAGACCCCATATCAGTTATTTTATCTCAACTCCATCCAGTTTATACTGATCTTATTGCCACAAATTTTTGCGTATTTCATCAATAATTTACATGACAGGCTTTTGTTGCATTTCACCTACTTTGGACAGCAGTTTATAATAGGCCACTGCACAACAGAGGGGACTGAGGGGAGTTGTGGGGGAAGTGGGTTTTGGAACTGGGAGGGAGAATGGGCTGGAATGGTACACTTCAGTGGAAGAGACTTGGGTGAGTGAAGGTGTGAACGGGAGTGGATGTTTCGAGGGTGCCCTGTCTGTCTGTATTTGTTTAATTAATAAATAAAGGGCCAGTACATGGCACTCAATAGGTAGCATTGTTCCAGGGTTGTATGGGACCAAACTTGATATGCATTGTAAATGACTCTTTACATTTACTGGTGGAGAATGGGGAGAGTATGGAATGTGAGGGCAGCAGACAGTGCCAGGGGAATGGAAGGTAAGAGCTAGACTGAAGGAGGATGGATAATTGAATTGAACAGAGATGAAGTCTCAGAGGGATGAATAGTTTTTCTCTCATCTCACCATTTACTGAAAAATCCTAGTTCTTCATTGTGGTGGGAGAGGGAAGAGGTGGTACTCTTCCCATGACACCTCGTTGATTGCCCCCAAATAATGTCCCAATTTTATCATTTTAAAATTTGGCCAACCCACAGGGGAAGAGTAGGAGATTTGGGGAGAGATTCCCATAGCCCCACTGTTTATTCTGGACATCAGCTGCTTCCGATTCGGTTGCTACAGAGGACATATTTTTTTCTAAGGGTCTCCACTGCAATCAGAGGTGTAATTGCAGCACCCGTAGACGTACATGAGATAGCTTTGATTTAGCTAGCTCGAATAACAATAGCAGCAAAGCTGTGGCGTGTGGGCTAGCCCCTGGAGGGTCCTCAATGGACTTGTACAGCATGTGCTGCCTCAGCTTCATTGATATTGTTATAACCACTCATATGCAGACAAGCCGTATTTAGCAGCCACAGCAATCTTATAATTGTTCCATTCAAATACACATTCTTCCGGACCCTCTTCTTCCTTACAATTGTGCCAGACGGAGAGAGAACAATTGGATATTACTATTATCTTAAATCATTGCTTTCAGCTCACCCGTCAGCACGACTGACCCCAAAGACATGGTTATATTAGGAACTTTTTGGCAGAGGGTTCTATAATATATAAATGTACTACAGGTATGCCAATGTAGATGCTGTCTGTCATCTAACAAAAGGGACATGAGATTGTGGAAAGCTGTACTTATTTGGCATAGATTGTTTTTTACTTCCACCAAATAGAGATCTCCTTAGTGCATGTAGCATGAAAACATGAGATCCAATATGATATTATAGAAATTCACAATCTGGCTTCTCATGGAAAAAGCAACCAGAACTATCTTTTAAAATAATCTCTGAGTAATTCAATTCTGTTCTGGCCTGTAGAGTGTTTTGTATACAAAGAAGTGCAGATAAAATAAACACCAACACTCCGAGCAAAGAAAGACATGATTGTGCCAGATTCTGTTCACATTTACACCATTGTAAATCGAGAGTACCTCCACCATAATCAAGGGAGTCACTGCAGATTTACATCCAGTGTGAATTACAACCTTATCACAACAGAGTTAACTGTTTAAAGAGTTGAATTAAATAAGAGATGAACATGTTTGGCCAGATAGGGTGTCAGTGTAAATCAACATACATTTTGTAAGCTTATGCAAAGTTTCCAGGCTGGAATCTTCAAAGGGGCCTGTGGGAGTAAGGCACCCACCTACCACTGACTTTCAATAGCCGGTGAGTGACTAATGCTCTTGTTAAATGTAGAGGGCTGGTATATCATTGCCCCACTAACACTGTTCCGGCTGCTCAGTACGTCTGTCCTTGGAGCTCTAGCATTATTGGTGTTAGCTGATAGTGCAGCCTGATAATTATCAGACCTCGAGGTTACTCGTAGAGAGAGTCCACAGGCTTGGTTTGGTGACAAAGGCACTCGGCCAGGTTTATTACTCTCAAGACGCATTGCTATCATCCATAGGTACATTAACATGGATGCCAGGGTTAAGGAGTGGCTCAGTCAGCAGCAGGAGCTCTGCCATCCCCCAAACCACACAAAAGGTTAAGGAGAGGTACCCCAACATTTATAAACTGAGACAAACAACTGGGATAAATAACTTACACACCACTTTACGTGTTCCACAACATCTGTTTGTTACCTCTCCTTGTTCCTGATATCTTGGACAAAACATACCTATTCATTATTTTGTCATTATTTCGTATTATTTTTATTATTGTTATTATTATTTCGTATCTTGTACTATATTGGGATGTACCAGCTGGAATAGATTTACCTAAATATCTAGTGCCCAGTACACTAGCAACAGCTTTGCTAAGTTTATGTACTGGACACTGAACTTGTAAGCACCTGCTTTAATACACGGCCTGACTTTGGTTCACAGCCTCTGGTTCAAACCAGGCCTCAGATCTTGCACCTGGTCCAGTGCTCCAGACTCGTGCGCTCTCTCTCTCTATGACAGCCCTAAGGCACTTTGAATAGCCCAGCCCCAGTTCTTACAACTTCTGTATAAACTGTGAAGATAACCCTTCGGGCATCTCTGCACAGTGGGAATGCGCTTCATAGGGGCGTGATTTCTAACACGCACTAATGTGTTTCACCTGAATCAGTGTAGACCAGGGGTGGGCAAACTTTTTGACTCGCGGGCCACTGCACCCCAGCAGCCAGCAGTTCAGACCACTCTCTGCCGTGAAATTGACTGTCCCTTGTCAATTTCGGCGGCAGAGCTGGAGTGTGGGACTCACAGTGGAGAATCTCCGCCGGGAAACTCACTCTCCGCTGTCAAATTCCGTGGCGGAGCTGGAGACTGGCGGGCAGGATACCATTTTAAGAACCAGTTCGCGCGAACTGCTGCAAACTGGTTGGATATGGAGGCTGGCGGGCCGGATTCTAAGAACCCTGGGACCTGTTTGGCAGGCCGGATTCAAAAGCATAAAGGGCCGTATATGGCCTGGGGGCCGTAGTTTTCCCATGCCTGGTGTAGACCCTGCTAGTGCACATTAAAGATTCTCTAGTGTGCTTTAATGTAGGGCTGTTTCAAACAGCCCTACAGTAAGGTGCACCAGCAGGAGCTACACAGACCAATTAATATGCAACACATTAGTGCTCTGAAGAAATCACACCCCTGTACAGCTCATTATCCCACCATTAAACAAGCCCTATGTAATGAAATCAGTACAAACTTCCTGTCAAGATATCTTTCAGGATCCCATACTGGAACAAATACGGGTTAAGAACTTCCGCTGTCCTGCTCTGACTACTCCACAGTAAAGATTGAAGCCAGTTTCTGGGTGTCAGCCAAATTTTTTAACTCTTGTCTGCTCAATTTATGCTAGGGATTGGGTATAGAATTTGGGAGTTGGCTTTTGAGTCCTCTCCTCCAGCCCTGATTTATTGAACTGCCCCGCCAGTATAATACCCCCAAGAGCCAGTGCCAGAGATCCTAAATTCTCCCTCCTATGATTGCTTCCTCGTGCAAGGGGTAAGTATGGACACAACTTGGAATTTCGGGAGCGTTTCCAACGCAAAGGTCTCCGAAGAGTGTCACTGGTAGTCGTGGTAGATGGTTCCTGGAACCCATCTGGGGGGGCGTGTGCACCGCTTCTGAGAATTCACTGACACTGTGGGGTCTAGTGTTCAGATGCAGGGTCGTGGTGGCTTATGATGTTCAGGAGATCAGACTAGATCAGTGACACTTTGACTGAGGCTCACAAGCCGCAAGCAGCTCTTTAATGTGTCTCCTGTGGCTCTTTACAGCACATGATAGTAATGTGATTTAATTATTAACCAATCAGGATGCTTTTACTATGTTAACCAATTGTAGTTGATAAAATAATAATACTTAGTCTGTCGTTTTGCTGTTAGAATAATATATATCTATATATATCTCCTAAATATTTCCCCTGTCATACTGTTTAAATATGAATATACAGTGCTATGGTAAATGAAACAATGAATTCACACTACTGTGGTCTGTTGGGTAATGTTGATTGCTAATTTGGCTCCTGGACCACTGGGATCTGAGCACCACTGGACTAGATGATCTCTCTAACATAATATGATAGCCCTCAAGTCTTTTAGTTAGTTAATAAATGATCCCTGTCTCTTCAGATTGCTCAGCAGGTCTGTGAAATAAATGGATTTAATACATTTCTAAGCCATAAACCGTACTCTAGAAAAGTGAATAATAATTTTTCATACTAAAAGCATGTGAACGTTGCTGTAGGGTCCTCCTATGCTTTAATAAGTGCAGATGATTATAGGAGAATTTGAATACCTTGGATATTTTTTGCCTTCCTCTGCAGCATGGCATGTGAGTCACTTGCTGGGATTATCTGGGTATGTCTCACTTTATCAATTCCTTGCTATTACAGGGGCTTCAAGAATCTTGGTCTTTCCTATTCTCTGTGTAGCACACAATAGTTTAGTGTCCTATGCGCTGTAATGCTTTGGTCTAATTTTGGTTGTTGGGTTCAGTGTGTGGGTGCTGGGAGGTTTTGGTGGCCTGTGAGACACAGGAAGTCAGACTAGATGGCCATAAACCCTTCTGGCCTTAAACTCTGGGACTCTATATTCCTCCATTAGACTTAATTGTTTGCACCACTGCTCTTTGCTACCAAAATGGGATTATTCAGATGTTAGTCCTTGCTTTGATGTAAAAAACTTTGAATGTTTAAAAAAAACAACCAATTTTCCTAAAAATAATCTTGAATGCTGCTGTCAGATCCCCACATTTATTGCTTTATTAAGTAACAGAGATTTCTGCTCACTTTAAATTCACAAATCAACAATTTACAAAAGCTGTTTACTTCAAAGGAGGCAGTATTACATGCACAAAATGACAAGCATTCTGCAGTTCAATAGAGAAGCCTTGATTTCAATACATGAAAATTCATGAAGTGTAATGACTGGGGCTTAAATGAATGTACTTCACTGACATTATCTGTACAATCACGGTTACTAATTAAAAGATACACTGATCCTGGAGCTGTACAAAAACTGAATGATAAAGATGGAATGAACGGAAGTCACGCAGAATTGATCTGGACATGCTGCATGGTGTGATTGTGTTACATTTAAGCAGACAACAACGGACAGTCAAATAGCAAAGCAGTGACAGTTTCATTGATGGCCAGATTCTGTCTGCCATACTCAGTGGGTGCAATTCAGCATTACAGAGAGGGCCAGAACAAACCCTTTACCCTCACTATATATGTTCCACTTGAGCCCTATTTTAAGGGCATATGTGTAACTTAAGGGATGGCTAGGCAATGTGCATGAGGGTGCGTTTTAACCACTAAATAGCTTCTTACTCAGAAAGTAGTCCCACTGAAATGAATGGACCTGCTCTTGGGGTAAGATGTTCATAGCAGCGGTGAGGGTGACCAAATCTGGCCCTGAGCAGGTGAGGAGGAACTCCTCCATTCCGGCAGTGCAATGGAGCCGTTCCGTTTTCAGGTACACAAGAGGAAAGTCACATTTTGCAATAATGTGCCAGGGGGATAAGATCAAAGTGTTCTGTACAGGATGCCACAGTAAAGAACCCAGGGCCTTTGCTAGAGCAGGAAATGGTATCCGGCTTTATGTAGAAAACTGGCCCAGTGTCAGGGGGCCTTGATATGGATCAGGAGACTGTGTGGGGATGCAATGTCAGTAGGTCTCTAGGAGTTAGGAAATTTTTCAAAGATAAGGAGTACCATAAAGCAATATAGGCTTGCTTCCAACCTTAGCTAGGTGGAGAGAAGGCATGTGGGGAAGGATGAGTGCCTTAAAGGCAAGGGTTATGAGCTGGAGGAGGTCGAAAGTCAAACCCAGAGTCAAGGGGAAATTCTCAGCATCAGTGTGGGGAGAAATGAGAGAATCTCACACTCCAGTGATACAGCCTTGCTTTTGCTTTTGCCTTTCCTAAATCTGAAAGGGATTTACAAAAGAAGACGTGTCACTGTTCCAGTTTTACAGATGGGGAAATGGAGGCAAAGAGAGTTGACGCAATAGGTCACTGGCAGAGTCAGGAATAGATCCATGGTCTATGGACTCGTAGTCCAGTGTTCTCACCATTAGTAGAGATCACTACAGAAAAAGAGACATTTCTGAGGCAAAACATGCCCCAATGGAACATACATGTCAGGACAATGGAATCACAACAAATTACTTTAATTTTATGCAGTCTACCTCTTCTGTGACAGGCATTGCACTAGTTTTAATGTCTAAATCTACACTAGATTTGCTCCCGTTATACGGAGATCTCCACCTGAGCAAAATGATCTTCTTGAAATACTTCATGGTACTATTCTTTACAGTTACGAAGCATATGGTGTTGAGCATGCTGTTGCTCATGGCGATGCACTCGACTATGTAAAAGGCCGTGAGGTAATGCTTCTCCTTCACAAAGACTGTGGGGAAAAAGTCACGGACAATTGTGAATCCATAGAACGGGGCCCAGCAGAGTACATAGGCTGTTAGGATACACATAAGTACCATGACTGTTTTTCTTCTGCTTCGGAGCCTCTTTCTGATCTGCTCTGTCTGGAACCCTGGGACAGTTTTAAACCAAAGCTCTCTGGAGATCCTGGCGTAACACAGGGTCATTGTGATTACAGGTCCAACAAATTCAATGCCAAAGATGAAGAGGAAGTAGGATTTATAATACACTTGCTGGTCAACTGGCCAAATTTGGCCACAAAAAATTTTCTCCTGATTTTTTACTATGAATATTACAGTTTCAGTAGTGAAATATGCAGATGGTATCGCAATGAGTATGGAGACTATCCAGACCAAAGCAATTAGGAAAGTAGCTGTTTGATAATTCATACGTGGCTTGAGTGGGTGGACAATGGCCAGATACCTACAAAAGATAAATAAGATACTCAGAATCAAGTCAGGAAAACTTATTAAAGTACATTTCCGAATTCAAGCAGGGTGTTTCACAGGAGAGTGGACGGAAATCGCCAGCATTTTAAAAAGGGAGAGCTTGGCAGACATTTGTTTGCTTGAGGGAGAAAGAGGTAAAGATAAGGCAAAAACGAAGCAGCCTAAAACCAGGGTCCAGAATCCACACATAAGCACCGGACTGAGTGGCTGACCTTAGAAGTGTTGGCCATCCTGTCATTGCTCAACACTTTGAAAATCTTGCTATTTATTTAGGTGCCTAAGCAAGCCCCGTAGACTCCTATTTTTGAAAACCATGGCTTAATTTCCTATCAATATCAGGGTCAGAAATTCCAATTAGGCACAGCAGACACATGCCTCGGGGTGCCGGCATTCTAGAGGTGCCTAAAAAGTGGTGGATTATTGCATGGGTCACCGGGGCCTATGCCCAGGAGCCCCAGGCAATTTGGGAGCCTAGCATGAGCACCCAAACTCTGGCCCTGCTGCCGCTGCCGCCTCCTTCTCCTCTCTTCTAGGGCTCCGCTGCTCAGCTCTTCCTCTTTCCCCTGAGGCCCCACACCATGGCCAGGCCAGAAGCCAGAGACCAGGGGTGAGCATGTTCCCTCTGCCTGGAGCTGGCTAAGCCCATTGCCCCAGCCCCCTGCATGGAGCTGGCCTGTCCAGCCCCTCTCTCTCCTGTCGCTCCCCCCATAGGGAAAACATGGTCAACTTCAGGCAAGGGGGGCGCTGAAGATGCAGTGCCCAGAGCCGGATAAGGTGTAAATCCAACCCTGAGCAATACAGAAACATTCTCTCTCTAACCCTGATCCCAAGTTATGAGAGAGGGGATGAAAAGAAGCTGTAAAAATCTTGTAAGAGTTAATAGTTAATACAGATATAGTGTTTTATTTGTAGTGTAGTTCTTAGATGGACAACATGCATGGACATCTGTGTGAGACTTGAAAGCACCCAGTAATACATCTTTGGAGGGAAAGGAGGAAAATACATCCCATGGCTAAGAAGTACCTGAATGTTTAGGATCAGGGAAGGTAGGATTATTACCAGTGAATCTCTGTGTAAAGACATTTAAAATAATGGAAACACAAATATTTTATATGGTAATAAAAGTTTGAAATGAAATCAGACTTGCCATGCTTTTAAATATTTACATCTGAGGATGTTCTCACGGAATTGATACAGGCTTTATACCTAAAGCCTGGCAGTTTACTTTAATGTGGATTTTTCTTCAGTGCGTAGCAAGATACTGTTGGTAATGGAGCTTACATTTTCTACGCTCATTTAACTGCCATATTACTAGCCTTGACCGCAGCTGCTTGCACTCATTCTTAATGATTACAAGACTGCAATCAATTTACTGCTGCCATTTACCGCACAGCAGTTAACAAAAGCTAAGGAGAAATCTTAGTATTTTGTATGCAAGATGAATCAATTGCTATTGACTCAATTAAGTTAAAAAGGCACAAGGGGCTGTATAATGCCATCCGTTTTTACTCAGATCTTGATGGGGAAGTCTGCTTAATTGAGGGCACGATCTGGCACAAGAGGATTTGAACCTTTTTTTTCCAAGTAAGGACTTTTCTATCACAAAGAATATTTTGATCACATATAGTCACAAAATGTGTTTCCCCTCCAAAGTTATCTGTAGTTTTGTATTCCACCTCAAGGTGTAACAAGTGTTTAAATTAGTACAATTTATCATTCATTAGCAGGATTTTATGCCTTTATATTATATATTATTGGAACACGCAATGATAAATAAATGAAACATCAGTCGAGCTACTTGGGTGCCCATCTGGGGTTAAATGCACACCTCAAAGTTCTTCTTGGCACACTGTGGAATGACAAAAGTGCTTTTATTACTAATTGAGTGCTGCTTCTCTTTCCACCAAGTGAAAAGTTCACCGTTTAAAATAAATGCCAGTAAAACAGAAGAGATACACCAGCCCAGCTTCTCAGTGCTGGCTCAGAAGTACTTGGCAGAACTAAGGAGAGAGAGGTAAAAAGGTGACTTAAGCCACCTTCCTGTCCCTCTGATCCTGGGACTTCTCTGCCCCAGTACTGTCTCCTTGCACATGTTAGAACACTCTTCAGGCTGCTCTAAATTGCACTAGGTCAGGGGTCGGCAAACCGCGGCTCCCGAGCCGCATGCGGCTCTTCTGCCGCGGTAAGGCGCGGCTCCGGAACGCGGCTCCTCTAGTGACTAGGGGACCAGATCAAAAAATCTTCCCCTAGTGTGAGCCCCCACTCTCCAGCTCCGCCGCCGAAATTGACCAGTACGAGTCAATTTCACGGCGGAGAGTGGTCTGAAGTGCTGGCTGCTGGGGTGCAGTGTGTTGGGTGGTGGGTGCTCCATTCATCCGATCCTAGCCCGGCCCCTCTGTCAAATTTTAGAACGCATTGTGGCGCATTGTGGCCCTGTGAGTCAAAAAGTTTGCCCACCCCTGCACTAGATGATCATGGCTACCATTATGGGAGCTGGAGATTGTGTGGTTATAAGGATGCTCTAGCCACTCTCCAGCCCTAACTCCACTGGCTGTGGGTGGGGAGCTAAGGGAACATAGGAACAACTATGACATCTACATTAGCTGATGATCCTTCTAAGTTAGGGGGATCTGCCTGTGGCCAGCCAAGCTACCTTTAGAGCAGCATTGCATTGGTGGAGTTGTGCTGAGATACGTCAGAGGCGTTTCATGCATCATACTATATTTGAATTATTCCCACATAGCGTGTCCCAGGGATGCAGGATTAGGTTCAACATGTTGGCCAGAAAAAACGGAGAGGTCAACATACCCTATTGCCAAATCCTCAGAACAGTGTTCCAAAAATATTGAATACTAAGGATATGAATGTTTGTACTTTAGGGTATCTTACTGCAAAAATGTTTCCCTGCAGTATCTTTTTAATTAGTGCATCTTAAGCTTGCGTATCACGTGATTATCCAAGCTCTCACATAAACAGAATGTGCGTATTCTGTACCTGAATATTAGCAACTTCTTCAGTTAACCATTTTGAGCAAAAGCAGTATGAATGAATTATAGACAGACATCTTCCTGATCATAGAAATAACCACAGAGGGTTTTATTGATTGCTATAGGGCAAAAGGAGCATCCCTTTACAAAAATAGAGAGCACTCAGGTTTTAAAAGCAAATATGGTTTTATATAAACTTTATGGCTTGGCTTTGTGAGTTATAACCTCTTTTCTTTATTGTTTTCCAGGACCATTTTAGTAAAGGGACTGAGAGGGATGCTGGAAAATCTTCTCCATGTTTTTGTCAGGCATAAGAACGTGACAAAGACTTCCTACTGTCTGTTTGGGAACCACTTTGTGCGGGGTGGCAGGATAGAGGGGGTGTCTGAACAGGTCTGTCCAAACACTTTAAGATCTAAAAACAATTAAATCAAATAGAAAACAATAAATATGGTCAAAGAAAGTCATAAAGCCAGCTCCTGAGCTCATGCACACAGACTATCCTGAAGCTACGCCAGTTTACACCAAGTGAAGATCTGACCCAGTTCCCACTGGAGCTAGGGGAAAGACTTTCATTGATTTCAGTGGAGGCTGGATGAGTAGTATCTACACTGCATTCAGTGGAATTAAATCAGTGTTAAACTGGTGTGCGAGGAGAATCAGCCCCCCCAAACTGCCTAACTGAAATTATAATTTAAAATGGCGTAGGAAGGAAATAGGATAAACTGCAAATATTAAGGGAAAAGAACAATAATGCCAATACACTGCGCTAGCCTAAGTCCTCAAAGGTAGTCATGTGAGACTGTGGGGAATGACTTGTGTGATGTGATCTTTCTCTCTGTAAACAGTCTTTTCTGACTTGCCTTCCATGGGTCAACTGTGACAGATTTGACCTTGGTGTCAAGCTGGATACAGGTATCTGAGTCACGAGACTGGTAAAACAAAAAGTGGTAGGAAAGATCCATAGCCACCTGACGTGAAGTCAACGATCAGATTTCTCAAATTTCTAGAGGGAGAGAAACGCCACACAAAGGGTAGCGGGGTGCAAAGTGAAAGAACATTGTGCGATATCTGGGCATTGCGAGGCAGATGTGGTCTCAGAACCCAGCTTGCCGAGGTGCCTTTAATGGAACAGGAGAAGATAGTGAGTTATTGAACATTTAGATCCAAAGACAGGCTTTATGGCCCAACATGGATGCCTAACGCTCAGTCCTGGCAAGTGCTTGACTGAGTGGCAGTTGAGGGTTCTCAGTAGGGCTGGCTGGAAAATAAGAATTCACTTTCGTGAAAAATGTTGAAGTTTTGTCACATCAGAATGAAAACTAGACATTTTGAAATTGTTTGCAGGAGAGGCCAAGACCCCAGAATAGCCAATGGCCCAGCAATCATCAGCTGAGTAACCTAACCAGTGGACTACAGAGTAAATCTCTCCAGCCCAGTGAATGTGTAATTACACAGGAAAAGGAGAACAGCTTCAAAAGGAGCGGTTGAGAGAAAGGGACTGTATAGTCCGGTGGTTAGAGCTCTCACCTTGGGTAGGGAAGATCCAGGTTTAAATCCCTGCTTTAAATCAGGTAGAGCAGGAACTCGAACTTGGGTCTCTCACATGAATGCCCTAACCAGTAGGCTTTTGGCTGTTCTGGGATGGTTCTCATCTCCCAAATTCCATCCTAGACCTGAGGAAGTTTTCCTCAAAACTGATAGGTTTCCACAGAATGTTACAGTTTGGGTGAATCTGCATTTTCTGACCCAAAAAATGTCATCAGCGGATTCCTGACCTGTTCTCAGCATCTTCTAGGAGCAAGCTTTTAAGGGGGCCTCATTTCCAGAAGGGCAGAGCACCTACAAATGTGAATGACAACAATAATGTCCATAGGTGCTCAGCACCTCTAAACATTAAGCCGCATATTTAGGTGGCACCAACATTTGAAAATCTTGGCCTTTGAGAAGGACAGGGATCCCAGGTTGTCTCTCCCTGGATAAATCAAGCCATCCATTCCCGTGCTTACCTGTCTATGGCAATAGCCAGTAGAGCGTTGGTAGAGACGTACAGGGAGACGGTGCGTAGGTAATTGACGGAGGCACAGAGCACGTGGCCATACTCCCAGGACAACTGCCGCACCACGTAGTAGTCCATCTCAAAGGGGCAGCAGACGATCGCCACGATGAAGTCTGAGATGGCCAGGTTGGCAATCAGCAGGTTGGTGAGGTTGCGCAGCTTCTTGTAGCGTGCCAGGGCAGCAATGAATATGGAGTTGCCGATGCCACAGACCAGCATGATGCCAACGAGTGCCACCCCGATCACGATCTTGGCTGCAAAGAAGGTGCGGGTCTTGGTCACGTCATCCTCATAGTCCAGGGGCAGGTCGTAATCACTGTAGCTGGCATTGAATGGGAAGGAGAAATTTCGGAAGGAGGTGAAGTCCCCACTGTGGAGGTCATAGATGGCAGCGAAGCTGCTGGTGGTGGTGGTGGTGGTGTTGTGTTCTTCTTGCCCCATGGTGGCGTCTCCGCTCTCTCCACACACTCAAGTGTGCTGGGCTCTGGGATCTCGTTGCTATCACCCCGGGGAGTGGGAGAGGAGGTGATAGAAGAGCTTGCTTGATGCTTTCCCCAAGAAGCAAATCACCTTCTCCTCATCATCATTGCTGTGAGGCTAAAGAGCACCAGCTTCATTCATCACCTTTTATGGAAACAAAAAAAAAAAAAAAGGGAAACATGCAGAGAACGAAAGGTGGGAAAATTGGTGAGCTGTCGGGAGAGCATCTTCTCTTCATTAACACAGCTCCCCTTCCCTCTGGTGATCTGCAGCTGCACATACAGAGCTACACGGAAGAGAATGTGCCCTGGGATGGAAAGATTTCTTTGTGATTATTGTCAAATCCTGTGACCTCTGACCACAGGGTGGATTTTGATCTTAATTCAGCAGCAGCATTTTATTTACTAGGCAGTTGCATTTGCACAGACTGTTAGGACATGTGCCAGGACTGTGAAATCCACGTTAAATCTCTGCTAGCCTCTCTCTGCCCACAGTGCTGTCACATCGCTGAGTGAGCATGAGAAGTTAGGTGAAAGAGACACCTCAGTTTGTTGCAAAATACCTGATGTGCCTTTTGATACCGAGGCTTTATACTCTGCCTAGGAGTCTCAGAAGGGCAGCATTTCAGGGTGGAAAAGAGGGGAGAACTTCATCACTAGCTTCTAAACACATTAGCTAATTAAATAAGAGCCTCCAGGATGCATGAGGGGTGGAATAGTTAGCAAATTTCTTTTTGGCATCATTTAATTAACTACATGGTGCCAAATTCTCAGCTGGTATAAAGTGGTGCAGCTCTGCTGAAGTCACTAGTACCACACCAGCTGATGATCTTGCTGCATGGAACTGATCAGAAAGGTCTAATACGCGGACAAATGTATCTCTAGGAGTGAGGACCCTTACACAAAGCCGAAGTTTGTTTATATGAAAAAGAAGAGCTTTCTGACTTGGAGAACACAAATCTTCAGAATTGTTGAAGGGGAAGGAAACCCCCTCTGTCCCTTTTCATCATTTCTACAAAAGACACTGAAGGAATTTCCAATAATTCTGTACCTTTTGAAGTGCATCAGTTACAAACAACCCCCTCCATTCCCCTATCCATATGTGCTTTATGCACAACAATGCTAACAGAGATTGTCTTCTGGCGTCCACCTAACTCACTGCTGGAAGTGACCAGCCCTCCAGTTACTTACAGTTAGAGGCTCAAAGATTCGCACAGTTCTGGAAGGAAATTGCCAGGAGCTGCTGCTTCATTGCATTAAAGCACTGGGTCCTCACAATGTCACGTGTCATCAAGCAGGCCCTACTTTGACCACAAAGGCCAATCTGCAGAGCAAAGCTGTCCACCTGAGCTGCGTTTGCCCCAAAACCGGCCCCAGGGTGCGGAGGCTGATGGGTTTGTGAGAGAAACTCTCATGGAAAACTTTCATTTCCACTTGCACTTGGGCTAAAAGTTGCAAAAGGACACACGCTGCCTAGAACGGCAAAGAAACTAGATGTTAATTTCAAAGAGCCAATCGCATCATACAGCACTTCACCCACCTGGCAACTGTGCAAATTCAACCCTCCTGCCCCCCATGCAAGAAACAATCCAGGTGGGCCAGAACAACATGCTTTACAGAGAAAGCGATGAGACGTATTTCAAACGGTTTTCCTGCAAATAGCCGAGGGACTCATACAACAAGAAAACCTAGCAACAATTGACTACCTGTGACAAGGCTTATCTTCATCATGCTCTGATGCTCTGATGCTCTGGGGGTAACCTCAAGGGTCACTCCCTGTTGCGGTCACTGGAATTCTGGCAGGATCACTAGGAATGCAGCTGAGAGGGTTAAATAAATGACAGAGCTGGAATTGCATGTCAGCCCTGGAGCTCAACGAGAGCAGAACTCCTTTGTCTGTGTGCCTGCATCTAAAGCCTTTTCTCAGTGGGAGGCACCTTGATGCTGGTCATGCATATGTAATTTTAAAGAGGCAGTACTCAATAAAACACGACAGCCCCTATTTTACTTTAAGCCTCCTCTACTGAACTGAACAAACACAGGGTCTTTGCCACCAAGCTTGTAATGGGAATGTCCACAGCCTCCCTGGTCACTACTAGTTGTTTGATCTTTATTTGTATTGATCAGTGGTTACTTACCCCAGGAGTGAATAAATGGCTGGATCCAAGGGAGGGGACCACAGAAAGACCTGTGTAAACGAAGACCTTCCCAGCCAATTTCCTACACATCAAATGTGGTATTGAGAGGAGCGCTAAGCACTGCTGGGACACAGCAACAGCAGAACAGCTCCTTCAGCAGCTGTGTCCCCTGCCTGCTGTCAAGTAACCCTGCAGGAGGAGTGGAAGCGACCTCCATCCTCTGTTCAATAGGGTTAGAGAGAGGGTTAGGGTATGAGGCAGCCTTCATGCAACTGGCCGCTGCCTCTGTTCTCCTGAGATTCTGCCGAGCCTTTCATGTTCTCCCTCCCCAAGACCTGGCAAAGGGAGAGAATGTGAGCTGCTGTCTCCTGGGAGGGCCGGGGGAAATAAATGGAAAAGTGGGGGAGGGAAATAAATGGAAAAAGGAACCCCCACTCCTTGGCTGTGAGAGGGGCATCATTTATGTGATATGTTTTCAATTTTTGTGGAAAGTCAGCGAATACACACCTGTGAAGGTAGGAGTGACACCATTCGACTGAGCTCAGAGGCCAGCGGCTGGCTGGCAGATTAGCCCCACCCACTGCACCTGGGAAAAGACCTGCAGTTTAACTGGCTGACCTCATAAACGGAGGGGGCAGGAACTGGAGAGGAGGAGATGCAACACCTGCCCGAGGCTGTAGCTAGTGCCTGGAGGAACTGCTCCTAGAAACAAAAATGGACAGATAGGAGACTGGGGGGAAGTTCTACTATCAAAAAGCTCTGAGGTAAGAGCCAGGAATTCTGGGATGAGGAATTTATGAGGGATGGACTTGGGGAAGTTTTGATCCTGTTTGTTGAGGAGACTTGAAATAAAAGAAAAAGAAACCACAACAACTGACCCTGTCGGAAACTACCTTGCCTGGACGGGGTGAGAAGTTTCCAGGCAGAATTTCACCATGGAGGGTGCTGAGTCAGCCCAAACAAGTTGGGGTTCAGCTGGTAGAGGGCATTATAAGACAGGCCCCAATCTCTTATAGTGTCGCAGTTCAGAGCAGCTGTGCCTGTATTTCCCCTCCATGGTCCAGCAAGGGCACCCGCTCTAGACTCCCTGCTCCTTAGCTGTCACCTCTCTTGGGCAGAGACCTGCATCTCGCTCCCTCACAACTGGGGGTTTTCCAGGCTGTGCAGTTCCCTGCCTAAACTGAGTTATTTCCAGCAAGCCAAACTGTCTGAACAGGACAGCAACTGTGTTTTGCTCTCGCTCCAGAGGCTATCAACTTGACAGCAACTATAAATTACCATGTAGCCCTTCATATGCAAGCACATTTATTCTGAAGGGGAAAGTGTTAGAGAGAAACATTAAAAACAAAAAAAGAACCTACGTGACAGCTAAAAGCTCTCCAGAAGTCACCCCAACTCTGACCTCAGGTGCTGGCAGATGTCAGTCCTTCCAATCTTTCTCTAAGGATTGGGGGCTTGCCTTGGACAGAAGGTCCTATCTGTTTGCTGGATCCAAAAGACGACCCTGAGTCAGTTTAACCGAGGCTAGTTTTCTAAAAGTCCTTTCTTTGTCTGTTGGTCCTGGAGATTAGTTTGAACAAGTATATGTGAGCATCTTCAGGTGGTGGTACAACTTGAGTGAATTTGCCTGAACTTCCCTTCCACCCCTGTTCTTTGTCCCTGGAGGGCTGTGGTCAACCTCCCCCATAGAATTATATACAATCCTTGGCCCACAATGATATATAAACATAATACAGTAAGATCTCCCAAAGGTATTGCAGGAAAATGCCATACCTGTCACAACATACAAACATAAGGTCAAATAAAGGAGCATATATAATTTCAAGTAAGATATTTCACCAGGCCTTAATTATTATAATCAGTGCAATAAGTCAAAAACCATTAGAGGGTTTGCTGTTATTACTGTCCTGAAAGCATGCAATCTACTGAGGCACAATGAAATTAGATACACTGTATTTTACCACAAAGCATTACAACTTTCTGTTGTAAAATGTCAGCACCATAGGTATGAACAAATATAGGGAGAAATAAAGACAATTTATAATGCACAGTGGAAGAAGACTTATAAAACATTCTTACATAAAATAGTATACATTAGAGCCTTAATGAGCTCTAAGAAAAGATTATTACTGCATAAAGAACTATTGGAAGCTTTATATTAGAAAGGTATTTCTTCTGATTGCTTTAAATTCTTAAATAAAATTGTATAGGATCTCAAATCAAGGCAGGATCCAAATATTTATTTTCCTTCAGTCCAGATCCTCAGGTGGTGTAAATGTGTTTTTCCCCAGTGACTGAAAATATAATATCAATGGAGCTATGCCCGTTTTCATCAGCTTAGGACCTGGCCTTTTAGGATCCTCTCCTGAGCTTCCATTACTCTACTGTTGTATGCAGATTAACACTGCCAAGTGTAAGTAGGGGTGTGTGCGTGTGTAAACTGTATCCTTTGAAACTGCCGTTAATTGTGTGATACTACCTTATTTAGAATGCTGAAGAGATGTGGAGCATTGCCAATATTGAGCAATATTTTGTTGTTCATTAGACGCAACACTGCTGAATTGCAGCTTTAAAAATCAAGCAGGAAAGTGAAAATCAGGTGCTGAGTCTCGGTCCTGGTCTCCACTGCAGCGTTAGGTCAGCGTATGACAGCTTACATCAGCCTGACTCTGTAAGCCTCTACGCTAACGTCGCTTTTTCCAACATAACTCGCTTGCTACGCAAACTGAATGAGGCCACCTCCATGCGAGGCATAGGGATTAGGTTGATGCAGTGTCATTGTAGGCACTGTTACTTACGCTGACTTTACTGCCTTCAGGAGGTGTCCAACATTGCACCACCTTGACTGCTCTGGTCACCGTTTTGAACTCCACTGCCTAGCAGCCCCTCCCCTTTAAGGCCATGCAAATTTTTGAAATGCCATTTCCTGTTTGCCTGGCACAGAGAGCTCACCCAGCAATGCATGAGCCTAGCAACTGCTCAGCTGCCCTTGCCGGCTACGCAATGCAGATGCCTGCCTGCCTGGAGCACACAGGAGGTGTTGGATCTCCTGGGTCCGTGGGGAGAAGAGGCTCTGATCCACCAAAGAAATGTTGATATTTGTGAGTACATTGCTCGGGGCATGGAGGGGAAGGGCTACAAGAGGGACCTTCAGCAGTGCCACCTGAAAGCCAAGGAGCTGCGGCAGGTGTACCAGAAGGCAAGGGAAGCGAAGAGTCACTCTGGTGCGGAGCCACAGATATGCCACTTTTACAAAGAACTGCATGCCAACCTCAGTGGAGCCCCTCTCCTCAAGAGCTCCATGGATACTTTGGGGGAGCTGGAGTTGCAAGGCCCCACCATAAACGGTGATGATGATGAAGAGGAGTACGGGGGACAAGTGCCCAAGTGATCCAGTGGCACGGCAAGCCAGGACCTGTTTGTGACTCCTGGACAGTCCAGCTAGTCCCTACAGTCCAGCACAGGTGAGCCTGATGCGGGGGAAGGAACCTCGGGGAAGTATACAATTTGCTTTGAAAGTGCAGGGACACATCTGTTGATTTACTCTTTTTTACTTCTGCTAGAAGAGGTAGAGAAACAACCAATAGAGGAAGAATTGCTATCTGCTTCTCATTCCCCTGAACAGTTAGGCAGAGAGGTCCCTGGAGAACAGTTTGTTTATGTGCACCAGGATGTCCCATGAATCCTCCATAGAGATCTCGAGGAAACTTTCCTGAAGATACTCTGCAATCCTCTGCCAAAGGTTTCCGGGGAGGGCTGCTTTATTTCTTCCGCCATGGTAGGACACTTTCCCATGCTACCCAGTGATTACTTCAGCAGACACCATTGCAGCACATAGGCTAGCAGCATATGGACCTGGTCTGCAGCCAGACACATGAAGGAGCTGTTCCCTTTCAGCCTCCATTACCCTCAGGAGTGAGATATCAGCTAAAATCACCACTGCCTGTGGAAAACAGTGCCTGTATGCAGTTCAACTGCTCTATCCACATATATATGCATGGCTGTGAGCTATCCCCCTCTTACTATGCTCTATCTTGCCCCCACACCATCACTGGAACTGCTGCTGTGTGCACGGAATCCCAAAGAGAAGGGAGAATGCACTGCTTGCAAGTTGTATGGGTCAAGGGGAATGAGTTCTGTATACCAAACTTCCAGTTATCTTGTGAATACACTCTGAATGCACGGAGGGCCTATTGTATCTTTTGCAGCTGAAAATGTAGCCTTGCGGGTCTCCCCATCCGCACCAGGGGAGTGGCACAGCCAGATAAGGAGGAGAAGGAAGAGGATGTGGGATAATATGTTCCAAGACATCTTGCAAGAATCTGGTGCTTCAGACACTAAGCACAGGGCTTGGAAGATCACCCTCGCAGCCAGCATGGAAGGGATAGAGTGAAGCAGTGAAAGGCACAGGAAAAGGAGGAAGACGTGCAGCAGGAGATACTAGTGTTTCTCAAATGGCAAACAGACATGCTGGAGTCTCTTGCTGACCTTCCTGTTCAACAGTCCTGTGCTTGCCTCCCTCTGCAGCCTGTAGAAAACTGAATTCTGGGACCTCCATACACCTTACATTCCTACACCCCTACCTACACCCTTGACCTCGCATTCCCCATGGACAGGAACACTACCTGACCATTCCACCCTGGCGAGAGTAGACCAACACAGCAGCACATACGCTGACCTGTGAGAGACATGGTTGGTGTATGTGTTTGTGAAATGGAAACGAGTGTTCTTTCCCTTCAAAAGTTCTTTTCTGCTGTCGCCAATATCGTGTGACGTTATGATATACTAACATGTCATGTCATATATAATCATTGTATGTTGAATAGATTCAAGTGGTAGGATTATAGAAGTATAAAACTGATAAGGAGTTAGAAGGGAGACGTATGCATTAGGTATCTAAGTAAGCAGGGCTGAAATACAGTCCTCAGCCTGTAGGTCTTGCAAGATGTCAGTTTACACATATTAAACCACGGCTTAAGAAATGCTTGACATAAGTAAGTGACCAAAGAATGATCCAATGCCACAAGATTACGGGAAAAGATGTACCAATGGATGTTGTTGCAAAAAATTAACAGTAAGAGTAATTTTTTGCTTACAAGATACTCTGTAGTCACTTTTTGCTAACACACGCCCTAATCACAGGGTACACAGTGTGTGTAAGTGCTAATGAGGTATAGTCGGAATCCCACAATAAAAAGAGTGTGCCCAGATTGAGCTCTCTATGGGAAAACTCTAGCAAGAACCATCCCTCTCCTGATGATCAATTGGCAAGGATCTATCAGACCCCAAGACTATCTAGGAGTATGTGAGTATGACTAAAGCTATAATTTGTGCATTGGATTTGTAGGATTTAGGTATGCTGTGATAGTCATAACTTTGTTGGTAACGCTAATAACATTGAAAAAAGATATTAGACATCGTTCTTGTGAATATATGTGGTTACTATCCTGGGTCTTTGTGTTCTTAAAGACTCTAAATCTGAAGCAAGAAGCAGAGGTGACTTTCCCTCTGTTGAGCTTGAAACTGTAGCCACTGTAGAGCCAAACCCATGGTGATGTATTACAACATTACTAAATTCACTCTAAATAAAATAAAAGGCTATACCCTGCATTTATAAAGTTTCATGGAGTTATAAATATGTCTGTTTGCATGGGTTTTGGAATAAAAGTCTATTTATGGAAACTTAATTCATCTTTATTTGTTCACAACATATGCCGGCTGGGGCTGACATTCACAAATAATAGCAATAGGTGCATTTGCAATGTTATATTACTACACACACAGCACTCATTACAAGGTTCCATACATTTGGAAGGTGGCTGATGTAAAGGAAGAAGTAGTGCTTGATACCTTTCAAATAATGATATTCTGCCACGAATACTTACCTGGGAAAGTGACTGTGGGATCTGCCCTTTTTGTTTTAAAGATGTAAACTCAATCAGATTTAATTTAATTTTTGTTGAGTGCTGGATTAAGCTTAGGGATACACATTTAATCATATAATAAGTTACTATAGTATAAATCACTATACATGCTCGGGAAAATCCAGCTGAGCGTGGCTGTAGCTCCAGACGAGAGGGCTACAGCAAGCAAGCCCTCACATAGTGAAGCAACCAAGAACTTGCCCAAAGCCTGGGAGGGACAGAGCAGCTGACTGAGGATGCCCCAGGACAGGAGTCAGGAGAAGCACTGTGACAGGGAGGGATCACTGGAGAAGGACAAACTACAGCTGAACCCAGTATCACTGTTGCCCAGAGCTCTGGGGCTGTGTGTACTGGGGCTTGTGACATTGCATTGGGACTAAGGCGGGAAGGTGTAGCTAGCTAAGTGGGGAGTTGTCACTCTCTGTGGGTTTGCAGAGAGCAGCAGAAAAGGGGACCTATGGGATTGTTGGGGAAAGTTTATTGGTGCCGAGATGACCAGGAACACCCAAGAGTCACTGCTGGACTGGAACGTCACCTAGGACTCCTGAATTCTGAGTGTAGACGCATTGCTCGGTGTCTGCCCTTTCATTTTGTGGTACCACTGGGCCTGCAGAGCTGCATGGTGGATTTAAACCTATTTTACCACTCCTCTTATCTTCCCCCCTGTTGTTTTTTCTCCACTCTTGTAAATAAATATTTCCCTTTCCTATATTCATTGTACTGTGCTGGGGTGTGTGTGTGGTTACTCCTGGGGTGGAAGCGAGTTTCCCTGCTGTTTTCCTGCGAGTGCCTTTTCTTGCCCGGAGCTGCCTACGGAGCAGCCTCCATTTTGGTCATGAGGGTGCTGAAGTTACACTTTGTGTAAACAAAATAACCGATATCTCTTCATATTACATATTCCTGCCACAGCCCCTTTCCAACCCCTCCAGCACTTACAGCACATCCACTTACCAAAGGGTCACACACACCATTGTTTGACTGCTTCTGAATGGGGGCAGAGCAGCTACGGATGAGGTAGGTCAATAACAGCAGCATGATGTCCAGCGAGGATTGCCGACATCACTGGTTAGAGAAACATGGCAAGAAGTCTAGCACCATTGTTCTATTGTACGCATTCCACCTTTCGGAGGTTTATAGCTGGACAACAAAGCATGGCAAAATCACACAGTGAAATGAAAAGCAGTTTAACTGAGCTGCGCTGTATAAAGATCAGAAGGTTAAGACGACCCAATGGAATTTAATAACTTCCCGCCACAGAGCATTTTCCCCCCTCCCCCCAAATCCTTTTCTTCTGTTCCTTCCTGTCTTCCTCCCCCATTCACCATTCCAGGCTCACACAAGAAAATGGCACACACTTTGCTCAGCCCAGCAGTTGGGGATGAGAAGCACGGCTCTTGAACAGCGGACTGTGAAATCAATTTGGAAAAGAACCTTGACCGCCCCTGATGCTGGCCTGCTACAGCTGCCCCTCTTGCTAAACCCATAGTTTGTGGCACTGGGGCCCATCTAAGGGACTAACAACCAGTTTTGATCCTGCTTTAATATTGCCTGAGCAACCATAAAAGTCATTTGGGTCTCTTAACCAAAATGTTTACTGTTTCGTATTAAAGGGTTTCAGCTGGCCGTGTTAAGAACTGGTTTATACTTTGTTGCCTAGGGAGCTCATAGCATACACCAATGCCATCTTGCACAGTTCTCTGGGTTTGAGGAGAGAATCAGCACATCCCCCTTTTGAGGGATTAAGTGAAGCCTAGGTCTTATAGAGGCTCTTCCTGTGGAGATGGAGGAGATGATAGTCACATCGCGGTGTGCTGCACTGGCTTTTTGACATTACCAGCCACCTGGCTTGCCTCTGTTCCACACCTTCTAACAGCTGGACGGCAGCAGAAAGAAGTTCCCATTCCAGTCTCTTAAGGGGGATGCAGGGGCAGTCCTGGCAAGACGATGCCCCACTAGTGCAGTTTCTCGAAGGCTGTTCATTCTCTGCTGAGGTAACTTACTGGTTTCCGGTACCTTGTGATTTTGCACCATGAGTGCCAAACTCATTTCCCATAGATTGCTTAACAGCCGTGCCACAGTAACTATTTTCAGTCCCTATTGATCTAAGCCAGTTTCAGACTGGAGATGTAGAGGAAAAAGCACTGACTTCCTTTGTGAGTGCCCTAACCAACCAATTTACTTGGTCTCCACTTTTACGTGGTTGTCTTTCTGTATGGTACTACTTCAAGTTCCTGAAATGTTCTTCACCTGTGGCAAGCCTTTCCCATGTTCATATTTAAAACAAAACAAAAGAAGGAAAACAATCTTCTCCCCTCTCTTAGAATAGTTTCTGCTCATCTGCTCTTTATAAAGAGGAACAGTAGATTATTTGCTCTTTCCCATACCATTACACAGTGGCACTGTAGAGCAGTTTCTATTCCCGTCTTTTATGCAATGGTGCTGTAGAAAAGTTTCTATTAATTAAAGTTCAATACTTCAGAATTTACTTCTTCCCCTTGTTTAGCTCCATTTCTAAGCATTATCCAATGTTAAATCTGTTGGAACAATCTACAACTGTCATGTGAAACTACTAAACATCATTTAATTTCACTGTATATTACTTCTTATGGGCCTATGTCAAAATTCAGATCCAAACACCCCTGATCCCACTCTGACATTTGCATTTGATCCTTTCACTACAGTTAGCTTACCAAAACTCCAGATCCAAACACCTGATTTTGGAAACATCTGTATCTTGATCTGAACAATATTACTGAGGCTTATCTCTCTCTATTATAGGGACAGATTTCCAGAAGTTTCACATCTCCATTTTGGTAACCTAATTGAAATGGCCAGATTTTAAGACATGCTCAAAATCCAGCATCTTCTATTGCTCTCAATGGGAGCTATCTAGCTGCTGAGTCCTTTTGGAAAAATGACCCCTTTCTATGCATAAATAGGTGACACACTCTTCTGAAAATCTGGCCATGTATTTGGCTGGCTAAATGGGAGTGGTTGGGTGCAGATCTCTTTTGAAAATCTGGTCCTCACACTTGGGTTTTAAGCATAATCCCACATTATGCTTAAATTGATTTGTATTATCTCTTCAACTTCTTCTTTTATCTGCCTCTGTTATATATATGGTAGATTCAGTTACCTACTTATTACTTTTTGGTTTTATTCATTATTCAGGGTGAAGTACCGGCACCGCTCAAGTCAGTGAGCATTTTGATTTTAATTTGAACAGGATTTTACCCTGTAATTTTATCTCAACCAGAATTCTTCCACTAACCCCTTTCTCTGCAACTTCCAGACCAACATTTATACATAAAGGGCACATCTCCCTTTTTCTCATTTTTATCATCTTTGCTAAACCATTCATAACACAGATTTATACAATGTAACTTACCTTTACAAAGCACTTTTCTACTTCAGTAACAAAATGCAAAGAGCAAATAGTAGTCAAGCAAATAGGACTGTCCATTTGCCAGAATCAACCTGCTGCATTACTTTGAAATTTAACAGTACAGTCATATATATTATATGGAATTTAAGTAGCAGCCTGTGTGCAGTAGCAATGTAAGAAAGGGATTAATTTACTGTGAAAGCCTTATTGCAAGTAAAGCTTCAAGCCAATATTTCTGAATGTGCTTGAAATGTATACAGATTCAACAGAATGCTGTCTTATAATAGTATCGTTTGAAAGTCATCAAAGCATGAAACCCCAGTAGTGGTAACAGCATGAGTCAAGAAAAGCTAACAAAATTTCACCTCATTTCTGAGATGAGAACATTCACAACCCCTTTGATATGGCAATCAAAATATACAGCCAAGTCAACCGTCTCTTCACAGTAATTTTTGGTGTCTGAAGCTGCAACAGTTGGAGTAACTGTGAAAACTTGCCTCTAAAGAAGATGGCGCAAATGGGCAGATACAGTTTTGTGAATTAATTTTGTGAATGAACAAAGTAATTCAGCCATTTAAAGAATGAAACTATGCAAAAAATGCAAGGCCAACTGTTTCTAAAGCAGCCAGTGTTTTGGGTGAAATTTACAAATTCACAAATACTAACACTGACGCCAAGCCTATATATGCTATATAAGCAGCTCTTCAAAGACCATGACAAAGGCTCTGTTGTGCAGATGCACAGCAGAACTAAGAAAGTCAGGCTCTGCCATTAAACCAAATTCAACATCCCTCGGTTTTTTCACAGAATACTCTGTCACAATTAAATCTTCCAGAATACATCCTTGACCAATAGCTCTTTAGGCACAGATCTCCTTTTCTGACCAGTGGTACCAATAACCTGTGGTTAACTGTAAATGTGAAGGAGGGTGCTGTGTAAAATGGCATTCTATACAAAGTATATCCTGTCCAGCATATTAGTTGCAGTGCTGTATGTTCCAACAGAATGGGGCAGGGGGTAGGGGGTGCCGGGCAATGTGATCCTTTCAGCAATGTTCGTTGGAGTAAATTTGGATTTAAATGCATCTGAAAATGTAACTCCAAAGCATGCCAAGCAGCAATACATCATTTAAACCAAGCCGGCCTTTGATTAAATTACTTATTAGCTAACTTTTTTGCCATTAAACATCAAAAGTATCAACTGTTCAGATCGCTTTGAACCTGTAGAATTGTCTTGTTCTTTCAGCCCTTTTAGTTATTTCTTTGTTTTTGCTGCAGGGAATTCTTTTTTTTAAGTGAGGGAGGCAACATACAGAGAGCAACCAACAGACAGAGGGTTTCCTCATCTCATCTCTGCCTTTTTTAAGACTTCTAACTTTCTGCCATTTGGGCATCATGTGCAGATTCTCTTCCAGTTAGCATCTGGAACACACGGTGTCACTTGTCCGTTAGCAATGCATTTTCATGGGCTGAATATACCATATTTCCACTTTCCTACAAGCTGGATCCTTGGTCCCTCCTACTTTTGGCCCAGGCTGCTCTAATTTGCACTGGGGAATAGTTCAATCCCTGGCCAATACAAAGATTGATGGGCTTGGCTGTAGAAAGATGGTGCCTCTCCACCCACACTCCTCAGATTGGTTGAGTGGAGCACCTAGAATCTGACCCTAGAGGTTTAGAAGCATCATCTGAACAGATGCAGCACAAGGTACTGTTATGAGGCTATATGTGTCTTCAGTCACAACGGGGACCAATCCTATAGTGCTTACTTAGCCAAAACTCTTGTTGAAGAATCATGGGGTTAACAAGGACTGCAGTGTTGGGCCCAAAATTGCCAGCGAGTAACACCCCTCAGTCGAGATGGATGGATCACTGGGACACCACGCACCAGCTTCCTATGTAGGGGGATGGTTTTTGTCATTGGTTTGGTTTTGTGTTTTAGTTTTTAGATACAGCGAAGAATTCAGTTGCAGAAGCCTAGGACTGTCCCATCTGAGAATTTACTGTTGACCTTCAAACCACCTGAGATGAATCAGGGAGGGGACACACAAGGGGCTAATTCCATGACTCTGTGTGTGTTTGTGTGTGTGTGTGAATCTGATCATGTCACCCTCTAGTAGGTGACCCTCAGATGGGACAAAGGACCTACTAGTACTGCCAGATAAGGAAGATTTTTCTTTACCTCAAATTGTGTTTCTGGAACTGAAAGACCAGCGTTCACCAGAATATAGTAATGGCTTGTTGGCTAAAGCACATGAATTTGTTACAGTGAGGCTAGAAATCTTTCCTTTCTGCCCCCCAGATCTTCCAGAAAAGATTGTCATGAAGTCAAACATTCCATGTACGCTAGCTAGAGGTTTAACTGTATGGCCTGCTGTGATTGGTGGTTCCTCCTCAGATACAGTTCTACCAGCTACACAAGAATCTGTGGCTATGTCTGACATTTCTGCCTCTAGTGCAAGTACCATAGAAGTGATTAAGTAGAATAAAGTAGGACGTTGCACATGCCAAGTGTTAGACTACAATGGAATTCAGTTTTAGGGACAAATTCTGACACCCTTTCTCATGTTTAATACTGCCTTACTCCTTGGATTGTCCCTTGACTTCATTTTGCATTTTATTTTGCTAGTTAAGCACTGGAATAGGCTTATGGAAGAAACCCAGTCATTGGAGGTTTTTAAGAACAGGCTAGACAAACATCTTTCAGGAATGGTCTATGTGTACTTGGTTCTGCCTCAGTGCTGGGGGCTGAACTAGATGACATCTCAAGGTCCCTTCCCGAACTACAATTCTGTGAAGATAGGTACCATTCAGCATGAGTAAGGTACTGGAGTCTGGCCCTTAGTGACCTTTGCTTATAGTTATCATTACAATGGAGCCCAGATTAATTATCCAAAGCCACTTCTTGTCAGCAGTACTGTGTTTGTCACTCATCAGAAACTTTTTGGTTGTCAGGCAGAGAATTGTATGTAAATTATTTGTGTGATTTTTCCTTTGAGGAATATCACATCTTTTCAGTGGCATTCGACAGCAGGTGGAGAATGTTGGCACTGGGACAAGTTCCAGTTAGAACCAATTATAACAAGTATTATCTGCATTAGCCATTTACACTGAAATGTAAAGTACAGTACCTTCTGTCCTTGTAAGATGGAGATATTGGAACTCACAGGCTCCAGCTGTCTTGTTTCATTGCAGCAATGGAACAGAGACGTAAATTTGGATAAATTGGCCATAGCTGCCCATCTGTAAAGTGGAGATAATAATGCTTCCTTTCTCTATGGTAGCAAAATAGGGTCCAGCCAATGATCAGAGGAGGTATTTGTAGCCACCATTACTATCTGGCGATCCCGGAGTAGAGAGGAGTCTAGGAACATCCACAAATTGAAAACCGTTTTGACAACAGGAGAGCAGACAACCTCAAAGGAAGAAATGGGCACAAACTTTAGCCAAGGAGAGCATTCTGGCAACCATCAGAATCTCCTATTCTAATTTGCACTGAGTCAAAGTCAACCAGTTTTCTTCCAGGTTCCAAATTCATCTTAAGGACAAGGAGACCGCTCCATGCCAGATCCAGTAAAAAGGAGATGTAGAGCTACTGCTGCTGCTCATAGTGTATCGTGACTCCTCAGACATCAAGGAAATGTTGAACAAGAGGGTTGACCAGATTAAATTTTGGAGTCTGCTGGGAGGAAGAAGAGCTGCCCTGTACCACCCTCTCTGCTTTAAATATTTAGCTGTCATCAAAAGAAATGTGTGTAGTCACTTTAAAGTTACTCCATCATCCCTTGTCAGATTCCACACTCAGCAATACCTCAAGATCAGTGGTTATAGCTTGACCCAAAGCTTATTGGAGTCGGGGGGTCTTTCCACTGACTTCCAGCAAACTTTAGATTAAGTCCTATGAGAACACTGATAGATCCAATAGTATAACAGCATGGACATCTGACATCTGTTCCTTGCCCTTGGCCAACCACTTGATTTATGCATCAATACACAGAGTGGTATATTTTTGGAAACTTTCTCCTCTTTGTCACAAAGGCTTTTAATTCAATCTGGGCTGTATTTCTGCCTCTTGGCACAATCGGAGCCAGACTACGACAGCATCAAGTGAAAGTGTGCTGACTCTACCTCAGGAATTATTAACCTTTTCTGTTATCTCCATGTGGCATGTATCTCTGTATATTTTCATGCATAATACTACTGCATCAAGCACCTGTTCTTGCCTGGCCATTAACCGTCACCGAAAATCAATGTACTTGTCTGTGTTCTACATTTATTGCAGGGACCTGTACATTGCATTTACAACCAGTATCCCTCTGCGACACAATACGGAATTTGAAGCACTTGAACCTATTTGCATTGAGGTCAAAAGAACACTTCCACTGATTTCACTGGCAGCAAGAGTGGGTTTAAATATTATAGGAAAGTTTGTTTTCTGGCAGGAAATGACTGTTCTTAAAATTTTAGATGAGTCATTTTAAAACAATGACTAATTCTATATTTGTCTGCCATGTTGGATCTGGATATTAGTGAGACAAGTGGGGTATGGTAATATCTTTTATTGGATCCACTTCTGTTGGTGAGAGGGACAAGCTGCTTGATTGGTGACTCCCTATCAAGAACAAACAGGCTTGTCACCAGACCTGATCTGGAAAATAGAAGGATGTGCTGTCTGCTGGGAGCTAAGATATGGGATGTGGACCTGAGGCTGAAGTGGATCCTAATGGGAACAGGAAAGTATCCCCTGATTGTCCTTCGCATGAGAGCAAATAATACTGCTAGATTCTCGCTGGAATGCATTACGGGACACTATGGCAGACTGACACTAGGTGCTTAAAGAAATGGGGGCTTGGGTGATCTTCAGTGGGAGGAGAATGAAGGTGAGACAAGGTTATGATGACCAACAGATAGCTCAGGCAATGATGCTAAAAGGAGGGCTTTGGGATGTTCAACCACTGGGAAGCATTCATGGACAGAGGACTGTTCTCATGGGATGGACCTCATCTGAGTATGGCGGGAAATAGACTTCTTATAGGCAGAAAGCCTACAGGGAATGGAAGATGGGATGGATGGATCGGCAAAGTAAGCTACTTCTTGGAGATCAAAAAGTGTAAGGACAAAATGAGAATTGCAAAGGAAATTAAAGCCAATAGTAAAGTGGTTTATATTTATATAGTCATATAAATAAGAAAACAAGGAAAGAAGAAATATGACCACTAATCACTAAAGCAGGGATAGAGATTAAAGATAATCTAGGCATGGCCCAATACCTAAGGAAATACTTTGCCTCAGCTTTTAATAAGGGTAATGAGGAATTTAGGGATAGTGGCAGGGTGGCCAATGGAAATGTGGATATGCATGTAGACATGACCACATTCGAAGTAGAAGTCAAACTGAAACAGCTTGATGGGACTAAATTGGGGGGCCCGGATAATCTCCATCCAGGAATATTAAAGGAACTGGCACATGAAATTGCAAGCCCAATAGCAAGGATTTTTAATTAAATTTGGGAGTCATACCCTATGACTGAATATTTGCTAATAAAATACCCATTTTTAAGTAAGGAAAAAAAAGTGATCCAGGAAAGGACAGGCCTGTTAGTTTGATTTCAATTGTATGCAAGGTGTTGGAACAAATTCTGAAAGAGAAAGTAGTTAAGGACAGAAAGGTAAACAGTAATCAGGATAAAATATGACATGGTTTTACAAAAGCTAGATCATCCCAGACCAACCTGATCTCCTTCTTTGAGAAGATAACTGATATTTTAGACAAAGAAATGCAGTTGATCTAATCTACGTGGATTTCAATAAGGCATTTAATACAATTCCAAATAGGAAATTATTAGTTAAATTGGGGAAGATGGGTATTAAAATAAGAATTGAAATGTGGATAAAGAACTGGTTAAAGGGGAGACTGCATCGGGTCATACTGAAAGATGAACTATCAGGCTGCTGGGAGGTTACTAGTGGAGTTCCTCAGGGATTGGTCTTGGGATCTATCTTATTTAACATTTTAATAATGACATTGGCACAAAAAGTGGGAGTGTGTTTATGAAATTTGTAGGTCACACAAAGTTGGGAGGTATTGCCAATACAAAGGAGAACGGGAATATCATACAAGAACATCTGGATGACCTTGAAAACTGGAGTAATAGAAATAGGATGCAATTTAATAGTGCAAAGTGCAAAGTCACGCACACAGGGACTAACATGAATTTTTTGGAAGCAACCAAGGAGGAGAAAGACCTGGGTGTACTGGATGATCACAGGATGACTATGAGCAGCCAGTGTGATGCGGCCGTGAAAGGCTAATGCAATCCTCTGTTGTACCAGGCAAGGTATTTCCAGTTGAGACAGGATAGAGTTAGTACCATTATACAAGGCATCGGGGAGACCTCATCTGGAATACTGTGTACAATTCTAGTCTCCCAAGTTTAAGAAAGATTAATTCAAACTGGAACAGGCACAGAGAAGGGCCTCTTCTGTGGATTATCAGAGGAATTAAAATCCTACCTTGTCAGAGAAGACTCAAAGAGCTTGGCTTATCTAGCCTAACCAAAAGAAGGCTGAGGGAAGATATGACTGCTCTCTATAAATATATCAGAGGGATAAATACCAGGGAGGTAAGGAGTTATTTCAGTTAAGCACCAAGGTTGACACAAGAACAAATGCATATAAACTGGCCATCAACAAGTTTAGACGTGAAATTAGATGGAGGTTTCTAACCATTAGAGGAGTGAAGTTCTGAAACAGCCTTCTAAGGGGAGCAGTGGGGGCAAAAAACCTAGGTGGCTTCAAGAATGAACTTGATAAATTTATGGAGATTATGGTATGATGAGTACAGTCATATGTAATCAGAGCATGGTACAATGGCATGTAACTGATCTGCAGTTGCTAGCAGAGCTGGAGGGGTGCCATGCCTCTTACACCTGAACCCCCAACCTCTCTCACCTCCCCTGTCATGCACCTCCATTTATCTTCCTCCTCATACTCTCCCCACACTGCAGCCCCAACCCCCTGTCTCTCTATTTCCCGCTCTTCCCCCTCAATACCTCTCCCCTCCCATCACATGCCTAATTTCTCCCCCAAATATACTTTGATTGCATTCCCCCCCAAATGAATTTGCCACCAATGATTTACAAATTATAGCAACCTCCCACTACTCAGTCCAAAATTCCTTTTGTTTTAGCTAGGTGTTGTGATTAACACATCCTTAGTTATGTTAATTGGAGGGTGAGTGCGCAGCCATCAATCTCAATGGGACTGTGATTCATCCACTCATTGGTACTTCTCAGGTTAACAGTACAAGGCAGCAGAAGGAAACTTTTTTGGGGGAAAAAACTCCGGAACTCCTTGGTGAAATAACTCCAAATTTGGAGCACTAACAATATCCAGCAGACCCATGAGGCATATCAAATCTCAAAGTAATCCATTTAACTGTTTGGATTTTAGAGCACTTACAAAAATCAAGTTTAAAGCATATAAAATGGCAGGGACGGAAAACCTAAAGCTGTTTTTCTGTATCAGCGTACGCACAGTGTAAAAGTGTATATTTTCTGAAGTACTATTCTCAGTTTGGGTCCCCCAAATATTTAGTGGGTACCATACACTATGTTGGGTAAAACTGAACAAATTGGGACCATTTTGACTTGAAGCTCATCGATAGTTTGATGTCTAACTCTGCGCAAAAACCAAACACATACCAAAACAAAAAGCCTTTAGAAACTTTTTTTTAAAATGACCATTTTTTGTGGCTAATATCTTCGGAACCCTGAATCAAATGACTCAAGATTTGGGTAACTAACATTGCTCGGCACCCTCATGATGCACACCAAATTTGAAAGCAATCCAAATAAACATATTGATTTTAGAGGACTTAGAAAACTCAAGCTTTTAACAGATGTCATGATGCAACCTTAACTAAAGGGGCCTCTTGCAACACTATAGTATCTGCTCTAAATTACGGAAGAATTAGATTCAGTGTTCCTGGGTTATTCCACAATATAAGAGAAGATCGGGTTGCATTAACTCCTATTAAATGTATAGTATATCTTTAAATTACAGGAACTGTCTTTTTTATTGTTTGTGAGGGCTGGACCTAGGGGACTTGATTCCTGAGGGGGTCCTCCTGATGTTGTAATAATGATAATTAATATACTTAACAATATAATTTCTTAGCAAAATAGATTTTCACATTTTAAGTCATGAGAAGGAAGTATGGTCACGGTGTAACTCAGAGGAATTTGTCCAGGGCTGTAAAGGACACTGGGTTCAAGCAATCTTTGAATGTTCTCTGTCTTGGGATTTGTCTAGGTGCAGCTGCTCAGGCAGCTGCCTTTATTATCTGTAAGGCAAGACAATTCAACCTGTAAGGTAGTGACTTATTGTGTGACATGCCGTAGCTCAGTTTTGACAACACTCTAATGTAAGTGTCAAGCAAATAAATTGTTTTGGACTGGTAAGACAAAAATAAAGGAATGAATGCTGGATGATGAACTGAACAATTCATATAACAGTGACACACACACATATATATCAATATCAGTCTGTAAACTCTTAGCTCAGCAAATGCAGGATTGCACCGAGAGCCAATTTTTAAACTGATTGATCATTTCCTTTCTATTTGTTTGCTAAGTTAGCAACCAGAGATATCTCATTATTTCTCTTCTAGACTTGTTTTTCCAGGATATTATTTTACTCTTAATGTTCAACACTGCTGTCATAATATGCCAGTGTGAATTGTTTTTTTCTTTTTAATATCAGCTACCTGGAAAGTGCTGTGCTGTAGCTATTTCTATAAGCAGTGTAGCTCATGGTCCTGAGAGCAGGATCAAGAATAGGTGTACTGAAGTTTGGCAAAATTACACCATGGTAATTTCCTTATCAAGAAATATCTTAACACACATGACCATAGTCTTGGGGAATTATCATAAAGATGTTATAAAATAATGAATAAAGAGAGAGTTCAACATCTGATAGTAAACTGAGATGAGCAGGGCAGAAATAAGTTTTCCCATTCTGTGAGAGTTTTCAAGATTTCAAAATTATTTTCCCATCCCAAAATGGGACAAAAGGTATCAGTCTTGAAAATGTTCATGAACCAAAAATCCAATTTTTTTTTTGAATCAGATCAGTTGAAATGTTTCATTTTGATAATTTCAAAATGTTTTGTTTGGATTTTTAATCTATTAAAACATTTTTTTAGTATAAATTAATTGACATTTTAAAAAAAAAAGTAAAAAACAGACATTTTTTGTGAAAATTTCAACACAGGACAATTGTGAAACTTTTTTTTTTTCCAAAAGAGCTTTGAGAAATGAAATATGTCAAAACTGACCTTTTCTTGTAAACAGTTTTAGTTTAGAAGAATTGACGTTTTCTGACAAAAAAGAAAAGCTGGAGAATTCCTAACTAGCTCTAATAGTGCATGGCAGAGATGCTTGAATAGCTAGTGCTAGGCATCTTGTAATTTTATTGGATAAAGACATTGAACGAAGCAGCTAAGGTTACCAACAGGCAAGTTGGAATGTGCAATGAGATTGCCTAGTGATCCATGTAGTGTTGTTATATGGCTGGACTATTAGATGAATGCTGCTATAGTGGCAATGGGGGTTATGTTGAAAACAGTGCTATTGATCAGTGATTGATTACATGCTTGCAGGTGAACATATTATCCTGCTGATGCATAATGCCAGGGTGATATTCTCTTTGCAATTTACTTGTGTGGGGATGCAATTAGAAATTGGGTCGAATTTCATGTTGTTTTTTTTAAAACATAATAAAGAACAAAGTGGAACGATGATCAGTCGTGAATGTGAAATGGGAGTCAACACGCCATGTCGGATTCTGCTCTGAGCTGCTGGAGAGTAAATCCAAAATAGCTCTCTTCAGATACACCACAGAAGCAGCCCATCAGGAGCAGCTTGCTGAATGGCTTCCTAATCCCTACTAACTCTCTTCATTGCAGGGTTGTCTCTCCCATTAGAAACTTTCTTTCCAGCATGCCCTTCTGGGGCTGGTACTTTAAATTTGGCAGAACCAAGCAGCTGCACCCCTAAAGCAGCCATTTTGTAGCTGGCTGCAGACTACTGCCTTTTTCTCCATCCCAGCTGGTAAGTAGTCAATTCCTGGTGTGTTTTCCTTCAGCTTTCCTTTCTTTATTGCTAAAGAGAATAGCATATTCCTACTCTCTGGCTTTATGTTGGTGTAAAGAAGAATAAAAAAATGGAGCTAATGTATAAATAGTACTTAATGGTGTAATGCCTCTGGAGCAATAATACTGAGTTGAGGCATGTTTACAAACACAATACACAGCCTTATGGTTAAGGCACTGGAATGGGTCTCTGAAGGTGTGGGTTTAATTCCCCCCTCTGCTACAAACTCCTTGGGTGACTTTGGCCAATATATTGGATTTCTCTGTGTCTCAGTTTCTAGTCTTCTATTTGCTTAATGCATCCCTTTCTTTTAGTCTTGGCTATTTAGAATATACACTTTTTGATGCAAGGCATGGTTTCTCACTATTGGTATTCACAGAGATTTAGAAGTGGTCAAAATACTGGGTTTTTTCATAAAAAATGTCAAAAGGAAATTAACATTTTGTTTTGTTTGAAATTTTCTGCTTTTAGTCTTTTTTTTTTACCAAAAACACGTGAAATTATATTTTTCATAATTAGCTAAAAATTTTGTTTTAAAACTCATTTCAGATTAAGTGTTTTCCCTTTATTCTCAGTTCTTTACTTTCACACTTTATTTCCATTGGAAAAGTGAGGGGAAAAATTTACAATAAGCTGAAAGTGAGTAACATTCTCTCACTTTTATTTATTTCTTTAAAAACCACTTTCCCAGTAGAAAAATATTTAAGAAGTGCAAGAGATTTTTCCACCAATATCGCTCACCTTTTTTTTTTTTTTTTTTTTACATTTCCCCACTTTTTCCAGTGGGAAAATATTTTAAAAAACACTGAGAGGAAGTTGCAATTTGACTACGATTTCTGACCATGTAAATCTGACATTTTTTTGAAAAATATTTTTTTGCAATAAATTTTGTGTTATTAAATCCCATTTTTGCTTGAGAAAACCTTTTTTCATCAAAAGATATTTAACTAGCCCTAATAGCACCTAGTATAAGTGGGCTCTGATGTTGACTGGGGTCTTTATGTACTCCTATAATACAAATAAAATAATAATAGTACAGGGTGACAATAAAATGGAAGTTGAACTCCAGGCAAGTGACCAGAAAAGAACAAACACATGAAAAATCTCTTGTCTATTTTTTGTAATATGAAAACATACATGCTCACCTCCTTTGTGAAGGATTTTACTAAAGATGGATAATTTTGTTTGTACCGTAGCAATTGCTTTTATTTAAAAACAAATCCACAAATTAAATTTAAAGGAACGTCAACCCAAGCACTACAGTTTGACTGTTAATAATTTCACTACTTTGGCTCAGTGAAACCTCTTATTCTACAAATCACTATCAGAGTGATCCTGTGGCACGTCTCTCTATGTCACATCCCTCCTTCACTTCTGGTGGTTTTTGGACCCGGCTTTGATAATCTCTACTTTGAGCTTAATCCATGGCTGAATTCCCATTGACACTCATGAGAACAGCATACATGGATTGAAAGTAGCGAGTGTCCCAGTCTATAGAGGCTACAGTTTTTATGCTGGTCTGAGGCAGTGTCAAGAAATGTTTGGAGAACCCATGTAAATAGAATGAGCTTTTGTAGGTCTTTTAGAAAGCCATTGTACCAATATGGAGAAAACCCTGTAAAGGAGATGGTGCTGGGGGAAGTCTTACTTTAAATAAAATTGTCTGTTACACAGATACGCATTATTTAAACTAAACCGATTTTTAGAGCTGGTGAAAGATACAAGAGTGATATCCCTGGAGAGTAGAGATCTCCATGCACAGAACTTCTCTGTTTTTATAAATAGATTTGCTAAACACAATGTGTTTTGCACAGTATAAGACCTGAGTATAGTCATTCCCCATCATAAGGAGTTTACAATCTAGACAAAGATAGACATATATGGACCAGATCCTCTACTGGTGTATGTAATCATAACTCCACTGACGTTACACCTGTTTGCACCAGCTAAGGATCCAGCTCACATGGCCTGATTCTTCAGGACTGCTGACCACCCCCATCTTCATTTGAAGTTAACGGGAGCTACAGATGCCCAACTCCTTTGAAAATCAGTCCAGAAGAGTAGGCTGTATTAACAAGCTGGGAAGAATGTACCAGTCTTGATCTCATTAGGGTTAAGAGTTTAGCTCAGTCTCTGTATCTATTCTATCCTAGAATTGGACTGACTGCCCGAAACCCCATGGGCCACTGAATATCAATCATGTTAGCAGATAATATTTTTTAAATGATGGTTTAAAGGTGCAATGAGTTGAGGAAAACTAGCTGATATCGTATCTTGTCGAAAAGCTTTCCTTATGGCCAACACAAGTGAAAATCAAGGACCGGGGCCTGACAGAGAGGATGATGGAAATTCAGTATTATTAGTTGCAAAAGCTGACAACAAATGCACCATAGTGCAGACAAATGTTGAATACTGGGCCTGAGAATAGCCTGGAAAGGGGAATACAATCCAGTATGTGCTAAACAGTCAAAACAGACTGATGTATGCTAACCACAGAAGATATTTTCATAGATTAGAATTTACAGCATGCTGTTCCAGGACCATTAGAAATGGCAAACAGGATAGAGCTTTTGGTGTTGTGTAAGATACAGTGGTGATCTCTTTTACAATAACCAGTAATGGAATACATACACCAAATATCAGGAAAGCAACATTGCAGGCCTTTTGTTCTAGACTGTGACCCTTTATGCTGTTTTTCGTATGCTGTCCACTGAGTAGCATCCTGGCACTAACACAGATCTTGAGAGTGCAGAATAGAAAGTCTACAGGCCCGTTTTTCCCTACAGCTGCATTTACAGTACTAGGCCCTGATTCTCTGCAGCTCTGCCTTATTTCCATTTGCATCTGTCCAGGAAGCTTTGATCTTTTCTCTTAGGTAAAGACTTAGAGTAATCATTTACACCTGTGCACCGTGGCTATAGAATACTATTAGATCAGACTGTTAGCATTTTGCATTCAGTTTGTGCTCATTTTTCTCAGGCATAAATAACTACACAAGGTAAAGGCCTATGGAGAATGAGCCCCGAGTGCCATAAACTCAGCTCTATGAATTAATTTGCAAGATTTGACAGGAATGTTTACAGCACCATGTGAGCATGCTGGAGATCAAGGAAATCTATACTGTGATGTCATAACATTAAAGCAAACTATGTACCTTCCCAAGGGAAAAAAGATTTTGTAATGCAGATGTAATGTAATGAGATGGTAGTTACAGGGTTACTATTTAAAATCTCATCAATTGTCTACAATAACTAAAGTTTGAAGGTAGCTGATCTCAGTATTTACAGCATTCTAGGTATTTCCTATAGTAAATATGTGGAAGCACAAGAGAATATTGCAGATACTCAGATAGCCATATCTTGTTTATCTGAGGAAGAACTGGTAAGTTTTTCAGTAAAACCAGTGTATACCATTCAGTTCTTGGCCACTGAGATATGCCAACAGAGCATTAATTATTGCCAGTTACAGTGGTGGTTTTTGGGACATGGTTGCTATATTTTGGGGCTGGATTGACACCACCAATTTAAAGCATTGAACAGCTGTCAGAGGGTAATAGCTTTTGATTGCTACTGGGGATGGTTGGATTTGAATGAACCCCTGGTCCCATAACATGGAACTAGCAAAGCTGATACATGTTTTTCGGACTTAATTTAGTGAGTTAGTTTAACCTCCATCCCTCCTCAAAGTGCCATGTGCAAACTCAAGCCCCTTGAGAAAAGGCTGTTTAACTTCCCTAGCCAGTCTGCATCGTGGTTGACTTAAGTCATGTCTACACTCAGTGATGCAGCTGCACTATGCAGTGCATCTAGGGAAGACGTTCTATGCCGACGGGAGAGAGCTCTCTCATCTGCATAGAAAAACCACCTCCTTAAATGGCACAAGCTAGTTGTTAATGGGTATTAGTAGGCACAGACAGGGGAAAGATAATAGAGGGTAATTGAATACTTGCTCATTTCTAATCTTTGGGGAAGCTAAGGTTCAGATATGTGACATTATTCCCCAACATTGCAACACTAAGGTCAGCTAGAACAGGACCTTTGTCACCCTATCATCCTCCAAAAGAATTCCACATTGGCTGCAGAAAAAAATTGAAATGAAAACTGATTTTTTGCAGTATTTTTCAAATTTTTTATGGGTTTGCCCTATCTTTTTATTGACATCTCACTGTGTATTCCCCCTGAGCACAATATTTTTGTACAGATCAAAGCAAGAAAGTATCATAGGGGAAAACCATAAATACTGGACTAATTAGTTTGTAGATTTTACTAAGTGTGTGATTACATCTTATTCAACACAATAACAACCCAAAATAATTTTTATGAGAATTTGAAAGATGGAGGCATTTGTGAAACATAAAGTTCTTCAATGACAGGCTTAGCTTGATTTACAAATGGCAGTTACGCTGCTAAATAAACAGAACGATTGTTAGGATTCTTCAGAATATTTATCAGCTAACTTCCAAAATGTGCAGTAGTCTCCATTTAGCAATCAACAGTTATCACAGAGCGATCTCCCTGTACATGACGTACTTTACAATTGGAAATAACCATGGTGCTTCTGATATGAATGTTTGGCAACTGGTTTTTTTTTTTTAATGGAAGCCATTGTAGGTGTTCGGTCCCTAACAGCTAGGATGTCTATTTTGCATTATGTTCAAACTCCTCTAAATTTCTTTGGTGTGGTCATCTTGTTTTCTATATATTAGGGAAATTCATTCAAAGCCACTTTAGCAATAACATCACAGCATTGGTTGGCTTAGATTTCTTGATGTTGAGACAATCCTCACAAAAGTACCATCTATTAAAGATGGCATTTCATTAACAGATATTAAAAACATAGTGACTGTCTATTAGTTCAGTGGAACTTTCAAATATTCTGAGGCAATATGAGTGTTCCCACTGTCACATGGGAGTTTGGATACCCACTTTACTCTAATTTTATATTCATTTTCTATTAATGCTGGAGATAACTTCATATAAATAAGTAGCACAGGCTTTGAAATGAAATGTTATTGCCTATCACACTCAAATTCTTCACAATTAAAAACAGTTTATGGCTCCTCTGCTCTTGAGTTTTTCTCTTAAATTACTTCTTCCTCACTCAACCTAATTTTCATCCATAATTAAAGAACATCTCAGATTCCTGAGAGAGAAGGTGAGAATTAGTTTGATGTTTAAGCTCTCAGGGTGGCTGAATTTGCCAAGATCTCATTTGCTGAAGTTCAGTGAATTGTAAATGTGTTTAAAAACTTACAGAAAGCCCAATTAAGAATACAATTCAAATAAAAAAGTAGGTGATTTTATTTCTTAGTTTTTATGTTTGAATTGTGGCACATATTTTAAAACTCATTAAAAACTGAAAGACATAATAAGTTGCACCGGGACAGAGTAACATATGGCTGGGGTTCAGGCTGGCATAGCATTGCACATGACTTGTAAGGAAAATAAAAATTGTACCGAGGCAGAAATGCCTCTTCGTTTGATAGACAGTAATGTGAGAGTTATTGGGAACCCTGGGAGAAGGGTGGATTTTGTCCCATAAGGGATTGTGTAACAATTTGAATCTCTTTTGATCTATGTGGGTTTGCAGCTCTGGAGTTTAGGGTTGAACAAACCTAACATCTCAAACTGAAACCCATTTGAAACTGCTGAATTTCATGCCACAACCACTGGAAGCTACAAATTTTAAGTAATTTCATATAGAGATCTGTCACTTAACTATTAATTATAGATTAATAATCTATAGTTATGTGCATCTGGTCCTGGGTCCTCAGGGCTGATCTCAGTTGGGCAAGCTACAATAACACTTAAGGGATCTTTCTTACACCTGGGGACCTTCAGAGTGCAGCTGCAGTCCCATCATACCATCTTCCTGCCAGCAAAAGCTCCCATATAGCCAGAGATATGTTCAGGTAACTGGGTAAGCTTAAAGCTTGCTTTGCATTACCAAAATTCTGCAAAACAGACTTAACCGTGCTGAGAATCTTGGCCCATGGTCTATTGAGAGGACATGGGGAGGGTTGGGAATGGAGTAGCCAGGAGTTACTGGAATATTGTGCTACGGAGTTGGAGTGTGCTCCTGAAAATTCAGATATTTGTTCATCTGAACCAGACCTTTGTGCCTTTTGTTGTTCACCTTTTGTGATGGAGAGTCTACCACATCCCATGGTAAGATTGTTCAATGACTAATTATCCTTACTGTTAAAAAGTTGAGTCTTATTTCAAATTTGAATTTTTCTGACCAGCCACTGGCTCTTCGTATGCCTTTGTCCACTAGATTAAAGAACCCTTTGTTATAAGATGTCTTCTCTGTGTGGGTACTTAGACAGTGAACATATCACTTCCTAAAATTCTCTTTGACAAGCTAAATAGCCTGAGCTCCTTACCAACATCCATCTCTCATTTTGCCTGAAATATGGAGATTGTAAATGCAGAATCTGTCGCTGTTTTGGGGTTAATTCATAGCCTTTTCAAATACAAGTACCTTTTCCAGTGGGGGAAAAAAAGTGCTATAATTTATATTTAAAAATTTGTCTTTCGGTAGCTTTTGGGCTTTTCATCAGACCACTGTTGTTGGTGTGAGATGCTTTTTAGGTTAATTATGCTTTCACTGTAGGTCCTCCTTAGTCATGATTACAGTTTTCCCGCTTTCTAAATATAGCACTCGAATTATGTAGCTTTGAAGTGTCTAGTGTTTGAACAGTTAATTGGAAAGTGTGTCATAACAGTGAGTTTGTCCAAGTCCATTCATTGTACTCCTAGGGTGCTGTGGCAATGAAAGTCTAAAATCAGCAGTAGCACAAAGCTTCCCAAAGGTGGTTGGGATGGGGGCAGGCTACAGTCTGACCTCCCTCTCTATGCACTGGCCAGCACAACTGGGTCAGCACAATGTACAACTGTTGGTACACAGCTGTCTTTATTCACTCCCTTCTTCATCACACTGACAGTTGTTTAGAGCTATCACACAGTTAGTAATTAGAGGACTGGGCAGCACATAGGAGGGGATGAGCTGAAAGGCCCGTGTCAGTTTTTCCCCTGGTACCCGTGGAATCTCTGTTCTTGAATCCAGTGGTATGTGATGTACAACAAAGGAGGGATGAACCAGGGAAAAGCCACTCTGAGATATCTCCCATCCAGAATTCCCATATATCACCAGAAGATATTCAGATATGACAGCCATCCATGCAAGGACAGAATGCTCCCCTTGCACCTCCAAGAAAGCCTCTTGAATCCATGACTGATCTTTACATAAGGGTCAAACTCTGCACCTTTCTGAGTGTGTAACTCATGAGAAAATGTGTAGCTCATGGAAGTTTCCCCAGGTTTCTAGCTTTCTCCATGGATTTTTCACATGGAGGGTATGACATGGGCCTCTGTTTTTTAAAATATGTAGTGATTTACCCTTTTGAAAAATATGATTGTCCCTAGAGGTGCTCACTACTTTGCATTATACATATCTCACCCTCATCTGTTCAGGTTCTCTTGTAGCAACCATCACCATATGTACATTTTGGGAAAATATATGAATCATTGGAGCGCCTTGGCTTGTTTTTATATTTTAATTGTAAACTCAGCTTCTGTTTGTTCCGATTCATTGCGGATTGCAAATTGTTTGACTATATAGTGAATCAGTGCCTCTCCTTTTACTGATTTGACTTTGCTTATTGCTTTTGACATATGATTGCAACGCTGCACAGACAATTTTTCTTTTAAGCCTCTTAGTCATACTGAATTTGGTGGAGAATTCAGTAAATTGAGTGATCCTATTGAGCTTGAAGCTTGTTGGCTAGAAATAAAAAATTGTCCTCCCTTCCTTTGTTTCCATTTTTTATATATTAGTCTTGACGCATTCCAGGCATTTGTCTTACACAGCGTGAACAGGAGGGTTCTGTGACAGACATCTGTGGACTAATCTAATCAGAGTTATATAGGGTCTCTATTTTATTTGGGCAAAGTTATTGGAAATTTTCATAAACATTTTGTTTTCATAATTATGATTCTTTTGCATATTCTTTACAGCCTTTTGATGGAAGACTCCGACTTTTTCTGCCATGCTCTATATATCTGCTGAAGAATGTTCATGGTCGCTGTCCTGCTACAGAGAATCAGTCTGTTTTAGACAGGAGGCATTCATTAAAAAACACTACTAGGACAACAGACGTCCACACCGATCAAGTTTCAGAAAAAGTTCATTTTAGTTGGAATCTTCCTCTTTTCACCCCCCTCAATGACAAGCCAGACACTGAAAGCTGAAAATATTACAGTAAAATTTTGGCTTTCAAAATTTGTACTAAACCCCATTTTTAACTGAAAACAATGCATGAAAACAAAAATTGTTTACTTTTTTCCAGTTTTTTTAAAGAAAAAATTTGTAAGATAGCTTTTTAAACTAAACACTTTTCTGTGAAAAATAATTTGAATTTTTTTTATCAGCTGTAGTAATAGGGCTGAAATAGTGTATTAATAGGATTAATTTTTCCATATTGGGGTCACTTTACATTTTGGCCAGATTTATATATACTAAGTCAAATTTTTCTCATTGACACCAGTGTGTATCTGCCATAACTTCAGTGATACCAAGTGATATAACCAGTGCTCTGAAGTCAAGGGAGTTACTTTAGATATACAGCAACATAACTGCAAGCAGAACTTAGCAGTGGTGTGTGAAATGTAGGATACTTTCTGCTCTATCGCTTTACCATGTTCTGTAAGACAAAGATGTGCCGCTTTTAGATTGTAAACGCCTCCGATCAGAGACTATCTTTTTTGAGTGTTTGGCTTTAATAGAAAATAGAAAATTTAATAGAAAATAGAAAATAAGCATTGTCAGGCTTATAGAAGAACTCACTAAGCTCACTTTAAAGATATACTCCATCCACTGTTTATTCAAAGGGGAAACCTAGGAGGTAAAGTCTTGCCATGAGTACGAAAATCAAAAACACTCAAAATGTGCCACCACTACTATAACTGTTAGAGAAATACCATTGAAACTGTTTAAGCAGTTCTATGTCTTGCCATCCAAACTAAACACCACTGATAGCTCACACCCACCAAACTGCTTCAGGGGATGTGAACACTTAGATGTTGTGAGAAATTTCCAGAATGTATAGAACTAACTAAGGAATAAATGCAAAATGATATAGATTTGATTTTATCCCCTCACTTCAGTGATTACCTTATAGAAGTTTATCTAAGGGCTTGTTTAAATTGGGAAATAGCCTGGAATAGCTCATCCACACCAGCACCCTGTTTGGACATTCTTATTGAACCCTCTGGGTACATCAACATTGGGGCTGGAGTTGTAATTTCTAGAATGGGGAGATGCACCCATGCTGGCTTTGACTGAGTGAGCACTGTCTCTATGTGGGTGGCGGGATGGTTCTAGCCTTCCTGAGTACATACTTAGAGTTTCAGCTGGGATTGTACTTGGACAGCTAACTCATCTCACCCCCCCATGTAGCTGTGGTGACACTTGCTATTTTTAGCCTGCTATACCTGATCAAAGCTAGCATGGGTATGTCTGCCTGACTCCAGTGTAGACATAGTTTAAGGGTGCCTTTGTGCAGTTTAGCTTAATCCTTGTTGGAAGTCAGTTAACTTGAACTGAACCAAGAGACTGCCACCAAAGGATCTAATTGCGTAGTTTATGTGCTCCTTACGGGCACCTGAGTCCCATCAATAGCACCCCTGCAGTTAGGAAACAGAGGGGGCAGTAGAGTTTTCCCACAATGCAACATGTTCCTAGGGATAGAGCGTTGGCATGGGAGGGGAGGAGCTAGGCACTCTGGGATATGTTCACTTTGACTTTGGTCTGTGCACTGCATTTTGGGTGCCAGAACCCTAGGCTTGAGCATGGGTCAGAAAATTCTTAACTTAGGGTTAAAATGCAGTGTAGATGCTTGAGCCCAGGGTTCTCTGACATGGGTCAGCTGACTCAAGTCCCGCTAACCCTAGGCTTACATTGCTGTGTAGACACAGCAATAGCTGTAGTTAGTCTCTGCGTGCTTCTGCAGCAGGGACTGCTTCCTGCTAATACCCCCTGGTGTGGGACATAGACAAGCAGAGCTGGATGGCCAAGGAGGGAAGTGAACTGTGCACCCCATAAGAGATGATGCAGCGAGTCTTCTATTAAGCACAGTTTGACCCTAATCCTTTCCATTTATCCAAGAGGACCCTGAAATTACCTAGGCCCTCTCTGTTATGTCTCTATTCTGTAGATCAGTCTTTAGGGCTTTCCCCACTTTCTTTACTCAGAGCTCGTAGGGGAACGACAAAGCTCCCGCTGTATCTGTGCTCTTTAGAAGCTTGGGCCATAGGAATTTTTGGATTCTGATGCTTCTGTTACTGCAGCCCTCCCTCCTCCTCCTTCAGTGATTCTTCCATGAGAATTTCAATCTTGGTTTCATGCAGCTGGGGCCCAGTTCTTATCCCCCTCAGGATACAAATAGCTTGCATGCATCTCAGTGACAGTGACTCGCATCCTGCAGGGGGGGGGGAACAGGCCCTGGGAACAGCAAAAATAATATATGAATTTTGGCAGAGAAAAATGCTCAATTTTGCTGCAAAAATGACAAGAAAAAGAGAGTGTTTATGGCTCCACTGTCTACATTTTATGATGCATCTGAGTCCAAGTGCTTATTTCCATTGTGTTCATTAGTCATCAGTCCCATGACTTTAAATTAGAGAGAACCTTTGAGACTGAAGGTACCAGATTATTCATGCCTTTGGTGTGGGATGCCTTGGAAATATATGTAGTTATTAACAAATAGGGGCTGAAGTAGAAAGCATAAATTAGTCTGTAGCAAACACCTATGATGGCAGTTAAAGAAATTTAATGCCGTAAGGTATTTGAGGCACGGGTACTCTTTACTCACTTCATCAACCCTAACTTCCTGAAGAATCTGTTACTTTATCAGTATCTAGAACAGTGGTTCCCAAATTTTTCTCTGCCAGAGCACACCTTGATACCTTTTAATTATTTTGAGGCACACCACCATATAGTCTCCAAATGAACTCATGGATATTCATGAGCCAACTCAACTCTTCAAATAGTTTTTCAAGAAATTCCGTGGCACACCTGCCCAGGCCTGACGGCACACCCGTGTGCCATGGCACATCGGTTGGGAAACACTGATCTAGAATGACTAAGGCCCTCATCCTGCATTAAGCTTCACCCAGACAGAAGTCAGTGTCAACACTCAACCCCACTGAAGTCAATGATGTTCCAGGCAGATCCAGGCTTTTGCTCACGTCTAGCTCTATTGCAGGATTGGGGCACAAAGCAGTCAAATGAGTTCACAGAATCTGCCCGTGCAGCAGGAGAAAAGGCTATTAGAGTCAGAAAGCCGGCCCGCAGCGCATTTAAAAAGCACCCCAAAACCTAACTGACTTATCTGAATGTATATGTGATTGATTGATTGCTAGTGATAGGTTCAAGAAACGTTAGTAGTAGAAATCTGTCATTTCAGAATGCAGCAAACTCTGTGAGAGCCAGATTACAACTGCAATGAGCAGATTCTCAACTGGTAAATTGTTATGGATTCCATATACTTTAGGAAGTAGCTTCTCCTGCTAATATCCCCTGTAGTTGGCTTCAGCCGTGGCATTTTTAGTTTGCTTAGGTTTCCGACGACTACAAAAAGACATGCTTTGAGTTAATTTTGAAACATCCGTTGTTATTGACTGTATCACCTTGCTTTCTGTAATCTTGACAAATTGGAGCCACTGAATTCCGTTTACTTCCAGCACACATTCCCTTTGGCTTCAGGAATCCATACTGGCAAATGGAAATTAACTTCAGAACTGCAGGAATGTACATTTTTGTGTCAACCTTCTTGTAATATTGTCTGTCTTGGTTACATTATCTTTCTGAACAGCAGATGCTTTTCAAGCAAAAGGCAGGTAAGCACACTCTACACATCTTTGGTATCATAAATAACTAGGGGAACATAAATTGAATTCTGTTCCTGTGTTAAAACCACCAATTTTTCAATGGGAACATGACTAGGCACTGTGTATAAGAAAGCTAATTTCCAGTGATAGGTTCTGGTGACATCTAAAATTGTGCAAGCAAAGCAGAAGTGGTTCATAACATCACCAGAATACAGAGATGAACAAAAACAATTCTATAGGTACATTCATATGGGAGACTTTTTAAAAATAATAAATTCAACAAGGAAAATGACATCAAAAAGAAAACCTTGCTGTTATGATGCACGGTAACTTTTAAAAAGCACTTTGAATAGTTCAGACTCTAACACAGGCTATGATAATTGTATAGTAGTTTAATGCATTTAATTGTATTCTACCTTTTGCGTTAGAGAAGTTCATTGAAGCTGTGCTTGAAAATCAAAACAAATGTACTCTACATACTTTATTTAATTGCTCCACCTATTCCCCCTGACAGGGTCTATGATCTGAAGAGCATCAAATGTAGTGAAGCTAAAGTATCTAAAACTGCCTCTTTTACTCTGTTGCATACATTTGACATTCTTTTTACTTGCTAAGGAGCAAGGGGGGGATCCAAGCTGATATCTAGCAATTGCTTTTTAATCCATTTTTATATTTTATATTGCCTGTGGGATTCTCTTAATGATGGTTTCTTCTTATTCAGGGACCATTCGAAGCAAATGGACTGTTCGTCTCCTTACTCATGCTAATAATCGAGTAGGTGGCAAGAGACCCTTCTTTAACCTCATCATTTCACTGTTCCTGCACTCTGATTTATCTGCGACCACAGCAGTAAAATCAGCTTCTAAGCACTTAACTTACCCATAGTACAACACATGGGTAAAGAGGGGATGAACGGTGCTTTTACTGCCTTCCAGAACTGAAGAGTTAGTGTTTTGCCATGCTAATGTTCTGTCATGGCAGACAAACACTCCAGATATGATCCTGTGAACTAGGAGTGGTTTATTCCTATACTGACCCTGAATCTTAGCAAACATTCCACCTTGCATACTTCAGCTACTTACTGCATTTCCACTTAGCTTCAGGGTTGTTATCCTGGACTGAAATTTATTATAGGCCTTTCAGAACTGGATTTACATTTTAAAATTAAAGGTCAGTTTTTCAGAGCTACCTATGGACTTGGTGCCTAATTCTCATGTATTTTAAATATTCAGATTATTAATTAATTGAAAAACCTTGGTCTATATTTTCACCTGAAAAGATAAATACTATTCACCTTCCCCCAAAAAGCATTTGATTGTAGGTGTGCATGCTGCTACTTGGATTGTAAAAAGAGAGCCTGTACCTCGAAGATCAGGTGATTCACTGCAAACAAATCTGTGAGAGTTTGCAGTTTGTACTAGTTTGCAGGTAGACTTGAGGGGTTTCATTCTAATAATGTTTGCTAGTCTGTGACTTTATCATGGAAATAACATTACCTAGTGCTGCAGTTCATGTGTATGTTACTGTAATAGAATGAAATGTTGAGTGATGTTGCTACCATGTGCTTCTAACATTCTAAGCAAATCCATATAAAATGTGTGGCTCTGGTCTGTATTTATCTCTGGACCAAAAGAGATTACCTCTGGTTGCCCTGGAAGAAGTTAGAGCAGCTCTAAGGCACTTGCAAAATAGCCAGGATATGCCTGGGCTTATATGATGTATACCCATCTACAGGTATGTTGATCATATTAAGAATTTCTGGTAACCCATGAGTACTCAAAATTCTGGACCCTTAAAATTCCTTCTGTCCTGGAGAAAGGCAGGTTTTATTGGTATGTGTGCATATGTTTTACAGGATCTCAGTGTTTTTCAATGGGATTCATCCTGAAATGCAAACCCTCTGAAGGACAAGTGGAATCTTAAGATCCAGGGCCTGTACAATGATTTCTGATTTTTTTCACTATGGAGAAAATAGCATATGAATCACTTTCACTTGATAAACCCTGAAAAAGGATTGACCTGTACTAAAATCCAGGCAAGTCACTGGGATCTCACTTTACACCACATCCTTGCCCAGATCCCACAAACTGCTGAGCTCCACGGGTGAGGTTCTGTGTGCCCTAAAATCTAAAGTCATTGGGAAATGAGAGTGCTCAATACCTTGCAGAATTGGTCCTATGGTTGGAACAGAAATTTCTGATCTTTCCTGTTCAAAAAATCTGATTCCAGGACATTCTAAACAGCACAGGCCACTGGGCTTCAAATTTCTCATTAAAAACATTTTTTTTTTTGGTTTAGATAAGATGAGAACTTAGAAAAAAAATCAAAACTTGAAATAAGAGAAGTTTGCTGGGAGCTCTTCCCGTGAGCCCAGAGCAAGGATAATTCAAAGCGGCACCTTTTAACTGCTGACCATTTTTTTAATTATTAAGAAAAGTTTGGTTTAAAAAGATAAACAGCGTTTCTTGGTGCTATAGGCATTCTGTTTGGTTTTTTTTTTTTTTTAAATATCCCTAGAAATCTTTTTCTTCACTAACTACAGTAGGTCAGAATATAGAGCTGTGAGTTGTCTAGCTTTTGTCTATGATTTAAAATATGCTTAGCTGGATTTTCTAAAACATGCTGTTCTGAAATGACTTGCAGGATTTAATTGGGAATTTCTGTACACACAATTAAAGCAATCATGCCCTTTCAGCGACTCCCAGGCTTGGTGCCCTTTTATTAATAAGGTAGATGAGCTTTCTTTGCTTATTGCTTGCATGTCTCTTATTATAAAAACAAACAGTTCTCTCTGAATAAGTTTTAGATATTTACAGCTTCCATTTCTCTTTGCTATCCCTCCAGTCCCTGACTATTCAACACGCCTACAATATCGGAATACTACCATCTAGTTGCTTATTATAGATATACAAAGCAAATGTATTTTTATTTCTCTGTTTTGATGACAATTTAAGTTAAAAGAGAGATGCAAATAAACCTGAGACACAAGAGATTCGATTACATTTTTATCATTAGTATCATGAAGATTTTCTCACACCTTGGAATCCGATGTGTAGGAAGATCCTAATTACAATTAACTATGATATTGTTTGTTGTTGTTTTAAGGTGACTTTTTGTTTTGTCTACAATGCTGCAACAACCTAAATTGTGTACTGATAAGGCAAAAAAGATACTAATTAGATTTTAATTTCATTGGAACTGTATAGTGATTGCTGCAAAAAATTTTCACTTGCCTTATGAACTAAATAGTGTTCTAGCAGTATTGCCTAGTTGAGTGTAGGGGATACTTTTAAATATTCATTCCTGTTCTCTTGTGTTGCCAAAGCGAAACAGGTACATTTATTTGCAAATAGAAAAGTTGGCTGAGTTAAATTCAAGATAAGGACTCTTCCTAGAACTTATATTTATGTGCAGTTTTTATTTTTGTGGCATATAACAAGAAATGCTGCTTCATGAAGTCATGGAATGAGCTAGTACCTTTCCGTGATTTGCCTACTGAGAGTTGAATGTGTTGCAATTCAAGCTTTGGAAGCTTCGTTCTGAATTTTGTATCTCTCAACATCAGTGGATTGTCATAGAGCAATTTTGTTTTGGTGTAATTAATGTGTAACCTTTGGAATAGTTAAGTGTTACATGTTTGGTGTTTTATTGTCTGATTTGAAACATTCATTTATAGATTTTAAGTCTTGGAGGGATCTTTATGATCATCTAGCCTGACCACTGGCATAACACAGGCCATAAAACCTCAACCATTAATTTCTGCATCAAGCCCATAACTTCTGTTTGCGCTATTGCATATCTTAGAGAGCAATCTAGGCCTTGTCTACACTACAAAGATAAACCAACCTATGTTAGGTTCACTTACAACCACCACATCAATTACTGCAGTGGCTGATGTTCATATTATCCTCCTTGGGTCAGTGGTGCACATTCTCACCTGGAGCGCTTCCACCAACCTAAAAGGGGCAGTGTGAGGAGCTGAGAGCCCACTTGCCCCACAGTCTCCCGGCAAGCTGCCCCCCCACTCCTCAACGGCTTCTCACCTCCCTCTTTTCACCTTCCTCCCCCCACAGGAGCCAGGCAGCCTTGTCAATTGACTCGGTTTTCCAGGGAACCAGGGGACAGCTGGGCTCTAGCTCCCTGGCTTTCTCATCAATTTCACTGTTCCAACATGAAATTGACAAGAATGACTGCCAACAGCCGATGTAAGGAAGGCAGTGTCGAGGCTGCGTCACCCTTACTACACCAACATAAGTCCTACATCTCTCATTGGGGTGGATTGGTTATGTCGGCATAGCAGGGGAGTTACATTGGTGGGAGGACCATTTAAATGTGAGCACCTCCACTGTTTTGTTGAAAAAAAGCTGACATGTCAACAAAACTCTGTATTGTAGACCAGCCCCTAGTCTTGACTTAGGACTTGTCTACATGTACAGTGCTGCAGCGGCGCAGCTGCACTGATGCGGCCATGCCACTGTAGTGCTTCGTGAAGACACTACCTATGCTGATGGGAGAGCTTCTCCCGACAGAGTAGGTACTCCACCTCCCCAAGAAGCAGAGAAGCCCTCCTATTGACATAACACTGTCTACATGGGGATTAGATCAGTATAAAGCGTGTGGAAATCCACATCCCTGAGCGACATAGTAATACTAACATAAGTCAGTAGTGTAGATGGAAGCTTTAGACTGCAAGTGATGGAGAATCCCCAGGTAAGTTGTCCCAATGGTTAATTACCCTCACTGAATTTTTTGTTAACTTAAAGAAAAATAATTTGAGTTTTGGGTTCTGAAGCTTTTCTCAAAGGTTTGATTTACTTAAACAATAAGCGACTATTAGACCATTTTGTGTGCAATATGAGGATGCAAAAACCAAGCCAGAAACTAATTAGGATGGTTAGCTGTGTAGCAGTTAATCTGATCATTAGTTGAGATCCCCCTCATTCATTCCGCAAGTATGAAGTACCCAAAGATGGAGCCAGAGAGAGATTATTCTCCTTCTGGGAGATTTGAATTCATGCAAGCTTCTGAAAACTTGGTCCCTAGTAACCGCTAGAAGCTTCAGATTCATGATTCTTTCTAAAGGTAGACTATTATGGTTGTAAATGTAAAGTCTATCAAAGCAATGTTCATAAATGCATAAATAATACAGTCTCTTGGTTTTAAAAGAAACAAAACACTAGTTGATATCTGAACAAGTGAAAGAGCTGACCTCTAAATCATTCCTTTCCATAGACAAGTGGATGGCTGTTTTAATGGGGTAAGCTCTTTCACAGTGTGGTAAAGTCAGGCCTGACAGCTACAAAAGGGTGCTACCATTTGTAATCCAGGAAGGCCCCGTCCCCCTGAAGGGGAGGAGTCATTGGACCCAGGACACAACAAATTTCATGGGACAAAGAATGAAAAAAGGAGCAGGCGTGAGGATCACAGGGTCCAACGAAGGGAACCAGAATGAGACACTGAGCAAAGAACCTTGGACAGCTCCCACTGCTCCTGGAAGGTGTCAAGGAAGCCAGCGGATGCTGCCCAGAGGAACTCTGCCCGGAGGGCAGGTATGTCAGCCCTAAAAGGCTAAAGTCCCTTTTCCCTGCAGGCAGGTGGAAGGTTACTGCAGAGCAATTAGAGGCACCTGAGCCTAGTCAAAGGCTACTCCAGGCCTACTAAAAGCCCGCCTCTTTTAGAGATTTGCGGTAGGGGGGCAGAGAGAGCCTGTATGTACAGGCCTGTACAGCCTTACTGTATGTAATAAAGACTGTAAAGGTCATCTGTTGACTACAACACATTTTTAAGCAATGATTAATTGGTTGCTTTCTGGAATCATTAAGTAGTTATTTAAACGAGTTGCAGTACCTAGTTCAAATCTATTTCCTACTGACAAATGATAGGATGTCATTGTTCTCTTATGGGCTCAGTTAAAACTTCCTGTTCTTGGTTGGGTCTCAGGATAAATGTGAAGATGCCATTGCAACTGGGTGGCTGAAACAGCCAAGTGACTGCCGCACCAAATGTGGGCCCATATCTTGCCACAGTAAAGGCAGATCCAAGGCCACTCAAGAATTTGAACTATGTGGGCTAGGCCTTGATTGGGCATTATCTGGATAAAGGCGCATGTGTGTGAAAGTGACAAGCAGGACAGAGAGACCAAAGCAGTAAGAGAGCCAATCAGATAGTAACAGAAGTGCTGGGAATGTGATCCTGAAACCAGGTCTACATGTACCTGAGAATTTGGTGGCAGTTGCGTAACTCCCGTCGACTTCTTAACTTCCATTGTGTGTGGCGTCTTCACTGCATTGCCCCGATGGGAAATGCATTCCCATCGACGCAGCAGTATACTACTTGGGGAGGGTAGGTAGTTTTAGTGTGTCGACTTCCTGATCGATCGAGTGGGTCTTTACTGACTGCTCAATCAATCCAGGAAGATCAATCTGATGGTGGCAATTTTGCCACTGTCAGTGTTTTACATAGCCCGAGAGAAAATGAGAGAGAGAGAGCTTTAAGGCGCACAGATGGCTAGCTGATTTGGAACAGCAGGTCGGGAACAGCAAGTAAATGAATTGTCTTCTGCGGTTTGAGTCCTACTGTGTTCAAAGCAACAAGACTTTGTAAATAAACAAGATTGTATCAAAGAAATATCTGACATCATCACCAGTTTCTCCTCCTAATTGGAACAAGCCAAAATATTGCTTCTCCACCCTTTTGGGCTCAGGACTCATTTGCAGATGTTTAAGGCCTGGCGTGACCCAGTAAATAGTCTGGGGTAGAGGCCCACAGTTGGTTTTGGTCGGATCCTGCCCGGTACTCACCAACAGAGATGGCTCCTGCAATTCCTATGCTGTGAGGCTGGCTGGGGTTGGCTCTCCACGCCAGGCGTTGCAACCTCCAGGGTTGCAGCATTGCTCAGGTTTGGCCCCACCCACTTGACTGGACCAAATTTATCTGAATGGAGTTGTGACCTGGCTCATGGTGTTGCACTGCCACTCACCCAAATTTGGCCTACACAGACTCCTATCATCATGACAGCTGGACCAAACCTGAGTGGCGCTGGGACCCCAGAGGTTGCAGTGCCTGGAGCACGGAGTGGGGCCAGCCAGTCCTGAGGGACAGGAGCTACAGGAGGTGCCACACTTATTTCTCTATCTGACAGAACCACAGACGTGACAATAGTCTGGCCAGGTAGTCTTTAGTTTCCATTTTTAAGAGAACACATCACTCAGGAAAGATAACTGATTGACAGTTCGCTAGAGGGAAATACTTATTTATGACATATGTGTTTCCACATTGTCTTTCGAGAAATCAAACCATCAAAGATGGCTGCCACTATGCTTTTGCCCCAGATTCTGAATGAGGTATCAGTTATTTTCCGATAAAGTTGCACCTATGTTAATGTGAATGATCAACGCGATTTGCCAGCAATGCAACTGGTATTACTTGCTAACTTAAGTATTAGTATATTTTAGACATTAAGAGAAAAAAATTTAGAAAAGACACTCATCGTGGCTATCACAAGTCCTATTCTTTCTCTGAACATCTTCAAAAGAGAGAGAGTTTTCAAAATGGCCTGCTCTTCATTCTCCAATACAGCTCACTCTTGCTCAGTCACCATTACCTGGGCTCCTGAATTTCTTGTTTTATGTTTTTTTGTTTTTTTTTAAAGTAGTGTTTATATCATTGGATCAATGCTTAAACACATGCTGGCCACAACAAGCCCCTCAAACTGATTATATCATGACTTTTTTTCTATCTGAAATTTGCTTGCCATAGCAACTAAAAGTGATCAGTTTGTGTAGCGCCCATTCTGGTGCTGATGTTTATGCAAAATTCCGAACTAAAAAGGTGGCAGTAGATGTTTGGTGGTTGAATTTCTAAAATTTGAACTGGGATTTTTGGGACAGATGATCAGCTGGTGGAAATCAGCATATCTCTACAAAAAGCCAATGTGACACCACTTGAAGAATAGACATACTTTTTTTGTTGTAATTGAATCTGGCACTTCATGATCTCAGTGGTGAAGCAGCAGTTCACTATTCGTTAACATATTCAAGAGTACTGGAGGCCTTGTTCTTAACCCTACATACTACATACTCCCAGTAGAGAATGAAAGTTGTTCCTGAGGGTGTCTGAATGAAAGAAAACAAAAGCATTCCCATAAATCATATCAAACCATCAAACTGTGTAATGAAAGAACCAGGAAAAAACAGCAGTGGGCTTAAAAACAGTAGTTCGCTAAGGTGTCCCATTCCTTTTCTAAGGAAATAAAAATGCCAGGGGGAAAAAAAGAAAAGCAAAAAAAGTCCCTGTCCTTCTGTTCTGTTCTTTGGCAGAGTTTTTTCGGATCCTTCGTAGAGTAAGCTTCCTAATTAGTTTATTTTCTCTAGTCAGTATAGAAAGCAAATCATTATTGAAGTTTTGATGAATTCTGCAGCAAGCTGAGAGCTGGAAATAGAGCTCAGCCAATGGTGGAAAGAAATGTTTTCGGACATACAAAAACAGGAATTGACAGACTGGATCAGATCGGTGGTTCATCTAGTCCAGTACCCTGGCTCAACTCAGACCACCTTGATCCAGTCCAGCTCTTTTTCAGACTGATGAAGACCCAGATCACATGCTTCCCTACAGAGCTCATTAGGCTGCAAGCAGTACCAGGAAACCCCTTCCGGCTTAAAGCGAGAACTTCTAACTTCGACACAGTTTTCAATACAGCACATACTCCATCAGGTTCCGGGCTAGGCTAGCTTCCAGTCCGATATTAATAAGGGATGTGCACTGAAGTCAGTGGTTGTAAGCCAGTGTAAGGGAAAGGCTCCTTTGAGCAAGTCTGCAAAATGCTGGGTAAAAAGAGAACTGGGCAACATGTATTGTTGGCCTTTGAAAAAGCCTTTGACAAGGTTCCCCACAAGGGACTACTATGGAAACCAAGTACCCCTAGGATGAGAGGTTAGGTACCGCCCTGAAGCAGAAACTGGCTAAGAAAGGGGGGACAAAGAGTAGGAAAAAATTCTCGATATCACAAAGGGTTAACAGTGGGGTACCCCAAGTTTCTGTATCTATTGTACCTCTATGGCCTCTGATATTGGAGTTGAGTACCTCACAATTTTTAATGTATTTATCCTCTCAACAGCATGGTGAGGAAGGGCAGGGCTTTTATCCCCATTTCACAGATGGCGAGCTGAGAGAATAAGGCCCAGATTTTTTTAATGTATTCAGGTATTTATTTTAAAGGTATTTAAAGATATATTGGGCCCATAGACTTATAAAAATCGTATTTTGGTTCCTAAATCAGTGAGGTATCGCAATGCTGAGTGCAGCAGCTCCTTTAAGAATCCAGACCTGTGGGAATTACAGGAGGTCACACAGGATGTCCGTGATGGAGCAGGTTTTGAACACAGGTCTATCAAGTGCTTGATGTGTGCCCTAACTACTGGACCATTTCTTCCTCTCCAGGCCCCTGTTTAATGCATTTATTAATGAACTGGAAAAGGAGACTCCAACTGCAGATGACATAAAGTTATTGAGGTAAGTGAAGTTTCAAGAAGATTGTTAGGAACTTCAAGGGAAAATTCACTTTGATAGATGAATGGGTAGCACAGCAGTAAATAACATTTGAAATTCACTGATGACAAATATAAGCTAGTGTTCATTGGTGTAAATAACTTCAACCACTCAGATGCCACACTGGGTTCTACATTAAATGGCAGGATGTGGGTGTTGCAAGAGCCAGTTCAATGCAACTCCTGCCCAGTGTTTAGGAGCAACTCAAAAGCAAACAAAGCATAAAGGTGCATTAGGAGTGGGATGAATACACTGCAGTTCTGACTGAATCCAAATGAATGCATTCAAAATAGAGTTGCATAAAGAACATTTCCCCTGTATAATTTAACCTGAATAATGAGAGGCTGCTGTTGCTGTAAACCAGCTAGAAGGCTGGTAAATAATCGATAAGAATGTGTTTGCTTTACTCTCAAGAAGGGACACAATTTTAAAAGGAGAGTTAGACATCCTGTCTATGCAGGGGGAAAAATGTAAACGGAAGCCTCTTTAAATCAAACAGAAAGTCCAGCCCTTTCACTGGCATAGTTTGGCATAGTTCCTTTCACTTCAAGGAAGCTCCTCCCTTTTCTATTACTTGAGCACCTGGAATATTTTACTGCCAGTTTTAGCCCTGGAGTTTGCAGATGCCGCCTCCGTTGGTTTCAGTGAACTAGTAGCTGCACATGGCGTTAGGGAAAGCAGTGTGGATGGAACACTGGTCTGGGACTCAAAGAGCTGTCACTGGCCTCCCGGGCAGTTACCTTTTCCTGTGCCTCATTTACCCCAGTGCTAAGTGGGGATAATGACACCGCTCTCCTTTGTAAAGTGTTTTGAGGCCTACTGATAAAAAGCAGTGCATAAGAGCTAGGTAACATTACTATTATTCAATAGAATGGTCAAATTTGGCACAGTCTTTCTAGCTGTATCTAGTGAGGCTTCCCTGGGTAGCTGTTCTCCCACATCTCTCAGTTATAGTCTTCCAATCCAGCTGTAACACCTGGAGGTTAGCACTGTTGGGGCTGGCAGGACAATGAACAAGTCTTTTTAGTGGGAAGGGATAAAAGCTGGGCATCTGATCCCTAGGGAAATGGAACTAGTTAATTTTTTCTTGGAGAAACTCTCTTGCTGAGTCAAACCTGTTCTGTCTTAGAGCATTCAAACTGAACAATAAATATAAAAGCAAGTTATGATGGGTGCAGCCCAAAACAGTCTGCTACGTGGACCAGTCAATCTGGATATTGCCATGAGATCGGTTTAATTATGTAAAACGTGCCACCCTGATATAGTATGGTTGTTAAATGACCAATATTAACAGGGAAATGAGATCAGTCTTTAAAAGTTATTGACTGAAAACAGCAATTCAATTAATGTTTTTGTGCTTCTGGAAAGAGTTCCTTGGTTTAGACAGAAAGTGAATGGATTTGTTTTTACCTCAGGACTTCAGATAAAGACAAGAAACAGTAAACAAGCTTGAATCAGATTTGATTAAATACAGACTAAACAAACGACTGCAGCTCATAGTTTAACAGGCAGAAATTGCTCTACCATTTAATAATAATAATTAAAAATAATCCCTGGAAGCCAAAACAGATAAATATGCAAAACAGCTCTGAAACATAGACTGATTTTATCATAGAGTTCCCCCAGGACTATTAGTGTAGGTAAATGCCAAGTAATGGTTCTTTGTATGGAAAAAGGCATATGAACTAAACTAAACCATGAACTAAACCATGGGCAGATTACAAGTGTTTTGGGTTTTATTTATTGTATGTGCTTGTCTGGTGCCCATCACCATAATACATAAGTGACTCACAATCTTTAATGCATTTTTGCTCACAATGCCTGTGTGGTTGGTGAAGTGCTAATATCCCCTTTCGCAGATGGGAAATTGAGACACAGAGAAATTAAATGATTTGTGCAGGGTCACAGAGGAAGTCTCTGGCAGAGCAGAATATTGAAGTTGGATTTTCTGAGTCCCTGCTTAGTCTCCTAACCACTGGACCCTGACCCTTCCTTCCGTGCTTTTAATTTTACACAGAATAGTTTGCACAACTCTAAGCTCAGTTTGGTTTTTGCACTTGAGAATCGCAAGGACTGGATGAATCATGCGTTATTAATGATATCTGGAGTCACTGGTTTGAATTCTAACCAGGTGAGTTATACAGAAAGGCTCTTGCCTTCCTTGTTATGGCAATTCCATGATGAAATAAATTGAGCTTAGTCCAGTTTCTGGGGGCAAGGCATCCAAACAAGCAACAACACAATGGACTCCTGTTTTGGCAATCTCAGTAGAAAGGCCAGTGATTCAAAGGGCATGGAAACCATCTCTCCTGCCATGGAGTATCCATCTAGGACAGAGTCAAGACATAGTGAAGAGTTGAGGTGAAGCTTTCACTATTATTGCCCGTGCTGTCCTTGCTTTGTAGACAGACTAATTATTTCAATTTCTTGTGTTGATAATCTTTAATTCATTTTATTATTTGAAGGGGGGGAACAAAGGGACACTTTGGAAATAGTTAAGAAACAAGACAAGGTGGGGCCTTATGTGCCAAGCTTCAGATTGGGGAGAAACTTTAAAATGAGTTAATATACTTTAAGCCCCCTGATAACAAAGCTTTTAATGAAACCCCTAGTATGTAATTATAGCAGCAGAGAGAAATTCTTGCAGGATCATGTGATCTGCAAAGATCTCCAATATTGAGAGAACCCCATTTCACCTATTTTCCTTGCCGAGCATGTCAATGGTGAGCCCTCAGTTAAAAAATATAAATACCTAACTAACATGCTGCTGGTGCTTTAAGGAGGCCAGTGTTGTGAGAACAAACGTCTCTGGAAAATCTACAAGTATTCTCTATGATTCAGATGATAAAAGACCATCCAAGTCTTTATCCAGATGGATAAAATTCACTATGTGAGAAGCATGTAAATCAAGATGTTACTCTATCTTCATTGCTGACTCTTAGATTTAGAAGACACAAGATCGAAATCGTAACCACCCTGAACTTAGTGTTCAACATTCAGAGGCAAATTTGGCAGCTAGCAAAGGCGCCCCCAGAAATTTCTCACCTGGTACGCACAAAACTCGCAACCCCTCTTCCAGCCAACTTCCCTGTGCGGCACTCACTGCAGCTCCCCTCCCTGTACTTGTAGCAAGTCCAGCACTGAGTGAGCCTTGCAGACGGAGCAGTGGGGACGCGGACTGCTGGAAGGGGGGTGCGGCTGGGCAGGCCGCCAGGAGGGAGCTCTAGTGCTGGAGCTCGCCCCACAGCAGCTAGAAGGACTCGCTCTGGCTGCCTTGCTTCTCGCCCTGCGGCCCCTCCATCATGGGAGGGCAATCGGCAAAGTGAAAACTGAGTGAGTGTTTTTGCGAGCTGGCATACACTGGTTGCAGTGCCATTCGGGTTTGGCCCCGCAGCTTCTCCGTCATGACAGAGGGGTGATGGGCCCAAACCTGAGCAGCCAGTGGGGTGTCCAGCACGCCTGCTCTTTCCTGCTGCTATGGGGCCGGTTCCTACACCAGAGCTCAGGTTGGGGATCCCCAACCCCATGAATTGGGCTCTGGCTGGGAAAGCCCCGCACTGATGACTGGGGAACCCTGCCCATGATATGGAACACGTACAGCTGCAGGTATCACCAGTAGTTAGAATCTGTGTCTAATCAAGGCACGTTTAATAGCTCTTTCTTCTGAACACTTATGTCTCTCCTCACTATGTCTAAAATGCCATCACTTATTTCTGCAGCCACAGGCCTAGCATTCTCTGGGTACGCAAAACCATAAGGACTGGCACATCAAGCCTTAGCCGTATATAATTGACTTTATGCTCTCATTCCTGAAGCTTTGGTAACTCACATACAAGTAGTCACGTCTCCTGTTTCATAGCAGAAATGAGTTTGCGCATGCCAAATGGAAAACTTAGAGACCTGTGTGACCTTCTCTCAATTTAAAAGGTTCTGCCCCTCTTTTCCCCTCACTATAACACTCCTTTCTACCTAGCCTGTAGTAGTATCTGAGTACCTCATAGTTTTTCATGTATTTATCCTCAGTACACTCCTGGGCGTCCAGGCCCATGACTTGTGCCTTAACCACTAGACCAACCTGGAGAAGCCAAACTGCTTCTCAGTTTCTTCCCACTCTCCTATCTTGTTGCATTATAGCTATTCTGTGTTTACCTTCAATACACACAAACTGGATAGTATTAACTCTGATATGGAAAGTTCTCTTCTACTATAATTTCTCAGACTTTAGGGAAATCTGCCCGGCCCTTTACAGTGATATAATTTATTTTCAGGCCATGGGGTGGGGGGAACAATCAAACAAACAAAAAGCAGGCTGGCCAGGTGTTCAGAACAGCAGTAATAAGGTGTAGGTGGATCTGGTATTGTAATTAGTAGCTAATCAAAAGTTGATTTCACTTAACTTAATATTCTCAGCAAGGGCATCTCCCACTACACAGCAGCTGGGCCAATAAAGTTGGAGAAACTTCCTTGGCAAAACTTGAATAACATTTTTCTCTGTCGTTCTCTGCAATTGCAAGCTCGCAGTTTGAAAAGCACTTGGTGAAATTTCCTTTCCTTTAGGAATATGTACATGATTTTTACCTCTCATTTCTCTGGGCGATGATGATTTTTTGTATGCTGCCATATAGTCTGAAACAGATTATTTGTAACTGGAATTGTTTTCGTTGTCAAGCTATTACTAAATACCATTAAAATGCAGAAACCAGAAAGAGCACCATGCAGCAACAGCTGACATATAAATACTGCTTGTTTGTTCAGCAGCCTATTGCTTGGATGCTATTGTAAACAGTATATACCACTGCAATAAGACCAAACATTGTAATGAAAACTGCTTTCAGTTGCCACCTCTTACACAGGAGGATGGGAAAGCTTTTTCAGCCATTTCCACTGAGGCTTAAAGGCAGGACTGATGATAAAAAATTAATGGCAAATTGCTAATTTCTTAACTTTTGCTGCTAACAAACCATCCATCCAGACTCTTTATTCCTTTATATTCCTGCTAATAGCCTTGTAATTTTTTTCACATCTCCTAGACAAGATATCCTACCCAGTGATCTCCGTGCAAAGCTGTGCCAAACAAAAGGGTAAAATGATCTATTACCTCGGCTGAAGGCCAGTGGCACAAAGCACTCGTTGGATGTACATGAATGGAAGTAGGTCTCAAAGCTGGACATAATGGCATCTCCCACCTGGGTTCTAAAAATATTTTGGACCCTGAATATTTGACTCGAGGTGTCAAGGCATCAAATGGTGCTGGGCAAAGCATCAAATGGTCCCTTGTTTACCTTGTGGTACTGTGGAGTGGATATTTTGGGCCATCTGCTTCACATGGTGTGCTGCAGGCAGGAGCTAGAAGAATGGACGGGGACACGTGTGGCTGCAGCAGAGGTAAGTGCTTTATGAGTAATAACCTGAAAGTGGCAAAAGTAAGCAGTACTATTCCTGGGTGTAATGAGACCTGCATTAGCTGTATTAGTGCTTTCCAGCACATCATCCCTTTTTAGCTTGAGAAACACCCAGGGCCTAGTTTCATTGATACTAAAGCCATTTATGCTGCTCTGACACAGTAAAGTGACCTTAAAGTGGGCATAAATTACATCTACACTCACTCTGTATCCCCTATCTACTGCCAGAGCCTGAGGCTATTTATAATCACAGTTTCTGGTGTACATTAATATCAAAAAGCCCAATGAGACCTACACTTTTAATTACATCTAGGAAAATGAGATAGCCACGTGAATCGCAGTGCCTGTTGAAAGGAATATTCTGTCTCTTATTCATCTCTTTCTCTTAATGTTCTGTGCTCTGCTCTGGATCTTCATTTTTGTCTTGTCTTTGACTCCAGCTTAGTACTTTGCTCCTCTTCCTTCTCCTTGACCTTACTCCCTTTTGCCCTTAGTTTTCACCTTTTTTCCTCCTCCTTAACGTTCAGTCTTGTCTTCCTTTCTCTTTGGCTCTCGATTTAACTTTTCCCCTCTTCATCTTGATTTTGTTTTTCTTTTCCTGCCTTTCCGAGTTCAAGACCCACTCAAGTTGCTGGTTCACCAGTCAGAATTTCTTCATCAAAGTGACCACTTGGATCATTTTCTTCTGCATCAGTCAGTCTACCAACAATACAATTTGTGGATGGCAGCTCTAATGCTTTCAGTACAGCCGGAACCTTGTATCATGAAGTACTGGGGTCTTTGGAAAGGAAGCTCTTTCTTCTCTTGGCTTCAATGACAGATTCTCTGAACTCTGCAGTGAGCTGTAGGGTTTAAATGTAGAGTGGGGCCACGCTTTTTGTTGGGAGATTCCACATTGTGTCCAGCTGATGAGCTAATTTAGCAAACTTTTAATTCAAATTTCCAGCAGATTTTAAAGACCAAATGTGGGTGCCCACCACACAGGTCCTACAAATACATTAGGTCCCTCATTTCATTAATTAATCCCCCACACTGAAGTCATGACAAAATTTTCTTGCCATTTTTAAACCTCTAACATTGTCACACAAAGAAACAAGGCTTCAGTTATGGGAAACTAGAGTAGAGAATGAACCTATAGCCTGTGCACTATGGCTCCAACCAGTCAAGCATCTACCATGCATTGCAAATCAGCCCTGGACTATATAGCATGGCCTTAAATCAATTCCACACTGGAGTTGACTGGTCTAGAGATATGCTGATCAAGTGCTGCTACATCACTGACCCCAATACCTGTGACTGCAGCAGAGAGCCTCAAAAAATGAAGTATCTCCTGTGATGCCAGCTGTTTGAGCACAAATGCTCTTCCAGTGACCTGGTGGAGTGCAATGATTGGGCAATCACATGTGCATAGATGTGGTGGGAAGCAGCATGGGGCCATGACAAGATGATCCCGTACATCAATCATCTGTGAATGTTACACCAATTCACTGCACACCCTCTCTCCCACTCTAATCATCTCATCCCCTGGCTCAGTTAGTTAATTATCTCCTCTAGCAATTCCATCCTTCCACCAGTCCATTACCAACCCCTGTTCTATCAATCCTCCCCTATTCCATTAGGAGTCCTCTCCCTCTCTGAATATCTCACGCTCTCACAGAGTGGGCTGGGATGATGAGTGCTTCTCCTTAGCGCTCTCCTTCTTCTGTCCCTTGGCTCCTCCCCTAACTGGCTTTTGGGGTCTCTCATTGGAGGAGATGAAAGGTACTGAGGGTGAGGAGGGCATCCTTTAGCTGATGAGACCATATTTGCTTCACATTGGTGAAGTCTTTGTGGTGGGGGTGAGGATGAGATGGGAAGGAGAAAACAGTGGAAGAGGTGTGGTCGGTGAATCCATAGGGAGGGACTGCAGAGTTCCCAGCTGCCGCTCAACTCCTGCATGGTTGGCATAGCAATGGACAGCCTCTCAGTTCCAGTCCACCAGAATGGGCTGAGGATTCCTTTCCCACCCAAACTGTCTTAGGAGGGCTTAGCAAGGTGTGTCTACAAACTTCTGTTATGTTTATCGTATGCAAACAGATAAAATAGATACAAAAATAAATACTGTCTCTGGAAGGTTGCATAGTAACACTACTTCAGTTCTTAAAATCCAGAACCTTAACAAAGAAGCCTCACAAATAGAGAGAGAAAGAAAGCAGGCTGCTCCCTAAGGCAGAGAAGCACAACTCGTTCACTTTGCTGTAGGCTGGCTTTTTGCAGACTGACTGTCAATTGCTCAAAGACCCAGATTGCACGCTTCCCTACAGAGCCTCTTAGCCTGCAAGCAGGACCAGGAAACCCCTTATACATTAAAGCAATAGCTTATAATTTTAACACAGTTTTTAATATGCCACACTGTGCTGAAGGGGTGGGGATTTGGCCCTGAGCTAGCAATTTTGCTTTTGAGGTCGCTGCTCTAGCTATAGGCAAACTAGGTAGCTGTCTAGGGTGACGAATTTCTAGACACCTGGGTAGGGTGGCAGATCTGGCCCAACCACCCGTCTGTCATGACCAACATGGTGACCAGGCCAAATCTGCTGCTCTAGGCCTATAAAGAAGGGCACACTGAAGTTTTGCCTAAGATGGCCGATGGTTGTGAGTTTCCTCTGAATAGAGTACAACTTGCTCCACTGAAGCAAAATTGTCTCTGTAGTGGGGACACGTTTTTGTCAAACCCTAAACAGAGACATTCAAATGAAACACAGGGAGCAGGTTTGCTGTCATAACAGGAAAGCAGCTGGAGAGTCATCCTATTGACTATAACAGCCATGTGGCAAGTTCTGTGAAAACCTAGCACACCAACTACCCAGAAATGTACATTCCAGGGGGAATAAAAAAAGAGAGAGTGCTGCTAGAGGAAATGGGAATGTGGTGATTTGCCTTAGAATATATTGTGTGATTGCAGTACCCTGCTGTTGGCACTCTTAGCACATTTATATATTGGAAGACGATGGGGAAAGTAAGTAAAGCATTTCTGAATATTATGCGTGTGAGTGTTCGTATGCGTAATGCACCTGGTAGACCAAAAGTCAGGCGAGGGAAAATGCTATCCTAGCAAATAAAAGCTTGATGGGGTTTGTGAGGTTGACAAATCTGGAGCTGTCTTGTGGAACGCAATCTTGCACTAGTTCTTCTGAATTAGTTGAGGCAGATCTTCCCCCTGATAGTGGAATAAATAGCATTTTATGTAACTTCTTGCTTTGTACTGAAGTGTACTCACAAGGTCATTAACATCAGAGGGCTTACATTTTTGTTGTTGCTTAGCAAAGTATTGGGGGGGGAGTGAATCAGGCTGGGATACTACTTAAATGGTTGGCTCTTCTGTGCAATAGCAACAAATGAGGCACTTTGTTTTTTGCTGTCATCTATACTACTGTTATTGTGACTCTAAATTCAACCTAGTACTGGTGTAGTTCCCAGTACTAAAGAAACATAACCCTTCCAAAAAAAAATAAGTAGTGCACATGAATAATAGAGCAGTAATTATTAATATTCATCAGACATAGAATACAGAAACAAAGTATAGCAGATGATTATGTCCAATATTATTGGTAGGTTATTTCAACTAATATCAGAAAAAGATCTGTTTCAGATGGTTTCAGATTCCCTGCTGGAAATATGTGAAGTATTGAGAAGCCTGCAGGGGAGAGGTGGCACGGTCAGTCGGAGGGATGGGGGAGCTAAGATTCTGTTTAAAACCGTCTTAGTAAGGTGCCATTGGAGAGCCCTTGAAAGAAGGATGTGATAGTGGAAGCAGAAGAGGAGGAAGCAAATTCCATTAGGAATCTCTGGGGAGAAGAGAGTGAAACCACAGTGGGAAGCCATTCACTGGGAACTACAAAGGGGAGGGTCATGACATTTGGAATGCTCCAGGGGATCCAAAATGGAGGAAAAGGGAAGGTGAAGAGTGAGGAACTGAGGTGGGAAAACATGCCCTTAGGATTGTGAGCCAGTTCCAAAGCTCACTGATGTAAGTGGAACTGCTTCCATTGACTTCAATGGTCTGTGTATCAAGTCTTATAATGGTGGGTTAGAAAAGCACTATGGTGATAAGAATGGATGAGTCAAGAAGCTGTCGTGTGAGAGAAGTGGCCATTAGAATCTCTGGGGTTGGAATGTGGCAGTAGTTGGGAGCAGGGTAGCGTAAACTGAAGTCCATTGAAGTCGATGGATAGACTCCCGTTGACATCTGTGGGCATTGGAGTAGGCTCATAAGATGTAGCTTTTAAACATTTATTTACTAAATTGTTTTGAATCCTCCTATGTGATGGATGATGTATTTTATCTACAATGGAAAAGAAACCTATGAAAATTAGAAGACATCTTAAATGAACCTTGCAATGACTAAATATTCATTAGGCTATGCGAGGCAGCATAACAAACAGCAGAGCTGAGAGGACTGTGTTAGGCGATTGTCAGTGTAGGGTTTATAATGATTAGCGAGTTTCGGGGCCAACATCAGACCTTACTTGGAGGAACTGGGAGCAGAGGAACTTTCTGCAGAGAAATTTCTCAGCAGATCACCCAGACTTCTGTGTGTGTGTGCATGTGTGCACACATGTGTGCATGCATCTTATAGACTTTAGAGCCAGAAGGGACCATCCTGATCATTTGGCCTGACCTCCTTCACATCGCAGGCCACAGAACCTCACTCACTCACTCCTGTAATAGACCTCACCACCAACTGAGTTACTAAAGTCCTCAAATCATGGTTTAAAGACTTCAAATTACAGATAATCCACCATTTAAACTAGTTTAAACCCTCAAGTGACCTGTATGCCATGCTGCAGAGGAAGATGAAAAACCCCCATAGTCTCTGGGGAAAATTCTTTTCCATCCCCAAATATGGTAGTCAGATGCTGAGCATGAGGGCAAGACCCACCAGGGAAATATCTGGGACACCTGGGAAATAATTCTCTATAGTATCTTAGAGCCCTCCCCATCTAGTATCTCCTCTCTGGCCGTTCGAGATATTAGCTGCTAGCAATTGCAGATCGGCTACATACCGTTATAGGCACTCTTATCATACTGTACCATCCATAAACTTATCAAGCTCAGTCTTGAAGCCAATTAGGAAAGCCCTTCTGGTTCCCTTGAAAGGTGTTCCAGAACTTCATTCCTCTGTTGATTAGAAACCTTCATCTAATTTTAAGCCTAAACTTGTTGATGGCTAGATTATATCCCTTTGTTCTTGTGATCACATTGGGACTTAACTTAAATAACTCTTCTCCCTCCCTGGTATTTATCCCTCTGATGTATGTATGGAGAGCAATCATATCTCCCCCCAGCCTTTGTTTGGTTAGTCTAAACAGTCCAAGCTCTGAGACTTCTGTCATAACGTAGGTTTTCCTTTCCTCTGATCATCCTAGGAGCTCTTCTCTGCAGTATTCCAGAGGAGGTCTCACCAGTACCTTGTATAATGGTAGTAATTCTTCCCTATCCCTACTGGAAATACCTCGTCTGGTGCATCCTAGGATTGGGTTATCCTTTTTCACGTCCACATCACATGGGTGGCTCATAGGCATCCATTCATCATTCAGTATACCTGGGTCTTTCCCCTCTTCTGTCTCTTCCAACTGATAAATCCCAGTTTATAGAAGAAGTTCTTGTTGTTAGTCCCTAAGACCATGATCTTGCACTTTGCACTATTAAATTTCATCCCATTTCTATTACTTCAGTTTTCAAGGTGATCCAGATCTTTCTGTATGATATTCCAGCCCTCCTCTGTATTTGCAATACCTCCCAACTTTGTGTCATCTGCAAATTTTATTAGCGCACTCCCATTTTTGGTGCCAAGGTCATTAATAAAAATATTAAACAAGATTGGTCCCAAGAGCAATCCCTGTGGAACTCCACTAGTAATCTTCCTCCAGCCTGACAGTTCACCTTTCAGTGTGACCCATTGTAGTCTCCCCTCTAGCCAGTTATTTATCCACCTTTAAATTCTCATATTAATTCCCATCTTCTCCAATTTAACTAATAATTTCCCATGGGGAACTGTACCAAAGGCCTTACAGAAATCCTGGTAAATTAGGTGTACTGCATTTCCTTTCTGGAAAAAAATCCCAGTTATCTTCTCAAAGAAGGAGAGCAGGTTGGTCTTGCACGATCTACCTCTTGTAAAACCATGTTGTATTTTATCCCAATTGCTGTTCACCTCTGTGTCCTTAACTACTTTCTCTTTCAAAATTTGTTCCAAGACCTTGCATGCAATTGAGGTGAAGAAATCAGATCCGTAGTTTTTTGGATATTTTTTTTCCCCTTTCTTAAAAATAGGAACTATATTAGCAATTCTCCAGTCATAGGGTACGACCCCTAAGTTTACACATTCATTAAAAATCCTTGTTATTGGGCTTGCAGTTTCACGTGCCAGTTCCTTTTATATTCTTGGATGGAGCTTATCTGGGCCCCACTGATGTAGTCCCATTAAGAGTTTGACTTCCACCTCAGATGTGGTCATTTCTACTTCCATATCTTCGTTTCCATTATCTCCCCTGCCACTGCCTCACAGCTCTTCATTAGCCTTACTAAGAAATGAGGCCAAGTATTTGTTTAGGGGTTGGGCCGTGCCGAGATAACCTTTAATCTCCACCCTGTCCTCAGTGTTGGTGGTCCCATTTCTTTCTTTCTTTCTTTCTTTCTTTCTTTCTTTCTTTCTTTCTTTCTTATTGATATGGCTATAGATATGTTTATTTACTATTGATTTTAATTTCCTTTACAACATCCAACTCTGGCAGTTCTCACTTAATCCCTACACTTTCTGACCTCCAAGAGTTAGCTTTCTTCTGTCTCAGAGACTTCACTAAAAGAAAGGCAAAGACTGAGAATTGTCATGAGCTCTGTTGTGCTTGGTCACCCAGGAAAAACCGACAGTTCATCAACTGACTGAATGGTTTAGCTAGAATTGAGCAGGCTCTAAAACGGTTGTTGCTCCCCTGCAGTCGTCTTCAGGGATTCATTTTTTAAAACCTATTTTTCTGGTTCTTGTAGAGAATAGCATAGAATAAGAGCTCAGCCTTTTTGCCTGTAATGTCTCCTGATCTAAGACCTGGTCCTGCCTTTGAAGTCAGTGGAAGTTTCACTGTTAATTCAAGTAAAAGCAGGCTAAGGATTAGGATTAATAATTAGTGTGCTGATCAATACCAGACATCGAGATTAAGGAACATGCAAAATTGATGCTTAATTCCATCTTCATGACTAGACTTTTTACATTAAAAACTGCAATAAAAAGAATTAAATAAGTGTGAATAAACAGCTTGTGCTCTCTTTGAAGTTTATGAATGAAATAACTGGTAAAAATCATCAAAGTCTCCTTTAATTAGTTTGTCTTTAAACATGAACCTAAACCAAACCCCAGTTCAGAATATACTAACTATTGGAGGAGAAAAATTCCAGAGGGGTAACCGTGTTAGTCCGTATACAGCAAAAACAACGAGAGTCCTGTAGCACTTTAAAGAGTAACAAATTTCTGCAGATGCATCTGACAAAGTGGGTTGCAGCCCACGAAAGCTTATGCCTGCAGAAATTTGTTAGTCTTTAAAGTGCTACAGGATTCTCATTGTTTTTACTGGAGGAGAGAGTGCTTTGAGACTTTACAGAGCTAGGTCCATATTTTACCAATGGACCATATCTCTATAATGGGACAGACCTCTGGATCCAAACGCGTCCAGTCTACGGGGAGTGGAGATGAAATCAAAACCCAGATTTCTGTCTGAATGTTGAAGATCTGGGCACCAGGATGAACCCTGGATCTGAATACCCCCAAACAACGAGGTGGTGTAGCCCCAGAACCACTCCTGTGAATCCCAACGGTATTTATTTCAATAGGCTTGCTTGCAGCATGAATGGACAGAACAGGAGATACAAAATGTGGGAGGTTCCTTTTGTTAATGTTTGCAGCACATTTACAGGGAAGGCCACATATTTTGTTGTGCCTTTTTGTTAATTAAAAGTTTCTGACAGTGAATTTAGTACGTCAGGGAGTGGTTAAGAACACTGTCTTTATCTCGAGACTGAGCAAGGGAGAGTTTCTCCTGTCTGACTATGCCAATGCAACTCCGTTTTCATCTGCAGCTCCTCTCCCATCCTAGCCTCGCTTAAGCAAAGCCTGCTGGTTGTGCTGAGTGGTGGGACGCTTTCACTAAGTAACCTAGGGTGAGGCCACCAGACTCATTTTGATTTGTGACTCAAAGTAAGATTTTAATGTTGATTCCCCCCCCCCCCAGAAATGGATAACACACACTTTCTGGAACACACCTTCTCAAGGAAATTTTGATGAATCAAATGGCTTTCATCTGAGAACCACGACACCAAAACTACATTTAGTTGTCTTTAACAATTAGTTTGTCCTCATGTGTCCTAGAAGCTTTTATTTTAACTATAATGTAGCATTTGCAATTGGGTTGAGCTATTTGGTTTTTGCAGAATACCAGGTGCACTAAATCAGAATAATTATCCCCATTACATTTATGATTCAGGAGGAGTAATTAGATGTCTAAGGAATAATTTGACAGGAACTCAGCAAAATATAGTATCAGAATTCCAGTGCTCATCTGCAGTGGACAAAGCCAGCCTATAACATCCTTAAAAAGGAAAGCATCTCTGGTTTCTCTATTCACAGGCTGGCAGGCAAAAAAGCAATTTTCAAATCAATACCTTGTTACTGTCAGTGATGTTGCTGCGAATTTAATGGGGAATTAAGCACGCTAATTGAGAAAGGGAAAAACTGCAGAATTTACTTACAAAATGAAGGTTTGAGAGCCTGTGACATGTCACTTAACCTAGAGCTCCTCAGCCAATTGCAGCACGCAGTAGAATCATGGAGATATATTGGTGCAGTCATGAACTCTGCGACTGCTGTTCTCCCAGAGCACCCGTATCGTCCTTTGAAACAGACCTGTTTCAGTCAGTGCAGTGATGGGAAGATGTGCATTTACTTCCCTAGGTATTTCTCTGCTTCTTACTCTGAATGTATTCAGTGCTGCTGTTATACTTGTAGAAGAAGAGACTAGCAGGATCTTATTCAGGGGGACAAGGCAATATGCCACGTTTATTATGAGAGAAACACAATTATGTTAATAGCTCATATCTAGTACCTATACTCCCCCAAATGTTCTGTAGGTCGTCAGGTATAGTTACCAGTCCTGATCGTTGCTTGAGATCGTAGTTTGTTTGTTACTGGTGTTTGCAGCTCATGGTGGCTACCTGACCCGGGAAGCCAAGCACGAGGGAGAGCGGAGACTCTGTCAGGCTGCACCAACGCTCTTTGATGCTATGTAGAACGTTACCCAAAGCTTTACAATCTCACCCATTCTTTTATAGGTTTTAATTTTGATGTGAGTCTGAGTCCTGCTGTGTCATGCTGCCTCAGGGCTCCTGTGTGATCCTTGATCACCAGTCAATTGCAGACATGATTTTCATCTTCTCTTTGTTTTTGTTCTTTTCTTTCTGGGGTGGATCCTCCTCCTTGCTTTTTCAGGGATTTGTCTGCGTTCTTCAGCCATTAAGGTGGTACTTGCATTTCATCAGGACAGGCTGGCATCCGAGACGGATCCCATCACACACACACCCTTCATTCACACATCATGTTCACACGTTGAAATGAAATTACACAGTATATACCTAAAACCAAGTTTCATCAGGAGTACAGAATCCAGTACATTATTCAAGATGGAGCTCCACATTTACAATATGGAATCTTGTGGGACATTGCTTACAATGTAATAGGACAAGCTATTAAACAGAGTTACAGAGTTACTTTAGTTATGACATTAAAGAAGAGACACACAATATTGACTAACGGATACTCTAAAGGCAATTTCTTATGGCTACCATAAAAGAATGAGCTACTTACAAGACATACAGTTTCTATCCATTATAATAATAAAAGCACAAGTGATTTAAACAGTAGAGGGGCAAGTGACTTGGAGACAACTTTGTCAGTGGTAACTAAAAGTAGCAACTTTCTCAGAGAATGCACAAAAGCGGTGGCTCTACCAAGCATCCCTTATATGCGGAGAGCACGATTTTATGACTGAATCAATTAGTGCGGTTTTAGTTGTGTGTTATATAGACAATAAAGACAATTCACTTGTAATATAAATTCAATTCATTTTACCTATCTGTACCCCTACACTGTGTGCTGCAAAACTTTAATAAAAAGTGTCTGAGATGTAACACCTCAGATGGCAATGTGTGTGACATTCCTTGAGTTAAGTACCGTACTCTCCTTCCGCCATCAAAAATAAAATGCCGTCTTTTCCATACTCTTCCCCACATTCATCTCTCTTTCCATCTGGTCTTAGCACCTCTCATGTATGGAATAGCTGGATTTTTTTTTTAAGGATAAGAAAATACCATTTCTATATTGAATTCTGTGGTCCTGTGTTTCATCTAGCTTCAGTAGAGACACTGAGTTTACCTCTTCCAAATATAGAAAAAAAATTATTTCAAAGGGCCTTTTGCATGGCAAATGAGTGGTTTTAATTTTCTTTATGATTTTAATCTGCATGTACAAATTTTGTGTCCATTCCTAAACTATGGGAGATGTTCACCTTTAAAATAGCATTACTATTATTGACACTGATTATTTTAATTTACCCAGCTCCAGTATTGAAATATGGAAGTGCTGCTTCAAAAATACATTAAACAACTTTGCTAGGTGCAAGGATCAGCTAATGTGATACATAAACAACACTTTTCTCAGACACAGGGCTCTTCTGTTTGCTCCAGATTGTTGACCCCATTTCCAAATGTACCTGTAGTAAACAGATAGCGGTACTTTGACTGAGCAGCCCTAATGGCAAGGGTTCATTGGCTTGCGGAGGGATGGTATATTTGGCTTTTAGTAGTTATGACACTGAGCCAGGAAGGGGTTAAGACTAGCAGGCTTAAATGACCCAAATTTCAACCTTTCAGGACACGTTTTAAAGTATTAAAATGGTAATTGGAGCCATTCCTGCTAGTTAGATAGTTAGCTAAGCCATGTTAAATGAACTCAAGTGTTTGAAATGCAAGTTTATTGTTGGAAGTTATTTGATAATGTTTACCTATATCTTGTTTGAGGTTAACAATGTAAATAACCTGCTTTCCTGTCTATTACTATTGTTCTATTGATTTCAGAGATCAAAATGGAGTATTAGCATTTAGATGAACCTTCGTTGTAACTATATCATTGTCTGTATTTCTCACTGAGGTTTAAATAAACTGTGTATTTACTGTTTAATGAGTAATTATGGATGTGTGCTTAGGAAATAGAGGATGTTACTTCAAAGACACAAGTGTTTACCTGTTGTAATAAGGTAATCAGGAAAATAATTGCTGACAAGAGACAATCATAAACCTGCTAAAAGACTACAAAAGAAGCCTTGGACCAAATCCTTTTTATTTTAGGGCTGCGTGGATTTCATCAGGGGAAATTCAAGTTGCCAGTCTAAGATCACAGTTATGAGACGGGTTCACCCTGGTATTTCTTAAAGAAGAAATTATACACACTCTGTACATGGACTATCTAGTCTTCATTTCTTGCTTCACTTCTCTGGACTAGGTTTCTAACAAGGAAGCTCTGAACAAGTAATAAGATGTTTGGGTAATTATCAGAGATTTTTACAAATTATCAGTTTATTTCACCCCTGTGACAAACCTGATCCTAAAAGAATTTTGCAACTCAGTTTATCATCTCTACTTTACTTTGAAACTAATTTATGGAATTTTATTCTCGTGTGTATGCATATGAACCAATATTCTCTCTATCTTTTTAAAAAATATTAGTTCAGTTAATAAGCATTGGCTTTAAGCAAGTATTTGGGTAAGATCTGAAATATTCATTGATGGTCGGTAATGTGCCCGATCCTTTGGAATTGGTAGAACTTTTCTACATATGATGGATAAAGATTTTCAGTAACCTTCATCATGTTTGACTTGGTTGTCTGAGCAGAAGCCAGAGGCCTGGATGGCTTTAAGGGAACTGTGTTTTTGTTTTCTGAATAACCAGTGAGGTGATCAGAAGCTGTTTATTGCTGACTTGGTATATCTTATGAAAGAATTACCACCAATACAGGGGGTCTGCCTGCTCCATTTTTTGCAGTTATGCCCTATTTAAGCGATTTCAGCATGGCTCCCTGTAGGAGGGCATCTCGGCCTGCCCCGGGATTGGGAGCCGAGGGAGGGCCACAGCCAATAGACCAGCGGGAAAGCTTGCCAGGTAAAACTGCCCAGCAACAGGCCGGGATTGGTCCAGCGCGCAGGGCCGCCCGTCAACCCCTCAGGCCGGCCCGGATAGGACCGCTGGGGACGGCCAACCAGGCGCCGAGGCGTGGGACTTCCCCAGGAAGGGGAAGTATAAAAGCTAGGCCCTGGGCTCAGTGGGAGGCAGGCAGTGGTGGGAAGCAGACCTGCCACCCAGGGTTCCTGCTGGGGAAGGGAACGGCTACAACCCCGGGCCGAAGCCCTGCTGCTCCCGGCGTAAACCCCGGGACCGGGACTGGATAGGGCCTCCGAGTGCCGGCGATTGGGACTGGCCGTCGAGACCCCAGAGGGGGCTGACACCCCCCGAACCCCAAGCCTGGCCGGAGGGGCCCGGTCAGTCCCAGTGGGTCCCACCGCCCGAGGCGGGGCTAGACCTTGAGGAGCTGCCGGCCGCTGACCCCCCTGAAGCTGGGGCTGACCTCGAGGAGCTGCCAGAAGCCGGACCCCCCGGCGAACCCCTGGATCTCAAGGAGCTGCCGGACACTGATGACTTGCCCCCGTTGCCACCAACGGACGCCGACGGACTGGTGAGCCAACCGTGGACCGCGCACCCCACCCCCGGGTTGCCTGGGGCCAGCTCCTGGGAGTACGGGGAGGAAGTGGCCCGGGGCAGCCAGACCTAATGGCTCGAGTAGGGGCACAGGCCCCGCAGCGTGTTGCGGCCGGATCCCCGCCGCACCAGTGGTACTAACGGTGCCACTGGTAGGACCCTGGGCTGGGACGCAGTGGAGACAGGTGGGCCTGCGTCCCCCTCCCCCCTCCTCTACCCGCACTTGCCCCAGTGAGAGAGAGAGAGAGAGACTCCTAACCGCCGGCGGGAAGACGCCCGTCTCAGCCTGCCCTGCTGCCCAAGAGATCGGGCGCTTTTAACTCTTTGTTGCCTGCCTGCCCCTGCCAGGGGGCCGGAGCCTAGAGACCGGTCAGGCAACTAATTCCCCTTTGTCGCGGAAGAAACCAAGACCTTCCCCAGTGGCTGGGCCCCGGAGAGGCCACAGCGACTGGTGTGCCATGACCGCCGTCCTACACTCCCCTAGAGGCCAACGCCACAGTAGTAGTAAGCTGTTTTCTACACTTACCCAGTGCAAGGAGTGGCATATGGGTTTTAAAGAAGCCATCTATGTCCTCTAATTCCCTAGTCATTCAATGACCTGTCCATGGGTGGGTGGAACAGGGCCTAATATCCCGCATATAAGAATGCTGTGATATCAGACAGTTAGGACAGAGTGTGAGAAATGAAACAATTGACAACTTAGAATGAAAAGATCTGTAAATGCCTAGAACTTCTGAGCATCTGCTGCTAAAGCAACCATCCAAACTCTGTCTTAGCCAGTTGCAAAATATTTTTTCGCTCTGTGTGTAAATTCACTTATTACTGAGAGAGAATTGCTATCTGAGACCTGATTGAATGGAAGGTGATTACAACGAGGCCTAAAAACAAAGTGCAGGATTTTAACATTGACTTCAATGGGAGCTGAGTTAAGCCAGTGCTGAGTGCTTTAGAAAACCCCATCCCAAATCCTGGAGGCATCAATTCAGAGAAGAGTGATTACAGTGGAGCGGTAGCACCATTATAAATAAGTTTGAGATTAGCTTACTGTTTAACAGCTGATTCTTCAAAGTTCTCTAAAATCTACATTCTTACTCAGACTGTCTTGAAAATTGCTTTGTCTCCCCGGGTATTTGGGCTAGATTTAGTGTCCCAAGTTTGACTAAGGAGTTCCCGGGATACAGCACCACTAAAATCATGGGACATACTTTTTACTGTTCTTATAACTTTTGGGGTGGGGGCTTTGGTCAATATCTAAGACTATGCCACACTGATCCTTCCCAAATGAATAACGCTTGGGATTGATCTCTGCTAGCGTCCTACTTACTCCTTTGGGGAAGCAATATTTCACAAGTTACTCAGGGTAACTTTGGGTCTACAGTGTGGCCAAGCTCATGAGTCACAGAAAGTCCTTCAGGCATAGGCAGCAGCAGGGGTGCTCTGTTGCAAGCCAGCATGTTTGCCGGCAGCCTTACATCACAGTATCTAGGTGGCTCTGGTCCTCTCTATGCTGGTGATTATGCTAGCAAAATGTTGTCGCTCCAGGATGTGAACCCCACTCCGACAAGCGATATAAGTTTTGCCAGCATAAGTGCAAGTATAGCGCGTTATGTCGACATAAAACCACCTAAACTAGCAACAACTGCTCTGCCAGTGATGAGCATCTCCCGCTGCCAGAGTGCTGTCCACACTCGCACTTATGCTGGCAAAATTGATATCGCTCGGGTTGGGTGGGTGTGTTTTTTCACACCCCAGAGCGACAAAGTTTTGCCAGACTAACTGCAAATGTAGACAAGGCGTCAGAGTGACATGCTCTGGCCCTTGAACTGATGTTGCTATTATGTACTATGAGTTTGAATCCCAGCCTTGACAGCTTTCTGATAATGTGTGTTAGTTGTTCTCTATATTCTGTGGCAGGGAGCTTCTTGTGGAAATTTTTCTCTGACCGCAAAGCTTCTGGTTTCCAAAGTGATATTTCAAGGTGCTCTAAAAATCTACATACAAACTCTGATTTCCGTCAGAAGTGCTGGCATGCTCTTCATCCTTTTTCTGGACAACTGGATAGAGTGTGATTAAAGAAAAGCAGCCAGTTGTGCCTCTTGTCAATGTCAACTTGTTCAAAGGGGTAGATGAACATCAGAAAAATGCACCCATACTAAAGAGCTGTATTCTAAGAACTGCAATGAAGTTGACATTGATTAATGCAGTGCCAGGACTGTTATCACTTAAGCCAATAAATATTATGCTTATAAAAAATAAGCGCAGAAAACAAATTCCAACCTTCTATAATAATAATTCTTCCTGTATACACAAACCAAGGGATCACACCATTGATTTCACCCTTCCAAGTGTTGTAATTACTTGGAAAAAAGGAAATATCAAATACTAGAAAATGTCAGTCACATGGCCCTTTAAGCACAGTCATGCAAACATCAAATGATATATCCCTTCCACAAACTTGTATGCTACAAGACTTGGTGGTGCAAACTTGGGGTCATTTTATTAACAGAATACCTAAATGCAGCTTTCCCCAGCTTTTGCCTTTCAGACTTGATGACCACAGTGATCCATCCTACCTATGGTGTCTGAGTTTCTTTTAATTTTCAAAATCCTCTACAATTTTCTTGTGTTGTGAGATTTCTTGAATATTGTTGTGCAACAACAGGAACAGGGGCAGGGGCATACTTCATGAAAAATTGAGGTGACTTGCTCATCTGAGGTTCCTCAGATACAACTTCCCAAATAAGCAGCTGGTTTTAGTTATTCACATTGCTCTAAAACCTGTGTACATAGTGAGATTTTATTGAAAATTGGTATGCTACAACAGGAGTTGAGATAGAGGAAAAAGAAGACTCATGGAGATGACTGGGCAGTTCACACCTCTTTGGGTTATTGTGTCAGGCTGTATTCATCTCCTTAGGGTGTTCTGATTCACTTGAGAACATCCCATTCTAATGAATGGACCACTTCACACCTTTGCAATCTTCCAGTATTGCAAAGTGTGTGCAGAACCTCTTCCCCCAACACTCTCCTCAAAGTGGAAGATGAAGTCTAGGGACTACCTTTCCACTTCCTCTTGCTTCTCTCAGTTGGTAGTTATGCTCCTCACAGCCCATAAATTATCACCTTCTTCTCTCCCTCCTATGGTCCTTCTAGCACTATTGATGTCATGGGGGGTGTCAGGAGGAGGGCAGACGTAACAGTATTACCACACTTGAGTAACAGTGAGGTGGTTGCAGGAAGCCTCTGTATGCTGTCCTCAATCATATCTCCTGTTCCACCACCACCACTTTAAAAAAACAATTCACTGCCCACACGCTTTGTGAATGCAGATTAAGAAAGGCGGTGTCACACAATCCTTCCAGAATGTCCTAAATCTCTATACTTAAACCTTGGGAAAACCAGGAAATACGGAATTACGGTACACACCAGCAAACTGATCAGCAGACATCCAGTGCTTGGATTAGATGTCTTGTAAATCTCTCTAAACACCAGCAATGGAATAGCTCAGAAAGTCTTTCTAATAATTCGTTTCTTCCTTGCGTTAATTCCATCAAATGGGGTCCACTGTACGAGCCCTCTCCCTCCAAAGTGCTCTGTTCAGTGTCATAGCCTCTGTCACATCACATGCCAACATGTCTCCCTTTAGGCCATCCCACCCCTTCTTCTTGGCCTCGGCCTCTCCATCCTTTTCCTTCAGTCTTGATCGGTTGGACTGTTTCACCCCCATAGTTGTCAGGACAGTGCTTTACATGATCAAACTGTGGGACCTTGCAAGTCATCTTTTTTTTGTTTTGTTTATGGACGTTAACTGTGAGCATTCTCATGTCTCTCCTGGTCTTTTTTGCTTATACAACTGATCTATCTCAATATTTGCATTTCTGTGGAACAGATCATTTGCTTGTGATTCTTTTTCATTGCCCAGCACTCAGTGCCACATATTAAAACTGGGTGGACCAGCACTTTATAAACTTTCCCTTTTAATTGTGCTGGTATCATCTTGTCGTATACTACTTGTCTTTCTCCATTTGAGCCAAGCATTTATTATCCTAACTCTAATTTTGTCATCCATTTTCCAAGATTCTGGAATCCAGATGCCAGAAATACAAAATTTCAAAGTATTGTTTGGCCATCTAGTTTCAAAAATCATTTTTCAGTGTTCACATTATTGAAATTATAAACCATATATTCAGATTTTCCTGTTTTTAATAATTCTCTATGCATGTAAAAAGAATACAGAAGGAAGACAATTATATGCTGATAAAATAAAGTGTAGCACTACAAAGTGAATTAAAATTGCGGACAAACTTATGTGCTACTTCACTGTGAATCTCCATTGACTCCTTTTGTACCAAATTCTAGAGGAAAGAATATCAGAGTTAGAGGCCTTGTGAAATTCAGGGCTGAAGATGTTTAACATGTTATTGAGGTGCAATTTGGTTTAGCAGAATACATGGCAATTTCTTACATCCTTGAGTCCATTTACATTGATAAATGGGGTTACTTTTTGAAACCAGGGAGGTGAAGCTGGTTTGGAAATATTTCTCTCTGAGTGTGGGTCTGCATGACTTGGCATTGCCTGTTGATTTGAGTGATGCTTAAGGTGCTGGTTCTAACCTATAAAGCCCTAAATATTTTGGGCCTGTCTACCTAAGGGCTATTATTTATCATGTGTATTATCATGCTGTTTTGCAGCCCTAATCATGGACCAGGGCTCTATTGTGCTAGGGGCTGTACAAACAGAACAAAAAGACAGCACCTGCCCCAAAGGGTTTGCAATCTAAGTATAGAACAGGGAACAAAAGATGGATACAGACAGATGGGGGTTGTGGAGGGGAAATACAAGAACATCTTCCCTTCCAAACCCATCCCTCTATCTCTTTTCTCAATCACTATGCACAACACTTCAATCCTGCCTATCACTCAGGCCCTCACCATGATACCTTATTATTAGAACTGGTGGAGCAAAACTGCTTACCTATGAGAGCAGCAAGCTGTCCAGCGATACTGCGTGTCTTGCAATTTGTGGCAGCTATGAATCCAAAACTGCAAGTGAATTTAAATGGTGCTTTGAGGGCTGACAACCCAACAAACTACCATCCCTGTTTTGGTTTGTAGAACTAATGTGGACTGGTGTGTTTCCCATTGCTCTTATTCGCTGAAAACATCCACTCAATGTGCAGCAGCAGGCAAAAAAGCTAACAATGTTGGGAATCATTAGGAAAGGGGTAGATAATAAGACAGAAAATATTGTATTGCCTCTTTATAAATTTATGTTATGCCCATATCTTGAATGCTGCATGCAGATCTGGTTGTTCCATCTCAAAAAAGATGTATTGGAATTGGAAAAGGTACAGAAAAGGGCAACTAAAATGATTAAGGCTATAGAAAAGCTTCCATATGAGAACAGATTAATAAGCCTGGGACTTTTTAGCTTGGAAAAGAGGCGACTACAGGGGCATATGACAGAGATCCATAAAACCATGACTGGCGTGGAGGAAGTAAATAAGGAAATGGTATTTACTCCTTCTCATAACACTATAATTAGGGGTCACCGAATGAAATTAATAGGCAGCGGGTTAAAAACGAACAAAAGGAAGTATTTCTTCATACAACTCACAGTCAACCTGTGGAACTGCTTACCAGAGGATCTGGTGAAGGCCAAGACTATAATGGAGTTCAAAAAGGAACTAGATAAGTTCATGGAGGATAGGTCCATCAACGGCTAATAGCCAGGATAGGCAGGAATCGCTGTTTGCCAGAGACTGGGAACGGCTGATGGGATGGATCACTTGATGATGACCTGTTCTGTTCATTCCCTCTGAAGCACCTGGCATTGACCACTGTCGGAAGACAGGAGACTGGGCTCGATGGTCTCACCCAGTATAGTTGTTCTTATGTTCTTGACACTGAGCCAAATTCAAGGGTGATGTACATGTTGCTTTAAAATACATACGAGTAAGTCATTATAAGCAGGTGTAAATTATGAGCTGAGGGGCAGCAGTGCAGGGTTGTAAGGAGTTATAAGAGGATGTCAGATAAAACAGACTTATTCCACAGGAGTCCATGGTAGCTTACCCCTGTTCACATGCCTCTGTTAGCTGCATTTTCTACACTCCTCTCAGAGCATAATTTAAACCAACTGATACATGCACTTACCCTCATGCCAACTTACCAAATATGGGACAGGTATTGAACTTCAGTAGCATCAATGGATCTATGCCAACTTACACCAGCAGAGAATCTAGCCCTTTTTAAACTGACACCACCATTCACATCACCCCGGAATTTGTCCCTGCCAGCAGAGCAGGAATTTCAGCAGCTGGATTTCTTCCCTCCTTACTCTGATTTAAATTCTGAACAGACTGCCTAGTCGATAGAAAAATATTTTATGTGCCTGGGGAGACTTAACAAAAGTTATTACTGTTGTTGTTGTTTTCTAGTCTCCTTTATTTAAAAAATACTGCCTATTTTGTTGGGAGAACAAATCAACCATTGATCATGGACCTGAGTGGCACTGGCCTGCTCTTTGTTAACCAGGCAGCAGAGGGCACTGTTGCATGAAGCAATTTGATTTCTTTTCTTGCTCGGAAAGCTGAAGCTGTTGAGGCGAGTACCAAAGGACCATGATATCAAGGTCCCTGACTTTACAGAGATGTGTGCAAATACCATTGCCGTGGTCTTCCAAATAACAATAAATATTAATCTGAGAAAGAGGCATCTCTTTCTGTTACTAAGCATTAGCGTGTGCAGTGTACGCTCATCATTGGGGATTTGTTCAGGAGTGAAGAGTGGCTGAATGCCCTTTTCTAGCACAGCTGAGAAGGATGTTTGTTGACTAACACCCCCAGCAATGTGGGGAGTACTGCAGAGGCTGTTTGGCTCATCTCATGTCAGCTGTGAAAAGTTTTAGCCAATTTTTCTGTAGGATTCCCTGGTAAATCTCTCATATTCATGTACAAGGGGTAAACATTTCTGAAGCATGTTAGGAACCAATGAGTTCTTTGCTGGTTAAAATGCCAGGCTAAACAGACTCCTCCATCACTAGCTGACAAGAAATGAGTGATTTGGCTTGAGCACCATCAGTGCTGGATTAGAACTCAGGATTTTCCAGGTCCCATTCTTGTGCTCCAGCCACCACAGTCTGCTCCACTCCATTGTAATTACCATGCATATACTAACCTTACTGGAAATAAGAGCTTGTCCACATGGGGAATGTAGCTTTACCAAGGCCATTTAACATTTGAAGGAGAGCATCCACACAGGGGTTGAGTGTGCTTTAACGCAGGGGTCCCCAACCACCGGTCCACGGACCAGGACCGGGCCGTTGGGGTTTTTTTGCCGGTCCGCGGCGCTGCCGCAGACCAGCACTAAACACTGATAGTGTGCTCTGCTCTGCGGCAGCTCAGAGCACACTGTGTGGGGCGGTGCAGCGGGCTGGCCTCAGTAGACGCGGCTCCCAGCAGAGAACATTATGCGGGGCGTGCCGGGGCGGGGCGGCGGGCTGGCCTCAGTGACTAAACTCCAACCCCCTCCATAACCCCGCCCCCATATGACCAAAGCCCCGCCCCTGCCCCACCCCCACCCCGCCCTGCCGAGCCATGGAAAAATACTCTTGCTTGAAGCCGATCCCTGGTGCAAAAAAGGTTGGGGACCACTGCTTTAACGTATGTGCATTAATGTTGTACCTTTAGCTGGTTCGTCTTAACTTTCCTGAGGGTATGTTGCCTCCCGTCAGATCGATTTGTCCAGATCAGTTGGGTGGAAGTGAAGACCTGCTCAATCGACCTGGAAGTCAATTTAATAAAGCCACCTCCCCCAAAAGTGTACCACTGCGTTGATGGGTATTCATTTCCCATTTAGGAATTTAGGAAGTCGACATAAGTTACACAAGCTGTGCAGGATAGCTTGCGTAACTCCCGTTGACTGCCGCTGAATTTGCCTGTCAGGGTAGACCCGGCCTGAGTGCCCCATTTAGAGGATCCCTGAAGAAACTTATAGCTGCAAAGAGCTAGGGAATTTTGACTCCTAAGTGTCTAAACCCCTTTAGAAAATAAGACATAACCTAAATCAGTTAGGCATTGTAATACTGAGCACAGCAATGCCTAAATACCTTTAAAAATCTGGCCCTCTTTGCCTCAGCTCCCCATTTTTGGAACACAAATAACAATACTTCCTTTCTCTCACCTGTTGTCTGGTTTGTCTGTTCAGATTGTAGGCTCTTTTGGAGAGGGACTCACTCTTGCTGTGTATATATTCAGTGCCCAGTACAATGGAGCTTCAAACTCATTTGGATCCTTTAGCACTGCTACTAATAATCATATGACAAATTCCTGGACCATTACAACATATCCAACCCAACACCTGCTCTTTTGTGGGCTAGTCAAACACCTAAAATCCTGGCCTCCACTGAAGTCAATGACAAAGCTCTCACTGGCTTCAATGAGAGTCAGGGTTTTAACTTCTGGTGGGTATCTACAGCTCCCATTCAATTCATGAGGATTTGCAAGAGCTCCCCACCTTACAGGATTTGGCCCAGTGAAAGTGTTTCTGAGCATAGCCATAGCATAGTGGATTTTGCATGGGAAGAGAGAATTTCACAAGCAGTCTTATGTATTGTTTATAATATCTGAAAATTATGACAGCAGGCAAATAATACAGTATGCATCAATGGCCATTCATTTGCAGTGTGAAATAAACATACTGTTACGCTCCAAGATGTCTTTTGAGCTACTGCAGTTATTTATCAGGAAAACATGATATCCTCCTACATGGCAACTGCTGTTCCTGTCCGTCCTAGCTTGGTGGAATCTTCTTTCGTCATCTGTGTGTAAATGCCCTGTGCCCCCTCCTCCCTGGGTTACTCTGGAGCAGGCAAAGCTCACCTGTGTGCACAGGTGCCTGATGTTGCTGCCAGCAAAGGAGATCCTGAGTATCCTGGGCGATGCTGCATAGGTGGGAAGCCTCTATCCACCCCTCTGCTGCAGTCCCTTTACTCCTAAAGGAATTTAAAATTGGCGGTGCCTCCGCTTGGCTAGACCCTGTACACACTCAGTGGATAAACCTATTCTAATAATAATAGTACTCTGTAGCATGGATCCAACTCAAAAATACCAATTATAAATAATATGTATCCAATATACTTCAATGGCAACTTAAGGAAACACGGTGTAACTGAGTGAAATTAAATGTCACTAGTAATTGAAGCATGTGTGTAGCCCCCTGGACTTCCGTTGGGCTACTCACATGCTTACAGTTAAGCGTATGCTTCAGTTCTTGATAGATCATGGCCTGGCTTGCTTCAGGCACTTCATCTGTGGTGCTGGTTCTGCACAATATGTGGTAATGGGGTTAAGGAGAGTTAGGAAATAGAAACCGGAGGAAGGGGTTGGAGAAATAGGATGAGAGCACGCAGTTGTGCGGTCCGTACTAAGCCAAAGCTCCTGTTGGCTTCACCAAGAGTTTTTCTTGAGTAAGGATTTCAGGACAGGGTCCAGAGTGACCAGACTTTGGACAACTGGGCTCTGACCCATTTCACCATGCTCATAAGGCTTGATAGAGAAATTGCTGAGGCATAGTGTCCAAGTAACTAGAAGCAGAGCAGATCTCTGCACAGCAAGACTGAAATAAGCCAAGACTTTTTCAGCCGTGAAGCCTGAAGGCTGCAGAGAGCGCAGAGGTGCTGAGCAAGTGCAGTGATAGTAAGTCAGATAAGCAATGGTGATTCATGAAGTGCAGTTTACAGTCTGTGGCTGGATACAGACCGTGTAAACGTGGTGTCAGGGCTCACAGGGTGAGAGGCTTTGACAAGGCAAAAACAACGGGAGTCCTGTTGCACTCTGAACACTAAAAAGTTTAGTTTCTGCAGGCGTAAGCTTTCGTGGGCTGTAACCCACTTCGTCTCTGCCAAAGTGACAAGGCAGGAACTGCCGCTCTCAGTGGGAAGCTACGTGTATCAACACTAAATTAACTGGGGGAAGAACAGCGCTTATCACTTAAATGGCACTTCAAGTTTCCAGTGCGCTCTGCAGATGTGAACTAATCAGTCTTCACTCACATCCCTATGAGATATGCTAGCTGCTATTAAAAAGTCAACATTTGTCAAGAGTATCACATAATTATTGCTGCAGTTATTTCCTTTTCTAGATATAGGGAAATCCTCTGGTGGCAGGAACTGTGCTCTGCCTATCCCAAACATCATCCATTTGTGAACGTAAGAGCCCGGCTGAAAAAGGTTTGATTGTCTCTTGACTATTTTCAAGAGTCTGACATTTCTTCCTGTTTCAAATCTGGATGAAAAGTAAAAAACTTGAAAATATCTGTGAACCTAAAAACCAAGATATATATATATGTATATTTGTAGTTCAGGATCAATTGAAACATTTTGTTTCACAAATTTAGAAATCTTTCATTTTGATTTCGACTTTTTTTCTCTCCTTTTTTAGTCTAACTAGCTTAAACTTCTAAATGAAAAGCCATTTTGAATTGGCAAATGGGGATTTTTTTGTCAAAATGAAATGTTTCAACAATTTTGAAACTAGTGTTTGTTCAACTTTTTTTTTTGAGTTGGGAGATTTGTGGAAATTGACCATGATTCGCAAACAGCTTTGATTTATATGAATCGGCATTTTTCGACAACAACCAAAACAAAAAAATGTAGTCAATATATTTCTGACCATCTCTAGTTATCATCCTGAGTATGAAGAGTGGGATTTTCAAAAGCAATCAGTATTTGTCTGGTCAGCCAATGACAACTGAAAAATACTGTGTGCGTGTGTATGTGTTAACTAGATACGAGAACATTAAAAGGGAGAAAGAAAAAACAGAAGATATCACAGGCAGCGTTTCCAACTCCTGTACTACTTACTATTAGATGTCTTGTGATATTTAGTGCATTTCTTAAAGCCCCAGTTCCTGGAATCCTGTGATTAGGTGAAAATATCAGCTTCTTTTTGTTGTTGTTTTTGTTGTTTTTTTAAACAAAATGAAAGTTGCTTGCCCTCATGGTTGCAGAGAGAAGCCTAAAATTATTACCTGAATGCACCCTAAAGGTTCAAAAATCAGAAGGCAAATGAAAAGAATGCCAAGTTTATAATTTTTTTTTTAATTATGTGATTTTTAAGTCAATCTCATGATTTGGTGGGGCGTGACTCATGATTTTTGAACAGTTAGAGCTGCAATTGCTGTATAAGGAAAGAGAGAACGAGATAAAATAAGGTAGATATAACCAGATAGAAATGTGCCACACATGAGGTTGGGAGACACGAACGAGGAAAAATTTACAAATGACAAATGTAAAGGGAAGTTTCTTGTTCACTTGAAACAGGCCCAAGCAAATAGTCCCCTGCCCAATTTAGGGCAAGTTCTATATCTTACTTGATGAGGGGACCTCCTGCACTCTGTCTTTCAGATCTGGGATCATGAATTTGACATTTGTTTCCTGTGAAAACATTCTCTCTTTTGGAGACATTTCCTGCCAGCAAACACATCTGCCAGGATATTTGTGCAAATCTAACTGGGGTATGAATGCAGTCAAAGTGGATGGTTCAAACATTTGCATGAATCAGTACAGGATGTTTTCCAGTATTCACCCATCTGCAGTTAAAAGGAGTAATTAAAAGTGCTACACAGTGGCTTGGAACATCAGCTGGTGTAAATGAGTGGAGCTGTGCTGATTTATGCCAGCTGAAGACCTGGCCCCCTACACCTTAGTGTGCAAAGCAGCAACTAAGTTATGGACCCGACATGCATATTTGAATGGTGTTAAACACAAAGCGTGGTAGGAAATTATTTAGGGTAATGTTATGCCCTGCTCTTCATGGCCCTGTGAGGCGAGGGAGTATGGACTCTGTCTCACTTCTTGCAACACTGTCAGAGCGATGGAAAGGCCAGAAGGGACTGCTGTCATCAACTAATCTGCTTTGCATAGCCTGCGCAAGGGGAAAAGAGAATCCTACCCCTGGCACTCCAGGCTGGGGTGCGCAGGACAGCAGGCCCCTTCCCTGCCGCAGGTAGCCAGTCATCTGGTTTTAAGGATTTTCTAAGGTTTGTTCCCCGGCCAGGGCCAAGACAGAACCAGATGTGCTCATGTCTGGAATTGGACAGAGGGTGCCATTTTAAAGAATGCCCCGCCTCTGCCAGCGTGACTGTGTATGCGCCCTCATGCCTCCAGGGGCAGGGGCAGGCAGGCAAGCCCACACCATTCCTGGAAGTACTGGTGTGTCCTCTGTTCTGGGAATGTATCAGCAGCCACCCTGTCCCTGGGAGCATCTGAGGCACGACACCTCTAGCCCTCAGAGAGGAGCACAGCACAGGGGATGGCTAGGAGGAAGGAGATGAAAAATGTAAGCTTCAGAGCCGGGAGATGGCTTCTGACAATGAGAGCTAGTAGGCTGTCCAGGAGTCTTCCAAGGAGCTCCATTGCTTGAAATCAGACTGGACAAACCTCTTTGGGAAACACAATGTGGGGAACAATCCTGCCTTGACAAGTAACAGTGGGAAAGATTTATATGACAGTAGCATCTAGTGGGATTGTGACTCCATTGTGCTGGCTGCAAGCACAGAAGGGTGACAATCCTGTCCTGAAGGGAGTGACTCTCGATGATCTCTCAGGGCTTTTACACCTCTAGATGCCGTGATTCAGAAACACAGTGCAACACGCTTACTCTGTTCTATAAACTTTTCTCTGGTCTCGCCAGTATTATTATTTTTTAATTCTTTTGTCTGGAATTCCTGATAGTCAGGTTATATTAGAAAGCCTGAATCAGTATAAAATGTGCTCCCAAAGCTATTCAGCAATCCTTGGATTAAATGCTGTTCCAGGGGATAAGCTTATTTCAGGCTGGGATCTGTAAAGATTAGTCTGGCATGGATGTAGGGCAAAATAGCTCATATTGTAGCTCACGTGCAGCCCTGAAGCAATTTGTAAATCTGCCTGACCCAGATTATCTTTCTTTTTTATCCCCCCATTGCAGTGTAGAAGATGTGCGGCTGTTACCAGGAAATCATCAAATAACCTTGTGCATTGTAATCATACTCTTTCAGCACCAGTATTGATCAGGCCCAACGAAATAATAAGGTGCTATCCCAGGTAATCAGTCTCAATCTAACCTGTAAGGCACACAAATAATTCTTCTACCCTCAATTCCTTTAAATAAAATTTCCTGTAATTAGGATCAGCATTTATTTTCCTAAAATTCCAGTCTCCCTGACGGCCTTTGCTTTGGCGACCTGCTGTCTGGACTGTTGCCAGTTGTTATATCTAGGGACGAAGCCACACAACCGAGAAAGCTCCAGCTGATACAAAATACAGCAGCTTTTCTGCTTAGTAACAGCTTGCTGGGATCACATCACCCTCACGCTCCACTCTACTCTGACTCCTTAATGAATGTTGAGTCCGGTTCGAAGGGTTCTCTCCACGTATTCAGAACCTTCAAGCTCTGGCCCTGGCTACTCCAGAGGCTGGCTCTCCCTCTGCTACCGTGACCTCCCACGGCAAGAATGAAAACATCGGCCAGAAGATGGAGGCTCATGGCTGCTGGAGACAATTTTTCCAGGAGCTAAGTGCAGACTATGAAATTTACCCCCTGCAAGAGATGAGAACGATCACCAGCATCACAGCATTCAGAGCTGAATGCAAAACGCAGCTCAGCCTCCCCTCATCTCAGGGTGGGTGTTAGATCTCCCAACGTGAAGCCTGCGGAGCCATGATGGGGAGACTGCAGAGGGTGTTCACCTGCCAGAGTTCAGAATCAACAGCTCTGCTAGATGGAAGGGGCAGGCCATGTCTCTCAGAGCTGCTGCTTTAGTCTCTGCGCAAAGTTAGACAGACATTGCTAGATCTTGCTTCACACCTTGAAAGGGGTCTTTGTAACTATAACTCTACAAACATACCTTTTTAACATGAAACCTGGAGTCTACTATCACCCCTCAACTCCAGGCATGGACCTTTAATGTCTATGTATTTAGGCAGTGCTACTATGTCCTATAACCTAGTCAAGCTATTTTTTTCCATGCCTCGGAAGGGAGGGAGTGTAATATTATTCTTGTTTTTCTACTTTTCGTTGATTGTGAGGTGTTCAGCTACTACTGGGGATAGGGACTACCCATGTGGCAAGATAAATATGGGTGGATAGGCATTCATCTAAAGAGGGTGTTAACTCAGAACCCTAATGATGACTGGTTAAATGGCTACATTTCTAGCTAAGTATCTACCCAGACTCCCCTTGTGCACCTGCAAAATTGCACCCCCTTCAACATACATTTGCACTTTGCTAGTGTAAACAGTTACATACAAACCTCCGTGAGCACCAGTGGTAGAATTTTCACCCTCAAAATACATTTCTTCTCATATGTTTTGGAAGTGTAAATTCTTAAACTTTCATGTACACAGGCATTAAAATTTTTGAAGTGGGTGTGCAAGTATTTTTACCTGCCTAGTATAAGCCATGTGCGCATGTGTGAGAGCAAATTTTCATTTGCACAAATTAGACTTGCTAGAGGAATGGCTAGAAATTCAGCCCTTCCTCATGCATGGTGTAGCCTTCATTCCCATCCAGTTTCTGGCATTGGGAGGGCCAGTTTTGGTTTCTACTGTGGTTATGCAGGAATCAGACATCAGCACACAGTCATCAGAAAGTAACTGTTTGATATGTACCAACCTACGTAGGCAATAACAAAGAGGCAAAAAGATCCATATCCCTAACCAGTCCTTGGGTTCATCTAGTTCCTTTCAGTTTAACTTTGACATCTAAGGTGCTAAACTGTGAATCTTAGATTATGGAGGGAAAATAAATCCTTGATCTTTTAAGGCTTTCTCTTTGCTGATTCTTTTTTCCTCTCATTTGGGGACATTGACCAATGCAAGCTTTATATTTGTGCCTTTGCAGAACAAGAGCTAATAGAGGCTTTAAAGTTATTTTCCTTTGCTATATACTCAGGTGACACAACGTTACATACCTATTTGGTACAGGGAAGTTTCTGTTGCTGGAAGCTTACTTTCTTGTTTGATTTCTGGTTTCTATGCCTGCCATTCAATGATGAAAATCACAGTGGAAATAGGAAGAGTGATGTACAATGAGGTTACAAAATCATTAGCAGAGTTCATATATTCCATACTCTGTGTGTGCATGCACCAGTTCATAGAACCATTTTTTTCCCCAGAAACACTCATCAAAATTTGGAAAATATAAATAATATGTATTTTCAGTTTTATTTCTCTCTTAAAGTTTCTCAGAAAAGAAACTCTAACCTGGTCCTAGTAAATTACATTGATTGACAGTTTGATGCTTGAAACCTACTGTAGTTTGACTATCTGCCCAGTTATAAAATCATTACTATATAACTTGTAAGGCCAAGCTGCTGGTGTCATTGGTTACCCTTCCTGTTAATGAATAAGTTTGCTGTGTGGCTTAATAACTAAACACTGACCAAGGCCTAAGTAGCCCTGTGTTCTAGTCCAGGCTGTGTCATGTACTGCCTGGGTGAGCTTGGCCAAAACACTTTATTTCCCTGTTTGAAATAAGACACTAATGATACTGGCCTCCTTTGTGAAGTGCTTTGAGATCCATGAATGAAAAGCACTATATAAGAGCTATGGGTTGTTACAATTTAACATGACAGAACCTATGAAGAATGAGGGGCGGTGGGGGAATGGATATTGTAGAAAGGAAATTAACAATATTTGTGTTTTGTTCATATCAGTAAATGAAATCAGATGAAGACACTCCTTGTGGGCTGATTTTAGATGTGAAGTGAATTTCTGACCCCATTCCGACTCCAGCCAAAGGGAGTCTTGCCGTGAATTCAATGGGATCAGAAATTCACCCTGCTCTCATGCTTGTTGCGAAGGTTTGGGTATTACTAACCTGTATGTTTAGGATTTTATGGCCAGAGAATTGTAACATGTCTTTAATTTATACAGCAAAATGGCAGGTTAAAGTGGCACCCACTGCTGCAATTTAATAGGCAATATTCTATGATGCTAGTGGCAATATGCTGTCAGAGGAGTGAATAATCATCCAAAGAGAATAAGAATCTGATGACGGTAGGAGATAAAAAAAATGTTTTAAAGTCTCTGGGCTTTCTTGTTGTTTCATTTTCAATACCTCAAGGTTTCAGTCTCCTGTGGCTAAGAAGAACTACACACTGCCTAATAATTTCTTACAGAAATGATCACAATTGATTATATAAATATAAGTTGCAATTGCTTCCTCAGTTGTATATTGATAGGAAACTGAAAATAATGGTCTAGTGCGGTCTAGGAAGGAATTATGGCATTTAAAGAAGACGTGTGAGAAATAAATGAAAAGAAATGACTGGAAATAAAAAAAACAATTTAACAAAATAAGCCAGGGTGATTAATCCATTTCTACCCAGAGAATGCTGGGTAAAATGAAGGAAGTGAAAGCTAATAAGCCTGAGCTGAAATGTTAAATGGGCATTGTAGTTTCACCTCCTGATCGCCCGTGGTCAATGTGAATAAACAATATTATGCTGTCAGGGAGGAATAAAGGGTGAAATTACATTTACCACATTTGAAGCAAACCTGGTGTAATTTATTGAAAGCAATTCTTGACTCCTTGCAATTTTATTTATGCAATAGGATCCTTCAGCCCGCTCAGGGTTGGTTATTTATCAATACACGAAAGTGTGGTGAGGCAAATTCTTCCCGCTAAATTAATTTGTATTGATTTTCTGTTTGGTTTGTCATCATTAGCAATTAGCTTTCTAGATAAATAGCTGCCACAAACCTAGTATGCATAAAGGAACAAAAAAGTGTACAACAGCTTTTGCGTCTATTAAATTTGTTAGTGTACTTTCATGAAACCAAGGAATCAAATAGGTTTGTAGGCCGCTGACAGTTGAGTTCACCCACCTTTGCTTTGGATGCTGTTAATTTACAGTTTAAGATGTTCTAAACATTTCAGTACAACCGTATCCTAACACAGCACTGGTGACGCAGACAAGATTTTCAGGGGACCTTATCCAAATCTTACTGAAATCAGGGAGAATCTTTCCATTGTCTCCAATGGTCATTGCTTCAGACTCTTAATCGGCAGGCCTTGCGGGTCCATGAAGACCAGAAATTTTGACTTTTAGGAGGACACTAAGGATGAGATCCTGATCCCACTGAAGTCAGTAGGAGTTTTGCCATCGATTTCAGTGGGGTCAGGACTTCATCCCAAATCATTTTGCAGCAGTAGGCGGGTGGTGGCAGACAGGCTGTCATTGATGGCACTTAGCACTTTTGCAACCTTTGTACCAGCTGGCCGCATACAGTAGAGTTGGCTTCACTGCTGAGCCGCCAATGTGATCTCTGCCCAAACAGAAGGGAAGCTCAATCGTTTGAGGCAGGAAGGACTAGGAACAGGACTCTGAAAAAGGCGCTCCTGCATTTTAATCCTGGCTCTGATATGGATTTATTCTGTAGCCCTGGCCAAAGACACTTACAGCCCGATACACTGGTGCTCCAGCTACCTTGCACAGCTTTGGCAAGGCCAACCCAGCTTGCATGGCTTTAGAGCTGCTTTGTTTCACCAGAATGCACAAACCAGCCAGAACAAGAAGTGAATGTGACCCATATGTTTTCTGCCTTTGTTTTCCCCATCTGTGAAATGGGGATGATGATACCTCCCTATTGCACATTGGCTTGGGGATAATTAAATAGCTATGTTTCCAAAGCTTTTGAGATGTGCAAAAGTGCATTCAAAACGCTCCAGTGGCTGGGGCTGGTGGGCCCTGTCTTACTTGGACAATTATCCTGAGCAAAACTCTGTACGACATTGGTAGCTCTGCACAAACTGCAGCGTGAGTGTCCGGGCTCTACGCCTGTAGCAAAAGGCTGGGAGGCTGAGGCCTCTTCTTTCCACTTTGCACTTTCCACGATTTTACACTCCCTATGTAAAATCTACGTCCTCTTCTTCTAGCCATAGTCCCACCTAACAAGGTTGGTTCTTCAAATCTCTCTCCAATCCTGTGTGTCTTGAAGCAGTTCCTTGGAAACTCCGCAGCTAATCAAATCCTTTTGTATGATGCCCATCTATCTAGTTTTGGGTCTTCCAACCCTTCTACTACCCTCCACTTTTAAGTTTAACCCCTGCTTCCTGTATAGTCTTCCAGTCTTCTTTTCACATGCCAAATCACTTAATCCTGGACTCCCTCAGCTTTTTTATAATAGGTATCACCTTCATGTTTCCCCTAACGTATTCGTTCCAAACATGATGCATTCTAGTAACTCCAAGCATCCTTCTTAACATTTTCATTTCCACTGTACTCAAGATCTGCTCCTGTCTCTTCACCCAGCATTTGGAGCCATACAAAAGTGCAGCCTAATTACCATCTTACTTTTCAATTTGATAGGGATTTTCCTATTGCTGACCACTCTTCTCACTTCACAGACACCTACTTTCTGTGTAAAATAAGGCTGTTAAATTTAGGGTCTGCCCAAAAACCAGTCTCACTAACCTTCCTGCTAGTCCCTTGGTTGGTCCTGCACAGAGTGAGGCAATGGTAGTGAGAGGAGTTGGTTAGGTTGGGAGAAGGTTAAAACCGTTTCACAGAGCTGTGCAAAACTGCTGAGTTTGGATCAGTGTGTGTTGCCCCTTAAGAGGGGGCAAATTGCATTCTCCACCATGGCTGGAGAGTGGTGCTGGTCAGTGCAGAACAGGATGGGATGGGGTCATGCTTACCTCTTCGGATAGCTAATCTTTTAGGAGCACTAATCTCCCACAGCTCTTGTGCCCCAGAGAACCAACAATGGCAGTTCTGCTTGGTCCCTGCATATGTGTACAAGTGGGGAGGCTATTCCGTGCAATTGTGCAGGGAATATAGCCCTTATCATTCTTTCCCCACAATAGGGCCACATTCTTCAGACATTGAGACTTCCAGGGCAGGGATTGTCTCTTTCTGTGTCTGTACAGCAGCCAGCACAGGGGGGTGGCAAGATGGATTGGGGCTTTCAGGCATGACCATAATATAAATATTTAATAATAATCTGCCCTGCATGCTAATTACCCCCCAAAAGAATCTCATTATAGCATGGTTAGCTGCATCTCTGACTTCTTTTATGATCTTTCTGAGTACACCCACTCAGATGACAGCCCTCATGCCTTCTGTGTCCTCACTTGGAATCACGTGATTCTCCTGCTCCATGAATGGGTCCAGGACTACAATATCTTGGGTACTAACTGTGATTTGTGCACGGGTCCATCACATACCTGCAGTTTTGCCCTTCAGGTGCTTGTGGCCAGTGGTAAATGATAGAATCATAGAAATGTACGGCTGGAATTGACCTTGAGAAGTCATCAAGTCCAGCCCCCGGTGTTGAGGCAGGGCCAAGTAAATGCAGACCATTCCTGAGAAAAGTTTGTCTAACCTGTTCTTAAAAACCTCCAATGATGGGGATTCCACAACCTCCCTTGGAAGCCTATTCCAGAACTTAACTATCTTTATAGCTATAAAGCTTTTTTTAATATCTAATTTAAAATCTCCTTTACTGCAGATTAAGCCCTCTGCTTCTTGTCCTACCTCCAATGGACATGGAGAACAATTGATCACAGTCCTTTTTATAACAGCCCTTAATATATTTGGAAACTGATATCAGGCCCCCCTGAGTCTTCTTTTTTCAAGACTAAACTTGCCCAGGTTTTGTAACCTTTCCTCATAGGTCAGATTTTCTAAACCATTGATCATATTTGTTGCTCTCTTCTGGGCTCTCCCTACTTCGATCACATCTTTCCTAATCTGTGGTGCCAAGAACTGGACACAATATTGCAGCTGAGGCCTTACCAGTGCCAAGCAGAGCAGAACAGTTACTTCCTGTGTCTTACATACAACACTCTTGTTAATATACCCCAGAATAATAACTGTTTTAGCAACTGCATCACACTGATGACTCGTATTCAAGTCAATAACCCCCCGCAATTTGCTTTTCAGCAATACCAATATTGCTTTTCAGCAATACCACAACTAGCCAGTTATTCCCCATTTTGTAGTTGTGTATTCGATTTTTTTCCTTCCTACGTGTAGTCCTTTGCACTGGTCTTTATTGAATTTCATCTTGTGAATTTCAGACCAATTCTTACTATATGCTTATCAGTGCCACGCTGAATGTAAGGAACTAGCCAGGACGAGCTAAAGAATATGTTGATTTAGCACATTCATCCTCCATGTAGCTTCTACATGCTGTAGATCCCGCAAAGCAACTTAAAGTTGCCTTCCCTGTGCAGAACTCAAGTCTAACCAAGTCTGCCAAGATGCAAGATTTGTTGCCAAGACAAGTGGCTATCCAGCCTCCTTACGAAAACCTCCAGTGAAGGAGCTTCCATGGCTTTTTGGTTCAGTCTGTTCCATTGTCCCACTGTTCTTACAGTTGGGAAGTTTTTCCTGAGATTTAATCTAAATCTGCTGTGCTGTAATTTGAACCCATTGCCTCTTGTCCTGCCTCTGTGGCAAGAGCCGACAACTTTTCTCCATCTTTTTAATGGCAGCCTTTCAAGTATTTGAAGACCACTATCATGTCCCCCTTAATCTCCTCTTTTCCAAACTAAGCATATCCACTTCCTTCAGCCTTTGCTCATATGGCTTGTATTCCATCCCTTCGGTCCTCTCTGTCACTTGCTTCTGGATCCTTTCCAGTGTCTGTACATCCTTTCTATAACCAAAGCAGAGTACGGTGGTGCTATCACTTGCATGCTGTGCCTCTGTTAATGCAACGTACAACTGCATTTGCTTTTTTTTTTTTGGCAATAGCATCGCATTGCTGACTCATGGTGAGGTTGTGATCCACCACAGCTCCCAGATCCTTCTCAGCAGCACTGCTGCCAAGCTAATTATCCCCCATTCTGTATTTGTGCATTTGGTTTGTCTTCCCGAAGCATAGCACCTTATATTTGCCTTTGCTGAATTTCGTTTTGTCGTCTATCGCCCAGTTCTCCAATTTATCAAGATCCCTCTGAATTTTAGCTCTGTCCTTCAATGTGTCATCTGCAAATTTAGTCGGTATGGTCTCTATTCCTACAGCCAGGTCATTAATAAAGCTGTTAAACAGCACCAGACCCAAAACAGATCCCTATGGAACCTCACTTGAGACCTCCTTCCAAGTTAACATAATTCCATTAATAGTAACTCTTTGTTTGCAGTTCTTCAGCCTATTATGTATCCACTTAATGGTCGTTGGGCTGAATCCACATTTCTCCAGCTTATTTATCAGAATGTCACATAGGACGACGTTAAAACCTTGCTAAAGTCCAGGTATATTATGTCTACTGCATTCCCCCTTGTTTCTCTGAGCCTTAGAGTCAGATTTTAAAATTCAGCTGGAAAAATAACTGATATCCCTTGATATTTTAAATTTGTAGCAGTTTCCTAAGGTAGACAAATGTCACCTGCTTCTGTTAATTCACATACGTTGCCTGTTTCTCTCTTTATTTCTTGCTCTTTGCATTCACAAGAAGTTGTTTTCTTTTCCAATAAGTTTTGTGTCTTTTCTTCAGTAAATAATCATTCATCTCCATATTTGGATTTTTTATTATATATTTCTGTGTTTCAACAGATTTGCCAGCTGCTCCCCTATCAATTTTCATTATTGTTGGCATTCCTCTGTATCATATTATAGTTTTTGTGTTTTTTCTGAAGAAATCTAGATGATATTCTATGTCATCTGCCAACATATCCAATCCTGAGGTCTAGCAACTTCCTCTTTCAGCTGTCTGCCATGCAGTCGGGGTTGCACAGCTTCTTTCCACAGATATCATAACACAAGCCCATATTTAATGCACTTACTTCGGATCCCAAGTGAGACGGCTGAATATTGTTTCAGATCTCACATTTCCTCTGCTGTCTACTATTATATGACATGAGGACATATGTGAGTCTTTCCTACAGTCATAGTTGGGCTAATTTATTATGATTATGAATTCACTTATGTAATATTGTAAATTTACCCTGCACTCTCCAGACATAGAGTAAGACAGGAGATATTGACCAAGAGTTCAGGTGAAAGAGGCCGTGAAGATTGTTTGGGAGGAACACAAAGTTGGAAGGATCGCTCAAAGAATTGGATGTTAAGGAGGTAGCTGAAAATAAAGAATATGACCATGTTAAAGTAGTGGGTTCTGTGGCGGACTGATGAGGGGATGGGGGCCTGGCTCCCAGGCTATGGCCTGGGGGAGCCACCGTCTAGGCCCTTCAGAGTTCTATGGGAAGCACTCACTGCCTCCCTCATGTAGACTCCAGCGGCCTGCAGTGTGGCCACAATCAGATCCATGGGGAACTCCACCAAAGGGGAGGGGAGCACCTCACTCATGGCTCGAGTCCCCCTGGGGGGAGAAGGGGAAATTTCCCCAGTGGGATGGCTCAGTGCTGGGCTGCCAGCTCCAGAGTGAGGAGGGGGTGCCCAAATGCAAACATTGGTCCCCGGGCACTGGAGACCCATGGTACAGTTCACCACTGAGTAGGATTCTCTGTTAATGCTTGTCATCTCACGTACCGTCTTCTGTCTCAAGTATTTATCTGGCCTCCCAATTCTGATGTATCTGAGCACTTCACAGTGTTTAATGTCTTTGTCTTCACAGCACTACTGTGAGCTTGGGGAGTGCTCTCGCCTCATTTTTCAGATGGTGAACTGAAGCACAGAAAGACGAAGACCCAGATCCTCAAAGGTAATACAGGCTTCAAGGACAGTTAGGAGCCTAAATACCATTGTGGATCTGGGCCTCAGTGGCCTGCCTTAGGTCATACAGGAAACCTCTGATGGGACCGGGAATTAAACAGGGGTGTCTTCTAAGGCTGAAGCTAGTGCCCAAGCCACTGGACCCACTCTTGTTCTTTTGGAAAACCGACAAACAAGCAAACCACAGAGTCGTCAGCTACCATTCATGTATTTCAGTCAGCGAGATCTACTGTTTTATTGGGGTGGTGGTTTTCTATGGCAAGTTCCTTCCAACCACTGAAACGGTCACGTGTTAGTTCCCACACTGTATTTTTACTGCTGCCTCATATATATGCACTATTCCTTTAGCTTTATTCTTTTCTTCTACCTCTCCTCTGCGGTCTTGTTGGCTAGGAAAAAGTGGTCCAATTTAAGCTGTGCTTTGTCTGACGCAGGCTAACTTAACTCTGACCAAATTCAAAAGCTTTCTTAGTATGGACACAGGGAACACCCTGTAGCTCAGTTTAGCAGGTTGAGTCGTAGCCTGGGATTCTGCCCCACAGTTCAAAGGGAATCTAAAGAGGCTGGATTCTGGGGAATCTCCTCCACTGGAGAGCTGGCAGAGATGACGTGGCCACCTCCTACTCTGGAAACACTCCCTAAACATGGGGGGGAATGTCGTGTATCAGTATGGTGTGTGGTGGAACAAGGCCGCGGGACCATATGTCAGTGGTGTCAGTTAAAACTGCCCCCCTGTAGCTTTAAGTAAAACCAGCGCTGGGCAGCTGAGAATCAGGGAGTTTTACCAGTTTTCTCCCAGCCTCCATTCTTTACTGGGCCCAAAAGATTCATGTGTACAGTACATAAACCTCATGTGGTCATAGTTTGTAACGGGGAAGTAATAATTAAGTTAACTTTGTTTACTCAGCACTGAGCATCGTACGGTGTCTGGCAGGTAATTGAGCAGGATGAAATCTCTCTCTAAAGCAACAGCTTTTCACATCGTGCCAGAACTGGAGGTACAACTAGCTGTGTGTTGGAGAAATATTAAAAGTTGTCACTACAGGTGAGATGTGCTCAAGAGGGCAAATTGCTGTGCACTCTGCCAGGATAGTTCTGTAACTGCCAGCCATGAGGAGCCAGCCTCCCAGAACTTCTAAAAGCCCTTAGGCTCTTGAAGGCAGCAGAGGGGATGCATCCATCTGAACTCAGAAGCTTAGGCACGGCATTGCTCACTGCCATGTATGTCTGAGCTTAAAGAGGTAACGTTTAAAAACGCCCATTGAGAAGCCACACCCTGATTTCACAAAGAGCCAAGGGTTTGTAATCTCAGCAGTAAACACTCACTTATGGGGGATGATTTATTATATTGAAGTGGAGATACCCTAGCCAATCAGAATCAGGAATGCAATATATGCAGTTACTGATGCGCGACTCTTCACTTCTATTCCCAGTTATTCAGTTCTTTGCATCCTCATTGTGGGGCATGATTGCCTGGCTGTTCTTTCTCCATATCTGTATTGTGAATATGCGAACCACTCTCCTCTGATTGGCTGTTCTAATCCCTCTGTCCTGATTGGCTTCTAATCAGACTTTTCAAGCTATTTTCAAGACTCTTTTTATCTGAGAGAAAAGAAAAGAAAAAAAGCTACGCAGCAAAGAAACCAGGGCTTCAAAACTCGAAAGGGGGAATGGCTTAAAGAAATGTTACAAAACTCGAACTCACAACAGGAAAAGCCACTGTATTTAAAGAACATATTAAAGTTGCTAAGTCAGGCACTCAAAAGTTAGGAAATGCCAGGCAATCATAATTTGTTTCCCTTGTGTGTGCATTATGATACAGTCTTTAATTACATGATCTCATACTATATTTTTCACGAGACTCCTGCTCCATTCAGCGCACTGTACGGGCTGTCTTTGGGGATGAGTAAGGGCTGTGTAGAGAATGAGGTTCTTCTCTGTAGGACCCCTGCTTCATTTGTTGCAGAAGTTGCGAGGTGTGTGACGAATGAGGCAGGAATCTGCAGGCTGATAAAAGATAGTCTCATGGTTAAAGCAGTTTGAGTGTGGCCCTGGAGAACTATCTCTGCTTACGCAAGTCACTTAAACTGAAATTTGCCCAGGTGGCCTCTAGTTGAGTCAGTTCCTCATTTTCTGGATGCCCAGCATGACAGACCTGGAGTAAAATTTGCAGAAGTGTTGAGTACTCACAACTGCAGCTATAGTGCATTGGAGCTCTGCTGTGGACATAGAAAGTGCTAAGAACTCTGAAAAATGAGGCCACGTGTCTTAAGTTGGGCAACCAAAATGGGTGGAGAGCAATGCCGCTGAGGAAATGAATAATTTTGTGTTCAGAACAGGGTTTGGATGGTGTGCGTTAAACTAATTGCAGTGGAGACATACCCTCTGAAGTAAACAAAACCCCATCGATTTCAGTGAAGCCAGGATTTTATCCCCCAGAAAGTATCCATCTCCTTGTACCAGCTATACAGTGTGAAAAGAGAACACATATAGATAAACTTAACAAAAACACTGATGCTTTGTTCAATTTCTACTGTTAATGGATTTCAGGTAATTAACTAGAGTGGACTGAATTTTATGATGGTAAAAGTCAGGTAAAAATTAGTCTGGCATTATTGTTGTCAGCGAATGATTTTCTAACCAGGTAAAGAAAGTCATGTAAGGTACAGAAAGAAAAGTGAGTCACTGTGGGTTACAGCCCACGAAAGCTTATGCCTGCAGAAATTAAATTTGTTAGTCTTTAAAGTGCTACAGGACTCTTGTTTTTCTGTACATAGACTAACACGGTTACCTCTCTGGAACTTTTCACTGTAATTAAAGCATCTCTTTATTTCTTCTCCACTAGCCACTTGGTAGTTTTAAATTAGACCTAGACTATGGTATGTCTGGAGTACAAATAGATTTTCATTTAGCCTTCAGTTAATACAAAATCAAAACTTCCGTAGATGCATCTCTAAAATGACAGCCTATGTATAAAGTCCTTTCATTCAGATGTCTAAGTCTATATACTGGCCATTTGGCCAGGCACTGTGATTCATAATTCTTTTTTATTTTCTAAACTTAACTATTACGGAAGTAATTAACATAGCTCCATTTACTCAGTGGCAGAGGAAGCAAGTGTAGTTAATATCTTATTTTATTAACTTCTTTATTAATGCCAGCTGATTAAATGAACTACTACTAATGTATCAACAATTACCAGAGTACAGGGTTTAATAGAGACACTCCAAATAAATTTCCTCTTTGACATCTCCAGGGCCCATATTACTTGTGGAGTTAAAAACTTAAAGTGAACCTATAGTTTATAGGATGTTTACTAATACTATATATGAGTCACTGAGAGGTTACTTAAGTTTTGATTACTTACAATATCAAAATAATTGGTACATGCTATGTTTCTATTCATTGTGATATTGATAGTCATGGCCTAGATTTTCAGCCACATTAATAATAATAGCTCTTATATAGCAATTTTCATCAATGGATCTCAGTGATTTACAATCTATTTGATATATTCATCTTCAAAACACTCCTGTGAGGTAGGGCAGGCTATTGTCACTATTTTTCAGATAGGGAACAGAGCCATGGAGAAGCTAAGTGACTTGCCAAAGGTCACACAGAAAGTCTGTGATAGAGGAGGGAATTGAGCCCTACCACTGTGCCATCCTTCTTCTCATTAGAGAAAGGATTTTCTTTACAAGTCCTGTTGAAATGAATGGGGTCCATCTATGGAAATCAATGGGCTTTGAATCAGGCATCAAATACTTAGGTCAGACAAACATTGGAGACTGTAGTATATTGATCTGAGAAAACAAAATAATAAAATGCATACTTCTGTGGATTGTGAACTGATATGTTCATAACACATACAAAACAATATTTTTAGAAGTGCCTTCTTTATGGACAGATGACTTGCCTTTCTTTTTCAATTTTTTATTAGAGCTGGTAGAAAATTTTCCAGTAAAGAACATTTTTGTCAGAAAATAGGATTTTGTTGAAAATGAAATTTTGCATGGCAACATTTGATTTGCAATGACATTTTTCAATTTTCTTAAATATTTGGTTAACAATCCTGAAATGTTTCACCTTGCAGTTGTGGGTTTTACCCCCTTTCCAACACTTTAACTATTTTTCAGCCGGCAAATTTGAAAAGCAGACAAAGTGGGGGAAAAAGCAGCTTTCCCCCACTTTCTGACAGCTTTCCAACTACTTTCTAACTTTAGTTGGTTGGAAAACAGCCAGAAAGTGTAGGAGAATGGGGGAACCCCCATTCACACCTTTTTACTGGATTGATGTACCGCCATTTGTGGGTAAACACCAGGTAGCATAACTGATGCTGTGAAGAGCGAGTGCTGACAATTTTGCAAGGCAGAAGTATGATGTCTCAATTCTATTTAGTTACATGTAGCCTACAAATGATTCCCCAAATCCACTTAATTTATAGAAAAATCTTTCATAGAATGTAGTGCTTATGAAAAGTGCTGGATTGTCAGGCCTAGAGATGGAGACCCGTAGAGCAGGTACAGAAAAAGCAGCTCTTTGTGAAATCTTCCTCACACCACCCAACCCCCAGTGTGCCAAATGTCCCACTTCATGGTTCATCTCTAGGGAAGTTTAGTCTGATTCAGTCCTCGACATTTCAGATGGTCAACAACCTTTGGGTTCTTTGCCAACCTGTCCACGAGGTCTGGACATCCATCAAGTGCTATTAACCAGATGCTGAAACAGGCTGGATTCAAGCTAGGGACTTAGCTCAAAGGCTCTTTATTTCATTGCCATTTCCAAGAGACATTTAGGCCCCTAAATCTCCTTATGTAGCTGAAGCATTGATTTGACCAGCTGTCCTCACTGCAACTTAGCAGTCTGGTAAAAAATTGCTGGCTGGTGGCAACAGAAGTTGATAGAACTCCCTTTTAATCCATATGAGCCCTGATCTTTTATGCAAAAGCAAGGTCACCTGTAAATTTCCTGGAATCAAATAGCTTCCAGATCAAAGGAATATTTCCATCTTATTCTGATCAGGGCCAGATTTAGGGGAAGGTGACCCAGGTGACTGCCTGGGTTGCCAGGCTTAGGGGCACTGGGTCAGGGTGCTGTTTTTGTTAGTGACAAAAGGGAAAATAGAATGTTTGAAGTAAAATGTTTTGGATATTCCATATGTGGATTCATTTTTCACTAACCTCCTAGAATGTTCTGGACCTTTGTAGAATTTTGCAGAACCTTCCAGACTTTCTGAGAACTATATTTTCCTTGAACCTCCTAGAACTGTTGTCAGCCATGCCCTCGTGGGTACATAAGGGGCAGGGCACCACCAGTCAATCGGTGAGATATAGGAACGAAGTGAAGTCATGGCAGCCCAGCTGCGATATCATGAACCTTGTTTTATTGTGTAATTGTGAAAGTGTACTTGTGTTTAAAGACTTGTATAGTGTAAGTAATAGATCCAGAGGGGTAGCCGTGTTAGTCTGTGTACAGCAAAAACAACGAGAGTCCTGCAGCACCTTAAACATGAACGAATTTCTGTGGGCCTAAGCTTTCGTGGGCTGAAACCCACTTCATCAGATGCATGCATTCATCACGGAAATTTATGCCCACAGAAATTTGTTAGTCTTTAAGGTACTACGGGACTCTCATTTTTATAGTGTAAGTAGTGACTAATAAAGGACATATTTAATGAAATGCCAAAGATATCTATCAAACTTCTATCTACGCAGCAATGTAAAAGCAAGACTGTTTCTTCTTTTGCCATGCTTAACAAAATGCTTGATGCCTTCCAAAGATTGCAGAACATAGACTTTTGCTCTCCCTAATGCTGTCTGTTTTCCCCAATAGGGAAGTCCTCAGGATCTCAGTATAGGAAGCAAAAAGCTCAGTTGCAACCTAGTTTGCAGCAAGGGGCAAATCTGATGGGAAAATATCTGAAACAGAACAACGTAGACAGGCTTTAGGTGGTAGTGATCCTCGCAGGACAAGGGTTAAGATTCTAAGGCTGCCACCTACTGTAACACTATTTAATACTGGTCCACCCAACGTTGGTGCACAGTACAATTTCTTGATGTTAGTACATTCCAGTTATTCTTAAAATTAAACAGTTTCTATAAATTTTTTTTATTTGCTTATATATTGGCATGAATAAATACAGATTTACAGATGCTAGTGTGCAACTGTATCATCTTCTATGACAGGAATAAATCATGAATGCAAATTGTGTATCAAAGTCGTGAAATGGACTACAAAAGCAATTAAAAATGAAGTATTAAAAGTTGAATGAATGGGGGAGAGTGTCAAAGACTCCTTGGCTAGGGCGCCATTTAGTCTAGGGCTGGCCCTGCTTCTGTTCCAATCTCCTGTCTTCTGTAGATCGGAAAAAAGGCTATTTTATTAGAGCTGTGCAGAGGATGGAAGTTCCTTAGTATGAAGGACTTTGAGGTTTAAAAATGTAGCTTTGTTTCAAATTGGGAGTAAAAAAAAAAAACAACCCAAAAAATTTCAGAAGTTCTCAGCAAAGGAAAATTCCAGGGATTAAACACAGTTTTCAATCTAAATGTTTCATTTAGATTTTCATTCATTATTATTTTGTATTTTAATATAGAATATAATGCAACATTTCAAAAACATTGAAATAAATGATTTCAAAATGAAAATCCCCAGGATCTCTGCCAATCTGACTTGGGGGAAAATTCCTTTCTGACACCAAATATGGCGATCAGTTAGACCCTGAACATGTGGGCAAAACCCACCAGTCAGACACCTGGGAAAGAATTTCTATTGCTATAAATATTCATTAACCATCTGTACAAGGGAGTGAGCAGGGAGGTGTCCAAATTTGTTTTGGAACAGATATACATGCTCAAGCTTTTAGGTATAAGCCAACATCTAGCTCTTGACTGTTAGGAAGAAACTTTTCCTGGGAATAGATCTAGCTGGCAACTGCAGGGTCTTTTCCTCGGGTCACTTCTAGGTACAGGATACTAGGCTACATGGACCACTAGTCTGATCTGGTATGGCAATTCCTTTGGTCCTATAATGTCAAGACCTTAGTTTGAGCCGTAGTTGGAGAATGGCAAAAGTGTAAGTTTTCCAAATGTGCATTTTGGATGGCAAGTCCCTCTCTTTCCAAAAAAATCTACAGCTAGCCATTCAAGGTAATTTGACACATCAAGTGCTGCAGGAAAATTTGGTAGTGCAAAGGAGCAATGAAAAAGATAGGCTCAAATAAAGAGATCCTGTGTATGCCCGAAAGGCCCATTGAAGGCAATAAACCAAGTATATGCGCAGAACGTAAATCAGAACCTGCCTTCTAGAATTGCTCAGACATACTATGTGAATATTTCAGTTAGAAATAGATCAAATAATAAGTGCAAACTGGGGAGGCAATATACATGTAGCTGTCTATTAAGCAGACAGCCAACGGGCATGGTGTATAAAACCAGAATGAAACTGCCTTTTATTTTTATGAAAAATGGCTAATTATATTTTATGGCCATGAATAAATGAAACGAGGCTGTAATACAGTGGCTGGTCCTTGGGCTGGAAAGCCTGTGGCCAGCCAACTGTGAACGAGCCCCACCTGAAGGGACTCATGCAATTTCTCATAAAGAGCAGGTGGCTGCTATAAGGGGAAACTCAGGAATCTGTAGTGAGACTGAAGAGAGTGAGAGGTTCCAGCAGGGAAGACCCTGAGACCAAAGGAATTGCTTCAGCTAGGAAGGGCTGGGTGTAGCAGGAACGACTCTGACCTGACCAGAGCATTTTGGCCTGTATCCAGCTGAAGGCCGGAGGGAAGATTTTAATTTTGAACTTTAAGTTAATGAATCAAACTCTCAGGAGGGTCGTTGTGATTGGAATGGAGAAAGCTGGTGTGGGGTTTATTTGGGGATCCAGAAGGGAAACTGAGCAAGGTGCTATGTCCAGGGCTGCCCAGGGGGCAACTCACCAACAGAGGTCAGCAACTGGAATATTAATTAGAAGAGAAAGTTCTTGTGTGGGGAAAGAAATCCGCTCTCATCCTAATCCAAAGGCAAATTATAAGAGGTTGGAAGAACGTTTATGCTTTTTCCAAGGAGAGTTTGACAGAAACGAAAGCATAAATTATTTGGGGTATTTGGCTGGTGTTCAGTGGGAGCTGTGGGTACTCTGCACCTCTGAACATCCAGCCCCTTTTTAGGTGTTAAGTATGGATTTCGGGTCCAAGGCAACACACAAGTTTCCAATAAGAGTTAAGCATGCAGTTATATGCTTTGCTGGCTAGGGATGGATTTAAACAGGTGCTTCAATGCTTTGCTGAATTGGGGCCCAAATAGTCAGACCGTGGTGCTTAGAATTAGGCAGCTAAATCCATACCAGCTGACTTTCAAAGGTGCTTTGCTTCTGCACCTCCCATTGGGATTTCACTGGGATTTGTGGGTGTTCACTACTTCTGAAAATCTAGCCTAAATGTAGACATCCACATTAACAAATATTGGCTGATGATTCCAGCAATATTGTTCTAACATGGTGGGTATCTCATGGACGTTAAGGTCAGAAGAGACTACTATGATCATCTGAACTCTTGCACATTGCAGGCCATAGAACCTCACCCAACCACTCTTATAATAGACTCCTAACCTCTGGCTGAGTTACTGAAATCCTCAACTCATGATTTAAAGACTTCAGGTTACAGAGGATGCACCATTTACACTAGTTAAAACCTGCAAGTGACCCATGCCCCGTGCTGTAGAGGAAGGTGAAAACCCCCCAGGGTCTCTGCCAATCTAACCCAGGGAAAATTCCTTCCTAACGCCAAATATGCAATCAGTTATACCCTTAGCATATGGGTAAGACCCACCAGCCAAATATTTAGGAAAAAATTTACTGTAGAAACTCAGAGCCCCCCCAAATCTAGTGTCCCATCTCTGGGCACTGGAAACATTTGCTACTAGCAGTGGCAGATGGAATGCATGTCATTGTAGATAGTCTCCTCATACCATCCCTTCAATACATTAATCAAGCTTAGTCTTGAAGCCAGGTCGGTGTTTTGCTCCCACTTCTCCCCTTGGAAGGCTGTTCCAGAACTTCATTCCTCTGATGGTTGGAAACCTTCATCTAATTTCAAGCCTAAATTTGTTGATGGCCAGTTTATGTCCATTTGTTCTTGTGCCAACATTGACGCTTAACTTAAATAACTCCCTCCCTGACGTGTATCCCTCTGACGTATTTATAAAGAGCAATTATATCTCCCCTTAGCCTTCTTTTGGTTAGGCTAAATAAGCCAAGCTCTTTGAATCTCATCTGATAAGGTAGATTTTCCATTTTCCCCTCTCCCCCGAGATACAGTTCCTGAAAGGTATGGCTAACATATTTCCCCCTTATATGTGTCAGTAGGGACTCAACTGTACCTTGAAGACACTCCCTGTGTATGTGGGCAAGTGATGTGGGAGCTGTGTCATACTGCCCTTGGATAAGCACTAAGAGATATCAATCAGTTATATCTGGAAAGCACCATAGGGTCCTCTAGGGAAGGGTGCTATAGAAATGCAAAGCGGGTGTTATGAGGATAAATACATTAAAGATTGAGAAGCGCTTTGTGAAGCTACTGATGAAAAATGCTGTGTAAGAGCCAGTATCATTGGTTATCATTGTAAATACCAATTTTTTATGCCTAAAAGCCTTTCGGAGGATTCACATGTTTGATCTGGATGTTGGAAGCCTGAGCCCCCCACCAATTACCCTTAACATTGCCTGATTTATTGATGGAAGGGACATTGAAAGCAAATGAAAGATATTTCCTCCTTGCATTTCAGCGGAATAAAAGCATCCAAGAGCAACTAATTAAATCCTTTTCCAATTTCCCAGGCTTGAAATTGTACTAAGGTTAAATGACATGCCTCCTGATATCAGCTTATTTACCATAGCTGGAAATCATGCCCCTGTGCAACAGAGCCAGGTAAGGCAGTGCAAAATAACAGGAACAAAAACAGTCTGCGTAAAGATGGCTTTTATACCTCTTAACATTTTTATAAGGAAAATGAAACAGTTTCAATTGCTTTTCTGTGGAACAGTGCACTTGGGCTATTGTCTATTTTTCACTTTCCTCTTGGTAAAAGACTATCATTTCATGGCTAGAGTTTAAACCTCCGTCTTTAAAGACAGGTGATCATACTTTAAGTTGCAAGGTGCACATGATATTATGGGTATTACAGTAGCACCAGAAGCCTGAGCAGATATTACAAGTGCGCCATATTAACACATAGGGAAAGACAGCCCCTCCCTGGTGAGCTAACAGTCTAAAGAGACAGGACAGACAAAGGGTTGGAAAGGAAATTTCATCATCCTATTTTACAACTAAAGCACTAAGGCCCAACGATATTTAAGGGTAAAATGTACCAACGTGCCTAAGTGACTTAGATGCCTAAGTCCAAATTTCAGAAGAGATTCAGGGCCAGATTGTCAAAGGCATTTAGGTAGCTAAAGATGAAGATAAGCGGCTAATGGGATTTTCAAAAGCAGCTAAACAAGTGAGGTCTCCAACTCACTGAAGTGCCAAGTGGGGTTTTCAAACATGTCTCTCTGCCTAAATGCCTTTGTAAATCTGACCTTTAGGCACCCAGGAGCCTACGTCCCTTTGACTTTCCCATTGACTTGGGCTCCTAAGGGCCAGATGCAGGTACAGAAAGATGCAGATAGAAACCTAGTGAGATTGTCAAAACTGCCTAGATGCCTAGCTCATTGAGTTCCCACTAGGCATCTATTGGGTAGGCATCTATATGCATCTTTAGGCACCTATGTACTCTTCACAATCTGGTCCAAAAGCACGTGGGCACCTAACCCGCATTGATTTGGGGAATTAGACACCTAGGCTTAGATTTACAAAAGGACTTAGGCATCTAAGTTTTAGGCTCTATTTCGATCCACACAACTTCTGCTGAACCTGTAGGAGCCTAAACTCACTTGGTGCCTACATTTTTGCAGTCAAAGTTCCCTAGGTGCCTATGTTCCTACCCTTGGGCATGCATATTGCTGCCTTCCTCTAGGCATCGGACCATGTATCTCCCACCTGAGTTCCAGAGCGATTCGCAAGCCAGGGGCAGATAGGCACTCCTCTCCTCTGCCCGAATCACAGGTAGGGCCCAAACCAGCAGGTGTGCTCAGTGGCTGCTTATTGGATCGGGGCCGCTAGGCAAGTTCATAGTCATCAGCTGGGGAAGGCGGAGGACAGAGACCTCCCTTCTGACTTTTAGCCCAGTGGTTAGGGTTCTCACCTGGGATGTGAGATACCCTCAGTTCAAGTGTCCCTCCTTCTGCCAGATGAGGAGAAGGGATTTGAACTGGGATCTGCCCTCTCAGGTGGGTACCATAATCACTGGCCTATGGGATAGAGTGACATGGGGCTCCCTCAGTCTTGTCCGTTGAAGCTGTTGCACGGTTGATATCTAATTAAAGAGTGATTGAAGCAGGGGGACAAGATTCTGGGTCTCCCTCTTCCTGAGGCAGTGCTTTTACAGCAGGGCTCATGCTTTTCAGCTCTGTCTCTGGCCTAAACGTCTACCTGAGCCCTGTGGGTACGTCCTCTGAGCAGCCATCCTATGCTGCTGCTTGTCTCTGCCATGCTACCATGGCTACACTATTATTTGAGTGCTCTAGCAAGATGGGAGCTCACGCTAATATGTCTCCCTGGGCTGGGAAACACACTCCTAGCGCCAAGTGCAGATGTAACCTAAGGGTTTATGTCTCTGGGCAAACCGGAAAATGCTCTCCCCTCACACACACAATTTTGATGGCCTGTTTAGTGGTGCAAACCCTGCTGCAAAGAGATGAGGGCAAGGAAAGCATTCATTCAAGATTATAATTATGGTTAATTAAATAGGAATGGGGTGCTAGGGAAGGGGGAGCAAGTAGTCTTAATCTCCTATGCAGTGGCCAGCCTTACTTATAGTCTATACACGTCTTGGGTCACAGGGGCTACTTTCTGCTAATTCCCCTGGGATATAAACCACCCCTAAAGAGGTGGGGCAGGAGCGGGGCTGTCTCTTTCACCGCCTGTTCTCCACCCCAGCTAGCAAAACTGTTCAGCCGTGAAGTACCTGGAATGTGCAGAGAAAATAACCTCTATCGAAGGACACTCCTGCATGTCTATTCTAAGAAGAAATGAACAGCCAGTTATCTCTGATGTACAGCAACGCTGCAATCCTGCCTGCTGTCAGGATACAAGAAGGGCTGTGTTTTGTTGCAGCGATGACACCTGATGTCACAGCAGATTCAGAAAGAATCTGTTTTGTTCTGATTCCTGTGACATATTAAGCCCTCCTGGGAGGCTCTGATTGTCCTCATTGCACACTGTCTTCAGTAGAGTTGAGGGCAATCAGCATCTCACAGTACTGTGTAATTATTAATAATGGGTAAAACGTAATCTGGCCCTTAGCCTATTCTCACTGGCGATAAGGGAAGCCCAGTTATTGACTTAAATGGGAGCAGCAGCAAGCCAATGTTTTTGAATTCACTTTCCACTTTGGTTAAGTTTGGACTCTTATTCATACTAATTCATACATGCCTGACACTAAAGAGCAGGGCAAGAAACATAGTGAGACCAGATTCCCCCTCAGGATATTTGTCATTTCTTCTTCTGGTCATGCCCAGACACACCACAAGAACAAGCTTCCTCCTGATATTTTAGAAGTTCTAGTTCATTCCAGAAACCTGAATTGGAAGGCACAAGACACCCAAACGTAACAGAGATTTGGTCTGAGCTCTTTTCTAGAAATGGGAAAGGAGTTTCTTTCTTTCTTTCTTTCTCAACATTACAAAATCTGAATAACTTTATTCCTTGAGTTGTCCCACTGACAGGAGATTCATGAGAGTAAAGTTCGTGTGGGTAAGTATGCAAACACTTAAAAGATGAATTTGAACGTATTCAGAATAATACATCAGCTATAATGCAGGGCACTCAGCAATATTTTTTCAATCTTCAGGACCAGGAAAGCATCTTTCTATTTTTTAATCATATGAAACAAATACTCTAGTTTCAGATTTGGCTGACTTGAGCAAGGATGAATTAGGGCATGGAAAAGACAAGCTGACTGCTGAAAGGACTTAATAGCTCAAGTAACAAGTTCAAAAGCTGACATTAAAGCTGAATTGCCAAAATTAATGCCCTTTTGGAGTATGGTTTGAAGGATAAATATTAATCTGATAGCCAGCGCTTACTCACCTTAGCAAAAAGGCCATTCTCTCATGTTTTGGAACCATAGAACTTAGAAACATTTCAGTATTTACTATCTTTCAATGAAGCTCAGCGCCACTGAAAATAAAAAGCTTAATGTGTATTCTTTCTTCCTGGGGCATAGCTGGTTAAATTAATTTCTGGCTTGTATATTGCAGCTCCAGGAAAGCTCAAATGGATAGACTCTACCAAGTCCAAATGACTTTCAGTGGACTTGACTTTTCATGGGGTAAAGTATTATTATTCAAGGTGAATTACACTTTCAGAATCTGGTCCTAACCAGCTTCCCTGGATTATTAACTATTCCTGAAAACGTCATAAAATGGAAACCAACACTCTTATCGTTGGAAAATATGAGTTTTATTTCAATAAATCCTGAACACCATTACAAAAATCTAACTTGCTGCCAGCACTTATTTTTAGTTAGACCTTCTTGGACAGTCTTAAAAATACAGAGATTGCATTTATTGTAAAATATTATGATAATAAATTGCATTAATTGTTAATGTTCACTTTCAACTTCTCTTATGGAATGAATTCTAAATCCTTTTAGAGAAATGTAACCAATCGGTGCTATGCATATGAGGGATGAATCCAGCTGCAAAGGAAAAGATATAAGCATTTAAAAAAAACAACCCAAAGCCACTAAAGCCCAGGTCCCACAAACAAATAGCTGGGTAATTTTGATTATGGGAGTAATCCCTTTAGGTTCTTTGGGTAAAGCTACCCAGGTATTTAAATTGTGCAGGATCAGTCAGAGGGCTAGATATTGCAAATGCTTAAGTCCGTGGATGTATTGCTGTTGCCTTTATCTGCAGCAGCATCAGGGCCTAACTGTTTTATAAAGTATAAATTCACAGAGTCTGATGCCATTCAGTTAATCAGTGCTGTATTTTAAATTTTATTCAGGGTATATTGAAATGGCAGTATACAAAACAAGGAAACAATCCAAACAAACATCGACGGATGAAATTAATAATATAATTATCTTTAAATCTCTGTGGGAGTCGATATGCACAGTGTGTATTTTGCACAGCATGTTATTTACGGTTGCTATCTGTGTACTGGACTCTGTATTCCCCAGTGCCTGCCTTGCTAATGAGAAGGTTCTAAATCTGATCCCAGGTCTGGATGGTTTTCTTAAGGTGATTGATGGAAGGGGCTTAATCAAAGCCTGTACAGCTGTCTGCCCTTTATGGTAGGCTTTTTCATGACTGGGACATTTATTCTTCCCCTATATATATGGGACTATGGGAGGAGACAATCTTGGAGTTCAATCTTGTGAAACTGTTGAGTGGGAGGAAGGATGTTTTTATGGGTCAGTCATTGAACTAGGATTCAGAAGATCTGGACCTTGGGAAGTCAAGTGTGCCTCACTTCTCCATCTGTAAATGGAATATTTCCTACTGGCCATGGTGCAAGGCTGAGCCCATACTTGGTTGGTGTTCAGGTACCTAGTGATGGGGCTATATGGCTTCTGGATGAAGTAATGCTCACTACTGGGAATAGTCCTTTAAAATGGTAACGACTAATGGCAATATCAGGTTCTAAGTAAAACTCAAGCAAACTAAAAAATGATCTTTGCTGTTGCTGCAGTGCTGAAAAATTCCTAAAGGCAAATGAAAATGTACTTTTTAAACAACTTCTTTAAAGCAGTTTAGGTGATCAGCCCTGTCAAAATATTCTGCAGGGCTTATGGCATGCCTCCTATTTGTGCTGACCCTGAATGCAATAATTATGTTGGTTATAAAGAACAAGCCTGAGGAACCCACTGAAATGTGAACAGCTGAGGTTTCTGAAAGCCAAAGCTCTAGTGAGATTGCCAGAAGCGTCATAAACAATCGTGCAGCATGACTCTAAAGTGAATGATTTTTACTTTTATTTTTGGAGGGGAGTGAGGGTGGAGGTGGAAGAAAAGGGAATATCGATAGCGGTGACAGAGCGAGGAGAAAAAGGAAGGGGGCTTGCAGCAATGAAATACTGAAAAGAGGAGGGGAGAATGAAGAAAGACGAAAAGGTGGAAAGTTGAAGCTCTCAAGCCAGAAATGTTAAATGAGTGCCATGCTTATACAGATCTCCTAGTGAAACCAAAGGCAGCTTTGCACGACTTATACAAAAATGTGTTTGATCTTTATTTAAGTGGAAAAGAAGCAAAGAGGAAGCATGACTTCAGTGTTATCAGCCTTGAGCAGTCAAAAGTCATGCATCAATCCCCTTATAATCATGAGACTGATACAGAAAACATTAAATTAAAAAATCAGGTTCTGGTTCTTTGCCTCCTAAGCTTGAAAGGTTCAGCCGGGTCATGTTTTCAGGCTTTTCGCCACAAACGGGAGGGATAGAAACTGATTTTTTATTTTAAATGAAAGCTGAGGGTCTCACGTATCACTGATTCCCGGAGCTGGGCTTTAAGAAGACCACTAAATATCACGAGCTGGAATCATGGTGACTTTGTTATTAGCTATTAGCCTGAACAGCCATTAGCTCAGAACCAGCTCCGGTGGGGAATAAATTAAGACAAAAGCCCTTTGCAGCTCCCTGGGCTGGTTCCTAAAGAAGTTCCCCACAGCAGAGTCACGGGGCTGGATTCTCAGCTGGCGTCAATCAGCACGACTTAATTGGAGCTACATCAATCTGGAATCTGAACCTTGAATCTATTAAAAAAGAGGCCATACCAGAAAAACCCAAACAAATACTAAAGCTAATTTCTGGGCTCCAACCGCAGATACCTCAGGCCAGGCTGTGTGCGGCAGAGAATATCTGCTTTGATTCTTCGCTTGGCTCCATCTGAGGCCCTGCCATATGTTAGAGCAGTGCCCAGCACCGTGGACCCTCATTCTGAGTGGAGTTTCTGGATGTGTTAAAACACCTAAGCAAAGATTGTCAGGGGTCTAGGTGGTCAAATAGGCCCAGTTCCTTAAAGGTATTTAGTTGCTGCTCTGCTCAGTGTTGCAATGTGTAACCCTTACATGGCCAGTGGAATTTTCAACCCCGAGTTAGGTGTCCAGGCTCTCTCTACAATGTCCACGTTGGGAACCACCTAAGCAAGCCAGGAGTGAATGCTCAAGGGCGTGGGGGAAGGTTTAAAGCGCCTCCATGCCTGAGCTGATGCACTTGAATGATGGGCCAGATACAGGTGACTCCATCTGCTCAGGATTGGCATCATGGAGTTAGATGCGTGAGCCAGGTCAGCAGCACTCAATCACCCAAACTTCTAAGTACTTAGGGAAGAAGAGGGAGATAAAAGCAACCCAATAAAACCCAGGCAGACTCTCCCTGTCACTGGGTGGAACTGTAGTATTAAACATTAAAGAATAAAATAATGTATTAACCCTCAAAGGTCATGTATTTTATTTAACGGTGGCAAATGTAATATTCATACGTTTTTATTGAATGGGAGACCTACCTATAACTTAGTGCAAGTCACTGTAGCTTGGAAATCATCTTCATTTTATTTAGTGGGTTCATATCATCACACTCGAGAAAACGCCATGAAAAGAAATAGCTCTGAAACCAAGAGAAGGCTGCAGCCTTTAATGACCTGGCTCTCAGCCAAAAGACATGCAGGTCGCTGTGGGGTTTGTTCACTCAGGCCTGCCACTACCTAGACGGCAGGTCATGGATTAAACACCAGCTTGAGGAATGCTCTTTGCATCTCAAAGAGGAATTCCACCTGCCATGAAACATGGGAAAATCTTGCTGCCCATATTGATAAAAGAGGCAGGCACATGGTAAGCCTTATCTTGAGGATTCCAGGTCAGCGGTCCGGCCTGGTGCCATCATGGAAACCCTGCTCCTGCTTTCACATGGCATGCTTTCACATCTAGACACACGTCTATGCACCCAGCCAATACTTACCATTGACTGGCAGTTGTTCTCCCTGCAGGGGGGCAGAGGAAAGGAGAATGTCATCCCCTTCATAGGGTCTGTGTAAAAACATTATGCAAATAGGTCAATGCTCCAAATAATTAAAACAACTTTCTCTCCACAGGCATTTGACTCTACAGTTCCCACTGCCACCATGTTGTTAATATTTATTATGAAATTGCGATAGCATCTAGGAGACCTGCAGATAGACCAGGACTGTGAATTGGGATATTACTGTGCTAGGTGCTGTACAAACACAGAACAAAAAGATAGTCCCTGCCCCAGAGAGCTTACATTCTAAGTATAAGACAAGAGACAACAAGTGAATGTAGACTGATGTATGGAGTATGAGGAAACAATGATAACAACTGATCAACATGATAGGCAGTAGCCTCAGCACACCAGCTGCTTAATTGTTGTCAAGTTAATTGTAGGCATAATAGGAAAGGAGGGATTTAAATGAGGATAGTGAGTTAGTCTTGCAGATGTTTATAGAAAGCTCCTACCACGTATGAGAAGTAGTAGGGAAGAAAGCACAAAGGATTTTGTTTGAAAATACAAGAAGTGGGTGCTGAAAGCATCACTGGTAGAGTGGAGGCAGGCGTCGATGTCTCAGTACCGAATAAGAGATGATAGGTTGGATGGGGGTAAGCCGTGGGAATGAAGATAAGTAGCTTATGTCAGAGGCAATGGAGGAAGGGGAGCCAGTGGATGGATACAAAGAGAGAGGTGACAAGCAGCTTCATATTGCCCGATGTCAGAGTGTTGGCTAGGAATTGCACCATCCCCAGGTCATAGATGGAGGAAAGGCAGCATTAGAGTGTATGTGGGTGTGGGGATGAGGGTGTGGACAGGCCAGCCACGATAGCAGCACTCCTCATGGGCGTGTGCAGCTTTCCCGGGTGCTAGCAGAGAGTGGTCATAATTGTAGTTACTTCCCAACAGTGTTGCTGTTTTTATTTACTAAGACTGCTTTTATTTACTTATTTCTTTACTTTGCAGTCCAAGGCAGTGGGCTGGAAATTTTGCAGCAGCAGCCCATACATCAAAAGCTGAGGGACTTTAAAATTTGAAGTTAAATGTGACAATGAATAATGCAATCAATACAGCATCCCCTTTGTTTCTGGATAGAGACACGGGTTAAGTTTCCTGTGCTAGCACAGACTTCCTCTGTGCTGCAGTTGCATGGGGATAATAGCAAAGCCCTACCTCACAGGAGCATTGTGAGGAATTGTGAAATTGGCCTCCAGAGAAGCCATGCTGAGATCGCTTAATTAAAGCAAGACTGCAAAGAATGGGGCAGGCAATACTGGTGGCTATTTTTAAAAATTAGATTTGCCAAGCCAGCAACAAACAGCTTCTAATTACTTCACTGGTTATTCAGAAGCCAAAAACACAGTTCCCTTGAAATCATCCAGCTCTCTGGCTTCCACCCAGACAGCCAAGTCAAATACGATGGAGATGACTGAAAATCTTTGTCCATCATATGTAAGAAAAGTTCCCCCAATCCTAAAGGATCGGACACATTACCGAGCAGATCAATGAATAGTTCAGATCTCACTCAAACACATGCTTACAGCCAATACTTATTTTTAAAAAAGGAGAGAGAATATTGGTTAAAAGATACATACAGATGAGAATAAAGCCCATAGGTCACGTTCATAGTAGTGAAGTTAAGCTAAGATGCAAAAGTTCTTCCAGGATCAGTTTCACAGATGATAGTCCAAATAGTCCATGTACAGAGTTTATTCAAATTCTCCCATGAGAATTAGCCGCGTGATCCAGACCATTCCTGGAGATCTTAGCCTTCCAACCCGAATTCCCCCTGATGAAAGCCAAGCACACTGAAGATGACGGGATCAGGTCATGAAGCTTTCTTTAAAATCCTTTGCCAGGCAACTGACAGTCTCTCAACAGCAGAAATTTCCCTGCGCGGATAATAGGGAATTATTTGTGGCTTTGATGCAAATCCTGTTTTCTATGTTCACACAGGTAATTAGCTGCATTCATTAGCATAAGGTAATTATTCATTCAAAAATAGATTACTACATATTTCACAGAGAAAAAACATAATGAGATAATTACACCCAAGTTTCAGATAGATGTTAATATTCCTTTTTGATCTCTGAATCAATAGAACATAAGAACAGCCACTGGAGTCAGACCACTGGTCCATCTAGCCCAATATCCTGTCTTCCCACAGTGGCCAATGCCAGGTGCTTCAGAAGGAATGAATAGAACAGGTAATCATCAAGTGATCCATCCCATCACCCATTCCCAGCTTCTTGCAAATGGCAATCCCTGCGTATCCTGGCTAATAGCCATTGATGGACCTGTCTTCCAAGAATGTATCTATTCTCTTTTGAACCCCTTTATAGACTTGGCCTTCACCATAGTCTTTGGCAAGGAGTGCCACAGGTTGACTGTGCATTGCATTGAAGAAGTACTTCCTTTTGTTCGTTTTTAACCTGCTGCCTATTAATTTCATTTGGTGACCCCCTACTTGTTGTATTATGAGAAGGAGTAAATAATATTTCCTTATCTTCTTTCTCCACACCAGTCATGATTTTATAGACCTCTATCATATCCCCCCTTAGTCATCTCTTTTCCAAGCTGAAAAGTTCCAGTTTTATTAATCTTTCCTCATATAGAAGCTTTTCCAGACCCCTAATCATGTTAGTTGCCCTTTTGTGTACGTTTTCCAATTCCAATGTATCTTTTTTGAGATGGGGCAACCAGATCTGCATGCAGCAGTCAAGATGTGGGTATACAATGGATTTATAAAGAGGCAATACAATATTTTCTGTCTTATTATCTATCCCTTTCCTAATGGTTCCCCACATTCTGTTAGCTTTTTTGACTGCTACTGCACAGTGATTGGATGTTTTCAGAGAGCTTTCCATAATGACTCTAAGATCTCTTTCTTGAGTGATGGCAGCTAATTTAGACTCCATCTTTTGATATATATAGTTGGGTTTATCTTTTCCAGTGTGCATTACTTTACCCAATAGTACACAGAACAATAGAACAATAGCAATAGACAGAAAAGCAGTTTATCTTCATTGTTATCCCCTGATAAAATATAGATAAGCAACATCACTATCGTCTTTCAATTTCTAACAATACCAGTTTACATTTCAAAGCTTTAATCTCCTTATAAAGAATGGCCCTCATTACCGCTGATATTTTCCTTTAATATGTCTTTGAAGGTCGAATTTCGGCCAGGCAGCTTCCAAAGTTGCTTAACCCTTACTTCCTCTGTGCCGCAGTCGCATGGGGATATTAACACTGCCCTACCTCACAGGGGCATTGTGAGGATAATACATTAAAGATTGTGAGGTGCTCAGATACTACCATGATGGGGGCCAGATAAGTACATTAGATAGATCCAAATAGATAGCAATGCAACAGATAAAATGAGAATTCTTAGTAACAGTCAGGTCTTTTGTAGATTCTGTATAGTAGCTGCAGGACCAATTCTAAAGAGTCTACCCTCCAGCCCTTCATTATTCATGGTTACATTTCACTGATTACGTAATGTATGTACAATAAGTATTAGCATTCTAGACAGAATGAAATATTTGCTAATGTTAAAGATGTTAATTTTCTTCCGTATCCATCACATGGTTTTTATAACATTTTCTTTGTGTTTTCTTTGTAACTGCCGATGTTTCAGTTCTCTTTAAATGCCACTGGCATTGAATCTGTAATTTCTTTTTGCCCATTTCATCTTTTCTTCCTTTGAAGATTCCTCTGCAGGCTCTTAGTTGCTTATATAGAAATATTCAAGATTATCTCAGTTTATGGTGAGTTTTTTTGTAGACGATAATCAAGCCAATCTGCTGAAGTTTAACTGAGTTGAACCTATGTTTGCACAAACAGAATTAATAAATCAGAGTGAATTTAAATCTCCAATCTTTCAAAGTGATGCTTTTTAACACCTCATTATTAGAATCACTGGAAATAATTTCCTATGGACTAAGAATGAGGATTAAGTACATACTGTAATGATTATTCAGTTACAAAGGCATTTGGGGTAGCTAGTGACTGAAGAATACAAATTGTAAGGGTAGGCTTTTTAACCTTTTGCTAGTGCCTATCTGCAGCCTCATATACCACAAGTACCTGAAAAATACATGACAAAAGAAAAATGCACATAAATCTCATTCAGAAACTGGCAGAAACTACCTGGGGAGCTGATGCAAAAACTCTGTGGACCTTTTCACCTACCCTTGTCTACTGTGCTGCAGAATATTGTGTTCCCATCTGGACACATCACTTGTTGATTCTCCACACCATCATGCAGATTATTATGGGCGCAGTAAAATCAGTGCCACAACCATAGCTTTCTATATTGGTGCATATCCACCCATGTCAAATTTGTTGCAACGTGAGAATTCTTTACAAGTTCCATTGTATTTGAGAAAACATGGATCTTCCAATACATGAAGACCTAAATAATATATCAAGATTCTGGCTCAAATCCAGAAAACCATTTTTGCTTGCATGAAGAAATGCTCAAAGACTTGGATTTTCCCACAAACACCAGTGATGAGCAAGGTGGAAGGACCTCAGCATCCCAAAAAAACATCTCATCAAAGACTCAGCCAAAGAACAGAGTAGCTTTTCACTCCTATGGAAATATGGTCCACTTATCACAGTCGCACATCACATGGCAGATGCACCTCCTCTCTCCATAAATGGGGACCGACACAATACTATTTGTGACTGTGGAAATGGACTTTAAACTATGGAACACCTGGTCAATAAATGTCCCAGACAACTGTATCTCGATGATATCTCTGCTGTCCATTCTGCATTACCTGAATCAATAAGTTGGGTCATCAGTAGAGACTTGGACATCTAACGTTGCTGGTTTTTAAGCATATAAAAGGAGTATCTATTTTTCTATGCAGTACCCCAATACACAATGGAGGATATTCACATTGTGCAGTGGGCTGTCTCAAGGCCTGTGTACCATTTAACTCCATGTAAGCCCTTGAAACAGGTCATGAGTAGGATTTAACTGGTGCAAAGTCAGGAGACATATCTATGGTGCACGGAAATAGGGCCTTATTTGGGTTTCTTTGGTAGATGTGTGTCAGATGGCCATTGTAGCTATCTAAAAGATATAAGCACACATTTGAAGAATGGGATCAATCAGGAGATTGGGAATGATATGTGCCACCCTCTATCTAAAGGATGCCTATTTCCATATTTTGATCTTTCTTCGCACATATGTACTGCAACATGAGAGGCTATCACTCAGGCCTCTTCAAGCCTGGATAGCCATAGTTTACTCCCCGTCTTGCAGTCACCTGGATCTAGTGCTCACACTTCTGGTCCAGGTCCTCAATTCACTGACATGGTGGTTGGACAGCCACATGATATGCATGGGAATACTCTTCTCAAAACTCCAGCCATCCTTGTCTCTGGCATACAACACATTGATCCTTGATTAGGAAGCCCCCTTAGGGTCCCTTACAACTGAAGGTCTCTGGATCCAAGGAGAGCTCTCTCAGCACATCAACGTTAGGGAAATGAGAGCAATATGCATAGCCTGCCAGGCATTTCTCCCTCCTCTGATGGGAAATTCCATTTCAGTCCTCACATCCACTCAGCTGTTCATAGCAATAGGGGAAAGAATGAAAGGACTCCCCATTTCTGCCCAGAGAATCTCACCATTCATTTCTTCGTGCATCAGGGCGTGTTGTGACCTCAGACACCTTTCCACCAGCCATCTGAATGACTCACTCTACATTCTACAAGGTCTCAAGACCCTTCTTCTGCTTTTCTAATGCAAGTTCCAGTTCAGGACATTTGTAGTGGTTGTCAATTCACACGTTCACGATGCCATTATACAACAGATGGAGACAATGCTGGCTTCGGCTGTGCAGTTTTACAATCAGCCTGCCCTTAATCTCCAAACCAGCTGCTTGTGAGTCACACTGGAATGGACATGTGCAAGCACTCAAAGAAAGAAAATGGTTACTAACCTTTCTGTAACTCTTGTTCTTCAAGATGCACGTGTACATTCCAAAACCTCCGTCCCCTCTCTCCAATGTGATAGGCAAGAAGAAACTGAAGGGGAGCAGGGTCGACTGGGCCCTTTCTACCGGCACTATGAGCGTGCGACTCCAAAGGGTGTTAGAGCTGACCCAATGGATATCACTAAGGAAAAAATCACAGCAGCTGTGCTCGGGACATGCACACATCTACATTGGCATGGCCGTGTGCAATACATCTCGAAGAACAACAGTTACAGAAAAGTTAGTAACTGGTTTTTTATGCTACATGGTGTAATCCAGAGCCTTATCATTATCGATCTGCTTGCTCAACTGCAACAGAAATGTTAATATCTCCCAATGGGATTTCAAAGTTTTCTCCTTTATTTTTGCACCTGCTTTTATAAAATATGAAAGGCGGGACTGCCTATGCATTCCAAAAAACACTTCCACTGGTTCCCATTGGTGATTATTATGCTGTCTGTCTTCAGTGGTTTAAATGTTACCTTCTGGATGTTTAAAAAAAACCAAACCAGCTTGCATGTTACCTCCTTGAGGTGAGCTAAATGCTGCCAGTCAGAACTTAAGTGATGAAAGCTGTGTGGAACACGTTGAACAATGTGGTAATTGTGCAGATGGCATAGAACTGAAGACTTTGAAGAAAATGTTAGTGACAAACATGCCAGAAATACAAAATACCAGCTGGCCATTCCTCTCTTGAGGCCAACCTGTCATTTAATTGAAAAGGTCTTTCTATTTAGGCAGCCTGTTTAGCTGCTCTTTTTGACAGTATATAAAAATGAGGGTTAACTTATGTAAAATCAAATTTAATTGCCCTGGCATTTTATCTCTATGAACTCTCCTAAATCCTTTCAATTCCCAGCTAGCACTTCTAATTCTCAGCAACTTCTGCACATCCTAATTAATAAAGCTGTCTTTATTATTTAAGAATGGTGCATAATGAAAATGGGCACGATATCAATCCTTATGGAACCAAAACTTGCAGCCGATGACAGTTTGATCCCAGTCCTGTCTGGTTTGAACAACAATTCAACTGCAATCTATCATAGAGAGTTTGTTGACGAGCCATAACTTCCTTTATTTACACACATAACAGTTACTCATATTCCCTTTTGTCAGGTACATGTTGCAAATTTCCAAGCACATGTTACAATATCCAGACTTTCCACAGTAATGAGGAGAGTACATTTAAAACAGATGAAGTGATTAATCTAATTAATCCAGTGAAAAGTCATAAATGGAAAACTAAGCACAAAACATCTGAATTCAGAATTTTTCAGAAAACCACCACCATAATTAAATCAAGGGAGGCCATTTTGAGGTGAAAATGAAGGGCCTAAAGAAAATTCAAGTAATCTGAGCAAGGCGCATAGCTCAATCAGGTCCTGGTTCATGATGGGCTCCTAGGGGCTATAGCAATGTAAATAATAATAAAAGACCAGGCAGCAATAGCAGGGTGTATCATTAGATGAATGAGTGATACTGCAGTCAACAGGCATTTCTGAATGATGGTCTTGATGTTTTTCAAGGAAATGAGAGCTAAACTCTGACTCAGCTGCTAATCAAACACATGCTTGCAATAATGAGAAATGTATTAAAATGATACTGAAAGGAATCAAATCACTAACAAGCCAGAATGCAGACAGAGCTGCTACTGCATTCATTAGCTTTGTCGCTGAAGTCTGAAGTCATGGTAACAATCCAATCACTTATGTGTTACTTACACAAGAGTTTGCATTCAGTCACTTGTTTTAATTTGCAAAAGTTCCACCATTTCTAGCAAACGGGCTTCAGAGAACTGACGATACACTGGTGTGTTTTCATTGACTGCAATTCTGTGTTTGAGAATCAGGCCTTTATTCTGTTAAGCCTTAGGGTCAGTTAAGTACACACTGTTCTTGTCCCATAAATAAGGGATTTATTTGTGTGTTTGCTCACAAAAGTCCATATAATGCCTGTAAATCATGTCCACAGCACCACTGACATTAGTGGGACTTTACAGCACGAAGTATGTGACCTGGAGTATTTGGATTTCAGCAGGGTCTGAAAGAGCTCTCTCTTGCTAAGCTAGCAGGGAGAAGAGGTCCAGCTTCCTTACCAAGGTTTCCCCACTAAGAGCTGACAATCACTAAGAGCAGAGAATCACAGAGAGCTGAGTGGAACCTCAAGAGACTGACTTGCAGAGCTCCTAGTAGAAGCAGGTGGTAGCAGAAGGAGGTGATGTGCAGCAGAGTCGCTGGCAGGGCGGCTGACGGAGTGGCCAGCAGAATGGCGAACGGTGCAGCGGTGACGGCTGATGGGGTAAGCAAGGTGCCTTCTTCTCCGCCAGCATGGTGGGAGGTGAACTCACTCAGATGCACCTCCAAGCTCTAGGTCATCACTGACCAAGGACAACAACTGTGAGTGGGGTGCAGGGAAGCAAGAAGGGAGAGACAAAGGACACTGCCCAATGTACTCTGGGGTGGGGGTTTTGCTCATGGCTTTTATGTTTATGAATCCTGTTTGAGCTGTTTTCCCAAACGGATGCCTAGTGCCTTCCTTCCTTTCCTATCATCACAGTCGGTGCTTGTGGGAGGGGAAATATTGCCTTTTGGAGCAGGGGGTGGCGTGTAAGTTCCCATGTGACTGGGTGGGGGCTCTGATGTATGGTTGAAAAGGAACCCCTAGGTATTGAACTCAGCATTGGTTGCTGCCAACTCCACCTGGCAGATGGCTTACGAGTAATTGAACATTTCTTTCTTTTTTACGGCCAAAAATGTCAATAAGCTAATCTCTCCCCTTCCTAGATAATGGGACAAACTCTTCTGATTTCAAAAACACCTTTTAAACCTCCACTATAGCGCTCACTACCCGGACTCACTATTATGCAGTATATAGGGGTACAGGATCACATACTGCCACAATGGAAGAGAGGGAACTGATTGAGGCATTTGCTGATTTGTACGCTTGAGTCACTACACTGGCTATTGTTTATTGATGGTAGCATTATTAATTCATATACCCCACACAGTAAGCAGGCTATTTTTTTGTTCTGATCTGGGCTATGTTTCCTGTTTGGGAAAGGTGCATTGTTGTACTGGTCACACTAACTGGTGCAGAAATGAAGGAGAACTGAGCCTTTCAAGTGGAAGACAGCAAGCTGTTGTAAGATGAGCTGGTGCTGATGTAATGTGGGAAAAGGATAGAGAGAACCTGAACCTGATAAGCTCTGCCCCAAAATTCTCAGAGAATGGGAAAACCATTTCCCACCCAGCGCTACTTAAGGATATAATGGTGCAACTTCCCAAAGATGGGCTGGTTCCTCAGCTGGTGTAAATGGCCTAGCTCCAGCTGAGAATGTGGCCCAATATTTGTTTGTTTTCTTGACATGAAGATCAATCCACCAAAGTAGTAAATGTAATTTCTGTTTCCCTGATAGCTGGTTAATCAGTCTAAGTCTCAAACTTTGACTAAGTGAGTTAAGATACATTTTGTTGGGTTTGCTTGACTGTCCCCCTGATTTGGATTGAGAAAAATATATTTACTGTGAGCAAAGATTGCATTTGAATTATAGTATAGTCTTAGTTGCCAAGAGATCTGCTAAATTACAGTGCAGAGTTTCATTTCTATTGGCAGGCTTTAGAAACAAGACATTGTACTAGGGAGAATAGCTACAAGGAACATCAGCAGGGTTGACTTCCTAGGCTGGGCCTTTAGCTCTGTAGGAGCAAAATAGTCCTCTTCTTTTAAATCTCAGTTCAAACAGCTTCTCATCATTAAAAATCCAGAACATCCCCCACATCTCCGAGGAAAAGAAAGCCCTCCGCCTGAGGTGTCTGCAGAATAATTGGGGAGAGTATCAAATTCAGTCTTAGTTTGGGTTGTTAAATGCATTATTCATCTTGCCTCATCTCAGAACAAGCAGTTCATTTTGATTATTGCTGCTAGATTGGGGGGCAGCTCACAAAGATTTGCACTCTGTGTAGCCCGAGTTTTGCTGATGCGAACCATTCACATCATTCTGCAGTCCTGGGGACTCCCAGAGTTTGGTCTGGTAGAGGGGACATCTAAATCAGTATGCTCGCTGGAAACGGTATGGAACTAGGAATACTGATGCAGAATGTTTCCCTGCTTACTTCATGAATGTCAAGCTGTAGCTCACCCGGGATTCCCTCCAGCCCATGACTGCCATTGTGCAGTTGGCAGATGAGGTAGCCACTGGTAATAAACATTCAAAAAGAGCCATGCTGCTAAGGAGGGAAGAGGCCAGCTGGGCAGCCATGAGGTACTAGACCTATACATTTGGCTCTTACCACACAGGATGAAATAAATAAGGGAGGAAGGGAAACATTTCTCTGCAACTGGCCATCATCCTGTGTTAAATAGGTCTTGCAGATTTGGCTGGTTAAATGAAAATGGATGATTTGTTTTGCACAGCTTTCTTGGATTGGCCGGGCTGTGTGCAGTTAGAGGTTTTTTGCAAACTACTCAAACCGGTTTGGGGAGCAGTTTGTACAACTGGGTTTGTGAATGCTTTTTGCTTGTAATCTGAGCCCCTGTGTTTTCATGTGTTAAGATAGTATGACCTCTAACAGGCTGGTACAAATGACTGCCTCTAATAGGCTATACAACAGTGTTTATTGCTCTATTCAAATGTTTTGCTGATTCTGCGAAATTACTAATCTTTTTAATGGCTCCTGATCATGCGTGCAAATTAGACACAGTACCAAGATAGCCACACGGCCTTAACCATGCTCACTAATAACTGTGCTTTGGAATACTGCATACTCAGAACTGCAAGGGCAAAATCTGAAGCCAGATTTTGAACCTTTGATCTCAGAAAAGGTAGTAGGAAGTCTTTGTAAGCTGTAGGACTTAAATCTGAAACATGTTAAGGTTTTCCTCACTAATTTGACTTTTTATTTCTCCTTCTTTGGCTGGCATAGAACTTGAAAGGTATTTATTAAATAATTGAATTTCAATGGGCTTGATCCAAAACGACCGGAATCAGTGGAACGTCATAGGGCTTTGGAAGGTAGTTGGTAACGTGGACCAAATCCTTTAGTGATTAACTCCTGCCTCGTTCACAAAGAACTCACATTGAAGTCAATGCAAATTTTGCTGGTGCTTTTAGCCATATTGTTTCAACAAAAAGATGTAACACTTTATTTATATTTTGATTTATCCAACCAGAGTTCTGGTGGCAAGTCCAAAGTTTAAATAATACACACAAAGACGGAGACCAAGGTTTAAAATATAAGAACTATCCTAAACTAGAACTCTCCCACCATCTACTACAACTATTTCAGAAAATACCTGGGGAAAATATTATTGTTATATATTCCATATGCAGCTGTCATTCATATATAATTGATAACTTTCTTTTTTACTTCCTCAGTATCTACAGATTATTATTATTATTATTATTATACAGATAGTTATAAATATATTAAGCCTCATCTATTTTCATTGATTGTTGTAACTTGGTTCTTGATGGAAGCGATGAGGGAAAAATATTGCTAGACAAGAAGGATGAATAAGCAGGTTTATATGTAGTTAAAAAGAAGACCTATTTTCACTCAAAATTCAAACTGTACTTTTTTAGCAGTTCAAAAAATGTCTGATTAATGATTTTTCTCCTTTAACATCTCCACTCTCAGATTTCTTACAATATATACTAGCTGCACAGAACAAGGCAAAAATTGAAATGTCACCATATATTGTTCTCTGGAGATACCCAAGCCAATTTTTTATCTAGATTAAAACCTTTTGAGTTGGACTCATTATTTTTATACATTCCTTTGCAGCAATACCACATGGAATCACCAGTTCAGTCCATTTCTACTTGGGACTGACATATTAATTTTAGTGGAGTGTAAAGATAATTTATTTTGAAATATATGTCAGCTTCTCCAGCTCACTATATTATTATTCTTTCATCGGTATGGAATGGTTTCCAGCCATCTCTTGCATACCTGGCCCCAAAATGTCGTAGTTTAAAATCTAAATCCCATATGGTCCTGTGTAGAAAGGCAAGAGAATGAAGACACTAAGTGCTGCTTATCCATAAAGACGTGAGGGTATGGCAGACGAATGTGCAGTTCAGATTAAATTGAAAGATAAATTCCATCTCCCACCTTTTTGGCATTAATTCATGGTATGATAAGCTACTAAATGCTGTCGGTTTAGGACATGCTTCGGAACCAGCGTTCTCTGGGCGGGAAAAGGCTAGGTGGACCGAGGAGGTGAAACGTTTGTGTCAGGACAGGGAACAAACAGTGCTGAAAGTCATAAGAATACAGAATAAAAGCACATGGATTAATGTGGTCAGACTCTGCCCTGTGCCACCTTGGCAGTATAAAAGGTCCTGGAAAATTGTTCCAAAAAGCAGTTGAGAATTCCCCTAGCAGCAGCAGCACATCACCCTCACCTGGAAACTCCAGCGTGTAGAGCATGCCAGGGACTGCCAGGGCACCAGGGGAATCGATCTCCAGCTGGTGTAATGGCTCCTGGGGATCGGCTATTACAAACCAGTACAACTTTGTGTGGACCAAAGCTTCTCTAATTTATGCCATGGACTGAACTGGTCCTCAGCTACCCCAAGGGGTGAAAAGGAGACATGTTTCCCTCCCCCCATCCCCATCTTGGGTCCTGTATCAAGTGAAGTTTGCGTGGACTTGAAGATCAGAGCTTATAAATTATACTTGAGAAGGTCAAAAATCTCTACTAAAAAGAGTTAACAACCGGTGCAGATTCTCACAGATCTGTATCATTAACAAATGCTTAATTGAGGCAAACAGTGCAAATAGTTCAGGCATTGTTTCACTTGATTGTCCTTGTATGAGGCACTTGGGGATGATTTTATAGGTTGGAGATTGGTCCTTGCAATCTCTTACGAAGAGATTTTGTTGATAATATAAAATATAGTACCTGCTCCACCACCTTTACCTTTATTTCTATCTTTCCTGAACAGCACATACCCTTCAATACTTGTACTGTACTCACATGATGGAATTTTCCCCTGGGTCAACTTGGCAGAGACCCTTGGTATTTTTCACCTTCCTCTACAACATGGGCACAAGTCATTTGCAGGTTTAAACTCGTGTAAATGGTGATTTCTCTGTAACTTTAAGTGTTTAAATCATGATTTGAGGACTCCAGTAACTCAGCCAGAGGTTAGGGGTCTATTGTAGGAGTGGGTGGACAACTTCTGTGGCCTGCAATCTGCAGGAGGTCAGACTAGATGATCATGATGGTCCCTTTTGGTCTTCTAGTCTATAAGTGTATGCGTTAGAATGGCTATATGTTCATTATGAAGCTGTCCTTTTTGTATAGCTGGGCAAAGGAGACACTTAAGCAGTAGCTTTTGGGGTGGTTTTATGGACAGCTGCGCCACCCTATTGAAAGTGACTATCACTGAGAGCCTTAGAACATAGTGATGACACAAAAGAGTCAAAGTGTTGGAAATAAGGTAAAAATACACAAAAGGCAGAGGTCCACTTGTACTCACAAGCAATGCACACGGTTGCATAGGCACTCACCAGAATTTCATAAACAAAGGAGTAAAGTGACCAACCATTTGAATATGCAATTACAGTACATGGATATGCATATTTTTTATAAACACCCGCACCACTTCTTTTTTAACTAGGCCGATGGCAGTGTGGAGCACTGAGGGAAAGAAGCATTATCTTTCAGGAGATCTTGGCGTTGTGAGCTGTGCTCTGCTTTTGGTAATATGCCTATTTACCACTATTTTGTGGGGTATTCCGAGAACCGATAAATAAAATCATATAACAATAATTCCTGGCTCTTATTCAGCATGTTTAATAGGTAGATCTCAAAGCCTTTTACAAAGGAAGTCAGTATCACTATCCTCATTTTAGAGATGGGGAAACTGAGGCACTAAGAGCTGAAATTATTTGCATAGGGTTACACAGCAAAGTAGACCAGGGTACAGCATACTCTATCAGCTTTCATTTTTTATCCCTCACCTTCTATGCTAATGAGAAGGGTGGGGCAGGGAGTTATGTGCCAGGGAAAGGGGGGTTACTTTAGGAGTGAGAATGTCATAATGGATGGGGGGGCTAGCAGTGAGGAGGAGGGAATCCCCCTTCCAACTGCCATTCTTCACCGTTATTTGCTGGCTTTTTCTTTTTACAAATCCTTATCTAAAAATCCTATTCTTAAAACTAATCATTATTCTAAATGCTTTAAAATGTCCTGATACTGATACCACTCTTTTTAATTACCCAAATATTCAACCCATCAATCTCAGAATTTTTAAACCCCCTTCCGAGGCTTTTCTGCAAGCCTTTATTTTAACATCCTTTTTGGCCATTTGGACAACTAAAGCAAAAATCTCTGGCTACAGTACCACAAGCATAAAATCTTTATATTTGTTTAAGCAAATTTTGCTGACCTGGGGCTTAATTTAGTTTGAACTGCTACGGCATTTTAAGGCATAATTTTGCAATGAACTAAATATAAACTGACAGTTAAACATAGCTTTGGGCATTCGTCTTTTTGTACTTATACATGGCCAATGATTTATCTACATCATTTCTTTCATCAGTTTGCTAACTGTTAACTACGTACATCTTGTTTTAACAAGTTTAAAAATAGAAGAAATGTTAGGAAGTTCATTATAAACATGCCTCAAGATGCAGTTTAGAATAATTGTGATGTTCTAATCCTGTATTACGCTTGTTTCCCCCTTTGGTGCATAAATAAATACACTGTATTGGAAAAGGAAATATCGAAAGCTAAAGTCTACATTAAATGGTGCAGGAAAACGTAGCAATTGCTTTGTATAAATGCCTTGTTTTCAGCTTCACCAAGTTAACCGCTTGCATAATTTTGCCTTAATTTGGTTTTAACATTGGATATTGCATTCAAGAGGAGTGAATGGGGAAAAAGCAATCAACCTGGCAATTATATATGAAAATTAAAGTTAATTTCTTCATAAGATGCATATGATGCTCACTATAAAATAAATACTTCACAATCAGGGAATGACCTGGAAATAAGTAACCTCCATATTCCTTTACTTCATGCTTTGATTAGTAACGGAACTTACTGTACTGAAATAGTCCTGATTATATTTAGCATATTAGTAAATCAACAACTGAATACAGTACATGGGCTCCTTTTTGGACTCTTATTTTTTTAATTAAAAAAATCTAAAATCTAACTTTCATTTTCAAAACTGAATAACTTAAAAAATAAAATTAAAGCCACTCTGAAAGAGCATTTCAATCAGTAGTCCTTTGAGCCATATGGTAAGGTTCCGTGGACACCTAAAATCTAAGGAAATATTTTCACCCTAACTCTCGTCACTGAGACTACTTGTAGGTGTCAGGGAAACAGGCTTTGGCTCACTGATAGTCCTAGTGTGAGAGAGAAATAAGAGCAATATTCTCAGATTGATCTGTGCAAAAAAAATCTGGCTAACGAAGTTTAATGAATACTGGGTGGATATGGTGCATCATGGAAAAAACTGTCCTTATGTCTTCATATTCTTTAAGTTTGGGATACTTTGAGAGAGGATTTGCAATGATAGGATTAATAACACTGCCAGACAGAGTCACCAGATCCAATTAGGTGAGACTTTGTTTAGCTATTGAATAGCTAGTGCAAGACAGACAAGAAATTAATTAAATTAGACACGGAGAGCAGAACTAGTTGCCACTATCTGACTGCCTTAATATCAAGTGTTACAAAATCATAATTACTGTCAGTAAAATGTATCCGGTTCTGTTTGCAATTTAGAGATAACACTCACGCACAGAAGACCTTTTTTTAAAAATATTTGTACTTTCAACACTATAGTAAGAGAGACATAGAAGGAACAGGACACAGTGTTGGCTAGTGGGCTGAATGTGTGGCTGGAAGGACTTTCCTATTTTTTTACTCTGACACTGATTTCTTGAGTAGTCTTGGGCAAGACACTTAACCAGTTCTCTTTGTCTTTGTTTTCCATCCAGAAAAGGGGGATATTTATTCTTCCTTCCTTCAAAAGACAGATCCACGGACTGAGTTGTAAAGATACTTGTGCAAGCTCTTTGAGGGCAAGGTACTTTCCCAGGTTTCCCAGGGGCCATAAGGTGAAGATAATGGGGTTGCACAGCTTGAATTGTGGGCATACTTTGGCCTATTACTGGTGGGGGTACACAAGGATGAAAGAACCCAGCCTTATTCTCAGGGCCCAGGTCGAGTATGCAGTGTTGCCAGGTAGAAACAACATCTTTTAACTTGAAAAGTGAGCATGTTTGTTGTGCACGTATGGAGATGATCTGAAGGAAGTCTCCACAGAACGCTGTCCTGGGTATTCACTCATTAGAGCCCTGGCTCCTGCATGATTAAAGTCAATGAGAGCTTTGCTATGGACTGTAATGAGCATAGGATCAAGCTCTAGGTGAATGAATTTGTCTTTGGAATGGGACACCTCCTTTACTGAAAGTCAAAGGGGAATAATATGCAACATTCCCTCCCTGACTTTCCCGAGGCTCGTGTGAACCAAAGACAGGGGCTGGAACACCAGTTCAGTGAAATCTGTCAGGTAGTTCTTAGTAATTCAAGCAAATTCAGAGGAGACTCTGATCAAAACAGCAAAAATGACTTTGTGTTTTTTTGTTTGGATCAGTTTGTATCATTCTTAATTTCATCTAAGAGAATTTACTTATAAAAGAAAAACCATATTATTTACTCTTAAAGTTTTCTTCCATTGACCATCTTTACATGACAATTACATTTTGTCTATTCTGCGCTATCATGTTCAGAGAAAGAAGCAGTCCACATACAAAAAAGGCATCTGTGTATCACAGTTCAAACCATTCTGTCTTATTTCAATATATCCATAAATTTAAAATCCAGAAATCTGATGAAGATGATTACCAAAGCAATAACTTCCATTTTTCAGATTTTCCTTTTGAAAATTACTTAAAATTGCCATTTGATTGAAATAAATATTTAAATGTGTCTGTTGGCATATGAAATCTAAAAAAATTAATAAACTTAATTACCTGATTAACATCTGTGTGTATTAGATATGGAAACACAAGCAGTGTGTGCAATAAATCTCTGACCTACAGAATGGTAGAATTAAAAGCACACTACTTTTCAGAGAATCATAGGGTTAGAGGGGACTGTGAGGGTCATCAACTCTAACCCCCTGCCAAGATGCAGGATTTGTTGTGTCTAACCATCCAAGATGGATGGCTATCCAGCCTTCTTTTGAAAACCTGCAGTGAAGGAGCTTCCACAATCTCCAAGTCTGTTCCATTGTCCCACTGTTCCTATAGTTAGGAGGTTTTTTCTGAGATTTAATCTAAATCTGCTATGCTGTAGTTTGAACCCATTGCCTCTTCTCCTGTCCTCTGTGGCAAGAGAGAACAACTTTTCTCCATCTTTTTTATGGAAGCCTTTCAAATATTTGAAGACCGCTATCATGTCCTCCGTCAATTTCCTCTTTTCCAGAATAAACATACCAAGTTCCTTTAGTCTTTGCTTATGTGGTGTGCAATCCATCTTTTTGGTCATCTTTGTTGCTCGCCTCTGGGTCCTCTCCAGTGTCTCCACAACCTTTCTATACATTGGTGACCAAAACTGGATATAGTACTCTAGCTGAGGCCTACCCAGTGTTCATTAGAGTGATACTATCATCTCCCGTAACTTGCATGCTATGTCTCTGTTAATGTAATCCAAAATTGCATTTGGTTTTTTTTTTCAACATTGCATTGCTGATTCATGTTGCTGTTGTGATCTCCCAGATCCTTCTCAGTCGTGCTGCTGCCAAGCCGGTTATCTCCCATTCTGTACTTGCCCATTTGATTTTTCTTCCCCAAGGGTAGCATCTTACATTTGTCTTTGTTGAATTGCATTTTGTTGTCTATAGCCCAGTTCTCCAATTTATCAACGTCTCTCTGAATTTTAGCTCTCTCCTCCAAAGTATCGGCAACCCCTCCTAGCTTTGTGTCAGCTCAGTATGCCCTATATTCCTACAGCCAGGTCGTTAATAAAGATGTTAAACAACACCGGATCTAGAATGGATCCCTGTAGAATCCCATTTGAGACCTCCCTCCACTCTGACATCATTCCATTAGTAGTTACTCTTTGTTTGCAGTTGTTTAATCAATTAACTATCCATTTAATGGTAGTTCTGCCAAGCTCACATTTCTCCTGCTTCCTTATCAGAATGTCATGTGGGACTGTGTCAAAGACCTTGCTGAAGTCCAGCTATATTACGTCCTCTGCACTCGCCCTGTTTTCCAAACCAGTTACTCTGTCAAAGAAGCAAATCAAGCTGGTTTGGCATGATTTGTTCTTGATAAATCCATGCTGGCTGATCGTGATTACCCCTTCATCCTCCAGGTACTCGCACATTGAATGTTTTATACATTGCTCTAGCAGCTTTCCAGGTATTGAAGTCAAGCTGACTGGTCTATAGTTACCTAGCTCCTCTTTTTATCTCCTTTTTTAAAGACGTTAGCCCTTCTCCAGGCTTCCAGGACCCCTCCTGTTATCCATCAGTTTGCAAATATTATTACCAGTGCCTCTGAGATTTCTTCAGCTAATTCCTTCAGTACCCGCGGGTGAACAGCATTCAGTTTGAATTTGATTTGAATTTATCCAAATTGGTCAGAAGATCTCTGGATTATTTTTTAATTACCCCAATCTGCATCCCTTCCCCTTTATTGTCAATGGTTATTTTACTAGTCGTCCAGTTGCACGTTATTTTTTGTGAGAAGACTTAAGCAAAGTAGGCATTAAGCTGCTCTGCCTTCCTATCATCTTCCGTTACCAGCTCACCTTCTCCATTGAGCAGTGGACCCACCCCGTCTTTGATCTTTCTTTTTTGTCTGACATATTTGAAGAACCCCGTCCTGTTGTCTCTAACTTCTCTTGCCTGCTGTAACTCATTCTTTGCTTTGGCTTTCCTGATGATTGCCTACAGGCTCACGCTATTTTCACGTGTACTTTCTTGGTGGCATACCCCTTCCTCCATTTCCTGCATGTATCCCTTTGGGTTTTTAGATAGCTAAAAAGCAAATTGTGTAGCCACGTTGGCCTTCTGTGGCTCTTCTTATCTTTCCTCTGCATCAGAATAGCTTGATGTTGAGCCTCAAGTATTACATCTTTTAGGAACTGCCAGCCCTTTTTGACTACTCTTTTTCCTAATTGATCTTTCCATAGGACCTTGCCTACTATTTCTCTGAGTCGGTTGAAATCTGTCTTTCTGAAGTCCAGTGTCCTTGCTTTGCTGTTCTCGTGTCCTCCTTTAAAGAGGATCTTGAATTCTATCAGATCACAATCACTTCCTCCTAAGTTCCCGACCACCTGCATGTTTGCAACTAATTCATCTCTGGATATAATAATAAGAAGGTGAGACAGTCTGGTAGGTGACAAACCACAGAAAGGAATATTGCTCGCCTGATCAAACCCTAGAAAGAGAAACTTCTATTCATGGTTATAATTTGTAGGAATTAGATAGCATCTTTTTAAACAATTTCTGAGCCCTCTGGTAGCCATCACTGTGTTCTGTATTCCAGAAGCCACCAGAACCCTGGCAGAACGGCCGTGTCTATTTATAGCTAGGCCTTGTATGTCGTATGTAATTTGTTAACATGGTTATTTGGAACCCCATGAGGCTCCTTCATATCACATTTGTTGTGTAAAGAAAAAAGCCACAATGGTATTCTGGATGAAAAAGAAAGAGGATAATAGAATTTAGAAAATAGACTAGCTGTAACCCAAACTGTATTTGCAAAGAATGAGATTCCTGCACTGTGAATGGCAGGTTAATATATAGCTTGTTTAAAACTAGAGATGGTAGAAAAGCAGAATGTAATTTTTGCAACATCTTTAATGAATAATCAGGGTCCATTTTCATCAAAATGTTAATAAAACTACCGATTCCAAAATTCCAATTTCAAATCTTTGACCCCTTCTATTTAAATCATTGCACAGATTAATGAATACATCACTGAATGGCCATAGGCTGGTGAGTACATAAATGAAGCTAATAAGACTGCAGTGCACAGAAGTGGCAGAAAAATCAATTTGGAAAAAAGAATTAAGTCTTGAACTGAAGAAAATATTCTGTGAAGTTAAAAATGAACAGGAAATTGTACAGATTTACTGCTGTATTTAAACTGAAGAATGAACGGAACAGGAGAAAACACATGTTGGAGCAGATGAACGTAACAAGATAGATAAGAGGAAGGGAATGAAAGGTGTCTGGCACCATGACACTCTAATGCAGAATGTTCAAAGGTGAAAGAGAAGCTACAAGATGAAATAATGGGTGACGGAAAAATGTTCCTCCTCAAGGACAATGTTACAAACATGACTACAAAGGGATGGTACCTTCTAGATAGTGTGTCACTGGGGTCTAACAAGCACATCTATGTATACTAAACAGCAAAAAACATAGTTAAATTACTGCTAAGAACTTTGCCTGGTTTAAACTGAAATACTCAGAGTTCCTAACATCTTAGAAATGGAGGTTGTTTGTAACTCTGAAACGTTCGTAATGCTGAACAAAACATTACGGTGGTTCTTTCAAAAGTTTATAACTGACCATTAACTTAATACAGCTTCGAAACACTACTATGCAGAAGAAAAATGCTGTTTTCCCTTTATTTTTTTAGTCGTTTACGTTTAACAGAGTACTGTACTTCATTTGCTTTCTCTCTCTCTCTCTGTGGCTGCCTGATTGTGTAATTATGGTTCCAAATGAGGAGTGTGGTTGGCTGGTCAGTTCGTACCTCTGGTGGTCTACTGTAGCTCCATTGCCTTCAATAGAGCTATGCCAGTTTGCGACAGGTGAGGATCTGGTTCAGCTAAATGTGCAGTACATCAAACACATCCTTTAAAATCCCAACCATGCAGAAGTATGCCAACGTTGCAAAAACATGTCATTTTTAAACATACTGATGTTATGCTCACAAGTAAACAATAAAGGCAACATTAAAATAATCTAGCAGCAAATAATGAAGTAAGAGGTCATGACCAGATCTTGAGGAGTAGTCAACTCCTAGGAGTGCTAACAAAAGGGATAATACAACACGTTCAAATTAAATTACATCCACTTTTTTCCTATCAGAAACCAGAATCTTTTAATTTTGGGGAAATTCCTTGATATATGGATCATAGAGCCAGATTGCCCACAACAGAAATCACCAAGTACAAAACCATGTTCTATATAATCTACTTGTGTATAAGGGAGGGACAATATAGGCTATGATATTGAGTAATCCTATGATAAACACAGTGTGGTAAACACAGTGTGGTAAAGTCAGGCCAGAGGGCTACAGAAGAGTATATCAGGGCCGGTATGAGGGCCCGAAAGGGTTAAAACCTCTCTGCCTGGAAGGCAGAGGGAAAAACACAGCAGGGCAATTAACAGCACCTGGACCCAATGAAGGGGTCCCTGCCTTCCCTGGGTCGGGGGGAGAACACTTGCAGTAAGGGCTGCCGAAAGGTCTGGGGTAGCTGCCGGAGAAGGTTGTCTCACAGGCCAGGAGACAGAGCTCTGCTACAGCCAGGGGAGGCAAGGCAGTTGGGTGCGTCCCGACCACAGAAGGTGGAGGTAAAGTGCGAGACCCACCACGGGGAAGTTGGCAGTTTGCCACAACAGACGTTTTTTCATGCATTAGTGGTCAAAACTGATTAAGGTCACAGACATAAATGTCACTTTTAGCAGGCTTCTCTGTGAAAACGGTTAATCCAGTTTTGCCTAGAATGTAGTAAGCTATGTATTTTAACTGACGGCACTGCTGTTCTGAAAAAGCAATGCCAGTGTAGCAAGGGATGTTAATACTGCTGTGTTCTGGTACAAATGTGTTTCTTGATTATGTGATGCTATATTTTAAGTAAATTTATATTAATCTTTTCATACAGTTGCTCATGGGTTAAAGTATTTTTACTGCACATATGCAATTCTAACACCCCTGATTCTCAATTCATACACAACAATTTTTAGCAAAAAGTTATTCACTTACCAACTGCAAACAACCTTAATTTTGTCCAGGGATTTGTTTGTATTTAATGTAATTTAACCTCATGTTGAAGCTAGCGGTAGTTTTTCTATTGACTTTAATGGGTTTTTGGAATGAACCCTTGTAGGGCTTATTAAATTATAAATGTGGATAAGTGAGAATATGTGTATATTATTCTATTTCCAAACTGGGTAATTGGTTATGAAATGAATAGTTCGTGTTTTAACATAACGGTCATATTTTTATGCTCTGGATGATTTCTGATTAGCATATATTCATACATCAGCTTTGTCTTTAAGGAGTTTTGTCTAAGTAGGGGGGAGGTCCAAATAATTATTTTACTCAGTAGGAAAAGCTTGTTGATTGGAATTATTTTTATATTACTCTGACAGAAGAACCTAATTAGATTAATAAATGCTGTTCTGATAGTCTAGAATCATTAAAGTACTTTTGATTTTGTATGAAAGAACAGACTTTATTACCATCTAAGAGTGAAATATTAAAGGCACAGCAGGACCTGGGAGGGAAAAGGGCCAGGCAGATGTGTTTTTCCACTACTTAGAGGATTGCTTTGTTACTGGCTGTGGGTTTTTGGCTTCTAACACAAGTTAGAGCAGCCTCAGTGCATACACTGTACTTATTCCAGTTTTGCATGGATGTAACTAAGACCAGAGTTTGACCTGATGAAATTGGAAGTGGCAGCAAAAATCTCTGCTGAAGAAAATGACTCAGATTACAGCAGTGGTTAGTCCAAAGTCTGCAAAATCAAGCAAACACCCAGAAGGTTAAATGTACTTTCCATTACTCGTAAAGTAACTCGTAAAGTGCTACTTCTTGTTTTCCAAACACCACTTTGTCATGTGTTTTAAAGCAGACTTTATCAGGCGAATCAAGAAGACTGGAGCAGTCGGTGTTATAGAGAAGGTATACATGCTGCACCCAGTCCAGAAACAAAAGTGGCCTCGTCACGTCTGTAACTATACAATGACAATCATGTTTGTTTAAATGAATGTGACAACATATTTCCCATTGATCTGTACAAATCACCTATGAGTAGTGTCTCTCTGGTAAATTAATTAGGTGTTTTTAGAAGAGAAGATTTGCAATCTTCAGTCACAGGCAGGAGTTGTATTTCTTCGGTAGTGCTAGTGAGGAAAAAAGCAGGGACATTGTTTTCTTTAATTCCAAAATTTCTTAGCCTTGAGCACATGCAATGATTAATTACGTTCCTGCTCATTTACTTAACTCCACTTAACTGATCTGTGATTTTGAAAAGGCCACTCTGATGCTCACACTTTAGTGACATCACCTAGTGATTATTTGAAACAAGCAGTCTGTGAGCAACCCGTGGGCTGAAATTCATTCACAAACTCTTCAGTGCTGACTAAGAAGTAACAAGCTCAACTGTAGAAATCAGGATCAGCTAAAGAATGATTAATGAAAAGGGTTAAACATACTGTGGGCTTTTTTATGTAGGAAAAAAGCCACAGTCTTTTCTTCATGGTAGCTGCAGTAACTACTTTGCAAATAACTCCATCTGCAGACACTCTTACAGGAAGTGTGCTAAGCTAAATTGCCCAAGTGCACTCAGTGCACAGCAGGAGTATCCACATGGGGACCTAGTGTGAAATAGCTAGTGAATTTAACATTCACATCTTAGCTTATTGAGACCATGCCTCCAGGCATGTTGGGACGGTAAGCAGATGGAGAATGCACCATGCAGTAGGTGACTAGAGATTGGATGGAACCTTGGCAACATCCCCACTACCCTCTGGCCAGCAAGCTGAGTCAGCATGGGTTGGGGGATGTCCTAATTCATAGTCTAGGCTATCATACATTTTTACCCCCAGAACAAAGAGGATCAGGAGGGGACTTGTGATTCAGCAGTCTGTCTCTGAGGCTCAATGCCTAGTGGGGCTACGCTTGTAGTGATGCAGTTTGTGGTGCATCGCTATGGTAGTTTGGGGGGAATTTGGGACTGGGGAGGCAATGGGGTCAGTGACTGGGCAATGGAAGCCAGGGTGTGACCTGCATGCTTGTAGGCTGGTTGTTGGTGTCTGAGCTGTGAGCCACAGCACCATAGCAGTTAGGGCACCCAGAGTCTCATGAGAAGCGGTGATACAACCCCTCACTGGTCTAGGATGAACCCCAAAGTGTGCCAGTTTTCCCTTGTTCCGGGCCTGGCCTTGTCACAGGGTGGCCCACAGTGAGTATCCCTATACACTACAATTAAAATTTGACCAGCTCTGACAATATATTGGAGTCAGGAGCGTTCCCAAAAAGCCAGACGGGTATAAGCAAGTGGCCTGTATGCAGTGTGTTTATCTGTTTATCAGTTCTGCTTGCTCTCCGCTATAATTTCAATTCCCCCCCGGGATTTTGCGTTCCTCACCCAGCCACAGGGTGAACAGGAATTCAATATCATAGCAGTTCAATGTGAACCTTCATGCCTACTGTGTTTGAGTGCATTCAGAACTAGGCAAAAGAGGTTTGCCTACCATTATTTGGCCAACAGCATTAATGGAACTTCCCCTGTAAAATGATGTTGGCTTGAAAAGTCGTAAAGAGCGCCGGCAGAATCTGAAAGTGAGAGCTGGGAAGCCGAGTCTTCTATTCATTTTCTATGGAAGAATTGCAAACTTTTTTAGTAGTCTTTTAAAGCCAGCGGCACTCAGTTCATTACTTCAGAGGTTACAAGTTCCTTTCAAACACATTTTCCTATTTGTTGTGGCAGCTATAGATTTAGTGGTTAGAAAATATATTTGTCTGGGTGTACCCCTAATCACTGGAGAACACATTCATCCTGTGAAGTCTTACAAACCTTCGGTAAATATCACCAGTGCCCTTTCCTCTAGGATGTGACACCCACTTTCCTTTATTGTTTCATGCCACCTGATAAGAAAGCAGTCTCCTGGCTTAATGAAAATGATTCATTTTGTAAAGATTCTTACATGAAACTTTGGGCCTCTACTTTTTTTTTTTACTTTTTGATGCACTGCATTTTTTTAAAAAACTGTTTCAGGTTGACCCAAAACAAACTATTTTAAAAAGATTTTTAGTTTGGCCAGCAAACCAAAAATTCAGTTATTCACACAGCTCACATCTTAATCCCACTGACTTGCTTAAAGCGTTATTTGAGATGGGGAGCTGAATGTAAATCAAGAGTCTTAAAACTATTAGATACAATCTTTCCCCGTTCTAATTAAGTCTTTCTGCCTCGCTGCTTAAAGAACACAATGTCCAGCTACCCAGAGCATAACATGCTTAAGATGTTAATGCAGCTAAGGCACGGTAATATTCACTGATGATGCCACAAGGTTTGAAGTCACAATATATAATGCTACCATGTTCCTATTTCCAGCACAGCTAAAATTATCCCTTCTGAACTGATTCATAGATGTTTAAAAAGAATAGGCACCATTATGATCATGGAGTCTGACTTCCTGCATAGCATATGCCATAAGATCTCACCCAATAATTCCTGCAGTGGAAGCAATTATTCTTGCCATTATGTGAGTGCAGATTAATGAACCCAATAATTTATGGTTGGAATACAGCCCACACTAAACAGCTCCTGATATAGGTTCTTATAGACGGTGAACAAGTTGCTTCTTAACCTTCTTTTTGATACGGTAAATAGATGCAGCTTTTTCAGTGTCTCAACTTTGTAGCTCTTCTCCGAGACCCCTCTCATTTTCAACATCCTTCATGTGTGGTGGTCAGACTTGATCCGGTATTCCAGGGTTGGTCTCACCAATGCCATATGTGGTACTACCGACTCCTGAATCTGACTTCATATCCTCCTTTATACCTCTAAGAACCCAGCTATATTATGCCAGCATGGTTATCTTTATCAAATATATTTGCAAGTTTGTCAAAGCGCGATATCAAAGATGCTCAAAAAAACCCTTTTTTCCTAGAAGCCATGTTGATTGGCCTTCATTATACTTCTGTCCTCTATTTCTTTATTGATAAAATCCTGTATCATTATTTTGCCTGGGCTAACCAGCCTATAATTATCTGGGTCATCTTGTTTACCCTTTTAAAACATTGGAACAATATTTGATTTTTTAGCCCTCTGAAATTTCCTTAACTTTCCAAGGTTTATTAAAAGTTACAATAAGCATCTCTTGGCATCAGTGTTCTTTTCCTTCGATAGACTCTTTCAAATGGCACTGAACTCCCACCATGTTTCATGCACGTTGAGGTTGCAGAACATGTTAGGTAAAAACTGACATGGACTGGAAAAAGATAATTTTTCCTTTTATATTGCAATCAACTTCATTTGGTTAGGGCTGCTATCAGAAACGTGTTCAACAGGTTGCTTCCCCCGGATGAAATATTTATGAGCAGATTAAATTCCTTGGAGGTGCTCCGTTCAGATTTAGGGTTTGTTTTTCTTATGCCCCATGTGTATCCAAAAGTCTGAGAAGGAGACGAGTATGGGTGTGTGTGAGAATCTTGTTGTGTCTCATCTCTCATTCTGATATCTGCAAATGAAAGTGCTATCTCTTTCCCATTTTCCTTACTCTCACTTATGTGCTAAAAAACCTCAACATTTTGCTGTATATCACATTTCGTGATAACAGAAGACATTATCTGCACAGCATCTTGGCGCAGCTGGCTGTATCTTCCATAAATATTTTAACAGATCTTCTAGAAATGCATAGTGTGGTGTATTTCTTACACTGCTATTTACACCTGTTACAATAAAATTACGGCACGTGCGAGGGATGCAGAATTCAGTGAGTTGGGAGAAGCTGAAAGGGAGAGCAATACTGCTTCAGAGTGTGATATAATGTATATACTCAAGTTTGTTTCCTTCACGGAACAGACGCAATGTACATCATACCCTGAGCTTCTTCAGTGTAATTTTTTTGGCACCGATTGTTAGTGGCGGTGTCCTATCTGTGCAGTCACTTTGTTGTTGTTGTTATATGTTGTTCAACGTTCCGGCCAAGATCTCAATATGGCACTGTCACTGATAAATAATAGCTTTTATTGTATTCAGGCTTCGCGAAATCGCTCTCATTTTTCTTCCTTGTCCAAGCCTTGCCTACAAATCACTGGCCATGTATTCTTCTATAGTGGCTGGAAACTATATGCTGCTGTCTATGAGCTAGATTATGACTTGGCTTACACATTGTACAGGGGCAGAAGGCAAAGGAGTCTTCATTACATCTTTGTATGAGCAATGGATAGGAAGGGGTGGGGAGTGAGCACAATGCAAACAATAGCAGACCTAAGCCAGGTCTGAAGGTGATTTGCTGATGCGGTGGACTGGGAATAAAACTACTACCCCCCAAGGAACAAAGGAGAGGCACTGAAGGAATTGAAACCATCAGAGGCATTAATTACTTCCTGCACTGCTCCTGATGTAGCACGGCTATTCACAGCCCCCTACAGAGAGTTTATGGCAAAGCCGTAATCTAGTCCTAGGCTGGATTGGTGTGGCTCTTATTTGATTTTGGCCCCAACCCTGCAGGGTGCTGTTGAGGCGTCCTACAAGGTTTTGAGAGTGCTTTTGACAAATGAATGAAGAACTTGAAGCCTCTTGGCAATCATACCAAAAAATATTCTTTGGTAGCTAATAGATGGAAAGTTAGAGAACTCATTTCTGACATGTGGAAGAACTTCTAATGTCATGTGGAAAACTGTGAAGTACCTTCTCTTTAGAGCCTGTCCATCTTATATACAGTATCCTATTCTGAAGTCAATGAGAGTGGCAGGGCGTGGTGCCTTTGAGAATCAGGTTACTTTTATTTATGAGACTAAATGTGGATTTAGGCACCTAAATGCTAGCACCAGGTTTAGAAATTTGGGCTTTAAATCTGTGCTAATGACTTTGTTGCTGTGGAAATCAGCATGTTTTGATGTTAACACAAGATTATGGCTTTATAAAAATCAGGCCTGTGACTTTCCTTAAAGCTCCCAAGGGATATTTTCATAAGAGTGAAGCCATTAGCTCAAGTATCCTGACCAAACATCCCTTTGAGTAATTAGATTGATCAGAGAGACCAGAAGCCTCCATGAGATTCATCTCTCAGAAACCCTGGCAACTGAGAATGTAAGTGGAACTAGAGATGCATCAGATGGAAGTTGGATGGGCCAGAGTGAAGGAAAATGCAGTAGGAGAACTAGTAAAAAAACTACATTTATTTTTGGTGGGAATTTTTTTTAAAAAAATGGATTTTCAATTTCCCATAAAAGAAATTTTAGATTTCCCCTAAATACCAACTTCCCCAAAATTTTTCAGTTTTTCAAAAACATCTTTGGTAAACAGTTCCAGCAAAATTTTTCTGTTTAAAAACCAAAACCTTTTTGATGACAACAGAACCAAAAGCTGAACAGTTTTTAATGAAAAACTGGAAAATTTCAATCAAAATGAATATTTTCTGAGAAAACATTCATCTTCTTCAAAAGATTTTTTTTGTTCAAAAAATATTTTGAGAAAAATATTGACCATCTCTATGCAATATATACTGGTGTTGCCAATGGTGTTCTCTTAGGGCTCGTTTACACAGGGAGTTATCCTGCAACAGCTATTTCTAACGAAATCCCTGTGTGGAAGTTCTTAACTTCTTTGAAAGTGGATTAAGCTAATTTGGAATAAGGCACTCTTATTCTGGAATAAAAGCATCCACACATGGAGTTAATCAGGAATAGCTGTTCCACTTTAAATTGACACCCTACTTTAATCTGAATTAATTTCCCTGTGCAGACAAGTCCTGTCCAGTGGCATACTGACAGGAGGGACAGGGGTGGAAGCCAGGCCCCCAGGTTCTGGCCTAGGAGGGACGCCAGCTGAACCCTCTATGACGCGCAGAGGTGAGGGGTGCTGGAGGCTCTGAGTGGGAGAGGCGGGTGGCACGCAGCGGCTGCCATGAGCACCAGAAAGTCCTCAGGGCACAGGAGGAGGAACGTGGTGTTTCCCCTCGCCACACACACAGGCACAGACCCTCCCTCCCTGGGGCAGCTGGGGGGCGGCACTGTGAGGTGGGAGCTGGGGATTCTTCCTGCCCTGTGGGGGGGGGGCATGTGAGGCCTGGGGGGAGAAGTGCAAATAAAAGCATTGGGCCCAGAGGGTGGAGACCAACGGTATGCCACTGAGAAAAATAATTCCCTCCACTGCAGGAATTTTGGGTGAAATTCTTTGGCCTGTGTGATGCTGGAGATCAGATGAGACAATCACATTGGTCCTTTCTGGCCTTAAATCGCTATGAATCTAGTCCAAGCAGGAAATCACCAAGACACAGACAAGGGTTTTGACAGCAGACATGCAATGGAAAAGACAAACTTTCATGTTATCAAGGAAGAATCAATAAGATTTAACAACAGCCTGAATGTAAAGAGTAAAGGAGAAAGTGAGAGCATGACGCTAACGTTGCCACTCTGGAATATGGGGAGGATGGTGGTCTGCTTGTGCTGCTGTAGTGACATGATTGCGAGAGCAAAGCCAGTACCAAGTTCCATCCTAACATGTCCTTCCTTTGGAACTATCTTCTTGTGCTACTGCTCTTCTTTGTTAACTTATTCAGAGGCAACACCTACCGCAAGATTTTCCCCACTCTTATCCGCGTCACTGTTCCAGCTGTTGTTAGAAGCTTGTTTTATGCCTATATCCAATGTTATTTTCTGGGCACAAAAAGCAGCCTGCCTGAACGTAGCATTCCCCGTTCTGCTCACGTTCCCATGTCACAAGTGAGGCCTTCCGGCATCAAAAACCTCATGCAGTTACTGTGGCATTGTGCAGTGTTCTCCTCATTCTCAGTACCATGGAATTCAGCAGAGTCTTTTGCTCCAATTTCCTCTGTTGCGGGGCATGAAAGCGTCACCTATGAAACCCAAGTATTTCTGAATCGCTGTCTGAATGACTCAGAAAAATTGCTCAAGGAATCATCTAGTTTGATCCTAAAGTCACAATGCGCTGATGGCGTTTATAAAAGGATTGTGAATTGTGTTACAGACCCACCCTCCTTGAATCCCTCCTGTGAAATAAAAACTACCCAGCTTTTAGTAGTTCTGGTGAGATATGTTGCTGCAAAATGGTTACAGTATCTTTTCAGGGAGTTTATTGTGGGCTTCTCTACTGAAGTGACACATCTGAATAGCAAATAAGTTTTGACATCCATGACAGGTACCACTGCTGGTACTCCAGATTCACCTCATTTGCTACCAGATGTTCCACAAAGATGAGCCATTATTCAACTAAGTAAACTAATTTTATCAATACAGGCTGCTGATTCAATGTAGCTTTTATATACATCCCTTCACTTCACACTGTGCAGTGCTGGTTTGGGTTTGTTTGCAGATCTCATAACCAATTACATTTTATATATATATATATATATATATGATGATTTAAGAACAGGAATCTGTTTATAACAAGAATGATGAAACCACACGATTTAAATATATATATATATATATATAATTGACATCACCAAAGTTACTTGTGTGTGAAACTGATGTAAGTGGGAACCCTCTAGTTCTTAATCTATGACACTCTTACCGCATGCTCTTACTGTAGTCTACAGCCCTCTGATGGTGGCTAGAAGACATGTTTTGAGACTAGTTACACATCGGCACTAACTAATGCACTTGTATAGTCACTGTTGTCTTTTGGCCACATTGTCCTGGGCCCTTTTGTTGTGCCTGGGATGATGGAAGTATACAAAGATCTTATGCTCTTCTACCTAGCACATACTGTATAAGGTCTGGAAACAATGCACAATCCCTCCCTGAGGTGCCCTGGGACCAGTGCTATTCTGCATAGCCCTAAATGAAGGGCAGCCCTCACAGGCTCTGTTGAGCTATTTGAAAGCAATAACATTTATTGTTAATTAGTGCACTGGGCCACTTCTGTGCTGATTTCATTTACTGGACTCCACTGAGAGTGTGACTGGTGTAAGTCTGCATACAGTTTGTCCTGCTGTTTTTTGTGACATGGCAAAAACCAAGCGTGTTGCCATCTAGGCTCCCCCAGCTACAAGTGAGTAAATTTCAAAACAACCTAATGCACAATCCATCAAAATCCTTCAAGAAATGAAACAGTCTGGGCTCAGCAGTGGCTTTGCCACAAGTGCCAAGTGATAAATTGTGCTGATGAAAATGTGAATCTTTTTAAATTGATGGGACAGCTTGCCTGAGCAAGAATTAGTCATCTTGCAGGATCAGGACCCTAAACGAAAAGAAAAGCTAATGGAATCTTTGTTATGCTCTGTTTCCATTCAGGGAGACTTTACTGGTATGATGAACTATAATAGAGTTGCCTGCTATGAAGTCTGGATCCAGGGTTCAGGGATATTCAGCTCTAGGGGACTGAATCAGGCCTTGTGCAAAAAGTAGACATGCACACGTGTGTCTTTCTGTATTAAAGGAAATGGTCAGTTTGGAAAGCTCACTGTTTTGAAAACAACAATAAAGAGGTCATCTTTTCAAGCCCTGATTGAACTGTTAATCAGCCCTGACTTGGCAAACTGCCATTGACAGAGATTTTGCCTGCTTGAGGACAGAATGATAACTGGGTCTTTGACCTGCTGCCCCTATGGGGCATGACAGTGGTGCCTGAGGAGACAGGAAGAGCACAACGAGCTGCATTCTTTTGTGGTGGTGTTCATCAGCAGGGCACATCTACAAGCACTGCACTCCCCAGAGTGCACATGCTGTTTCCTCAATGTCCTCTTGGGCGTAAAACCCTCTAAAGGGGCAGGAAGAGAGGCGGGGCCCCAGACCTGCTCCTGACCCACCCCCTGGCCATGGACAACAAAGCTGGCCAGATTCATAGAAGAAGATTGTTTCATGAATGAAGGGGTATAGCAGTGGACACTCTTTCTGGGATCCAGGCAGCTCAGAGAGGAATTGCACCTAGGTAGGCCCATCCCAAATATGGAACCGTGCCTTCAAGGCACAACAGAGCCCTGAGCAAGGCCTTTAGTATTGCAGCCAATAACACTTCACACTGGTATTAGTGCTTTTCATTCTCGGAGCTTGGAAGCTGACCAAAGCTTTATTGGAACGGGTTCAGAAGTGAATCTTGATTATCAGCTTTGACCTAGATGATGCTTGTTCTTAGGAGCAAGTGGAAAGGGCTGAAAGAGAAACTTGGCTTTAAAAAATTCAATTAGCATGAAGTGCTTGTGTTGGCTTAATTGAGTGGGAAGGACTACAAGAAGATTGATGCTAATGCGATTTTTGATTGGAGTGGTCATGGAGCTCAATTATCCATCCAGCTGAAAAACAAATCAGCTAACAAACCAGTTTAACAGATACTTACTGAAACAATATGCAGCTGTTGTTAAAATCCAAAAGAGGTGGGAAATGGGAAATACCCATTATGGGGGCCATGCTGGTAAACTCATACAGAATATTGAAAATTCTGAAAAAGCCTGAATAACTGGTGTTCCTAGGGGTACCAGCGAGCAATAATTTGGAGAGCATGAAGCAAAGATACAAGTGGCTTGATTTTAAATTTTTTCCCTTTTTCCTACTGCAGGTCAAAGATCAAAAGGATATATATGTGCAGCACATTATCCCCAAGGAGAGAGAGAGGTCTAACAAACTTCCAGCTAACAATTTCCATACATTTCATTAATGAATGGATGGAGAACAATGACCATTCGGAGATTTAATGCCTGGTCTGGAAAGAGAACTCGTCCAGAGGTGCACAGTGTATTTGCCAGGGAACGGCCATGTGCCAGTGCGGACTCAGGACTGTACACATGTTGTTGTTATGGTTATTATTACACTAAAAAAAAATCAACATTTAATGTGGTAGTTGAATTTTCCATGGTATTTGTGGTGTTCCCCGTTTCAAATAGAGGGAATTCTAGTACTGTGGCCTAGTGAAATACTGTGATACTGACTGGGCTAAATCCTCAGCTGGTGTATATTGGTAGAACCGCATTGGCTTCAGTGGAGCTATGCCGAGTTATGCCAGCAGAGGATCTGGTCCCAAATGTTGATTTTTCTTTTAATTGTGCCTTCCGCAGTGCTGCCTTTGACCATTCATGTAGGTGTTCGGGTACCTATATTAGGTCTCTTCATGCCTAAGTGTTCCTTCTGATCTCTTGTGCAGAACCACGTTCCTTGTCTTAGGCGCACACATGAAAATTGGCTCTACAGGGCCAGATCCTCGCTCATGCAACCTGATTCTGGCTTCAGGGAAACTATGCCATCTGCACCAGCTGAGGACCTGGCCTTTTAAATTGGGTATGAGCTGTGATCCTCTCTATTCAGCAAACTAATCTGAAAGAAAATCCATTCAGTTAACACACAGGCACAGGTAAAAGCTGAATTTTGTAGGTGCAAGTTTTGCTGAAATTTACAACACAAAAATTGCACTGAAAAATTGGTCCTGCTAGGATGCCTCTTTGAGCCCTTTTTACTGAGTCAATACAGAGATTCAGCCCCAAAAAAGCCACCTCTGTGGGATGTACCCAAGAGAACATCACAAAAATCCCAGAATTCCGATTTTCTTTGTGTAAATGTGAGAAAAGGGAAGCTTACCTTTGGTCCAGAATCAGTGCTACTTCCGATGCTGCAGTACAATGAATTCCGTGTCCCTGGTGCCATTGTTGAGTCAGTACTGTACACATGTTGTTATACTAAAAGAAAAAAAAAAGAGGGTGCATCTACCTATGGCCCTATGCAACCCGCAATAAAATTATGAAAAGCAAAATTAGATCAGCCATGTACCACCAGACTCCTCTCTCCTCACTCATCTGATCTCTGTCAAAGTCCCACTTCCACAGCAGCTGGATTAACAGAGGACAATGTTGCTCCACTACATATCCTTGTCCAGCTCAGAAAGAGAGATGTAGGTAATAGCTGACCCATGTGGAAAGAGCTGGATGGAAGTCAGTGGTCTCCGTTCAGTATTAACTAGGGGTCTGATTTTCAAAGATGCTGTGCACCCACGGCCCTTGTTGTTCAACACCTCTAAAAATCCGGCACTGTGTCAGTCTTCATGTAATGCCAAAAGCATGCCTGGCGCTTCATATGCCATGTGAAACAAATATCAGGTCTTTCTCCCAATGAGCATACAAACCAGGGACCAAATTTTCAAAAGAGCTCAGCACTCAAAATTGGGGCTAGATTTTGGAAAGCCCAGCTTCTAATTTGGCATCAAAACACTGTGGCCAGACTTTCAGGAGAATTCAGCACACTGGCTGTGCTGGGTGCTGAGCAGTTTTGAAAATCTGACTCTTATTTAGATGCTTAAATGGGAGCTGAACTCTTCTGACAATCTGGGGTCCATCTGGGACACGTTAGAGTGAGGAAGACAGGACAGACCCGAAGGGATTGATCCTGTGCAGCGGAAGTGTGGAGTGCTGTGCACGTAAACGCCAGGGAAATGATCAGGAGCTGTTGCTTACAATTGTAAAACTGAAGTTGGTTTCTTTCTATATGATTTAGAATCCAATTTCCAGACATCCTTCTCAGTTACTTTCCCAACCGGGCGCCTAGGTTTGCACTTAGTCACCTGAACCCACTGTTAGGATAGTTAAGGGTTAATTAATGTTCGCAGTTGTACGATGTCTAACGTCGACATGCCTGTGTTTGAAAATTGGCCTCTGATAAAAGGGTTAGTGACAGAGGCCTGCTGAGACATCATCGTAGTCTTGGAATCCCTTGATGCAATGCCAGGTGTGGTTCTGAGGGACAGATCACAGGACAAATCATATTTTACCACTAGAAAGAAAGAAAAAAGAATAGGAGTTGATGTATCCATTGCTCACAGGGCAGCTAGTTGACGCAGGGCTTACTTGCGCTCTACTTCTGTATGCAGGTATCCTTTTGTTCCTGAACAATCACGGAGAGCATTAGACTAGTCAAAAGCTAAACATGACTCTTGCTCATCCCATCCTGCAAAACCCCTGATTCAGCAAAAGGATTCCATACGCTGTCCTAGACAAACAAGCCAAACTCCAAAAACCCAGCCACCAAATGCTTTGAACTCAAGCCTCTGAAACTGCACACGCTTTGTTTTGTTGTCGCTGTATAGCGTTTTAATCCACCGACAAAAGCTGGACGCCACTCTCTCTTTTAAACTGGCCATGCACCAATTGCAGCTCATGGAAAGAAAGAAAGAGTCCCTCAAATTGCTGACAGCCTCTGGAAAGGCAGAGGGGAATGAGGCGGGGCTATTTGATTTTATTTAATTTGCTGCGGGTGGCTGGCATTTAGTGCCACAAACCACCGTGGAGAGAAATCATAGGCATTTGGGGATGAGGGGGGGCTAGCTTCTATTTCTCCTCCCTAAATCCCCCAAACACATTTTAGATCCAAACTGGAGAGACAGACACACACAGAAGAGGGGATTTTGGGCCCGCACGGCCTCCCCCAGGCTATGTATAGAAGTAGCTACTTGCGCGAAGTGCGCAAGGAGAAATATGAGCGATCTGATGCCTATGATGAGCTGCGGGGCTTCTCAGACTTCAGCAGCCTGGCCCAAGCCCAGGGCCTGGAGAACCTGCAGGAGCTCAATGAGAGGTTTGCCAACTACATCAACCGGGCCCGGGTGCTGGAGCAACGTAACACAATCTTCCGTAAGCAGCTGGAGTCCTTCCAGCGCATGGATGTGCTGGTGGGCTTGGAGGAGGCCTTTGCTGAGCAGATTGAGTTGAACCGCCTGCGCATCCGTGAGCTGTACGCTGACCGGGCCAAACTGGAGCGGGAGGACAAGGACTCTCAGCGCATGCTGGACGAATACCGTAACAAGTAAGCCAGCCAGAGCAACTCCTCATGGGTGTCCATGACCTCTACGTCTTGCCACTTCCTGGGTGTTTATCACTGCTAGGCATACACACCATCTCGCAGCTCTTGAGGCACTTTATTCTCAAAGAGCATGTTCATTTCACCTTGCTGTGGCTTCAGAAAGCTGTCTTAGTTGGATGCTTTTCTTTAGAATGGGGGGTGAGCCCCCTTTCTCCTCTCAAACATCCATAGTCCCCCCCAGTGCTTTCAGAGTCTGTTATTTGCAAGCTATCCTTTACTGAGAAGGCCTGGATGGCAGCAGCATACTCTAGTTGCCTAATGAGTCCAAAAGCCATAAAACAAAGCCCAGGAGACCGAGGTCTGTCCTGGATGCTGGTGCATGGCTCCTCTTTTGACTTCTTTGTGCCTAAGAGCTAGGGCTAGATGTGGGAGGAAGCCGCACGGCAGCATCTGAGAGCAGATCTTGGCCCTCGCTGTGTTTGTTTACGGCTGTCCATATTTACTGCAGATTTGCACAATTTTGCTATTATTTCTTAATTCCACGAAAACCAGAAGAATATAGCTGAGTGTCTTCCTGAGAAATAGTACATGTGCTTATCTGTGAAGATTGCCATCTCTAGGGCAGTGCATTTCAATGACCCTAAGCTAAGGATACAGGTATTACTTGCACTGATCTCCAGGTTCAGATTGCGGTTTTTTGCTTTGCTTTCCCTAATGTGTATGGCATCCCTTCGTGCCCAGCCCTGCACAACACCTGGGCAGAGTGTAAGAAGGGGGAAAGTGATGAACGTGAGATGGAGCACCGGGGAGCCCAGTTAGTCCTGCCGATTAGCAGTAGCATGGCCTTTGCAGGGACATATAGGAAAGCACCCTGTTAGTTTATGAGCATTGCACTTATGCCTGCAAGAAGCATGGTTGGGGGCATGAGGGACAAAGGCAGCTTTAAATTATCTTTATGCTGCCCAGATTCTGGGCTGGCTAAGAACAAGAGCATCCCCATTAGAACAGCCCTGGAGGCTGCTCTTACAGCCATCTTACCTGGGCTACCTTAGGCATATACAGTACTGAACCCCTGGCAAGCCTTCTGTGCTGGGGCTTGCAAGAGGGGGTAGCACGGAGCTGGTTTTTTTCACCCTATTCACCCTCTGAACCCTTCTCTACCCGCCCACCCCCTCATACACTACTGGAGCAATGCACCAGGTCTGGGATGTGGGGGAGAATCTCGCCCTTTATTTTTTCAGCCTCACCCATCATCCATTTGCACTATAAGTAAAGGGAGTGGGGTGCACTGGAACTGGAGACTTGCTCAGGCAAAAAGACTGCACCTGATGTTTAGCCTTACTCCTCGCCAAATGTAATCTCTGCTCATGCTTGACGTAGCACATCAGACAGGATCGGCATTACAGGTTGTGTTCCTGCTCTGGTCAGCCTAATAAGTTAGTCGATCTAATTCTAATGGAGAGGCAGAAGGGCAGTCTTTGCATCACAGAGTGTCTTTGGGAACTCTTCAGGCAGCATTGTAGCATGGACCCATTTCCCTACCCCGCAAAATGGAACACAACCTGCTTTTGAACGATGAAAGCTTGTAAAAATGCAACTTCTGGTGGGTGATCCTTGTAGCACTCGCTCAAAACAGCTTTAAATCAGATGAGCAGCAAATAGATTAAATGAAACCTTGTCTTGTGGCTAAAAGACTGGATTGGGGCACAGGAGACATGGGTTCAACTTCTGGTTCTGCTACCGACTTCCTATGTGACCTTGCCCAAGTCTTGTGATGTCTCTGATTCTGAACCTCCACTGCCTTTCCCTTGGCACAGTCATTTACATGTTTGTGTGAAATACACCAAGCCTGAATGGTAGTGTTTGGCACTCGTTCTGGCAATTAACTGATCTTTGACTACTAGCCCCATGGCCTGTGCTGGGATGTTAGATGAGGTGGGTTCTGAGTTACTACAGGGGATTATTTCCATGTGTCTGGCTGGTGAGTCTTGCTCACATGCTCGGGGTTTAGCTGATCGCCATTTGGGGTCAGGAGGGAATTCCCCCCCAGGACAGATCGGCAGAGGCCCTGGGGGTTTTTCGCCTTCCTCTGTAGCATGGGGCTTGGGTCACTTGCTGGTGGAGTCTCTGTACCATAAAAGTCTTTAAACCATGATTTGAGGACTTCAAGAACTCAGTCATAGTTTGGGATCTATTACAAGAGTAGGTGGGTGAGGTTCAGGGCCCCCACGTGGGAGGGAAAAAGGGTACACTTTACCAGGTACCGGCCCACGCTGCAACTCCCATTAACGTAAGAAAAAAACTGAGGCTAAATTGTAGTTCATGCCTGTGGTTACTTAGAGAAACTTATTTCCCTGCATCTTTGTATCTATTGTCCAGATCTTGTGAGATTGGCTGGACCCAGTCAGAAGTAGTGTTCGAGCAGTCTCAAGCAACGTTCAGAACGGAGAGTTGCTGGGCCTGCCGTCCCAGCCTAGGCCCTTCTCTGGAATAGAGAGAGTGTGCTTGTTCACTGAAATTGGGACTTGTAGGTTGAGACAGAGAGATTTGTGCTCCTCTCTGTGACATGGTCTATCATATCAAGAAGAACTATCAGCCTCAAAGTTCCTTGTGCATAGGCAGGAGGGAGGAACAGCTGGTGGGAGGGACAAAGCAAAGCACCATAAGACAGTGGGAGCCAGTGCGGGGGCTTCTTTTTCTGGTAGGATTTTCAGAGCCAAAACAATATGTGAGTAAGTGTCACACACACACACACACACACACACCCGTACTGCCATGCCTGGTGGTGGCTATATGTACAAATCAGGCAGCCAGAAATGTAAGGAGGTAAAAGAGAGGGAACTAAAAGAAGCTAAAGGACACCAATCTATCCTCCAGTTTTTGAAATCAGACAGGGCCTTTCTGCAGTCAGGCAATATACTAATTAGGGAAGCAGATGAATAAAATCAAGATGAAAACGATTCCAATATAGCGACTGTGCTTGGCACTGGCAATTGATTACAAAGAAAAGCTGCAAGAGCATGCATCGTGATTCCAATCTAATGCTTGAAGATAGTCAGGCAATATCACCATTATAATGCCCAAAAAGTTACAAAATAGTCAGCAAATTTGTAGGACTGTCAGGCTGGGTGTTATGTTAAACAAAAATAGCAAAGGGGGAAAGGGACATTTTTCAGAAATGTAGAATATGTAACTGGAATTTCAGAATTCAAACTTTTTTCATGGCTCATGAGATTGTATGTATGGGATGAGGGATTTTGGTATGTGTGTGGGAGGGGGCCCATGTTACAAGTTTGTACTGGGCCCGAAAAAATTATGCTTGGGCACTGGGGAGGTTTTGTGGCCTGCGTTGTGCAGGAGGTCAGACTAGATGATCATAATGGTTCCTTCTGACCTTAAAGTCTATGTTCAGTTGGAAACCGCTAAAACAAGATGGAAGGCAATAGAGGCTAAGGTCATCTGTGCCTTAGTTGCCCATCTGTAAAATGAAGCTAGCTCTTCCGTATGGCCCAGGGAGAGGAGAAATGTACTAATGTTAGTGACATGCTCAGATGCCCACATGATGGGGGCTGTACATGCATCTAGTTAAACAGTTTTGTCGTCTAGTAATTTTAAACATAAAAAATTAATAATATGAACTAATTAGTGTGATTTAAAAATCTAGTCTGTATGCCCAATGCATTTTTACCATAAATGTTCATGAGAATTTTGACTACATAGAAAACTCTGCACAACACATGGGCAGAGAGAACTCTACACACAGAACTCTTCTTTAATACCTAACTTCATGTTAGATGAGAATGAGTGCAAAACTTCATTCCTAGCCTATAAAATCATGGGCATAGAGTGAAGTGCTTTAGAAAACTGCCTAATTTTTCTATATATTTGGGTAAAAATGTGTTTTATCTCCTCATGGAAGATTTAAAACAATAGAACAGAGACGCAAAGAAATTAAATACACAAATCTCTCCTTAAATTTAAATCTGATTTCAAGAATCTGCCTGAAACTAACAAGAGTCAGACAACAACTAGCTAAGACTGATGTCATTATAACAGATTCTCTTGTCCCCATTGGCAGTTTCTTGAATAATTACATGTTGCACTTTCTCATTAAATCAGATTACTTCCCAAAACTTAGTTTAATCTGGTGCAATGAAAAGCAAAGGAGCTTGCACCAGTTGCTTATAACTGAGGAAAAAAGCTGCAAGACATAGAAAAATGGGGGTGGGGGAAGCTGTAATACAAGAAAAAAATGTGAATAGGGGATACTATTTTATAATAGAGATCCACGCTTGATACTATTGGAATTAGGGGTGCACAAGGAAAGCAGGAGGGACCCAGTCTGTAATGTGATTTGCTGACACAAGCATTTGAAGCTTTTGTATCCAAACAAAGTGGTAATGTCGTCTACTGAATGAAGCTGTTGTTATAGCTTGAAGAAACAGACTCTTAATAGTCTCCTTAACTCATTCTGCGTATAATTTAATGTTGCTCTTGCTATAAACTCTTCAGAAAGAAAACCTGTAAAGAATGAAGTTGCCACAAATCACTAAGAATTCTCATTATGGTTTTATGATGCATATTATTAAGCAGTAGCAGCAAATAAAAGTAGCAGCATAAATATTCTCTCTGTTTGGCAGCTGTCTCCACACCAGCAAAGGGAGCTAATATAAAATAAAGAAAGAAAGATATATTGGGATATTTTTTCTGAAGTGGGGATTGCTGTTCCCTAACTGAGGCTGCAACCACTTACCATTATAAATCTCTATTTTAATTTGGAGAAAGTTAATTTGACCTGGAAACGGCCAGATTTATTTTGAAGGCAAAGGTGAATGGTTCTGCAAAGCTTGGAGAAAACTGGTCAAACCAATTTTGAGTTACAGGTCATCGGTTTGAAATTCTGTCTTTTGTCTGATGTATTTTCATGGCTCTCTAGCACAAAACCAGTTTGCTGGTTAGTCTTAGATGTTTTAAATCTCTTTGAAAAGTCATGTATGAACTATATGTGAAGATATACATTGAGGAATAATGGTTATTAATGATTTTTGCCAGGGCCCGGTCATGCCACCTATAATGCAAATTCACTCCTATGTTAATGGCCAGCATAAAGCTATATGTACTACTTAAGCCCTTATAATGGGGCCAAAGTAGATTTTCAATGGTGCCTAGGCCTTTGACTTTCTGCATAACAGTACATTTTAGCCATTAAGGCATTGTATCTTTGAGCCTGTTGTCCTCAAAGGCAGATAGCAGCTAGGAAAGGACATGAGGCTTCTTCTGTATGGGAGGTTAGGCAAGAACATCTTTTAATTCAGGTGGTAGGATCCAGGGAGTTTGGAGCTGTAGAAGCAGAGAGCTAGACCATGTCCTTGTTCAGGAGAGATGGTAGCCTCTCATAACTAAGATTACAATTACTCTACAGGACAATTTATGAGACTGATTTTGATTTCATATATAGGAGAAGAAAGAGGGAAAAAAATCTTTGTGTTTTGATATGTTTAGTGTTAAGTCAACACTAGGGATAAATAATACTGACCCCTCTGTAAAGTGTTTTGAGATCCAAAGATGAAAATTTATAAAGAAGAGGCAGGTATCATAGTTTATTATTATTATGATTACTAAAAAGTTAAGTCAATCAAGTAAGAACTTTTTAAAATTGAAATAATGTAAAATGTCTCCTTTTTTTAATCCCTCCTCCCCTCCGCCAAAGTGTCTAATGTTTTTTCCTATCCCCATGTCCCAGTTTAGAAATACACTGGGAGGTAGATTGAATCTATTCTTACATATCAGTGAAATGAATTAATTACTACTTAAAGTATGTTTGCTGTATTATACAGATAGCAGCTTGGTTTTTTTTTTAGAACATTTAAATATATGTTCATTGTTATTGTATTTTCAGATTCATAAAGTTCTTCTCCCTTCATAGATTCTATGGGGGTGTTGGACCAACCGGTCTTCATTCTGCACTCTCTATTCACACTGAGTAGCACTTACTCTCAGGAGTAGTCTTGTTGAGATCAGTAGAAATGCTCACATGAGTACAAGCTGCCCATTGTAAAGGTTGTAGCATTGGGCCCTCCTTTTTGTGTCTCTCTTTTTGGGATAAAGAGTAACTACACTGATTGCTTTTTTTTACTTTGAATGGAGGTGTGGGACCCCTTTGGAAATCTTAGACATAATCTGTCAACCCTCAGGGATCCATGGTCCACAAGTTGAAAACCACTGTTCTGTGGTAATAACAACCTTTCGCGCACCCCTTAGACATAGTCTGCAGACCCCAAGGATCCCCGGACCACAGGTTGAAAACCACTGAACTAAGCCACGTATACTTTTGAAGTTATATTTTAAATGCACTAGGACTGCTGCACTATGTGCAAAATTAAATCCTGATGAACCACTTGAAAACAGATCTTACGTTCACATTTATTTTTTGCTCATCTTTAATGGCAGTCACAGCTCTTCTTATTAGCATGAATAATTCAGACTCTGGATCAATGATAATGATTTCTTTCTCTAGAGCTCACTTAAGCACTCCTAGGGACTGCCGATGACAGCTTCCAATTTCATGTTACTAATTATGTTAATTGTATTAAGTATATTCATAGTAGCATTATATTTTGCCTGTGGGAAGGCTGAAAATATAGAGTGTATTTTGCTCTCTCCGTGGTATCCAGAAAATTATTACAGACTAGATTATTTTAATATCAATGACTAAGCACAAGTAATTTTTAGCTGGGAAAAAAAAAAGAAAGCTACTCATTAAAAGGGAGTGTTTCATTTAAAATATATCCAAGATAAAAACTCATGGGATTTGTGTGTAGTGTAACTCACTGGGAATTGCTAGATATAAAGCTCGGCATTTGTTTCTTCAATAATTCTTCATAACAATTTTTGTAATTGTGATAAAGTCAGGCCAGAGGGCTACAAAAGGGTACTTGAAGGGCAGGTATGTCAGCCGGGGAATGTTGAAGGCCCTTTTCCCTGCAGGCAGGGGCAAGATTACTTCAGGTCAATTAGTCACCTATGCCCGATTAAAGGCTACTCCAGGCTTACTAAAAACCTGCCTCTGCTAGAGAGAAGGGGGGAGAGACACAAACCACCAGAAGACTTGTGGCAGTAGGAGAGACTTCCCCAGTATAGGAGACAGTGCTTCTCTCCAGAAGGCGAGCAGCAAAAGGAAAAAAAGAAAACGCAGGCACCAGGCTGGGGGAAGGGATATTACTTCCCCTCCCCCCGAGGGCTCCACTACCACAACCGCAGCCCCACTGAAGGAGCCAAGGCAAGGTACTCTGCTGGGCCCTGGGCATTTAGATGCATCATGTCCTCCCCCATCTCTGCAGGTGGTCAGAGGGACCTTCTTCAGAACCAAACCAAGACCCATCCCAAACACTCTAGGACAGAGACGCTGAGGAGAGAACCAAAAGACTCGTTCAGCGTGGGGCAGATTTACCCCAGGCCGGTCCTGCCAGGGGAGACATCCCTAACCCAACAAGACTGAGGAGGTGCTTTGTCACAGTTATGATCAAATATAATTGATATTCCTTCCAAATCGGAACCCTTTTGTGAAGCAATGATGATTGTGTAACTTGTAATAAGAGGTGCTGGGCACAACTTTGGTCACACCACAGCTGGAATGTGTCAGATCGGAGGCACTCCATAGTCAGTAACCATCTGCAAAGCCACTTTCCAACCTCATCTGCAGAAGCAAGTGCTTTTGGCTTGCTCTGAGTGAGAAGTGGCCAGGGCATATGACATTGCTTAATGCACTACTGGAAGGTGCTCGGGTACTTTGATGATGAGCTCGGTATATGAACCTGAACAGAATAGAATAGAACTGCACAGTAGACATGTCCTAGCTCCCATCTTCTTACTCCCCAGTTCCCTATGACAGACTTGGTGTACACACATGGTGACTGGACCCACAAAATGTACTTCATACCAATTGGAGCATCAGGCACTGTACAACAGTAAGCATTAGTTAAGAGCTTGGAGGAGGTGGTTGTACATGTAATCAAAATCTCATCCAGCTAAACAGTCCAAGACCATCCTATATTTATTCCATCGCCCTCAACATCCACTAGCCCAGTGTCACCCTAACAGCATCCCAATGCATGAGGACAAGGGGCTCGCTGATATCTGGTCTTGTGTTTTAGCTGGCCTGACCAGTTCAGTGTACCCCAACTCACTAATTTCATAATCTGTATCTAAAAGATGTCATGTAAGATATCAATAGAAAGCTAATAACATACAGATTGTTAATATTATTGTGTGGTGTGTGTATGGCAGACAAATTCAAAATTACAAACATATTGGAAATAATTTTATCAAAGTGCAGCTGACAGGCAGAGCTAAAGTTACCCCACCCTAGACAAAGGAATGTGGTCCAGCCCTCTAGAAGATATTTCCAAAGTATTTTGAGACAATGGACATGCAAATTACATAGAAGGTCAGCAGCACCATCAAGATATCAGGGGGAGGACACTGCAGGAAACAAATCAATTTGCATTTTAACAAACACTAGAAGGAGAAGCAGCCAGCATGAAACGTCCAACAAGAGACTCTGTCACTTTCCTCACAGCTTGAATGAACTTTACTTGAGGAGGGGGGTAATCTACAGAAGAATCCATCTTAAAGATTTACTCAGCTGTAAAGAGCAGGACAGAACCTCAAGTTATATTTTACCTAAGAAGACAAAGGAGCACTTTGAGCTTTGTGGGAGATCCTGACCAGAGGAATTGGTCAGTCATCTTGCTGGAAGGTAGATTGGTAAGGAAGCTACCATGAACAAAGGCTGTAGCTTGTTTTGTTAAGTCTTAGCCTCTAGAAAGCATTTTTCTCTTTTCTTTGTTTGCTATCTCTATACTTTATAGATGAACTCACTTATTATCCCATCCCTTTTGTTAATAAACTTGCTTTACTTCTAATCTAAACCAGCCAGTGATGTGTTTGATTTAAAGTGAATGTTAACTCCAGTTAATGCAAGCTGCTGGGTATTGAATCTTTAGAGAATAAACTAACCTTAATTTCTCTCTAGATGGTCAAGGAGAGAACTGCACATTGCAATGCACACAGTTTTGGGACAATTCAGAGCTGGCAGGTGTTGGGCTCATTTTGACAGGTGTAACCAAGGCTGGTGGAGGCTGGAGAGTGACCCGGGCTGTAATAAATAGGCTGCTGGAAACAGAATTGCTGAATCAGAGCTGCTTAAAGACATTCAGTGCATGGTTGTATGCTGGCTTGAAGCATCCAGACAAGAGAATCACAACAGCAGAGCATTCTGAGGGAGTCAGAGTTACAGGGCAGGTGGTGACACAGTCCATCCATGGTCTGGATTGCACCCTACCACGTGACACCCACCTAGAAGAGGGATGCCTTTACACATAGTGGAAGGGCACAACTGTACACTGGAGCAGTACATTACACAAAGGGGAAGCATCTCAGTGACACTCCTTTATTGTGAGTGATGGATAGGAAGAACTAAATAAGGAAGGTTTCAGGATTGGGACGATTGTTCTTGTTAACACAAGTAATAGTCCTTATCTCAGAGATAAGCAACATAAGATATGTCATGTATATACGTAGTCTGCCAAACACAGGTCCTGAGAGACGAAATGCAAGCATTTCAGGCTTCTGCATCAGCCTGGTAGGACTTGTGTTCCACAGATTGTCTTTTCTTTGGCAGAGGTATCTATGGGGAAGAAGGACTTACCAGCCAAAGCATTGCTGTTTCTATTGAGAAAAGGTTACTGCAAGTATATGTCTCCTTCATTGTGCCATAAGGAGTCATGACATGGGGTCATCCTGACCTCCTGTACCTCGGAGTTCCTCTGCTGGGCATCATTTACTGAAAATGTTGTATCTTCCACTCTGGCAGGCTTCATCCCAGGTGCCTTCATCTTCCTTACTGATTTTAATATTCTTGGAGTGAAGTCTAGGGAGATGCAGTTTTTGGGCCAGCTAGGCAGCATTGAAGGCCTGGGCCAGGACCACAAATTGGATCCAGCACTGAGTGGCTGAATGCTGAACAGTGCTGTGATGTTTTCTTATTTGCTGGTTCTGCTTAGGAGACAAGCCATTGTATTTTGAGCCAGACTCAGCTCCGGTAAACCTCCCGGTGTCAGTCCCAGGGAGAGAACATGGACGTAGTCCAGCCTTGAATATCAAGGATATGGATCATTGTGGCTAAAACTACATCTGTGAGGGACAGGTGCACTACTTCTAAGCTGGAGAGCAGAGTAAATATTTCCAGCCTGGCATTTCAGCCGTGGAGAGGAGTTCAATATAACTCACAGACTGTGCATGTCCCTCACATTTAGTAGGCAGATGCCCTCAATTAAAGGGAGTGCCCAGGAATTCTGCTAAATTCCAGAATCTGAGGTGCAATGGCAGAATTCCCACATTGATAGCTCTCTGACAGCTGAAAGCAATGTGGTCATGGGTCTTTGAAAGATCTGCTCTGCCTTACTTGAATCAGGCAGCTTCTTTGAAGGACACCTATTAGCTTTTTCCTGCTCCTATAGCAACTAATACCCTATATGCGCAACACAAGTAAAACAGCAGCCTCTGCATTGCTGAATTCTTCTGCTTGCTGCGTGGCAGTGGACTGGACATGAAGAACATGGCTACCACTGTTCAGCTCTGGAACCACACTGCAAGCTAAGGATCACATTTATATCAGGAATAAGGATCTCAGTATCTTTATCTGCTTCATAAGGGTCCAAAGATTACTTTGCAGACCTTGGCCTTCAGCTCTTCACTCCTCCAACACACATTCTATGTCAGCACAGATACACTGGTTAGCCTGTCCCTTGACTGGCTTGCCCTTTCTCTGTTTAGGAGTTTGAAAAGTGACTAGAGATTTTGGTTGTCACATTTTCTGGGTGCCCAACTGGAGGCAATGTAAAGGGACCTGTTTTCAGAAAGCACTGATTTCTCACCCTCTGAAAATAAGGTCCCTTTAAGGTGGTCTCTAGTAGGGCACTGAAAAATGGGACCAAAAGTCTTGGCTAGCATGTGATTTGTTCACTTTTGGGCATGGTCGACTGGACATTGAACTTCTTCAGCATTGTTTCCTGTGTATTTTTTATTGATGCACGTTTTTTGCACGATTGGGCTCCAGGATAGAAGAAACAGGTAGAGAGAGAGAGAATAGAATCAAATTTTATTTTATACAGCACCTTTCTTATGAGAAATATAGTAAAGGACTTTGAGGCAACAAATACTATAAGATCCTGGCAGTATAGTGAGTGTATAAAGCCAGGGCAGTAACCATGCATTTAAACATGTGTTATCCATGTGTATCTGTGAAAGACTTTCTCAGAAGTCTCTTTTTGCATATAGAGAAGAGCAGAACAGACTGGGCAATGCTTTAAAACTCTTCCAAAAGATGGTTACTGTAACATCACAGTATATTGAGTGTAAAGTTCTATCCTTTTATGATACATGAACCCACAAGAGAGTGTGGTATGGAGTAATGTATATGTGCTATAATAGCCTTCTTATGCCATTAACATTTGGGCTAAAGAAGAATGATGGAAATGGCTGCTCAGTATATTTCAGTTAATGGGACTTTATGGAAATAGAAAGAATGAGTCAGAATCTAGACAGCTTTTCACCTTCCAGATCACAGCAGCCCTGAATTGTGGTGGGGTTGAGATTTGGACTCTGTCTGTCAGCCTCGTCTCTATTAAATTCTGTTAGTTATATTACCGAGAGAGCAGCATTTTATCATGGCGGTATGATTTTCATGATGTGCTATGATCTGCTTCATATATATATATATGAAAATATCTATGTAAATTAATGAACTGTTTGCTGTCAACTACACATTGAAGAGATTTACAAGATCTAACCAAATTTGTTTTAGGTCAGCAATTTAATAAAGCTACATAATGAATATGGTCTTAACTCAGAGGATGAATGGCTTTGCTGGTTTACGGTGAAACATTTGGACAGCTATTGTGATTTACTGACAACTCTGATTTAGGAAGTTAGAGAACAGTATTTCAGCAGAAGATAGCCATGAAGCTAGGGTGAAACTAAGCAATCCTTTAATTTTTTTTATCAGTTCACTAGCAGTTCCCAGTTCACTACAGACACTGAATAATAGCATTGAGTCCTGCCCTTACAATACTGTGAAGAAGAGTAAGGAGGCTTATTTAGCCCTACCCCACCCCTTTCACGTTTGTAAGGGGTCTGCAGAGAGACAGGAGAGTCCGTTTGTTGGGTGCTAGTCTAGGACATGGGACAACCCACTTTCAATTCCCAACTCCACCACAAACTTCCTCTGTGACTTGGGGCAAGTGTCTTAGGGAGAGACCCACAAAGGGTCGTCAGGCTCAGCAATGGGATGCTTAACTGTAGGTACTCTGCCGCCTAGGGGAGTCCTCAGCCCCGAGTTAGGCACCCAGATTCCCCCCTTGAGAAGCATGTGGAGAACGAGGAGCCTTAAGAGTGGGATTCACAGAAGCTAGTTTGCTGAGCATGGAGCTGCCTAAATTAGACAGTGGGAAATGGCAACCGAGACTGGAGAGTGACATATGCTCCTCCTCTCAAAGGGAATTAGACACTTCAACCTGTGCTGGATGAGGTGCCTTCCTCTTCTCGGGATCGCAGCTGTGAACCCTTTCCTGGAGGTAGGGTGTCTATGCCAGATCAGTCCTTTCTCAATAGCCTAGTGATTAGTTCACTCCCCCAAGAGACAGGAGACTGGGGCACAAATTCCCATGCTACCTCATTGGTAGCAGAGTCTTCCCTCTCCCGCATGAGTGACTAATTATAGGGTTTTCTCAAAGTGAATCTCAATAGTTATTGGGTCAGAAAGAGAATGAGTGACTCTATAGCCTAGTGGTTAGTGCGCTCTCCTAGGATCCCCAGGTTCCACTCCATGCTCCAATGAATATTTAAGTATTTTATACAAAATGGAACAGCTTTGACAGGAGAGAATGAATCTATCATTGAATGAAAGGAATTTCCTAGTGACTGGACGGGTATCTTGGAAACCATCAGCTCACCTGGAATGAATTGATAATTTCAGGAAAGTCGAAGGATTAAATTAACAGGGAGAGAGAACTTTCTTGTGACTCTTCCATGCTTTCCTCCTCAGTTAAGCCTCAGGCACTGTGAGGAAATGTTCCCTGCCATAGCTTGTGTTATACCTACTCTATAGATAAACAGAAGATATCCATTCCCAGGGCTGACTAACCATATTTTAAAATGTTTAAAGTAGATGATGAAAAGATGGTAATTTTCTGTACTTCTGTAGTAGAAATTACTGCAGGGAGTGAAGAAAAAGCAGACAGGCTGTAGCTATCTCACGTTTCAGCCATCAGCAACAGCTTGGCTTTGATGAGCAATTTGTTCAGTATTTGATGATAAAATCTTGTTGCTCAGTATTGTGTTTCTAATTGTTTTTTTAATTACATCATCTAATTAAATTACTTCTCCTGTTAAGCACTTTATTTACAGTCTTGCTTTTCTTAAAGGAACAGAGGAGAATAATTCTCAGCAGGATTCTTTTATGCCATCTCCAAAGAAAGCACTACAATCAATAAATCACCTTTAGGTGATTCTCTTCTTGGGGGAGAACTCTATGTACATTAAAACAGAAAGCTGAAATTCTTAAAATATAACCTTGTATATCTTAATTCAGAGAGAAACAAATAACAAACTATATCATTTTCTTATTTATTTATAATTTTCCCTAATACAGGAAACTTCACATATACATGTGTGTGTGTTTGTGTACATATGTATAGAAATACATTATAATGGCATGTAAAAGTTCATTTGTTTTTTTAGTTTCAGCAGGCAATGTTAAATAATATGCTCATTAAAATCCATACTGGAGTTTATGAACAATATAAAATGGTGGATGATATTAAAAAAAGAAGACTCAGATCCCAAGAAAATCAAAATATATCCTGATGCTATGCTTTGTACTCAGATGAAACTCTCATTGAAAGCAACTGTACACCACAAATTGCAGCATTATTTATAATGGGCACAACTAAAATGTCCACATTTATCAGTGATTACTGTACCACACCAGATTATCCTGGATACACTATCAAAGTTATTGCCTGTAATAGTAGAATGAAATACTGAAGCTATACAGTCTTGTAACTATTGGTAAATGGGGAGCACTATTGTTTGATGTAGTTTTGTATAATGTATATCACTGACATTTTATGGGAATCTATCCTTGGTCTTTTTTAGAGAAGTCATGGCAAACATCCATCCACTTCATTGTGCTTGTTGCTTAACGAAAAAAGTACAGAGACATAAGCAAAACAAGAATTACACTCACCATCTGAAGCTACAGATCTCTGGTTAAGAAACCTTTGTGGACCCTGTCAAGATTCATAGGCAACTTAAATGTGAAGATTCTATATTGCAAGATATTGCAGATGGATATTATAGATGCTGTGTATATGATGAGATATGCCATTCGACTTCATCTTCTTTGTCCTATTTGCAGGTACAGAAACGAATGTGAATATCAGCAGATGCTAAAAGAGACCCTTGAATGCCTTAATAAGGTGAGCATTTTACAATGGAAAGCGTGCTGCATGCATCTGCTGCTTCCTCTCATTTCATTCACTTGATTGCTTTGATGTCCATTCAGTTTGGTCCAATTCACTTTGAAGCAGTTATTTGAGTTCTGATGGGATTTATTTTGATAACAGCATGTAAATACATCTGGCGAAGTGGGTTGCAGCCCATGAAAGCTTATGCCTGCAGAAATGTGCTAGTCTTTAAGTAGCTACAGGACTCTCGTTGTTTTTGCAGTATACAGACTAACATGGCTACCCCTCTGGAGCATGTAAATGACTTTTTCCCCCATAATCGCACTCACTGGTGCCCCCACAAACCACAGGAGGACCATTCCCATCCACTCTCCTATTTCTGACCATAAGCGATAAGTGTGTGCAGGTAACTTTACTACCAGTTGCATTAAGAAATCAGAATCTAGGGTTGTGCAAGAATTTGGGACCTTTCCTCATTGTCCAGTCCTGGGTGATTTCTTTTCATCCTGTAAACTCTGAGTGGAGCCCTTCAGCACAGATTTCCAAAGGTTGATTTCAATGGGAGTTAGACACCTAACCTGCTTTAGGACCTTTTGAGAATGCCATTAGGTGTCTATCTCCATCTTTAGGCACCTAAATACCTTTGAAAAAATGGCCCTTAGAGCCTGATCCTAAACACACTGAAGTCCATGGAATAGGTTTTAGATAAGGCCCTTAGAGAGAGGCCTCTTTGATCACTAATTGGATTTATTATTTCCTTTGACATCCTCCACCTCCCTAAACACACGCAATAAAAACTTTGTAACTGGTGCCAAACCAAACCCTGATCCAGTAACACAGGCCCCTTTAAGTTAAAGTTATGTGTATTAGCAAGTGCTTTGCTGGATTCTGAATATATAATATATTTATATATATATTTATATTTGATGATGGGCAAATATAGTGCCCATCTTCAAAAAAGGAAAGAAGGAGAATTCGGGGAACTAAAGACTGGTCAGCCTCACCTCAGTCCCCAGAAAAATCATGGAGCAGGTCCTCAAGGAATCCATTTTGAGGCACTTGGAAGAGAGGAAGGTGATCAGGAACAGTCAGCATGGATTCACCAAGGGCAAGTCATGACTGACCAACCTGATTGCCTTCTATGATGAGATGACTGACTCTGTGAATGTGGGGAAAGCAGTGGACGTGAGATACCTTGACTTTAGCAAAGCTTTTGATATGGTCTCCCACAGTATTTTTATCAGTAAGTTAAAGAAGTATGGGTTGGATGAATGGACTAGAAGGTGGCTAGATCATTGAGCTAGATCATTGAGCTCAATGGGTAGTGATCAACAGCTCGGTGTCTAGTTAGCAACCTGTAACATGTGGAATGCCCCAAGAATCAGTGCTGGGGCCAATTTTGTTCAACATCTTCCTTAATGATCTGGAGGATGGGGTAGATTGCACCCACAGTAAGTTTGCAGATGACACTAAAGTGGGGGAGTGGTAGATACAGTGGAGGGCAGGGCTAGTATGTAAGGTAGGAGTGACCTAGACAAATTAGAGCATTGGGCCAAAAGAAATCTGATGTTCAACAAGGACAAATGCAGAGTCCAGCACTTAGGATGGAAGAATCCCATGCATTGCTATAGACTGGGGACCAATTGGCTAGGCAGTACTTTGGTAGAAAAGGACCTGGGGGGTAACAGTGGACAAGAAGCTCAATATGAGTCAACAGTGTGCCCTTGTTGCCAAGAAGGCTAATGCCATATTGGGCTGCATTAGTAGGAACGTTGCCGCAGATCAAGAAAAGTGATTATTCCCCTCTGTTCGGCACTGGTGAGGCCTCATTTGAAGTACTGTGTCCATTTTTGGGCCCCCCACTACAGAAACGATGTGGACAAATTGGAAAGAGTCCAGCAGAGGGCAACAAAAATGATTAGCTGGCTGGAATACGTGACTTATGAGGAGAGGCTGAAGGAACTAGGTTATTTAGTCTGCAGAAGAGAAGCATGAGGGGAGATTTGATAGTAGCCTTTAACTACCTGAAAGGGGGTTCCAAGAAGGATGGAACTAGGCTGTTTTCAGTGGTAGTAGACGACATAACTAGAAGCAATGGTCTCAAGTTGCAGTGGGGAACATCTAGGTTGGCTATTAGGAAAAGGTTTTTTACTAGGAGGGTGGTGAAACACTAGAATGCATTACCTCAGGAGGTGATGGAATCTCCATCCTTACTGGTTTTTAAGATGCAGCTTGACAAAACTCTAGCTGGGATAATTTAGTTGGGGTTGGTCCTGCTTTGAGGAGGGGGTTGGATTAGATGACCTCCTGAGGTCTTTTCCAACCGTAATCTTCTATTATTGGATGAGTCTGGCTATTAGACATGATTCTGAGTTTACTGACGTGGATAGCAGTTTGTCTGGGAACAGAGTTCAGGATTAGGTCGATAGAACAGATGATGGCTACACTGATTTACAATTGGAAACACTCATTGTCAGTAGTGTTCCTTAATATTAAGACAGATATAGTTACAAACCAATAAATCAGAGAAATGAAAGCCCAAGCAAACAGATTTTAAACTCTTTTCCTCTAGAGATGGGTGATGTGGCCTCTGTGTTTTCCCATGCAGTGCCTCATTTGCCTATGATTTTTTTAAAGCCCTTGACAGGCCTTTATGGCAACCTGCATATCTTGTAATGATCCTTCACTAACTGTTGTCCTGCACAGCATTCTCACTGTACATCTCTTGCTGTTGTGTGCCTCTGGTCACCTGCCGGGGAACTCCACCACTGTGATGATAATGATGTGGAAAAGCAGAGCAAAGAAAGTTAGCTTTAAATATGACTATGTATCATTTTGGCTACAAGGAGGAAAGAAATAAACATTACTGTTCTGGTTGTTATAAACTGCCATTGTCGGCATGGTCGAAAGCACCACACCAACGCTCTCATTAACAAAAGAGTTCAGTCCCAGAGGCAAAATGATCATAGAACAAAGGGTGTTATCCCTGATCATTGTTTTGTTCTGTTTGCATTTATTGAATAGTAATGGCTGAAAGCCCAGTGCTGTCAAATGGATGTACTCAATAAAGTTGTGTGTAAAAAAGACGAAAATGGCTGAGAACTTAAAAATTGGAGGGTAACAGAGCACGGATTCCAGTGATGATTGAAGCTGGTGATATCCTAAACAAAAAGAGCTCTCAGCCACGCTTGTGGCTCTTTCTGTCACTTCACACTGACTCAACAGACATTCTAGGCTGCAAAGTGACACACTTACAGAGTGACAATCCTGGAATCTTATTATATAGATTAGCAATTCTTCTTCATATGGAAGGGATCTGACTTAATAGAGATCCTGTGTTTGTAGTGTCATGTTTATTAAGCATTCAGTTTAAAGAAATACCTTTAATCTAATGTATTATAATTACTGGGTGCCAGATCAGAGAAAATTGCATGAGTCTCTCCCTGCATGGGTTTGTCCGTTCTGTTTTGACAGTCTGGGAGCCTCAAGGAGGTTATACAGCCTTGCAGATTGAAACTGTATCCTATTCTGCAGGAAAATGGCAATTCCCTTAAATAACTTCTGGTTCCCATTTAAAAAAAGAAAGAGATGCTTCATTTTTCTATTCCTTCAGATTGAGAGGAATTTTGAAGGGGCTGATCTCCAGCATTCATGAATGCTGTTCTAGTCAGAGCACTTGAGCAAAAGTTTACCTTTAAGGAAGCAAACCTCTAATTTATATTGATTGCTGTGTGTTTTTCCTTTTTGCCATTTGTTATAAATTATTTTTATTTTATTTTATTATTTTGTTTTTATTGTTTTTTATAATTGCTGCCCTTCATCACTGAAATGGGATGGGCTTTTAATCAAAACTGGCCATCTATAAAGTCTTTTTAAATAACTCCCAATTTTCATTCCCATTTTTCTGCCCAAATTTTCCCTCCGAATCAATTGTGCTCGTAATTTTTCTCAGTTTTGGGAAATTAACCCATTCTGTCTGTCCTCAACAAGTTGTAACTATGTTGTGAACATTCCAATCATGGGAATTGTCTCTGTAGGTTTAGTAAAATCAATTATATGGAATTTATTTTTATCAATGAGACTTTCCAATTTCTCTTACTTGTAACCCAGATTCTGAGCATTGGTATATGAACAAATGAAAAAATTCTCCTCTTCACATTCTTTGCCACATTGGGTCAATTTGTTCACAACACACGGATTTTGCAAAGAGTTATTTTTAATCCTAATGAGGTAGAGAGAGGGAGAGATGGATCAGATTATGTAAAGTACAGTCAGAATGATATTAGTAGGCTCCCTTTTAATACATACATGCACATATCTTTGCTCTCTGGGCCAGAGAGCAGCACTGACATTGTTTTGTATGGGTTATGCAACCAGCCAATTTAGCGGAAGTAAACTCCTGCAGTAATGGTGTTAAAAATGGTATATATGCTAGCCTGGGCTTTCCTCAGAAGTGCAGCCTAAAAAGCCTAAGAAAAGTGACTGTGAAGGAAGTCAAGTGTGCCAAGGTTTGCTGGTTGTTTAGGAAATCATCTCATTCAAAACCATTTGAAAATATTCATGTACTTCACAACAGATATTGACATTGCTGGCTATCAAGGAAGGGGTTAAGGGTGGAAACACTTTTCAGGAGAGATTGAAATCTTGTGCTCTGTACAGGACACAATGGATGCACAGTGGTGTAGGGGGAATCTTGCAAAGCAGATACCTGTTCTATGGCTAAATGGAGGGGTTTAATCTGCAGTGCTCTCCATTTACTTCTTTCATGAATCTTAAATTCAACTTAGTAAAGATATATGAGAGCCACTTCTCAGTCTGCCATAGCTCCTTTTGGCTCTCTTTCAGCGTAAAGGAGCTATGAAACCAGAGGATGTGGCCAGCTGAGAATTTCTGTTGTGGAGGGCGAGGCAGATTGAATGTAACATCTCTGCCCCACACCCCACTGCATCTCTGCCAAAGGGGAGTGGCCAAGGGAGAGCTGGGGTGTTCTGTTCCCTGCTGCCAATATGGCCCTTTGGGTCTGTGGGCAGGTGAGCATAAGGCAGCCTACAACGGTGCTGTAACTCACCTTTTGCAAAAACTACCATCCCCCCTCCTTCTCCTTTTGAGCCCTCAACTGGGCACAGCTCAGCAGGACATGAGAATTGGCACCATGGACCCTTAGGCTCATCTTAGTATTTCTCATTATGGGATGCTAATAAAGGTCCTGCTTCTGCCAGGTTTGCATACATGGGCCCAGATTGTCCATTGCCCTGCATCTTGCAAAGTCTTTTACCCCAGTACAAAGTGGGTGTAAATTGTTCCCACTCTGATTTGGTAGCATTTTAGACCCATTCTGCATGGGCAAAGATGACTCCACAAGATGCGTGGCAATGGGGAATCAGGACCACTAGGCTGTACCTTACTGTGCAAGTCTTCCTATTGAAACTTGTGCCTCAGCCAGTCCAGAGAATCTAGCCAAGTATTTCTAAATTAAATCATCCACTCTATTCATATTCTGTGTTATCTAATGACTCAAGAAAGAGTGGGAATCAATGTGTGTTCTTCTAGCCATCTTGCTTAATGCTCGACTTTGCTCCCCTTCCTCATGGTGAATGGTGCCTTATGGGGCAAGCAATCATAGCAATGTGAAAGGGACAAGAGAACCGAGAAATGGGAGCAGACATTGGACCAACTCCGGGAATCCTTTTCTACTTGAGATGAATGGGAGTTTTGCCTCGCTACTGGCAACAAACCTAGGTTAAACCAACATTGACACCAACAAGGAAGAGGGTGAGCATCTGTACATAAAGATTGATGTATTAGTGAATGCTTTATTAATTTGTTTTAACTATTTTCTTTTTGGTAAATGTGTCTTTTTGTTGAAAGTACAAGAAAAATCCCAGGGTCAGTTGCTTGGCTTTCCCTGTGTCCATTTTATGGTATTCTGGTCACTAAGGTAGCAAAGAATCCACTGAGGAATCCATGTGCTTTCTAAATAGGAATGTATTCATAGAGAACAATACTACAGAACTGCACAGAGAACAATGGTACAGCTAGCTTTGTCACAATCTCTTTTACTTTATGGACCTTTATTTGATCTTAGTGAATGTATGCTCTGTAGACCCATCACCTCTGAATAAGAAGTAGCTTTGCTAGAAGAGGATGTAAAGGCAGAAATAATTAAGGTATCAGAAGTGGGAAAAGATTGAGTCGCCTCTAGCTCAACAGTTCTCCCAACTTATCACCTCAAAGCAAAGTAGTTGTTGTTTACTATGCACTGAAGAAAACTACTTCCTCTTTTCTGAGTCCTATGTAAATAGCTGGGTTCTGTCACCCACATACATATTGGCTAATACCTTACTCTATGAGAAGTACCATTAATTTCAATAGGATTATTCACCAAGTAAGTTCAACAGGCCGGATCCTCAGCTGGCTCCACTGATTCATAGGTTTGTAGATCTGAAGATCATTAAAGAAACCATTATGACCATCTGGGTTGCTCTTCTGCATAACACACGCCATAGAATTTCACCCAGTGATTCCTGCATCAAGAACACGATGTCAGGCTGTGCTAGAGCATCTCTTAAACATCATTGTAGCATATTTTAGAAATCAGTGTAGCTATGCCAATTTCTAGCATATGAGGCTCTGGCCCAACACGTGTAAGGATGGCAGAATCTGGCTCAGTGTGTTTATAGTTGACTTTAATACTTTCATTATTCCTTTCTGTACCCAAAAGAGTTTCTTTTCTGACTGTGTTTCTTGGAGTCCGTGCACAATTAGATAGCAAAAATCCATCCACTTGCTAATCATACATTTTGTATCTCTTTTAAGTGACTACCATGCTGTCAACATGCCTGTCTATCCCTCTAGAGGATGAGTGGAGAAAACTGCTTTTAAATAGAGCCCCAGAGTCCTGATCTGGTAAAATGTTAGGCACTTTCAATTCTCATGGGCCTCAGTGAGGATACAGGGCACTCAGCCCCTTGGAGGAGGAGCTCAGCTCCTCTCAGGATTGGACCCTCACAGTAAAAATCTAGGATTCATAGGAAAGAAAGCAAACTATAATATCACAAAAATTGTTTCTTTTCAGGTGAAGCATAGAGTTGCCTTAGATGTGCACTCTACAGAATTAAGTCAGTAAGAGGACAAATAATGGCTTATATGACAGACAGTTTGAAAAGTCCATTAACATCTTTAGAAAAGGTTTTTCAAAGCCAGGTGTATGAAATTTTAAAAAAAATAAATTTTATCTTCTTTTGCTGTTTACTTTCTTCTTTGAATTAGGAAAAATAGTTTGTCTCCTACCCCAGTACAATTTTCATTGCTAATCTTACATCTTTCATGTTTCTATCCCATTTCTGGTGTATTAAAGAGTGTTTTTACTTCTCTTTGCAAAATGCAGAAGTAGCTTTCCTCAAACAGGGATCATTTGAATGACTTGTACTCTTTTATCTTCATTTTAATGTTCAGAACATCCCTTCTGCATATTTCAGGGAGATCATGTTCTTGGAATTTACCAGCCTGTTGTAGCTCCTACAGAAGAAGTTTTATGGGTATTTTATAAGATCACCAAATGGAGAGGCAAATTCAGACCCAACTCTGGCGGGTCAGATGTCTCTCTGCATCAGAACCAGTATGGCTCTGCTGCACAAGGAGCCCATTTTGGCAGGTTTTGCAGCGTGACACAATATGTGGTTGAGAGCCCAACTCCATCGTCCTACTATGACAATGCAGGTTTAGATGGGGGCAAGGTAGAGCGTGGAGCTTGTACTGCATGCATCCTCAGTCCCCTCCTTTCAAGCAGGTGCAACTGCAGACCTTCTGCCAGCTGAGGAGGAAGGTTCCTGCTCCCTAGACCCCTCATGGAGATTACCAGCAACTGGTTTGATACTCAGGCTAGGCTCTCGTGTCACAGACTGAGAAGGGACCATTGTGCTCATCTAGCCTGAACTGGAGCTGGCTCATAGTAATCAGAGACAGATGGAAGTGAGGACACATTTTCACAAAGGTTCACTCAAAGAGTCTTGTTTAAGGCAGTTTCACAGCCTGGAGATTTGGCTTTTCTGCAAAATGTGAGATGATTGTTTTTCACTTAAAACATATGAAAAACAAATGTGCTGCTGGGAAACGTGAAGGTGTGAGCAGGCATGAAAGTGGTATAGTGTCCATCTTTCACATTTTCCTCTTGTTCATGATCGATGAAGAGAGAAGATGGGAGGAACATAAAGAGAGAGCAAAACGTAGCACACTAATGACTAGAACTTTACTAAACCCCTTCTCATTATCCAAGTGTGAATGTGTGTGAGAAGTCTCTCTCGATGGCTGAGACTGTTGGAGCTGTAGGATGAGAGCTTTATCTCAAGCTATAGCTGCTTATGTATTTAGCGCTGGTGTGTCAGTGAAGATGGCATCTTTTACACTGACAAAAGTGTTTATAAATATTAGGTAACCCAATTAGGGAACAAAAATAATATCAGGTAACAAAGATGACTAACCACAGATAGTAAACTACCAAATGAGCAATGAAGTGCTCACAAAAGCAACCAGTTTGTGAACAATCTATAGGATGAAATTTGTTCACGCACAACATTCTGCGACCCATCTGAATAATGAAGATGCTGATAAAAGCTTGCACTTGCAGTGTGTTTGCAGACTACTGGTGAATAGGAGAAGGGGCTCAGTTTAATGAATTACTTGTTTGTAAATATTTTACATCTTTCTATAAACAACAAACAGGGAGCCAAGCCTAGTTATGAAGACCATTTTGCAAAAAAATGTATTCCATACACGTATATGCGTGTGGTAAAATTCTGTGCCACTGGTTGCATTTCACATTATATCAAATTACATGGAGGATGTTACACATTTTAGCAGGCTCTTGACAGCAGTATTCTTTACAGCAGGGCATACAGCAGATATGAGATCCATATTATGCTGAGAGCAAAGCTCTGGCATTTGACATGATTGAATTGTCCATATTTATCAGTGACCCAGAATTCATATCCGCATATCCATCACCTTATGCTTCAGCTAGTATTTGGGTACATTCCGATCAATTTATAGATGTGGGAATTCAGCAGCTTTTACTCAGAAAGGTAAGACCATCTTTCTGTGCGTAGTACTTAGGATGAAGCATGATTGACATTTATACACACACACCTGACTACTATTGCTTAAAAATGCAGTTTAATCTTCTAGACCCTGATCCTCAAAGGTATTTTTTATCAGTGGGAGGTATAGTCCTTAATACCATTGAAGATTTGGGCCTCTGATTACTGTTAGATTTAGGCCTAATCTGTACTTACCGGCAAATTCGGGGGCAGTCAACGGGAGATACGCAAGCTATGTAGAGTAGCTTGCATATCTTCCATTGATTTCCTAAGTCTGTTCTGCACACTGTCTCCTTTATGCTGCACCAACAGGAAATGTGTTCCTGTCAATGCAGCGTTACTCTTTTTCTGGGTGCGGATTTATTAAGTCGATTTCCAGATCGATTGAGCGGTTCTTCACTTCCGCTCAATCAATCCTGAGAAATTGATCTGATGGCAATGAATTTGCCACCATCAGTGAAGACATACCCCTAGCATCTAAAGTTGAAGACTTTTTTTTTAAATGCACATAAAGAATAATGAAAGAATAATACAAAGTTTAGAGAAAAATAAATGGGTGCTATGTTGTTTTGATACAGAGCATGTGTGCAATGAATGCATAACTAAATCTTGCTTATTTAAAAAAGAAAAATTGCAAAAGCATTCTCTCTTGGGCAAACATTTGAAAAGCTGAAGACTAGATTTTGCTCATTACCTAAAAAAATACTTGCTAATTGGTGATGTCTGCTTCCCCTCCATTCCCCAAGACTCCTAACACTATCACTGTTGTGTTGATCTTTCTCTCAATAGGAAATCATTAAGGCTGCATAAATGCTCCATAAATTCCTGATGACTGGTTTAGAATATTCTGGCCACGTTCTGTTTTAATTAGTGGCATTTGCTCGCAGTGCAGTTAACTAGCTCTAGAGTTAAAAAAAAGTCCATGGTTGTTTTATTGGTGCATCAGCAAATCTGGCTGGGGATGAGTCAATGGCATAATGAAAATAGCAAGCATCAACACATTCCTGAATAGCATATCAGCCCTGGTGATTAGTTTGCTGCGCCTGTGAAAAAGGAAATCCCTCTTTCACCACAGTCACATGCCCAGCCAGGGAGGTTAGTGTTTAATTTGCTGCACATGATGTGATCATTGTGACAGATATTTACCTCTGATAATTGAAAGTGATGAGTTTTAAAGGAACACCATATGTTTAAACATCTGTCTTCCCTCCCGTCCCCCTGTAAAACACTATTGTTACAAGCAACATCTAGGGTTACTCTGACTGAAGTCGATTAGGGAAAAAAATCTGTTCCCATATTTTGTCTGTTTCCTTTGTGCATTTGGCAGTGCTTTATGCATAGCCCATGTCACATGTTCCTCTGTATAGTCAGTTATTTATTCAGACCATGTCTACATTACAGATGCTACAGCGGATTAGATATGGCACCGTAACTATGTTGTTGTAGTGAATAGCATAGACACTTCTCACAGCTATGGAAAGGGTTTTTTTCATTGCTGTAGGAACTTCACCTCCCTGAGCGATGGTGGCTAGGTCTAAGGAAGCATTCTGCCATTGACCTCACTGCATCTATGCTAGGAGTCCAGTTGGCATAGCCGTGTCACTCAGGGTTATGAGTTTTTCACTCCTCCTTAGCACCGTAGTTATGTGGACCTGACTTTTAAGACTAGATCAGACCTTAATTTCCCTGGATGACTTTTTATTGTGTCAGGTTAGGCTTTATGTGAAGAAGAATAAACTTTCCTGAGAACTAATCATCATCAACTTTTGTATCAACACTGGAATTATCATAGATGACAAAACAATTATGTTGAATGGGCCTGGTTCTGATCTCACTGGCATTATTGTAACACTATTGATTTAAATGGACTTATGCTTGATTTACACCAGAGATCAGAATTCCCCATGTGTTGGCAAGTATGGATAGGTAGGTTCACAGGGCATATGCTCACTTTTCTATCCCAAATACTGGAAAGTACTGAATCTGACTGAGTGTTTCTTCTCACTAGCATACACTTACCATGATGAACTGGCATGAGCAAAGTGGTTGGAATTATGAAGAAAGAAATGAGTCAAGGAAAAAAAAATGCATTTTGAATGTAACTATCTCATAAACTCAATCATATGGGACCTGGTTCTAATCTCTGGTGTAAGGCCATGATTTAGCAAATTACTTAAGAACAGGCTAACATTCAGCACATGCTTAAATCACATTGATTTCAGCAGGAATTAAGCATGTGCTTAAAGTTAAGTGCTTTGTTGAATGGGACTTCTTATCTGCTTAAAATTAACCATGTGCTTAAAAGCATAGGTTAATTGAGGCCTAAAAAAGGAGGATCTCTACTGCAGCCAATGGCATTACATTAGTCTAGATTAGTTCCATATTGGGCCCATGAAATATTACTGGTTTTAGCATCCCTGGTTACCCCAAAGTTGCTACACAGCTGATGATTATTGCTGTTGAGCACAATTTAGCTCTCAAAACCTGGTGTGATAGAACTAAAGAGATGCCATCAGCCTGAAATGTAGTTCATGTGAAAATATGAATCAAATGCATCTTCAGATATATAGCTGCCCTGGAGACTCACTGTCAAAATTTTGATTTTACAGTCACATATTCCTATATTTTAAAATTTATTTTTGCTCTTGCTGTGTCAGAGACGTACTGATGCGGCAGGAGGAATAGATTGACCAACTTCTTGTATTGGGAAACTGTGAAATTATACACAAAATACTGTCAAATGAAGAAAGTAAACAAATTGCAAAAACAATTGAGAGAAGGACTTTTTCCCACCTCCGTCATCTAAGGATGTATTTTGTTCTCTAAGATAAGATCTACTGAAAATGTATGGGACTTTGTGATACGATAACATAACCACTGACCTTAGAGAGAGGCTGTAAAAGGCTGAGTTTACATGGTGAAAAAAAGTCTGAGTTTTCAGAGCGCTTGTGTTCTTAAAGGTCTTACCCACAAACATTTGGTCACGGAAGTTACCAAAATGCATTGATTTCCTGACAAAGACTTACATTAAATAATCATCCAAAATACAAAGACTTACATTAAATAATCATCCAAAAAATTGAGTGAAATCTTGGCTCCATTGAGGTTAGTGGGCATCTTGCCATTGACTTCAGTGTGGGCCAGGATTTCACTCAAGGTCCTGAGATTTACAGATGCCAAACCTACTTTCTGCCTGTATATTTTAACACATTTTTTATCACTGTAGGAAATACTTTTGTCTCTGTAAATGTCAATTCAGCTGTGTTGATACAATGTAGCCAGCCCAAGTGTCACATCCAAAGAGACCACTGAAATCAATTACAGTCTTTCCATTGATTTCATGGGGCTTTGGATCAGGTTCATATTGCATTTATAGCTTTGTGGAAATCCCCCACTTAAGTAAGGCCTGGTCTACACTTACGTTGGCGATTTGGCGGCAGTCGACAGGAGATACGTCACTTGCGTATCTCCCATCGACTTTGCAGCGTCTCATAATCACTTGTGTATCTCCCGTTGACTTTGCAGTGTCTCCTCAGCACGGCGTCCATACTGTGCTGCATTGAAGGGAACAACGCTCCCTTCGACGCAGCGCTACTCCACTTACTGAGGTGGTTTTCCTGCGTCGCTTCCTGGATCGACTGAGCGCGTCTACACAGACCACTCAGTCGATCCAGAGCAATCGATGTGACGGCGGCGAATTTGCTGCCGTCAGTGTAGACCCAGCCTAAATGATAAAATGTACTAGGAACCATTGAGTGTTAGGAAGTTGCAACAAGGATTTAATTGGTCATGTTCAGGAATCCTATTAAAAACTAAGTTTTCGTTCTATTGGATTGTGATATACTTAGTTAGAAGCTGATGTATTAGATAACAGTATGGAACGTATCCCCAAAGTACTTGTTAGTTTGTACTGTATGATGTTAAAGTTCCTGGGAAGTGTTTTATATTCAGGGGCTTATTAAAAGTAGAATAACTCAGTAATGAGCTAAAAGAGCGCTTAGAAATGAAACTGGAGTTACATATTGGACCAGATTCTGCTCTCCGTTACACAAGTGTAAATCATGGTAATTATTTTCAGTTCTGTGTTCATTTCTCTAGACTAACTGGACTCTGAGAATCTTCTTCCTCCTGAATTTACAATTAATTGCACAGTTTTGCCCCAAACTTGCTTTTCAAGTTTTTGTGGGCCTCTGTACTAATAACGATTAGTCCGAGAAATGCCACAGAAAAATCCTATTTTCTGATGTGTGAGATGTCACAAAATGAAGGAATGAAAAATTTTAGGTTGGCACAGAACTACGATATGTCCTTTAGTGGGGATATTAAAAATGAGTTTCAAAATATACCAGACTCTGCCATAAATATTGGAGAAGTCAATGCCTTATATTGGTGAGGTCTCCTGCTTAGAATTCAGACACCACTGGAAGCATTCAGCTTCAAAAGATAGGTATTTCATAAACTGTCTATTCCTTGGCTTCCAGCCATCATAAAACAAATGGTGAATGAGCTGTGACAGCACCTGCTGAAATGCATTCATAGTTTGTCTTTATCTTGCTTTCTTTGGAAAAAATAGCATATATCATGGGAGAGCAGAATGGATAAAAGTTCATGTTGTTTGCTGGTTTCATCATACCTTTATTTCTCCCAATAGTCTTTAATTCTCAACACAGGTGGCTACAAATTTAAAATGATTTGCTTTTTGGATAAGTGGCTCCTCTATTCTTAGGGATCCTGAAGCCAGTACTAAAAGTGTCATGTTTTATCTGCACTGCAGGAAGCAGATGAAGCTTTGTTATGTAATCTGGAACTTCAGATTGAATCACAATTCCTGCAGGATGACATTAATGCCACAAAGGACAGGCACAAGAAGGTAATTGCACTAAATTCCCCACCTCGCTGAGAGCTGCCCTTTAGAAAGGAGTCTGGGAGGTTGAAAAGTGTGAAGCTAACCCTTGATCTCTTTCTGTGGCCACTTCAGACACACACTGGGTGGAGGTTTGTTGTTTTGTTTTATTGTAAAAGTCCTTTTGAAAAGGTTCAAACAAACACAGTGACTCCAGGTAAGGCTGGGTACGTTAGTGAACAAAGTACGTTCCGTTCAGTATTCAATCTAGACCAACAGGTAGACTGTTGTCTTTTATAAAAGCTCACTAACTCAAAATCAGCAGGCTAGACTCATTAACATGATTAGCAGGGTTTGCTTGAATCCTTGATCATCATTTAATCTGTAGAGGGGCGGTCCTGCTTGAGCTATGCTGAATACCTGCTAAGCAGTTAGACCAAGCTCCTCAAATGTATTTTTGCACCTAACTCTCACTGAAATCAGTGGGAATCAGGTGTCTGAATAGCTTTCATGATCTAGTTCTTACTGCTTTACTCAGAGATACTAGAATTTATTTTGTGGAATGAACATTATAAAATGGTGCCTGATCCAAGTTATGTAAAGGGCATAGCTAGAGGATTGCTGCCTGGCTTTTCCAAGGAAAAGATCCATCATTATCTATCGATCAATCGAAGTAAAAACTGGGAATAGATTTGGTAAAAGGAGAGAAACTAACATTAATCTTTTTCCGTGGCTCTTTGGAATGTTTTCCACTCATAGCAATGGAAGCTAGATCAGATCCATAGGGGAAAAAACTAGAACAGGGTCAAGGACTCAGACCAGATGCTGAACTAGAGCAACCTTTTCTGAGCATATTTAAAAAGTGTCAGATTGAAAGGAGTCCCACACTTCAGCCATACAAATGAAAATAACCTCCTTCCATGTGTCTTTATTACAGCAGTGACCACCATTGCCCCCCCTCACTCCTCCACCAGTGACTAGAGCAGATTATGTTCCCATTTGTTATTTTAAAACATGAGTAACATAATACAAAATTAAGAATATGCTGCATCTAATTATTACCTGAACAGCTTAGCAAACTACTACCTGAATGTGGTGACTGGGTTACTAAACTGCTAACACAAGTCAAGCCCAGTTCAGGTTGGCGCAAGTCCACTAGAGTCAGTGTGGCATGCATTTACAGCAGATCTGAATTGACCCATACTTTTATGAAAGAAGTTATCTGCAAGAAACAAATCACAGAAATGCAGTCAGCTGAATTGAAAATCTTGCTATACTGGTTACTAATTAAAATGATTTTACTCCACCACAGAATATCATGGAAATACAGACCTATGTCAGCATTTTACAACAGATCATCCAAATTACCCCTCGTGTGTCCACCATTACAGCTGGAGTAAGCGAGGTAAGTGTTTCACTGAGTCAGTAAATGCTGTGTAGTGAACACTCACGACACGATAGTCCATATGTACCTGAAGTGCCTGAGATATTCCAGCTCTTTACTATTGTAAATAGAGGGAAGTGCCGTGATATCTGTGAGTAAATGGAATTCCTAATGATCACTACAGAAGATCAAAGTTGCAGCTTTGAAAACCTGAAGTGAGCTTTCGGAGATCAAGTGTTAAAAGAGATGCCAGAAGTCTTGAACAGGGATTTCCTCTAGCCAAGTGCATTCTGGGACATACATCAACACCCATGTTAAAAGGCTAGTCCAGCAGCAGCAGAAGTAGGGGTGTGTCCCTCCTAAGGAAAGACATACCATGATTTGGAGCTGGGGGTGTGAGTCTATTTTGCCAGCTCCCGCTCCAAAGACGCAAGATGGGGAAATGGCAAGAGGGGTGAACCCTTATGAATCAAACAGATTGGATGAAGCCAGGGGAGCCAAAGGTGCACCAATGGAGGACGTACCTCAAAAAAACAATTGTTTGTGTGTGAATTGCAAAAGCAGGTATTTACTAGTCTGCTCTGCACAGTGGCATGATAAACCTTTTCCTTTCAAATGAAGTGAACTGTTTTAAACTATGAGCAGTGCTTCTATAGTGCCTCCATTGTGGACTCGAGACTATTAAAGTTATGTAGCAAGAGGCTGACGTGTCATCACATCATCATTCTCTCTTTCTTCTCAGGTTTACCATAGGTACTAGAATCCCTGGTGGTGTGTTTACACAGTCAGATGTTCGTTCTTCTTTTTTCTCAGGAAAAGCTGATGGCGGAAAGGAGAATTCCCATCCTTCAGAGTCAGCTGGAAGAGTACAAGCACATTCTTTGTCAGCTGCAGGCTCAGAAATTGAAACTGCAGACTGAGGTACCGTACAACTAACTGGAACGTCTGCAATGGCTCTTCCTGACTCAGGCTAATGCAACTGTAGCAAATCAAAACCGAAACATTGAAGAACATAGCATGGTTGGGATTCAATGGGGTTCTTGGTATATGTGCTATATCCACAAATAAGAGAGATGCTTGAATAGGATTTTTTTCTAATTTGCACTTTCCCTACCTCCGCGTCCTCCTTCTGTCTAACAGGTCCAGTAGCATGGGACGAAGATGCATGGGATATAGTTAGTTTCAGAGGGTCAGCCATTACTGTGTGATAGCTGCTTAATAGGTTTAGTCCAGTAGCTGGTGGACCAGACAGGCCCAGGACTGAAAAGTTCCAGGGACAGACTCTCTTCCCCTTTCCTCCCCAAATCCAGTATGAAATGTACTGACAGTGTAGGGACTTGCAGTGGGGGGTTAAAATCAGGTCTTCAGAGCTATACGTTCAGCACTTTCCCCTGAGCACTAAAGTCACTCCCCAAGATATGGAGTTGATGTGGGAATTATGGGGTGAGATTCTGTAACCTGTGCTATGGGGGAGGCCACACTAGCTGATCACAACAGTCCCTTCTTAAAATCCAAGAATTTCCTCAAACAACGCATGTCAAGTTTCACACAGCAGCCTTCACACATCCCTGACAAAGATAACCAACAAATTCGCACCTCCAGCTACACACAGGGACCACCGGCAACAACAGTCTCTGGGTCTGGACAGTACAGATTCACAGGGAAAGAGTTACCAAGACTTTTCCTGCAGCTCCTGCCTGTCTCCATAGTATAGCTTATGTCTTCTGCAGCCATCCACCTGCCCTGTGATCCACCTGGACAGCCACCTAAGCCATGAATGTCGGGACCTTTGCCTACCCATTGGAAGGACCTAATTAATGGGTAATCGTGGGAAATGTCTAACTTAACACTACAAGTAAAGTCTCCTTCGTGCCTGTTCTGGGGACGGTGTGCTGATGCACAACACCTCCCAGAGATCTTGGGAAGCATAGCCACTACACCATCTTGCTGGGTTTGGACAGCTCTTCTGGCCAATGCACAGAGGGGTTGGGCTAAGGTTCCACCTTTTTCTGAGCCTCCTTTGGATGTCTACCTCCTTAGTCAGGAATTCTCCTTGGACTCAGGGGAGAGCATGGATTGTTTTGGTGCCTGAGCTCTGCTGAGATGTAGAAGTAGGTGGAGAAAACCTGTCTTCAGGCGGTTAACCCAAGAAAGATGAGCATGCTCTGGTCTATAGCATCCCTAATTCCAGAATCAAACTTTAGGTTTCTGGGTGACATTTTATAGTAAGGTTCCATTTATAAAGGGTTAATAAATGACAAATACATGTTATAAGCATGTTGAGAATATCAATAAAAGGGGTTATAGATGGTTATAAGCCATAGTTATAATCAACCTGTTGGACTCGAAGAGTGGAATTTTCCCAAACAAAACTCAATGGGGCTCGTGCTCCTAAATCACTCAAGTGCTTTGGAAACTGCCCCCTCCCCACCTGGTCTATAACAGTGGAGTAATGAATTATTCAAACAGTCTGTTAATGATTTATTAACCCTCTCCAAACTATTTAGGGATGGAACCTTATAAAGTGTGACTGTAAAAGAAAACAAAAGATGGTGTTACGAGAATTACGGAATAAGCTAGACAAATAACAGCAGAAGCAACATGTTGCTACAACTCCCCTATTTTTCTTTTCCAAGTGACTCAGCACCATCTTGTGGCCAACTTACATTCCAGTGATGTGCTAATAAAAGCCTATTTGCATGCAAGGAGTCACTGTACAGACAGTTACGTTATTCCACAAGCCAGAAGGTGGGGATATTAACTTTTAAAGGAAACTTTGAAAGGAAACGTTCCCATTGATCTCAGTTGGCTTTGGTTCAGGACCATGGAAAAGGTCTGCTTTATCCCAGTTAGGACCATGGAAAAGGTCTGCTTTATCCCAGTTACAACTTCCTGGGTCCTCATTTCACTGGATGGTGGAGTAAAATTACTATCAGGGTAGGATGCTGCTTTCTCTCTGTATGTGACTCTCCCTGAGAGTTTTGTGGGAGTCAGTGGCAGGCTGTAGCTGATACAGTTAAAGTTTGTCTTCTGATTGTTACACAGATATCACAGCTAGGTGTAACTTGGTCTGCAGTCCTGCGTGCTAAGCTCCCATAATGCCTGTGGCATCAGTGATGTCACATTTAGTAACATGGCTGTTCTAGTAGCAGTCCTTGGAATTAATCACCTCTAGTCTCATATAGTACCTTTCCATCTTAGGTGAGCTTCCCCCTCAGTAATGAGATAGGTAAGTACTATAGTCCCCCACTGACAGCTGGAGACACGGTAGGAAGAGATTGTGGCCCAGATTTTGGCTACCTCCACACTGGGCGTGCAAGAGCAGGGAAAGAGACCAGGCAGCTCTCTTCCATTTGTGCAGTCAGCAGCTGTGATCCTTGTGCTGATACATGGTAGAGTTAGCAGCTTCATTGGTGCCACACAACTTCCTGGGGTTGTGGCCAGATGGGATGAGAGGTGGCTGGCGCCACGCTTCCATTAAAAAAGGTGATGCAAGAAGAATGTAGGTGGAAGCTCCAAAAAGGAGCGGTAAGATGCAGCCATGGGCCTGCTCCTCCCAGAAGCATTTTGGCTGCTTGTGTCTTCCGTGGGCAGCGTGACTCTGGCCGCTGCAGTTGGCATAGTGCATTAATGTGCCTACCCCCATGCAAATGCAGCAATGTGGCCACAAAACCTCTGAGTGACTTGCCTAGAACCATATACGACCCCAGCAGTGCAGTCAGGAACTGAGCTCAGATCTCCTGTCCCTGCAGCCCTAAAACCATCCTTCTTCCTCTGATTTTCAAACCTGCCCCCACTCCTCCCATTAGTCTGCCAGAGACCAGATTTGTCAGACTTCTGGACACATTGCAAAGCCCATCTTCCTACTGTCTATATTAAGGCTGTTGAGGCTGGTGTGGGCGATGTGAGTATATTTATGGGCTGTCCTTGGTCTCTGTTTGAATGTATGAGAGAGATGACCATAGCACTCTGTGGGAGCAGAGAAATGTAGATGATTTTTTTTTTAACATGAATGAATAACTACATGAATGCAATGAAAATGCATATTGGTTTTAATGGTGGTACATCACGCCCAGTATTCAGAGCTTGTGCACGTGACTCCAAGACCTTCATAGACGCTATTCATTTGGCCCACTTTCTGGTGCTTTTAGATGCCTGCTGGGAGGCAGCTTCATAGTGAGAGCTGGTGGGGAATTTTCTGTCCTAAATAGGAAACGGAGATTTGTAGAAACCAAAACTGTTTGCAAAAAAGAGCCTTACTGCTTTAGCCATTTAATGATCCCTCTGAAATTGTGCATCAGTTCCCATCTTGGAAATGCTGTATATCATTGCTCTCCCCTTCCTTGATTTCAGACAACCATACTGGAACAAGCTATTAAGAACACTCAAGAGAGTTATGACGATGAGGTTCAGCTGTACAACGAGCAGATTGAAACCCTTAGGAGGGAGATCGAGGATGCTGAAAGGATCTTGGAGAAGTACACAAATGACTGCCACCAGCTGGTGATATATCAGCAGTCCTTGGAAAATGAGCTGGAGCGGTACAAACGTATAATTGAGAATGAAGACAATCGGTAGGGTTGCTTTCTGTATTCTGCCTGAGTATTGTCATTGACCCTGCAGGCTCCTACTATTTGAAAATGGGAATTTGTTTGACCCAGCTAAAGCCTATGTGAACTTTACTACTGACTGGGTTCTCAAAGCAGGACGCTGAGGACTGTAGTCCTCATCGAAAGCCCACTGGGGCCAATGGGGAGACAGAGTAGGGTTACTGAGGATCTCACTGATGTCTAAATGTTGGACTTAGATGCCTAAGTCCATTTTTGGAGCTACCGCTTGGGTCTAGAAAGAGGCAACATTTTTTTCCCACTGAAGGTTCCTGTGACATCCCCCAGAGTGCAATCTGGACTGTGGAACCATGGTGACCCCTTTAACTCTCCTGTCCAGGCTGTCTCCTACACTGCTGTGTTAGTGAACAGCAAACCTCCCTAGGCTCTGTTCACTCAGCCATCATCTGGCAGAGGCACACCCAACAAAGTACATGAATGCTCTCTCCAGCCACTCATGAACTGAATACAGGTAGACACCAACAATCCCTTCCACTCCCTGCCTTGCACCCCGGAAATGTGCATCTTTCATTGCTCTGGACCTTCTTGATCAATGCAAGCTCATTCATTAGTTGGTCACTCCGTCAAAGGGTAATGGATATGCACCAGACTTTGTAACCTGAATAGATTAATAGATTCCCTAGACACTTCAGACAAAAACACACTGGTTTAGGTTAAACATAAAACAGATTTCTTAACTACAGAAAGACAGAATTTAAGTAGTGTAGGCATAGGAATTCAGAACTGGTTACGAAAAGAAATAAAAGATAAAATCACAGTCTAACGCCTAAACTTTATCAAGCTAAATCCAATTTGCAGTAATAAGGTTTCTCTTACCCCCAAACCTACAGCAGTCTGTGCTATCTGGAAAGCTTTTCCAGTTAGGACCACTGCACGCAGTTCAAATGTTCCTTTTTCTTCCAAATGATCATGTTGCCTTCAGTGTTAGTGGGGGAGGAGAAATGAGGTGGTAATGTCACTGTCCCTTGTTTTATATTTTCCTCCAGGCTTTGGAAAGATCCTTACTGTGTCATGGAGGTTAGGCACCCCCATGGTGTACGTGCTCAAGCAACTGACTCTCATGTGAATTGCAAATCTCATTTATAGCTCCCCTGCTGGTGAATGGCCAATGATGGTCATTTAACACCTGGCTGGGTGTTGGTTGCTCGTTTGTTGCCACTGAAGAGCTAGCTTTTGGGTATTTCCCAGACTGTCAACATGTTTAAGTAACCAACATACAGCAAAATCTCAACTTCCCATACAGTGATGACACATACATTTCAACAGGACAGTAATGGTCAATAGATTGACTTTTCCAGTGATCCCTCACGAGGCATACCGTGTACAAAATAGCACAACCATATACAAGTGGTGAATATGGAGTTACGGGATGTAATTTTGAGGTACAGTGTGTCACAGTTCCATTGTTTTTTGACTCAGCTGGCCTGTCCCCACCCACTGTACTTCAGCACTGAAGAATCTTTAGTGGGGAGAACGGAAAAGTGACCCGATTTTTCCTTTTTTTGACTTGATAATTGTCACCATCAGCCTTCCAGTTAAAACTACATTTTGTGTGCGCTCTTCTGAATTGAAGAGGCATTTTATCCCCTTGTTTCATATGCCTTTGAGCTTCCACTGGTTCATTCAGAGCTTCAGGTGAGATGCAAGATTAAGTGAATGGAGTAGGAGCAAGTAGGTGCAATGCCTAGCTGGGAACACTAGAGGGAGCGTGCATAAAGAAAAAGGGAGAAAAATGAAAAAGGGCAGATGACAAGAGCTGGTACACTGAGTTAAGTTAAATAAAGACTCTAGTTTAATTTTATTGACTGTTTTCTTATTTGAGTTAAACTGTGTATGCTTATGGTTTGAGGACTGTATATAGCCCTTATGCCTAGGGGGCAGATTGCCTAGGGGGCAGATTGCCAAAGGCACAAATGGGAGCTAGATGCCCAGATTCCACTGACTTCCAGGGTCCGTGTGATATGTAACTGCCATTGGTGCCTTCCAAAATCGCCCCTTACCTTATGAAATCATTCCCTAACAAAGCTAGGGCTACTTTTTAAAACTATGTGCTTTGCTCTACATTCTACATTTAAATATAGCTGGTTAGACCTTCTGTTGGTGTAAATCATCATAGTTCCGTTGAAGACAGTGGAGACATACTGATTACACTAGCAGGGGATGTAGTCAATAGCACACAGACCATGCCGATTTAAATGGTATTTTAATTAATGAAAGATTTTCTTACGTGTGCCCCTTTTATTGTGAGGTGAATTATCCTACTTGTTTAAGGTATTCTGGGGGAAATTTCACTCATACAAATCGTCTCTGCCAGGTTGAATTCTGCCATCATTGGAACTCCAGTTACACTCTTCACGCAGAACTACAGACCCTGCCAAACTACAACCTGGAGGAGGAGAGGTAAACTCTTCTTGTTTGAGTAAATATGAGAACGTTTACATTTTAAACCATTTTCATTTGTCTTCTGCATGGACCCCCATTATTGGGGCCAAAGTCAGAGACTATTGAAGTCAATGGGAGACTTTCAGTTTATATCATTTGGCTTTGGGTCAGGCTCTTGTAGGTTGGATCCCCTAACCAATTGGTTCCTTTGCTATTCTGGTGGCATGACTTGCTGAAGTAGAAGTAACTTGTATTGGATACACAAGATGCACAAAGAGAACTAATAGAACAGGAAGCTTTTTTAAAAAAAAATACAAAGAGGTTACATAGGATTGATGGATGCACTTAAATTATATCCCAAGTCTGAACATGCTACCATTATCTCAAAACAAGATAGGAACATGTGGGTAGCCCTGAAAATATGAATAGGCAATTTAGCCTTGTTTATCTACCATGACCCAGTCTGAGCTGAATGGAATCACATTCCGAGCTGTATGATTAATACATTTAGAATTAGAATGGTCGTAAGAGCAGGAACTAGTGAAGGCAAATATCAAGGGCAAAAGTAGAAAGTATTTTGTAAACAACGGAGATGGATGATTTGATACCTAGGTTCTTTACATACCAAATTGATAGATGTCTCAGAAGAATCATAAATAGATGGGTAATTGGATGTTTTTACTGAAAACTAGGCATGTTTAAAAATGAAGAGAAATTGTCATGTTCAAGTTTTTGTAGACCAGATAGAATGTTTCCCCTAGTGTTTTGCCATATAAAGCAGGTTTAAATTAAATATGTTAGTGACTAAATTAGCTACTAATAAATGGGGACCGGATCCTCAGCTGGTGTACACAGATGCATTTCCATGGAAGTCAATGAAGCTCTGCTGATTTACACCAGCTGGGGATCTGGCCTATGGCATCCAACTGTACTTCTGATCATTATGTACAGGTTTTATTCCTAAATATATTACAGTATGCATGACATGGGACAAGATGCAGCTACCTTATGTACTTCTGGTCACATGCTCTTATATTTCCTGTTCGCAGTCTGTCTACCCTCCCCCATGCTGTGGTAGGTCAGTCCATGGAACTGATTATTTCCCGTGCAGATGTAATTCCCCTGTGTGGGTCTGAGGTCACTCATCACTGCAGGAAAGAGAATTAATTGGCTGCTTCACTGACTTGAGAGGCTATAGAGAGTAAGGGAAGAACTTGCCTCTGTGTTAGGACATGAGTGAATCTCCCATCAACATTCACGTGACCCTGATCTCCATTTATGGTGATTTCTCTGGGTGAAATCTGCAATTCCTGCACAAGGAGCAGGGCAGTGGGAATGTTTTTGAACATGGGGGTATTTTCCCCATCACATTTGGGAGAAGTTTCTGTAGCTGGAAAGCCCAGGAGTCCTGTGAAGCAGCCACAGGAGCTACTTCCATGTGGATATGGCCCTAAAGTGCTTAATTCTGCTACTGAGCCAAGATATGTTACACACTATATTATAGATCAGCAGTGAGCCCTAAATGTTAGCATTTAGCATTAGCATTGTCTTCATAGTTTACAATTACTGATTTTGTGCACCCAGTTTTGCACATGCAAAAGTTGGCATGTATACATTTTATGTATGAAAGCGGTATTTCACGTGCAAAATGGATATATGCCCAGTGTTGCACATGCAGACTAGCCATTTTCATTCATAAAATGAATACATGCCCACCTTTGCAGCTCCATTCTGTACTGCACACACTGTACTGACAATGAGACCCTTTGTTTGGAGATAGATTGCTTAACTGTCTTGGGCAACTCCTTTCAGTGTTGTTTGCTGTTGCCTTTATTTTGATTTTCTTTAGATATCACACTGGTTATGCAAGAGATTGCAAGTGCAAAACCAAGACAAAAAGGTCTGGCAAAGAAAATTTCTAAGAGAAAGGAGATAACTTCTAAAGACATAACAGATGAGTTTTCACCTAAAAATATGTACGAAAGAACTCTGGAAGGCCTTAATCAGGATCAGCTACAATTTAAACATGAAAGCACAGTAATATGTGAACCTGAGCAGGAAGGATTAGAACTAGTTGAGCAAGAAACAGTCCCAGAGGATGTGCCTGATGGAGCTCGGATAAGTAAAGCTTTTGATGAACTTTGTAATGCTGTGAGAGAGAGAATGAGATGCTTCAAGAGACCTGAGCCTAAAACTGACTTGTATACCGAAGGGCGTCATGTACTTGTCACAGGGGAAGCAAGCTATGACCATCCTTGCTTCCATTCTTCCTCCGTCCCGACTGGAGGTAGGATCATTGTTTCCACGGGCAATGGAAAGACGCCAAATGGTGGGGACGTGGAGACAATTCCAGAGCTTCCTGAACCCTCTGAACCACCAGAAAATGGGAAAGGGGAAGTCCATGAAATGCAGTATGGGCTTGAAGAGAAAGAAGAAATAAACAAACAGGGCAGAAAGTCAGAAGAAAAAGCTGAAGAACCCACAGAGCAGCCAGACATCACTGGGCCTGAGGAAGCACCTCCAGCTGGCATAGGTAGCCCTTCTGAGCCAGATGTATTTAAAGATGCAGAGTATGGCAGAGAAGACCAACAAGCAGGCTTATCATTCAGAGAACCAAGCTTACCCAGTTCCATGAGCTATGAGAAGGTGGAAGTGGTGGAATCCATCGAGAAGTTTTCAGATGACAGAATTCAAACTTACGAAGAGACAGCTATGGTTGTGGAGACAATGATTGAGAAGACAAGCAAGAAGAAGTTAGGAGACAAAGGCTCCTAAGTTACATCATTAGCCTGGCATAGTTATTAAATGACTTAATTATTTTCCCCCCTGACCGAATACTAAAATAGTGAGAATTTTGCTGTTTGATATGAAACTTACTGATACATTAATGGCAATTGTGTCTGATGTAGGTTCAACTTTAATGTAATGATCACTAAAATTTCCTTGGGCAACTAGTAGCAGGTTCATTTATGCAACACCTTTCGTGATTAGAGCAAGTAGAAAGTAATTATTAAGAAGTTGCCTGTCTAAATGACCCCTAAATAACGTGTACCCACTACAAATTGGCCTCTTACAGTTTATATTCCTCTAATGATGCTTTAGCTGCCATTAGTTTCCCAATTTTTCAGACAGCTGCAAATGTTAGCTTGTGACATCTGGTTCATTTAATAAAAGCTTTGCATCCTAAAGAACATAGTCACAATGGGTGTGTGTTACCTTTAACATCAAACACTGGCGTTAACAAAGCTAGTATTAACCAATTAACTAACTGACTGGCATGACATTTTCAAGGTGAGAGACTAAGCACTTTAATTCAGTAACAGATTGCAACTATCCCTTGTTTATACTTTGTATGTACAATAAGAGAACTTAGCAGTAATTTATTTTTAGATATATCACCAAATGAAAATGTGTCTGTATTTGTCATTAAGACCTTACTACGTATCATCTAGGCTGTTGAGATTAATATATGCAGCGATGTCAAAAGAGAAAAAAAATGGGACAATTAAAAAAAATAATGTATTAAGACTCTTAGCTCAGCCTTTACACACAAACCTCCCACTAACTTCAATGGAGTGAGGATTTCACTAGAGTTTTCATTTGATTGTGTGTATTTTTAAGAAACTTGCATCTGAATTTTTTATGCTTAAAAGTCTGTTATAGTCTGTTTTAAAGAATAGCTTCCTTGAACTCTATTTAAAATTATGTCCCTTGCAAAATCCCAGGTTATTGAGATTGAGAACTTTAGTGCACACTGGAATCTTTTCAGAGGATTGCAGGCACTTCAAAGATTGTCAGTTTGGGGTATTTTCAGTGTATATTTTATTAATGTTTTCCTTAAATTTGTTGCATTTTAGTGATCCAGACCTGGAAACCCTATATATGATCCTGCAAAATCTTACTTTTATGGGTAAGCCCATTAAACGCAATGGGATTGCACAAGCATATTAGGAGTGAAGGTTTGCAGGACTGTATCCTGCATTTGACACACAAGAGAAAATATGGTTACATTATTACACACTGAATGATAATAATTACTCAATTACTTACTTGTCAAAAATTGGAGTTTCTGTCCTGGGGGAAATCGTGATAATTTGATATTTGTTTTCATCTTGAATTAAAGAGACAGGCCAAAATATGGACATTTTTCACAAAAGGGAAAGTTCCAAAAAATGTTTATTCTGAAATGTTGAAACACTTTATTTCAGCTCAGTGGACATTGACTTGCTATCACCTGAGCTGCCACAGTGCATCATGTGAGTGGTAGTTTGTGTGTCTCATGTCTCCCATTCTCCTCTAGAGGCCAGGATTGCCGGTTGGCCTTCATCTCTCTTGATGCACAATGGCAACTCAACCAGAGGCGAGATCATTGTATATCATGGGAAATGTAGTCCAGTCATGGATGCCATAGAGGATAGTAAGGACATGAGGTGTCTGATGAAAAAAATCAAAATTTTCCATGGGGAAGTTTTGAGCTTGAGAGAACTTCCTTTTCCACTGCAAACAAAAATTCGGTTAAAAATTCCCAGCCAACTCTAATAATTACCCAGAACGACAAATTTATCATGAAATTTTAAAGATGCTCCCATATTTTATTGCTTTCTTTGTATCTCTTTTTCACATCCATATGGGCCAAATCCTGATCACCTTATTCATGTGAGTAGTCCCTGCGACTTCAGTGACAATAAAATCCTTCACGTCTAGAACCATAAAAATGTGTGCATAAGTTGGGTATTACTTAAGGACTAAGTGTCCAGTCCAGTAGAAGATTTATGCAAATACTTAAGTTAAGCATGTGAGTAGTCCAATTAATGTTAAGTATTTTCTTAAGTGCTTTGCATGTTTGGGGCCTAAACTGTGACGGCTTTAACTCAGTTTTTACTCAGACAAAACACATAGTGAAAGGGCTGAATAAAAACTGGGTGAGGTCTTCTGGATTTGGTTAGCAAGAACCTCTCAATTCCCACTACAGCGTATCAGACTGTTCTTGATCCTGCGTACCCTGGAAGCAGTGGCAAAACTCCCATTGACTTTGCTGTGAAGCGAATCAGGCACATACTTGTACTCTGCACATCCTTATTACATACCGAAGGACAGGAAAAACCATATGTACCTACACACACTTTTTCTTTTGGAGCCTGCTGATGCATTTTACCATCTAATCTATGGTCAGATTGTGTTTTTAAAACGGTGTGTGGTTTTTTTTTAAACAGTGATAGGTAATGCACACATTCACCTCATGCAGAGCTGTTGAAAAATTAATTGAACGCTGAACAGTGAAAAAATATTTCTAGACCAAGAGGCTGACTAATCAAATTTTACTAGAATCAATCTTATAAGAGTAGAATTACTTCCTTAGAAAGTTACAAATGAGGAGTGTTTGGTTGGTGTCAGTATTACATTCACAAATCATATTTCATTTAAAGGAATTTTTACTGTTTTGGTAACATAATGCTATGGAAGTAGATGTCATAAGCTCCTTTGCCATTTTGTTGCTTTGCAGCTTATTGTAGACAAGGAATCTTTAAGTGTGGGCCACAGTCCAGTTACCCCTCAAAAAGGAGTGGGGCCTCTCCTAGGTACATGAGTCCAGCTGAGTGCAACATGTGCTATTGAGAACATATTTTGACTCAGTATGGGTGAATGTGCAGAGGGCCAAGCAGAAACCCCATCCACCACGAAAGCCCTCAAAATAGGGCTGAAGTGGATTTAAGCGGGGCATAGATCTTATGCTATCACCATGCACAGGGGTGACTTTCTCTCCTGTGATTAAAATAAATTTGATTTTGAGGCCTCCATGTATTATAGAAACACCAAGCGAAAGAAGTTCTGTGTCCCCTGTTGTGGAGTAAGCACAGTGCTGTACTTGCACAGGAAATAATGCACTTTGGTGCTAGATAAGCGCTTAAACATCTGAGGTGCTGAGCTCCCCCACCTCCCATCAACACTGGCAGAGGCTGATGCCATGCAGGATCTTCCAGATCTAAGGCCTAAGTTCTGGTACTAACAAGTCAGAGGTCTGCGTTCCACAGACATATCAGTCATGCAATCAAGCAGCCAGAAGGGAAGGAAGGTGTTGTGACCGTTAACCCTGCAGACAACTGTGTAGAACAGAAGGCCACAATCTGAAAGCCCAGGACTTGTAAATTGTGCGTAAATAGCCAGAATTTTGGTTGTTATTTCTAACAACTATTCTGGAAGGGATATGAAACCTCAAGGGCTAAGCCAGTTTCTTAACTGAGAATAAGACCTCTGTTCTACTCTGTAAAGCATACCTTTGTTCTGACTCCCATGACAATGGGAATTGAGTAAATGGATTTCCTAGGATCATTTAACACTCCAGTCGTGGTGGGAGGCTACAGAGCTGGGTTTCTAATAACACCTGATTCCTTACCCATCAGAATAAAAGGGTACAAAAAACCAGAAAAACCCCAAGGGAAGACCTATGTTTCTTGTGGCTCAATAGGCTATTTGAGTTTTATTTTTTTATGTATTTTTCAAACAAAACTCCCATTCAGCTGCTGTTCTGCATTCTGAAAGGCTGAACACCACTTCCATGTTAATTAAAGCTGGATCTCCCTTTCTTTGATGCAGACATATTTATCTCCTGTGTATCAGAGATGTGATTATTCCTACCAGGCCTGCATTATTAAAAGTAGAGCATTTTGAAGTGGTTTCACTGAATACGTCTCATCCTCCATGACTTCTGATAGGCAATGATGATAGGACCTGCCACTTTTCAACATCTCTTTATTTTACGCAGATTATAAAACATCACAGGGCTTTATATTTTAACAACATCCACCTGTTTTAAATCAAGAACTGCATTAGTTCCTTGGTTATAAATGCTAATAAATTAACTTTATTTTGCATCAGTGATACCATAAAAACTTATTCTAACTAGACATTTTTCAGTGCTTGCCCTGATGCAAAAATTCTGAAGAGTCTGAAGTCTAGCTAGATATATATATATTGTATATACACTTATTTTATATATACGCATATCAAAACTCATCATTTCTTAATCATCTCTTACAGTCATCTTTCAGTTAATAAGTTAAGTCAACGTTATGAAAATATGAACACCCATTTAGTTATTTTGCTGCTATATAAGACATTTAATGATTAAACAGAGAATTGCAAAATTACAGGAATGCAATAGGAATTAAAGTACACTTTCATATAAAATTTCCACAGGGACGTTTCTTAATCCAAGAACTTTTCCCATATTTTAGAAGACTCTTTAATATGTTTAAATTATCTGTTTCTTTAATAAATACATACACACAAACATGGTGCGTGTGTGTGTATACATTATATATATATATAATGTTCAATACTATATGTAATATATATTATGTATGCTTGCATTATATATATTACATACTATATGTATACTCAATATATCATGTGTGTTTGTGTGTTGTCAAACACACATGTACACATGAAAGGGGCAAATTCTTCCCTCACATATGCACGTGCACCTCCCATTGACTTCTGGGAATCACAGGCCCAATTCAAAACTCACTAAAGACAGTGGGAGTCTTCCCAGTTCCAAAGACACCTAAAGACTACTGCAAGCATTGGCTCATTGCCTACATGTCTCTAACCTCAGATGCACATCTGAGGTTAGACTTGGGGCCATGATGTCCTTTGGTTTATTTTAAGACCACCAGATGAAATATATTTGATGCTTTCCATCTATTTGAACAAATGAACAACAACATGATTTTAAAAATCACTCCTACTAGATGATATTTTAAAGCTAAAAGTCTGAGGGCCTGCTTCTCCTCTTTCTTACCCCTCAGTTACACTGGTGTAAGGGAATGGAAATCCTATGAACACTTAGGTGCTTAACTTGGCCTTATAGTATAATGTAAACATAGTTTAAGTAGATAATTTGTTTGGGATTTGAAAGGCAAAAGAAATCCTGTTATGGAAGGTTAAAAGAGGAATATTCACTTGAGATAATAGAATAAATGTACATTCTTGGGTAAAAATATGCATTTCATAACCTGCTGGGGACCTTTTTAACCTGGGAGGTAAATATGCATTTGTTTTAATTTTAGTCTGCACCTGATTGTCCCAAACAGCGCTTGATAACACATTTTAGATGCATATTAAAAATAGACAATAAACAGATTCTGAAACTAGTTATTGCCAAAATGCTAGGCCCCAGTCCTACAAACACTTGTGGGTGTCATGTTTGCACCTGTGTGTAATCTCCATTGTAAATGGCAGTAGCTGGATCAGGCTGTGAGAGATTTAATTTACGTACATGGATCAGCTCCTCAACACATTCACATGGTTAAGTGATTGCAGGATTGGGTCCTTTAAACAGCAACAGTGATTTAGGGTATAATCTTCCCAAATTTATTCTTTATTGCTAGTCTAAACTAACTTTGCATTGTGCATAGATCATAAAACAACCTAAACACCTTTTCTTCTTGTGCAACTCAAAAGTGATCAAAACTTCATTTTTTAAAATAAAAGGAAATTTGAATTAAAAATTGCATTTGGACAAACTTTGATGTGCCGAGTTTCTCCCATAGCAAATTACCAACATCCAAGTTATAAACCCCAGAATACAGGGGTCTGTAATGGAAATGCTGACGCAGCCTTATCTTACGCTTCTATAATACATTTCAGTATAAAGGATAGCAGATGTACATTGCAAAAGGGTAGCCCGACATTTTAAATGTCATTCCCAATGTGCTGATTTGGATCTGAATTACCAACATTTAAAAAAAAATACTTGTGCTTTTAGAATGTCCTGACCCTGTTTCCCAATGCACATCATTTACCAAATATCTTTAACAATATTTTGTCTCACTTATTGTATACAAATGAATCATCTCTAGGTTAAAAAGTGTGTGTGTGTGTGAAGGAAACTGCAAAAGGCATTAATTTCTGAGGAGGTTGGCATCTTTCTTAATCTCTGGATTATTTTTTCCTTTTAGGGCCTACTCCTGCTCCTAGTCAATGGTGCCAAATCGGGTTATTAGTCATTCAAAGGAATCTCTAGTCAACTTTTGTTACTGTTAACACCTCTGTCATGAAAGTTGACCAAACAGGTTCATTACCAATAACTGTCGTTTTAAAATTTTCTTCCTCCTTTTTTCTTTTTAAACACAAACAACACTTACCACAAAAATATGAAGGAAAAAGCCATCACGGTTTTGTTTGCAAATTATTACCTATTTGTATGACACAAAATCATTTACAGTCACAAACTGTACAGAGTAGTTGATAGGAAACCATATATTTGTGGCTTAGAGTAAAAAAAGATTGCTTCAGTTGTAATTAAAATAATCATTGACAAGATCTAAGACTTTAAAATCAATAAAGTATGATAATTTGGCCACAGAGACAATCATTGTAGTATGTCTAACACAGAGGTTTGGATAGTGGAACGGTGAGTAGAAGGATCTGGGAAAGGAAAGAGACCAACATGCAGAATAGTCCTAGTTTTTGCTCAATATACTCTTCAGGCTTCTCTCTACTGCTTCATCTAATTCTTCTTCCAGCTCTTCCTTCTTGGACATAGCCAGTTTGGACTGGTAATCTCTTACTATTTGGTCTATATATGGTGCGCTTTGTGTCCCATGTAGCATTAGTGTCCATTCCTTCAGTACTCCCCTCTGTGGCACACTACCAACAAACCCAACTTCCAGAACCCAAGTGCCTCTGGGGTCTTCTCCCCAAGTGTGTGTTGTCATGAAAGGCCATTTGTCAAAACCCACCTTGGAGTCATCATCCCTTGGACGTCGGCTCAGTAAAATGGATTTAGTCCCCATAGGTGATGTCATGTTGATGTTGAGGTCCCCTCGCCTAGTAGAGTTCACGGTTATAACTGCTTGCACATGTTCTAGGTAGCGGACAAAGTTTTCTTTCCCCTCACAAGCATCAGTTGTAAGTGTTAGAACCAACTTGCCACTTGATGGTATTTTTCTGAGGGATAAGTATCAATAAAATAGGTTAAAATGATATACATGGCAAGGAACACCTTATTTTTCATTAAACATCCACACAGGTTTATACAAACACAGATAAAATACAGTAATAGAATTTGAAGAGCATGAATGAGCGGTGAGTCCTGAACTCCTTACACAGATAAGAGTTGGAGGCTGTGTCATACATGATTTGAAGAATGAAGTAAGTCCTCACGGATGACCTATTACCTCCTCAAGTTAACCATTACTTCACATGGCACAGTATTGTCAACTTCATATGACACTCAGCACCAGAAATCTGACTTTGGATTAAATAGCACTATGAAACTGTTCAGTCGACTACACAATGAAGCCATCCAAATCCAGAGATTTAAAGTGACTGTGGGCATCAAATCCAAATGGTACTTATTTTTAAAATTTGCTAAAATCATTATTTCTCATATTATGTTATCTGTTCATTCCTATAGCCTCCTAATGTAAACATATGTAACTGTTTCCTCATTACCACAAAGCAATTTAAAGAAAGGAAACGAAGGAGCCAAATCTAGATGGACACATCAATTGGACTCAGTCTCGATAAACAAAATTTTGACATTTTTAAGGAGCAAGCCAGTACCTGATATGAAAGTACTTTACAAAACAGATACAGAAAGAAGGAACATGTTAAGGAAGTGCACACTGGTAGTTAAAAATATTATACATTTAATTAAAAAATTATAAATGGCTTCTTTGCTTACTAGTATTTCTGGTTATGGTTTAACTATATGTTACATTCTCTAGAAAAACTGAGAGCAGCTGGTCTTGTGAGGCGGCCACTATTAAAGGTTGACAAAAAACAATTCTGGCTAGAATAATAGGAGGCCATTTCACAAGATTTCAGCACCATCAAGTTCAAATCTGTATCCTTGCTCCAATCTGCACTCAAACCCAACCCCTAAACCCAGTTCTTAATCTGGATTATAACACACTTTTGGCTACTCATTCACACTATATACTTGACATTTTAAACATATACACACATGGCCACACCTAGTTTGCCACATTCTCAAAATGTCTAATCCTAAATTCTTCATTCCTTAGTTATTATAACTCATATAGCCAAAGTTCCAGTGAACTTAACAAGATTTGCCTGAATAAGGTTAAAGTAAAAAGTAAGGACCAAATCTATGGGCAGCCTCTGCATGAGAGCAATTTACATACTTTGGGTGACATCCCAGCACCATTGAAGGTTTGCAACTGACTTTAGCGGAGTTAGGAGTTCACATTTTGTGCTCCACAATTTACACACTTTGTGCTTGTCTGAGCAAACCAACTGTTCCCCAGTTGTCAACCCAAAAGGGATAAAGATGTGACAGAGCTGTGCTACACCCCTTCCAGGTGCCAGCTAATAGAGCGTGGTAGCAGTGAGTTCAGGCCCTGCTGTGCCGGAGAATGCTGGGTGATACCGTACCTCAAAGAGAGAAAAGGTCACTGAGCGCTCATGTTGACGCAGTGTGGCTCCACACTGCCACTCGCATATGCCTAATAGGCACATCGGGGCCCTGAAAAAATTACCTCATGAATTGTCTTGCAAATAACATTAACTACAGAGTTGGTGTAAAAAAAAACCCAAACCTGTAAATGCTTTTACCAGTAACATGCTCTGAACAATGTAAAACTGACTGAGTGAAATAGTTGAACAATATAAGAATTAGTGCGGGCATTAAAAAAAAAGGCTTTTTAATGTAATTATGAAGCTGTGTTTGCTTTCTTACCTGCCCAAAAGTTTTCTCCATGGCAAACATCCATGATTCTTCCCCTCACCCCACCCGAGCCCTGGTGTTATGCAGTTATTCATAACTCAATAGCATTGCATGTGCCACTCTTTTAAAAAATGCTACATTGGTCACTTTGGGATGAAGAAATAGAATTTCCCTTTTACAAGTAATGCCTGCACTTCAGAATGTAAATGTAAATAAGGTTGACATTTTACTAACTGTAATTGTGATAGCATGCACCTCAAAAGGGGCCTTTGTAAGGGTATTTTTATATGTTCATAAAAATTGCTTTTTCAAAAGCAATACCAACAGGATGCTTATTAAGTAGAAATGCCACTCTGCTGGAATTTAGGTCCATAGGAAAAGTAGCACTTAGCATGGGCTTTGGAAAGTTTTATTTTGTAAATTTGGAGTATCTTTGTAAATGTTGCAATTCGTGATTTTTCCATTGGCAGCAAGAGCATCCCCAGTGATAAGGTTGTTGACACTTATGGACCATTGGCTGTCTGCAAGAGGAACCGACATTGCTGACCATTATCAAATGACATCTCACTGACAGAGTCAAACTCTGGTGTCTTGCAATATTTCACTGCAATACACCATAGAGATCAAAATGTCTAAAGCATAATTCACATATTTAGAGTCTGTATGTCTTGTGGCTTCAGTGAGGCCTCATATTGCCTTGATCTTTTCAGACCTCCTAGGGTAAGCAGTTTGGATTTGATCAATATTTGAATGGGAAACCTCTCCAAAATACTTTAAGGTTGTAGGAAGTGGTGTTAGTGATACAAGAGTTGACAGTCTTACGACTGAGTCTGCACTGAACTCAGGTTCCAGTATGATGTCAGAGGCTCTTAGATGCCTTCCCCAGACAAGATGTAAAACTGAGGCCTAGACTGCCTCTAGCGATTAACGCTCCCAATGGCATTTTTTTTGGTAGGACTGAGATTGCTAACGCAGCTGTTTTAAGAGCATGTGACGTTTGTAATATTAGGATTCTTTGAGAGGAAAGGCACTGTTGCACATGGTAAGGTATTAATTGCTATTAATTACTGATTATTAACCAAATTAGTTCAGATTAAGAGGGGGCAGCATGGGAAGTAGCATCATTCATTGGTCTCCCTTTGACTACCGTGAACTTTCCAAATCTCAGGTTGTTTTTGTTACAGCTTTCTTAAATGTATATGAAAATGTGACCTTTCCTTTATTTTAATCATTAAGAATAACGTTTATTAAAACATCTTAAAATTCCAGAATGGTATCCAAAAGTATTTCTTTAAGATAAATATGCTCTATTCCAGTTTGGGTTTTTTTTTTAGTATAGTAAAGTAGGAAGGAGGGTAACTTATTACCAGATTATTGTCATGCTGTTTACTAATGTCTAGCTGTATAAAAGCTAGGCTATCATTTTTATAACAAATTCCACCCTATCAATTCTACCCTTTTTCAATAATAACAACACAGCACAATTCTTCTAAGAGCAATAAAGAAAGTGTTTCACAAATGTGTGCCCATAAGCCTGTCTCCTCTTACAAGTCACACTGTTGATCGTGAAATAAGTTCTGAGTCTTACATTGTAACGATCTCCCATAGCTCTTCTCATCAGTAGATCTCAAACTGCTTTACAAAGAAGTCAGTCTCATTACCCCCATTTTACAGATAGGGAAACGGAACACAAAGTGATTTGCCTGAGGTCATCAAGGAGGCCAGTATCAGAGCTAGGACTAGAACCCAGATCTCCCAAGTGCCCATCAACTGCACTATTCACTAGGCCACACTGAGTCTCATAGCACATGACTTACGGCTTTGGACCAGATTCTGTTCCCCTGACACACATGGCATAGTACCTGCCTGGGATTATCTGGGGAATCGGTAAATACTCAGTGTACATAAAGGGAGCAGAATCTTGTCCACTGTAAATATACAGATTAATAATTAAAAAAAAATTCAAAATCATGTTATAATGCTGTGAAGATTTTGTCTTCCAAATTGATTTATCATACCACATGCACCAGTTGTAGATGGCGGGGGGGAGGGCATTTAAAAGTCACTTAGATGTGAAAGTGTACATAAACATCATGTTCTGCTAGTAAAAATTAAAAACCTTTCTTTGAATAGTTATAAATCAGCAATGATGCAGATGAAATTAATCAGGCTCAGGGAAACAGGCTAGAAGTCTACACAACCTCCAAAAGTGTTCTATCATTAATGAGGTCTTTTTAGCATCTGTATTCCCTACATTTTGAAGCCTAGAGAATCTCCAACTTTGATTAAATGTACTTAAATACCTTAACAGTGACACAATGACATTATGAAGCAATATGCCATTCTGTGAAGATTGGAACTAGGGGAAAAAATGGAAAAGAAATTATTTTGTTAAAATTTTGAAATTCTTTTTATTTCACAAGACTCAAAGTGGGACAATTATTTTGGTTTTTTAAAGTATCTCGCACAATTTTTTTTGACCAAATGTTTGAAATTTCACAATGTGTGGAGGGGGGTGTTTTTTGTTCTATTAATCTTTCTTCTACATTTTTCCTTTCTGCCACTGACTGAAATAAATGAATAATGCCCAAGGCTTTTCTGCCCCTTCTTCTCTTTTTTTTCTCTCTAATTCTTTAAATGTCTTCCAACACTGGAAAATTTACAGAAGAGGCGAAAGTTAAAATGAAGCTAACTGGTTCTCTGTAATTTCCAAAATGTCCTCAACTTGAAAATCCTAAATTGCTTTTGCAATCATATTTCTTCCATGATACAGCCCCAGTATCTTGAGCAGAGCTAGCGAAGTATAATTGATGCAAGCCGGGACTCTCACCTTCCAGATCAAATGTAAAGATACCCTACATACCGCAGGCCTGTTTTTGGAGTAACTACCTCTAGTGGCAGGAGGATCGCTCAATCTCCAGAACATAAGAAGTCTGCAGTCTTTTTCCTGAGACTGTCAACAAAGATGTCAATTTTTGCCAGCAACGTTCTCTTTTTCTTCTTCTGCTGTGGGCAATTGGATTGGCACCACCAACTCGGTTCACTGACTTGCAATCAGACACTAACTTTTACACTTTCCATTGTCCTCAATAGGCTTTGGATCAGGGCATCAATAACTTCTGACCTGGGATGCACCCAGTAGTCTAACGATTTTTCTGAAGTGCAGCTGATGTCCATATTTGTGTGCTCAATGAACCAGAGCGGGCTAGTTACACTGGTAGTCACCTTGGCCTAACTGGAAATTCATAGGCCTGTTCATCTCTTAGTGTTTACCCAATGAAACTGATTTAGCTGCTAACACATGTTTGCTCAGACAGCATGGGAACACTACCCTTTAAATACTGATGTCTTTTGTCACATCACACACCAGAGGCTGTAGATTCTTCCCCAGCCTGCTTCTGCTAATGAACAGTGTTGCTATGGCGCACTAAGGTCTATCCTTACACATCTAACTATAGAAAATGTTGCCGCAGCAATGCCCAGCTAAAAAAAATAAAAAATGATCCATGGCTGAAACAAAATGTCAGTTATAGTCATCATTCAAATAGAATCTCTGGAGATGGGCTGGATCCTCCTCGTATTGGTTTGGCTTTTATTTTAATACCCAAACAGGTGTTGCAACTCATGAATTTTAGTATCCATGTAAGAGACATTTCTGATGCGTGGCATAAACATTGCAATATTTGAGATTGATATAAAACACAATCAAATGTTTCAGGTGAATCAGATGTATGCTAGTATTTTACAGCTTGAGTCTGGAACAGATCAGGGAGAGATTTGCAAAGACCCAGTTAAGTTAGATATCGGACTCCCACTGAAATACCCTAGTTATCATTTGTGCCTTTGAAATTTCCCCTTTAGAAAACCAGATCTTGGAATTAGTTCAAGCTGTGCTAGGTGCAGCTCAGGAGGGTGTGAAAAGGTGGCTTCAAGCCGCTGTTTTGGCCCTGCAGTTCTGGGGCTGTTTCGCAAGTGGAGCAGCTACAAAAGGTACATCTACGGTGATAAAAGACCTGAGGGGCAGTTGGCCCAGGTCATCTGACTCGGACTGTCAGGAATCAGGCTGTGGGGCTATCCATTTGCAATGCAGACACTTGGCTTGCGCTACATCCCAGGCTTTAAAATGCTACAAGGGGGGAGGGTCTCAAGAGCCCCAACTCCAGCCTGAGCCCAAGTGTTTACACAACAGTGTTTAGTCCTAAAGCCCCAGCCCGAGTCAACTGACCCAGGCTCTGAGACTTGGTGCAGTGGGTTTTTTTATCACAGTGTACATGTACCCAAAGAGGCTTTCTTGTACCCAGGAATCCCTGGAAATAAAAATACATTCCAACCGTATCCCTTGTTTCCTGGTTACCTCCTTTGGGGCAAAGCACCTCTTTAGAAGCACTCTTGTGGTTAAGTGCACCAACTTTCATTTATTTTGCTGTCCCATTATGTGCTTCAGTTGGGGAGCCTTTGTAATGTGATGAGGTTAATCATTGCAAAATGACTGCATACTTCTCTCTAACATGCCTTTCAATAGAGGTAATGTTCCTGGGAAATTAAGCAAGGAGACTATTCTGAGATACAGTACTTGAGCTATTTTTTGCGCCATATACTCACAAGACGTCTCTGCGATTTTTACTCTTGGCCGCAGCCAGACTTGGCTCATTTACCCCAGTGTAATCGCACTTTACTTTAATGGTGCTGCATTAAAGTAATAGAGGCAGTGGTGGCCAAACATTTTTCAACAATTTGTTTTATCATTTAAAAATGCTGATTCATCAAAACCAAAACTTTTCATGAAATAGAGTTGGGGTCGACCGATCTTCCCACTTGAAAAAAAGTGGACAAAAAAGTTATCCAGTTTTCCAGGTTGAAACAACTTTTTGTTTAGAAACTGAAGTTAAGACTGTAAAGGGTTAAAAAAGAAATGAATGTTGAAATCAAAACAAAATGTTTTGAAATTATAAAAACAAAACATTCAATTGACCCAAAATAGGGAGGAAAAAAAAGCTTTTTCAGTTTGCAAATATGTTTGATGTTTCAACTTTTCATCCTGTCCAACTATACTTGAGAGGAGATTTAGCCCCAATTTGTCTTTATAAACATAATCATTACTCATTTTGATTATGTAGTCAAATCTGAACCATTCTTTGGCTTTGGTTTCACAAAAACAAAATCGAATGGATGAGGCTTTGCAAAAGCAACCCACAGCCTTCCTGGTCTATCTCAGCTCTATGCTATGGTGGTACATTGCTTTCTTTTCCTTTTCTTATAAAATAATAATGCCTTTAATAATGGCACTGAAAAGCCAAATTGCATATGTTCTAGGCATAAATTGGCCATCATTAGGTTAGTATTTCAAATAATTACATTGAACTTTAGCTGTTGTAGTCAATTAGTATTAATTGATTCACTTGTTGACTCATTCTGCTTTGCACATGAAAGTAATCAGAAAATAATTTGACTACCTAGCTGCAATTAGGGATGTGGAGAACATAAAACAAACACAATTAAATGCAGTAATGTTCAAACCAAATCTTTGATACCTGTGAGTAACTGCTTTATTTTTCTGGAGTTAAAATTATCCACTAGAATAGGAAATTGCCAAACTCAAATATATTACACAGTAACAGAATATACCCCTGTGTTCACACCTATACACTACTGTAATAATCTCTGTACAAAGTATGCCTTCTAAGGTATCACTTTAAAACAGATTTGCTGGTAAGTATTGTCCTGATAAAATATTTGTGGCAACATTGTATGTGAAGTTATAAGATTCCTCTGTATGGTATTATTAATACTTGTTTAAACCCCAATTGTTTCTGTCCAAAGAGAAGTTGGCAAACAGGTCTATCCTAAACTAAGGAATGTGTGCTCTGCTTAATTTGCCTTTAAGCAGTAAACAGAGTCATCAAACAGGAAAGGAAGGCAAAGGGAGTTTAAATATGTGAAAAAAAACCAGTGGGGAACATCCTTCCACATAGACTCTGTCTCTTAGTGCCCAACAAGAAATCTTTTTCAAGAGGGGGACTTTTCTTCTTCTTTCATATGGTTTGGGTAAGTAGCAACAATTACAAATTTATTTCTAGATTTGATAGCCAGCATATTGCTGCAGCAGGTGAATATCCTTCAGAACCCCAGTGGAATAATGAAGGGGACACTCAGATATGATGCAAGGCAACAAACTTCACGTGGTGCTCGTATTAAGTGGTGGTGTTTCTCATGCTTCGTGCTTTGTACAAATTCACTAACATACCAGTGTCGTCAACTGGACATCGCATTACCAACCTTCCAGTGAAAGTAGCAGCAATTATAGTCCCTCAGAAGGGGGACTGAAACTACAAAAAGGAGGGACAAACACCCTAAGACACCCTTCTCCTCCCTGCCTATTACATTCATTGGACCTGAAGAGACAAAGGAAGTAGGTGATGGACTCTGCGGAAGGGGCTCTTGACCTGAGAGTTTAGTCAGGATTCTGCTGGAGCATATTGTGAGAAACTTTGTTTGACTCTAATATAGTTTGTTAAATTAGGCATTAGGAAACATCTTATTTTTCTTTTTCTTGTAACTAATTTTTTCTTGTCATTTCTGACTTTTATGCCTCATTACTTGTACTCACTTAAAATCTCTCTCTTTCTAGTAAATAAACTTGTTTTACTGTTTTATCTAATGCAGTATATTTAAATTGAAGTGTCTGAATAACTATTTGACTTAATAAAATGGCATATTATTCCTTTTAAGGAATAATGGACTTAAAATATTTGTGCTGTCCAGGAGAGGACTGGGCAGTACAGGATATACATTTCTGGGAAGAAATCTGAGACTGAAGCCTGGTCTATGCTGCCGCCATCGGTCGATGGGAGATACGCAACCTACCTACATAAGGTAGGTTGCGTATCTCCCATTGATGTACATGATGTTCATGTAGCGTGGTGTCTCCATGACATTGTCCCTCCTGTCGATATAGCCTTACTTGTTTTGGGGAGGTGGATTACCGGCATCGATTGGTGAGCCCATCTGGGATTCAGCCGATTAATCGATCCCACTGCTTCCATCGCTGTAAGCCAATAGTGTAGACATATCCTAAGGGTGTATTGGGCCACCCTGCAGCATAACCAAGGCTGGTGAGAGCCAGAGTGTAACCCAAGTGTGACTGGCGGGCTGCAATTACACACACAGCATGCAGGAAGGATGTTGATGAGCGGCCCAACTGGGACCTACTTCAGCAAGGCATTGTAAGGCACTCAAGGTTTCAGGGCAGGGGTGACACAGCCTCACACTGGTCTATAGTCTGGTATGTCACACATAGGGCAGCACTTGGTATGTACCATTTAATTTAAATGGTTTAGAGCCCAATCCTGCAAATCTTTCCTTTTGCCAGTACTCTTTATTCACTCATTGACATAAAAATGGAATTATTCAGGGTAAATGGAGACCTACTTGTGTGAGAAACAATTTACAAGATTGGAGCATCGGGTTATGAAGAAGACAGGTACTAACTCCTTCCCGTTACATTTGTTTTTGTGTGTTTGTCTGTCATCATTTAAGTGCATGAAAGAGAACGAGCTTCATATATCATAAAAAAAATTGTCTTTCACTTACTCAGGTTCTTGTATTGATCCTCCAACACAGTGGAATCTCTCTGGAACAGTCTTCCAGTCTTTTGCCATTTTAACCATTGCCCCAGCATCGAGGACTCCATAGCCAAACAAATGGTTGAATTCCAGACCAACACCATTTCTACGCCATTGATGAACTTCGTCATGGAGTTGGTTCCGTTTGGAGGTGAGCACGGTCAGATGCTGCATGTCTCTCCATGTCAAATCCAGGCTGCAGAAGAGTGACATAGAAAAAGTTGCTATTTTGTGGTGTTTAGAAGAAGATTGCTTTCTCTTTCCACAAGAAGTTTGAACGGACTGGTGTATTTGAACACTCATTTAGGTAAAGGGACTAAAAATAGCAGTGCGGACACTGTGGCTCAGGTTTTTTAGCGCACTAGCCCACATCTATCTACTAAAACTGGAGGCTTGCTCCCAGCTGCAGTGTAGACGTGCTCTTTGTGGTCAGAGTCCCACTGAACTGTTTTAGGATTTTAAATCATAGAGACACCTTGCAGTCCTCCAGTATTCAAACCAAAGAGACCTGTCTGGAGCATAGACCCCAGATTGCTCACAGCTAGAGAAATGTGGCAAGCACACAGGGCAATGGGATGGAGAAAGTAGTTCCATGTAGGAAATCACTTTAGCCATATCTCTACATCTATGGATGGGTTGGGAACTGTGTGCCAGCTAGAGATTATATTGTCAGGGAGTAGGCTGTGGCAGAGTACAGGAAAACTGAAGTGGTGATGGGAGTCCCTGGGGACCAGCCAGAAATGGGGGCAGAGGCAACTGAAGGAGGGGAAAGATAAACCAGGGTGGGGGTGCAGAGGACATTGGGGAGACAGATGGTGGGGAAGGAGGAGCTAGCCAGAGAGAGAATATGGGGGGCACTTCAGCAGGCAGCCAGAGACAAAGCAAGTGGGGAGGGGAGGAAATATCTGTAAAAGGAATCAATACATGCGAACAAGGCAGTGCATATTATACAAACTATGCAAGTTCGGGCACTGCATTATTTGCATAAACTCATCCAGGTTTCTGCATGTAGAGCTTGATTCAAAGCCCCTGAAGTCAATAGGATTCTTTGCATTTATTTCAATGCACCTTGGGTCTGGCTTTAACAGGTTTGCTCCAGCCTTTAACTTCAGCCTCACAGGCAAGTAATTTAAAAAACAAAACAAAAAAATCCCTCTTCTACTAAACCCAGACTAGAATTTTATTAAAAACCTACTTAGCCTCCAAGGCCAATGCAAACACGCCAGCTGCCTCAGGTGCAGCGGCAGACGTTCCAGAATGACGTAGGGTACAGTTGCCATATAAATCGGTCGTAGCCTGCAAAAACATAGAAACAATTCGTAAGACTTGCGGTTTCATTCCCCCTTGTGCTACAGCCACAGAACACTATAGAAGGCAATACTTGTTGATCAAACCTTTGCAGTAATGATGTTCTTGTCACTGGGAACAGAATAATTACTACAAACTAATGGATCCCCTTTAAAATACAATGCACAGATACACAGGAAGGTGGGAGCACATGATTAGACAACAACAGCAAGAAGTAAATGTTCAGTGGCATCTAAAATTCATACAGATATTATATTTCTATAAATGTAATAAAGCCCCCCATCCCTTTTGGTCATCAGCAGGATTTGAACCCAGGAGCTTTAGCACCATAGAAGTCTTTTACTGCTTGAGTTACAGGACTAACTTCAGCAGGTGGCAGTAATAGTAGGATGCTGTCATCTATACGGACTAGCCACTATAGAGAAATGTGACACACAGTTTGCTAGCAAATTACACAGTCATGATCATGCATGTAATGTAGATCATATCAGGCATACAACTGTCCCTATGAAAAAAGCCAGTGTTCTTAAACATGTAGTATCTGTTGACAAGCATTGACCTTTTAATTATGACATCTGCCTGGCCCTTTTTAAGTACTAGACCCCCCTCAGACGATCTGAAGGCTATTAAAGTAAAAGGACCCCTGGTGCACATCAACATATTGGGAGGGGCACATGCTGTGTCCTTTCAACAAGTGGTGTAGTAGGTACATTTCCAAGGTTCAACCTGCCTGGATCTATGAGGGCTGGTCCCCATAGGGTGTGAAGCTCCACACTGCCCTCAACATGGGCCTGCACCTATAAGGTATAACCAGACACCTAATGTTTCATCTTTGGGGCAGGCACCATTTTTATGTTTTGTACAGCACCTAGCACAATGGTCCATTACTGGAGCTCCTAGGTGTTACCACAATGCTAATAATAACAACAATAATAGATCACAGTTGAATTAAACAATGGGAATTTGTAATGCAACTGTCAAGGTTGTATTTAGAGTTTGACACATATCCATTAAATAGCTTTAATCCTTTGCTCTAACGACATCTTAAACTATTAAATAAACAACCAGTTCTGTAAGCACACTTCTAGACCAAACTCTCAAGAAAAACACTAAACAGATTGGCAGGGAGCAAGGATATGAAGAAACCACCCAAGGAGCTTGGCAATATTCCATATTTCACTCCTACTTTGTCCTCAACATGTTTTGTGATCATCCTTGTTCTGGCAAACATACACAGGGTTATAGACAAATTGGCAATGACTACATTAGCCTAAAAATATGCTCAAATAGGATGTGATGTATTAAGATGGGTATTTCAGCCCTCATTATCATGCAATTACACAAAGAAAGTCTACAGACATAAGAACATGTTCTTAGACTTTCTTTACACACATAAGTCTGCCTAGCGATTAACAATTCTGAGGACATATGAACAAATGGGCCCCAGCTTCACTTTCCAAATTGTATTCTGATAACTAGAGACCACCTACATGAAGCCATAAAGAAGAGAAACTCATTGCTGCTTTCACTAGTGACATCCCAGCTCATCAGCTGACAGTTTGGGCATTGTTGGGTATTGTGAATTAGAAAATATTAGTTTAACAAAGGGCCATCTGCTGCTCCAAAGGAGAAAATGATGTGCACAGACGTGGGTGTGTGAAGGGAGTGGGACAAGAGCACAATAATATCTGCACTCACCACGCCAGCTTCAGGATTTCTCTTCCTCCCATTGCTGAACGTGGAGGCCAAGGTCGAAGAGCAGCTTTCATCGTACAGAGCGGTCCGGCCGTCATTAATAGCAGAATTGATAGAGATAGTCCACATGCTTGATGCATAGCCATCACAGTTACAATCATCATAGCTGCCTCCATCGCCAGAGGCCCAGACATAGATACTTCCCTTGCCGCCACGGCCCTGTGGAAGAGGGAATTGAATCTGTCAGGTTAAATTATGCCATCAAATGTGAAGCAAGGCATCTATCTGTCAAGACGAAAACAGGGCCTAGATAAATGTACATCAGCAGCAGCTGACAGTGCATGGACTGCTGCAGACTTTAAAAGTCCAGTTAACCGTTAGTGTTCTCATTTATCTCCTTGTTTGCTGGGCACGGCAAAGGCTTCTGCGCTAAGACGCTTTATGGATTCATTAGAGTTGAGATCAGGCACTAAGGATGATGGGGAAAGTGTTCCTTAAAATGGATATACTATTCACCTAACCGACCAGGTTTGCAAGGTACACTTAAGGGCTGATTGTGGCTAAAAAACTATGTAAAACTGTCACCACTTTCTTTGCTCAACAGATTGGCTCCCTGGGCATTTGTGATTCATAGCTATTTGTTTTATGGACCAAACTAGCTTGTGTTACTGCTGGTGCTGTAGAACCAAGACTTTTATGAGAGGAGTTGAATCATCAACAAATGACTGTATCTCCCAACTCCCTTTATGAAGCGAGAGTTGGATGGAGAGATCTAAGCTATGAGAGAAATAATGGATCAGTAACTAAAGGGAAAGAAGACAGCATCCTCCCACCTACTCCATACGAGCAGGGGGTTATTTCAGCACCTTACCCAGAGAAAGAGTGGTGAGAGCTGGATAGAAAAGTGTTTTGATTGAGAGTCTTGAAATCTTGGGTGAAATCCTGGCTACACTGAAGTCAATGGCAAAATTCCCATTGACTTTAATAGGGCCCAGATTTTACCCTTTGAGTTTTAATCTTATTCCTTCCCTCCCCCTAGTTATTTCTGCTAATATAAGAAGGAGTAAGAACACAGCTTCATAACCAGCTCTCGGGCATGTTTGCAATGCTGAAGGTTAGGAAAAACCACCTTCTGGCCAATTAATGAGCAAAAGTGACCTGCAAGTTGCGGAGCACATGGGTACAGCACCCTACAATGTCGCTTTAATAGGGCACATTCTCTGACTGTATTTTAAACCAGATCCTATTTCACAGCAGTGCCTCATATCTTTTATCATAACACAGCGGATGGTGCAACTTCATTATTTTAAATGAGTTAGCAAGCAGCATTATAATGTGTTGATATCACAGTGAGATTTCTGCCGTTAGGGTGTATGCCTTCTCTGGAGTAGAACTCTTGTAATAAAGATGATGACAATAGAGAGGCTATTGAAATCAGTCTAAGGGTACTGACAGACACTGGAGGTCAGTCATTTTAGATAAAAGGATACACGGCTGTAAAAATGTATGTTGTAAGAATAAAAGCTAAGGAGCATGGGCTTGTATCAGTCCAATGAGCGATTCTCAAAAAGCAGAGCACCAAAACAAGGAAAATTGTGCCTTTTTACTTCCATTTTTAATACCTCATTTGACTTGAACCCCCCTGCTGGTGCTAAGGTCTGGGGCAAAAAAGGAACCCGGGACCCAGTATCCTAAAGTAAACGGCATGCCAGAATGTGATGTGTTCCCTCTGGTGAGCTTCTGTTTGTTAATACTCCTATACTATTCCTAATGACTGAAATTGTGATGAGGCATTCAGGTTTTAGCAGTAATAATATAATGAACACCTCCCTTTTTAATTCACAGGACCGCACCTTTAATTGGATCTGAATAAGTGGTGTTATACGTTAGCTCACGCCTGTGATGAAGAGAAAATGAGGTTAAGAAGTGTTTTGTACTAGGAAGAGAAGATGGCAGTCACTTTCCCTTAATCTATGGGGCTCCTTATTAACTTTCCTATCTTTAAATACATCTTTTGTTGAGATAGTTAACAAGGGATTCTTGTATCAAGTTAGCAAAATCTTGTGAAACATTAATATAGTGTAGGAGAATGAATCACATAAATAAAATACACAATGTGATAAGGGCAAGCAGCAGATTAGGAGGGTCTGGAGTGCTCGTTGCGACAGGTTCCTAAAAAATAACTCATTCATATAAAATATGAGGGAGGTTTCAGGAAATATCAGTTGTTGTCAGGAAGCACATGAAACTCTTATTTTAATGTTATTACCCTGAAGAAGAAAAATCTCAGTGGTTTCAACTGATGTGTCTAATACCACAGGCCTTGCTTTAAAGTCCCAACTCTCACGTCACACTCACGCTAACCCCAGTAACACCAATGGTAAGTGTTACTCAACATAAGAAAGGTTGCAGAATCTGGCCATGAACAGAGTAGGAGTACGTAGATGCTGAACATAACAAAGAAACCAGGGGGAGCTTGGAAAAGGACACATGAAAAGAGAAAAGAACAAAGAGACAGTGGAAATGTTACTTTTTTGTACATTTGTTTTACTCAGAATCCTGCTTAATAAATACCGCACAGAGATTAGCTTTCAGATTTGTGGTTCTTTTGAATCCAAAACTCAAATTGAAAGTTGAGGGTGAATCAGTGTAGATTTGGCACTGATCCTAACAGAAGACTGTTCAGTCCAATTTAAGTATACTGAAATGCAATACAGGGGCACATACAAAACAGAGGAATGTTGTAGACTACTACTGTGCTATTTAAAAAAATATCTAGCTGAAGAAACCAGCAAGTTGCCTATTAGTTATCTTTTTTATACACCAGCAGTTAAAATAGGCATGACTTACCCCCTATGAAACTACGTTTTCCATTTTAACTGTTGCCTTGCAGAGCTCATATTCTCAGAAAAATCCCTTTCTTATTGTCCAGCAAACTAAATAACTGGGTAACGTTGTAGGCTAATTACTGAAGTGTCTCCTTAAATAAAATTCTTGAGATCTCTTTTTATTATTAATAGTAATATATGTACTGCAGCAAAGCCTAGGAGCCCCATCATGGACTAGGAGCCCATTGCGCTAAGTACTGGAGAAATACAGAACAAAAGGATGGCCCCCCCCTCCCAACAGTTACAATCCAAGTATAAGGCCAGGTCTACACTATAAACTTACATTGGTATAACTATGTCACTCAGGGATCTGAAAAATCCACACCCCTGAGTGACACATTAATACTAACCTAGCCTGCAGTGTAAATAGCTCTATTCCCATCAATATAGCTACCACCTCTCAGAAATGGATTCACTAAGCTACTTCCGCATTTTAAGTGTAGACCTACTCTAAGATAAGAGACAAACTGGTGGATACAGACAGACAGGGAAGTCCAAGGAAACAATGAGAAACAATACTAGCCTTAGCGCACCAGCTGCCTAACTTTGTCAAGTATTTTTTAGGATCCATAGCAAAAGAGAGTTTTAATAAGGGCTTGAAGGACAACATGATGGTTTCAAAAGTTGTGTTAGGGTCAGCATGGGAGAAAATGTGAAGGTGATTCTTTGAAAAATGTAACAAAAACATTATGCAGCTGAAAATTGTTTTCTGCCAAGAAACACAATTTGTCATTTGGGTCTTCTTTCTCCTTTTCATATATGTTAGTATAGATTTTTTTTCTTTTCTTCCCCTTGAGAGATAGAAAATGTTTTAGAACCTTCTAACCATCTATATTTTAATAGCAATATTTATCCCTGTGATAGATTTAGATAGGATGGTTTAAAAAGAGAGAGCAAGAAAGATATTGATTATCAAACTCTAGCTTTTTGAGTCTTTTCTATAGGCTTTTATGACATTTTTATAGGTCCATAGTGGTTTCATTCCTGTTAAATTCCATACTGTTTTCCCATAAGAGAGAGTATATTTCTTTGTCTTTTAGTATTGTACTTAAGGTTAATGCTTTAATATTGAATTCTACAAACAATTAAATGAGAATAAATACTAAATGTATCTGTCAATAACAACTGTTAATTAAATTCAGCTGGGGTGCATTGTTGCGCACGAGACAATGTGGCTACAATATGTTGCCCTGCCTGAACCCTTTTACCAGATTGGTCTGTACAAATAACACATCAATCATCTTCTTGTCACTCCTCAAACCAACATCTGAATCCTTCTGTCCTACAAGCCAAGAGCAATCTAGAATCCTGCATCCTCTGGAATAGCAGCATGCCTTTATATATCAGATTCTGTTTGGGTGCTGGCTAGTTGAATGGCCTTGGTTGCCAATTCTCTGTTTCTAAAGTTGTAGGTTAGCCTAAACCGTCCCCATATTTATCTCTTTCACTAGAGCTTTAGATTTGGAGCATGTCAGCTTTAACAAGAACTTTTGCCTCCTGAGTGATCAGTTTCTAGATTGGGTTAGAATCCAAAATATAGGCAATATTTTATATCAAGACTAACACAGTCTAATCTAAGGTTTATGTGAGTATGGTTTCCCGTTACATCTTTGAGCTATGTACTTTGTGCTATATTCAAGGAAATCCATTACTGAATCCTTTAGAAATTATAAATAAATTAGAAATTGTCTCTTGAATTATTTATACATTTATGCTATTAACAACAGGATTTATCCTTCCTACAGGCACATTCCTGCAGGTATTTCATATATGCATTGTTCTTTGACCTTAAACGGGGTCCTGCATATGGAGTTGTATACAGGCACAAGTCCTGTTTTGTTGCATCATAACAGGTGACTCAAAATTCCCTGCCCCCTGAAAGATCTTATTTTAAGTGTTAATATCATTGTTAATAATGGTCACTATTTAATAATAACGGACATGTTCTTTCATTAAATTAACAAACAATTAATGCTATGATCGAGCCATTTTCATATCTAAAAAGGCATTAACATGGACGAGGAAAAAGCTGACTTTAGTTCATATGTGAACTAACACATAAACAGATCTTTCAGGATTTATCTTCAGTCAGGTAAGTCGTTTGTAATATAAAGATGAATGAGTTGGTTTAGATAAAATAGAAATGGAACTGAGCTTTCATCCAAAGCCTGAATCAAACCTCTGAGGTTTGGAAGAGTTGCTCATCTTCATGTGCCAGTAAACTGCTCAGATGGTGTAAATTTGCATAGCTCCATTACAACTTTCGGATTATGTGTTTTCCTCATGTAGTTCCACTTACTTCACTGGGACCCCTTGTGGACTCTTGTGGTGTTTAATGGGAGTTAGGATATCTGAATCTGGCCTTACATTTCTGCAGGCAGTTTGCATAATTCTAGTATTAATCACATTTGTAAAATCCATAACATTCACATTTCAAAAGCAGTCCTTCATCAGTGTTTTGGAAACACCTGAGATTATTAAAGAAGAAAGGAATTTAAGCATAGTATTTACTTTTCACCATTTAAAGTATTAGTTTTTCCCCTCCTCAATCAGGTGATGCTATAACTATAAGCCTGTCAGTTTCATTTTTTCATTCTCATGCATTAGTAGAGTGCTGATTTTAGTTTTAGTAACTGAAGGGAAACAGCTCCACTCCAATGTTTACACTTAAAAAAAGTGCAAGAAATTAACGATAATATTTTGCATTAAGGTTTGGGAAACACTTTGGAAAATAATTACAAACAGAATGGAGTCAAAACTGAGTTGGTCCTGTGCCTTTAAGCCAATAATTTAAATCTAAAAGGTGAAACATTTAAACCAAGGACCTAACTACATCACAGAGGTAACTAAATTGGGACATTGTGTTGCAGCGTGGTCGCGTTCTGTCCCTGTTCTTGTAGTAGCTGGGTCTTGTCTTTTGTGGAGTAGAAAAAGTTAGAATCATGTTAAAGCTGTACTATGCATACTCAAACACTGATGTCAACTTTACCAGTGTTAATTAAAGCAATTGAGTAAAGTCCGATTTACAGAATTGTAACAGAGGATGGAATTTGGCTTTGAGAGGCGGCACAGTTCCATAAGGTTACAATAAAATGTTATCCAAAGGTAGGCAAACCCACAATTGTAACCCTTAGCTTTGACACTGTTACAGTTGTAGTAGTAAATTGATCCTAAACCGAAAAGAGAATTAGCAAGACTTCCTTTGAAAAAGGGCTAACACACGATTGCCATATCTCAACCTAATTTTGACTATGCCCATTCAACTACTGAGTTGACTAGGTGGTAGTAGGAATAGCTAACCTTGATAATGTATTGCTCTCAGCCTTCACCTTCCAACAATAGAAATGCAATTTCCATGGCACTAGATGGGGGAAAATGAGAAATAAGCTCTTGCATTTTTAATATCCTCACAGCTTCTTTCGCTGGAGAATCCAATTACAGTGTCATGATTAGATTATAAATCCTTAATATTTCTCTCCTGGCAATTTCTATTGTTGTTGCACTTTCTTAGGTAAAACTGTATAACGGAGGCAAGCTAATATTCACCAGCAGTGCAGGAGTAGATGACATATTGTATGTTCTAGTTGAGCAGAGGAAGGCTAAATAAATTAATTCAAGCCATGAATGACCCTTTAGCACCCAATAATATAAAAAGCCTACATCATAAAAATGTAATAGGTAGAGACCAGTTAGTCTGATTACATGTCTCAGCCTCTTCAAATCAAACAGCGGAAGCTGGAAGATTGAAGAATCAAGAAAAAAAGCAACCTCATGGATGCACTCCTAAAATGGGGACATATCGTAAAACTTCTAGATTGCAACTATGGGCCTATATTTTGAGCTGGAATCAGCCTTGGCTCAGGGGATGACTCCACCTTGTTTAACTCCGGGTGCAACATCCCCAGGGAGGGAAAGCCAACCTGCAGGAGGGTTGTGGTATGGCCAGGCAAAAGCCGGCAAGCACTGGCTGAAAAGGCAGCATCTCAGCTTGCAAGACGTCTAGTCAGCCATGACCTTTCTATACCTAGCTATCCCTCCATGTTATTTGTAGGGTTCCGCTAGACGTGGTGGCTTATGCTGACTACTGCCCCTTCAGTAAGAGCTGCTAATCGGTCAAGCTGATCAGCCTTGAAGCTCTGGGACTGATCTTTAATTCCATCTCCCTTTTCTTTTTTGGAGCTCCATATTTGTGTTTGTATTTATCCCTCGATTTGGGGTGAAACCCTCACCTAACTCACCAGAGCGAGGTGTGTGCTCATGCTTGCATGCCTAGGTGTGTGTAGGTGAGAGTCTGTGCCTAGCAGCAGCAGAGCTGAGGGTTGAGGACCCCTTTTGCTAGTGCAGGTTAAAAACGCTCGGGAGGGCCTTGGAGCGATATGCTCAGCTATGCACTTTACTGCAGCTCCAAACAGAAAGCAACGTGTGTCCCTTCTCACCAAACCTCCTGCTGCTGACCACAGATGTCGGTAGGCAGGCTAGGGCCTGCACTGCAAGCAGATGGCAATGCCCCTCTGAGCATTTGGAAAGAAAATGGATTAGCTTTGCCTTTTTTTAGTGCTCAAAAGAGTGCCCAGGCATGTAACCTGCCTTGCTCCTGGCAGGGGTGTTTGGGGAGGCAAAGCTTCCTTGGCATGTTCCCCTCCAGCCCAGAGCACTTGCGCAAAACAGGACAGAATTTTGCCATTTACTCCATTGTGTTTTTTTATTTAGGCACCTAGGAAGTGCCATACTGGATCGGACCCATCACAGATAAGAGGCCAGCACCAGATGCTTCAGTGGAAAGTGACAGAATCTCACAGCAGGCATTTGTGTGATAATCTGGCCACACACCCCAAACTCCACCGCGTTCATCCTGGTTTCTCATAGAGATGACCTTAAACCCAGAAATCTTGCTTCCCCTATAATCATGCTGTACCAGCTTTGCAAAAAGGTGGCTCCCAGCTAGTGTAATTTACATGATGCTCTACATCCTGTTTATTTGCATAAAATTCATGCTTGTACTAATTGTCAGACTCTTTCCTGATGTTTAAATATATGAAATTTAATCAAACCTTTATTCAATGTATTCTGCTAACTAATGAATTACTATATTTAGTATTTATTATACTTATCTTGCTACTGATAATAATGACAGTTGGTGAAACTGTCCTACAAATCTACAGATTTCTAGGAAGTGCCACCAACTCCCATGAAAAGCAGCATAGCAGAGTGTGATAAAGAACAGAGAGATCACAGATTCTTTCTACACAGCAGCCCAAGTCCACTTACACTAGCATTATTGTTCTTATTATTTAATATTTGTATTACAACAGCAACTAAGAGACCTTCTCTGGATCGCAGTCTCATTGTGCTAGGCACACAAAAATAATAAAAGGCAGTTCTGCCCCAAAGCACTTACAATCTGAGAGACAGATTCTGCTACTCTTACTTTTGCTGAATAATACCTCACTTGTGGAGTAAAGTGCTGCTTGATGTGAGTAAATTATAAGAATCTGCTTCCGATTACAACAGGATGCAAGAATGAGCGTAACAAGCAATCAGAAGGGGGAAGGCTGAAGGAAGCAAAAAGGGTGTGTGTTAACATGTGAACTTGTTAACACAGCAGTTTTGAGCCACTTCTCTGTTAACCATTGGATAAAAATAACCAAAAAATGAGATAAGACTGAGAAATCTCTGCCATTATCTCTATCTAGCCATTATCAGATGACAGTTTGCTGCAAAGATCACAGGCAGAAGGAGGTCTGGAGGAAGATTTTAAGGAGAACATGGCTGCATGTCCTGGGGCATTCTCATTAATGCCTTTTCCCCTTGAACTGATTTCCAAGTTACAGTGGCAACAGTGAATATTACTTATGCTTGAAAATTTATTTAGTTGCATATTCCTGATTAAAAATCTCTACATTTCATATCACTTCCAATTATTTATTTTCAGTTTATTGTACCAGACACAAAGATATTAAATTTGCTGTGGACAGGGCTTCTATTATCTTACATTTTCTTCCAGGATGTTGCAAGTATCATTTTCAGTTTAATAGCGCATTTAAATTCTTGACATGTCCCTGATTCACTGCCAACATTTCAGCGCTCATCATTTATTCATGAGTTACCACCCTAGTGTCTGACAATCATGCCCTGGACTGCAAAAAAAGAATTCACATGTTTATTCATCTTTGAATATATAAAAGATTTTGCTTTTTGACTAGTATTTAACCATTCTGAAAATCATCATAAATTAGATTTATAGTCATACATTCAATATAGATTTCAGATTGTAGGTTACAGAGTGAAAGAAAGAAAGAAAGAAAGAAAGAAAGAAAGAAAGAAAGAAAGAAAGAAAGAAAGAA
>ML675614.1:13916641-13994566 GCA_007922155.1 Mesoclemmys tuberculata | reverse complement strand
GAAAGAAAGAAAGAAAGAAAGAAAGAAAGAAAGAAAGAAAGAAAGAAGACTTCAGGCCTGATATTCAAAGGTATTTACACATCATGAATGCAGCTGGGCACTTAGAGGGATTTTTCAAACCTTCTAAACATGTTAGGCTTTTAACACCCATTGAAATCACCTAAAGATGCCCTAATATCTGTGAAAATCTGTCCCTCAGTGCAAAAAAGCCTCCAAACGAACCAAAAAATCCCTACATTAATGCAATATTACAACTGAGACTCCAATGGCACGAAAGCGAGGCTATGCAAAGCTATGGCTCTCAATGCAAACACAGGCCCCCAACCCTTTGACGTGGTCAAAGAGAGCAGAGCACACCAGTTGAGGGTTGTGTGCATAAGTGGTTTTAAACGTTCTTTCTGCTCCACAATTTTTGGCTCTGTGCTACACTGCATCCCCAGTGCAAGATGGATCTCAGCCTTCAGGCTGCTCTAACTGATACCAGCCTCCCATTGCCCCCTCACTGATTGCTAGCAGATTGATACACACATTGACAGCAGATAACTGTAGCTGTGCACCTCAGAGCATTGAGAGGACACTCACGTATCAGCTGTGCATAGGGTCCAGTTTGCTTATGCCTATCAAGCTGACTTCAAACCAAATTTCTTTGGGCCTTAGCCAAAGACCACTGATGCCATAAGAAAGACTCCCAATGACTTCAATCTACCTAAAGTACTTATCTGGCTCCCACCACTGCAGTATCCGAGCCGCTCACAGACTTTAATGTATTTATCCTCAAAGCACCCCGGTGAGGTACGGAACTATTGTTGTTCTCACTTACAGATTGGGACCTGAGACACAGAGGGTATGTCTACTCTACACGGTAAGCCCAGGTTTGGACCTCTGGCTCAAGTCTAACACCCCCCCTTCCATCTACATAAATCACGCTAACCCAGGGCTCGGGCCCAGGGTCTCATGGGGGTGGAGGATCCAAGGCAGAGTCAAACCAGGACTCAGGGTATAAGCTCTACTAGTTTGCAGTGCAGATGCAGCCCCCATCGGACTTGTGCTCTGGTAGTCCATGAATAGTATCCTACAATCCCACAGGCCAACTTTCTTTCACGTCTAGACAGACAAGTTTTCCCATACTGCAGCATGAACAAAGGGCTAGAGAGGCGACATTTTGCGAGGGTGTTTGGAAGTCTGGGGTGTGGGTCATTGCACTGAGAGCCACATAATGCAGTGTAGATGCATGGGACTCAGGGCTCAACAATTCCTAACCTGAGGTTACAAATGAGTGTAGATGCTCATGCCTTAGGTTAACAAACCCAGCGTCTGCTACCTTGAGTTCTGGTAACCCTGGACTTACTTTGCAGTGTAGACATAGCCACAGGGGCTAAGGCACTTGCCCAGCATCACAGACAGAAGCTATGGCAATGCAGGGAATTGACGCCAAGACTCCCAGTTCCCAAGCTAACACTCTAACCCATGGACCATCCTTCTGTGGGTTTTGGCGCATGCCCTTTGCGCATGAGGAGCTGGAAGTTTTAAAAAGCACCTTAGTAGAACATGTTAACTTTGACATTTTTGTATAGGATGCCAAGCAGCAGCAAACACGCTGGGTTCCTTCTAATGTCATATGAGAGCTCTCCAACTCAGGGTATGTCTTCACTGCTGTGGCAGCAGGCATCGATGCAGCAGCATCGAGTGGACCTGTGTAGACCCACTCAATCGAACGGAGAACACTCTCCTGTCGACTGAATTAATCTACCCACTTGAAAGAAGTAAGGCTGCGTTGACAAGGTGGCTTCTCCTGTTGATGCAGCACTGTGAAGATGCCGTGCTCCATGAACATAAGTACGTCAACAGGAGATGCACACGCTTGCGTATCTCCCACTGCCAGTGTAGATCAGTCCTCAGTTCTCCACTATGTCCAAGCAAAGCTGTGTTAGCAGTGCAACATGAAGAAGATTGGTGAATCCTGCCCTGTACCTCGCCCATCTATACAAGCCCAGTGCCACAGTGTTTACTTACCATTTGGGCTATAATTCCTCATGCCTGTTTGAGTTCAAGGGGGATCATTTTTGGTGATGGGGAATTTACTAAAATTCTGTTTGACTGTTTCTGAGTTGTAGATGACAAAATTAAGCATCTAAAATGCTACAACTCCTTCCCCCTCCTTCTCTTCAGTCAAAAGTAGTCGGAATTTTACTAAATTGACTAAAGTTAAAGCTCAAATTATTTCACTTTGGGAGAATATTATGAAAAAAGATGAGAAATTTCAGAGTAAAGGGTATTTTTGCTCCCTAAAATTTATCAGAACCTGGAAAGTCTATAATGAAAGTACCTTCTCAACCACCTCTTCAGTGTTGCCACCACAATACTATACCAAGGGCTCCTGATTGTTGCAGACTAGCTTTGATTCACTTCCAGCACAATTATTGTATCGGCATTTGTCTGGTACTTGAAGACTGTAGTAGTTAACAGTGAAGCAGCAGGGTGCATGTTCAATTCTTTGGCAGGTATGATTCTGACATAGTGAGGACATGACCGAAGTAAACTGGGAGCTATGGTCACTGAAATAGGAAAGGGGAACTGAAGCCCAGCTTCACACATTTAACTGTGTAAAATGTCATGGCAGTGCGTAACAAATAGCTGGTTACTGTGGAACATTTCACCCCAAGCTCTAGTCATCAAAATGTTTCCTTGACAGGCAAACATTTGCAATACATGTGCATACTGTCTTGCCTGGAGGGATCTATCGCTCTCACTGTAATAAGACGGAAAGAAATTGAGGGACTTAATGACGTTGCTGTCGCCAAATACAGCATTCTGCTTTTCACCTTCCTCAGCCCCCTTCCGAAATATCAATTTGCACCAGTTTGATTTGAAGAGGTGAAAATGGAATGTATGTACCACAGCAGAGAAAAAACAGCGGAGGGTCAAACAATAAGCTTTGTGTTCATTCAAACATTCCCCTTGCCGGCACATTTAGTAGCACAGCCTATCCATCACAAGCGCTTAGAGGAAATGCTTATTAATTATTACTATTATTATTTGCTTCTGTCAGCAGTGTGCTGCCAAGCAGAAAAAAAGACATGGACCTAGCAACTGAAAGACAAATAGAAAAAGCAGAGAGAGGGCGGTGGCGGGGGCAGGAGGATACAGCATATTTACAGACTGGTCAAGGTGGTGTTTGGCTGCGTAAAATAGATTTAATTAATCCAGGGTGTTGTTTTCCTACTCTAAATAAGCTTTGCAAAATTATTCCCAGTGCCTCCTCAGATTTGTCATTAGCAATCAGCTAGTTTCCTTATCAGCATCACAGCAGGAGTGGCTCTTGAATGCTGAGATGGTGATAGTTTGACTGATGGACACAGAAAGGGCATCCACTGTCCAGCGTGACACCTCTGGGTGGGTTGTTGGCAGAGGGTGATTGAATGTGCAATCTCTCGCTCCAACAGCATGGGACACTACTGCTGGAGTTAAAGGTCCAGGAGTGTTAGTTTGAACTAGCAGCAGCTTCAGAAACCGCTACGTGGTCTAGCCGCTAGAGGAGGACAAAGAGTGTAGATTGGGGGCAGCACAGAAATGTCACAGGTATGTCTACACCACAATGTAATCCTAGGGTAAGGGGACTTGAGTCAGCTGACCCATGTCAGGGAACCCTGGGCTTGAGCATCTACACTGCATTTTAACCCTATGGTGAGTATTTTCTGACCCAAGCTCTAACCTAGGGCTCTGGTGTCCACACTGCAGTGTACAGACCAGAGTCAAAATAATCCTATACCAAAGTGTCTAGTGCCCCCCCCAACAGCCCACAGTCACTGTGTTGACTTTCTAGACCTAGGAACATGTTGCACTGTGGGAAAAGTCTCTCCCCCTCCCTACATTTTACAGGATTTGAACAGCCTGCCGAGCAGCCATTTTATTCTGTACACTCACAGCTACAGGAGCCAGCAACATGAGGAGGTGCCTTTCGAGGAACTTCTCTTGCTGGTGTTTTCACTCCTGTGTCAGGAAACTGGCAGAACATCTGAGGCCCTAATGGACAGTTCAGCAGCGTTTTGTGCCCCTCAAAACAGTATGTGAGTGATTTCCTGATGGATCTGCTGGAGGAGACGAAGGAAGAGTAACTTGGCAGTGCAGACTCACTGAAAGATGCTGCTCAGTATAATTGGTATAGCTGCTGATGTCCCCTACGCAGATGGCCGTTTCTGGTGCAGGGCCACAAGCCAAGACTAGTGGGACCACATCATCATGCAGATTTGGGATGACTTGCAGTGGCTCCAGAACTTTTTGCATGAAGAAAGCAACATTGCTGGAGCCTTGTGAGCAGCTTGTCCCTGCCCTCCAGCATAAAGAGACACACATGAGGTCGCCCTTGCCAGTCCCGAAGCGCGTTGCTGTAACTGTGTCAAAGCTGGTTACCCCAGACTCCTGCAGGTCCACTGCCAACCAATTTGGGGTTGGAAAGTCAACTGTGGGTGTAGTGGTGGCAGAAGTAACTGAGGCAATCAGGCGTTAGCGTTTACCCCAAGAGGGTGGGCATTAAAGATATTCCAGAGGTTGCCTTTGAGAGAATAGGGTGTCCTAACTGTGCTGGACAGATGCATGCCCATAGTTTTCCTTCCTCAAGCAGCACACGTGTACATAAACCTCAAAGGGTACCACTGCATTGTTATGCAAGCGCTAGTGGACCACAGAGGTAGATGTATGAATATCAATGTGGGCTGTACAGGAAAAGTGAAAAGTGCCGCTTGGGTGTCTACATTCATGGATGGGCTGGAACCCTATAGCCACCAAATGGCACTGGCATAAATGGTGCTTGGCAGCAGGCTGTTCCTCCGAGGTGGGGGGTGGAAACAGCTCCTCTGAGTGGAGACCGAGATTCTTCTGTTGAGCCTGGTCCACAGCCTGCTATGGGACTGGTATTATTACAAGAGTCATTTCATGGTCCTGGCTGGGAGACTGCTGCTGGCTGCAATCAGGATTCAGGAGCTAGCAGGTTTCCATCCCAGCTCACCAGGTCATCATGAAGCCCAGAGGCTCTGTGCTGGGCGCAGTGCCTAGGACCTGGTCCAAGTCATCATAAAGGGACATGTTGCTGGTAAGTTGCCCTTGGTACAATTTTTATCCTGAGCCTTCCTGTATTTGCTTTTCAACCTCTTAATTCATTCCCTGCACTGATCACCGATCTGGAAAATCTGCCAAGCTGCTGGCTTTCTAGCTATCTGCTGGTACGCAGGGTCGTTCCTTGTGCTTTTGCTGAAGTCCACAGTTTTACTGGCCTCGCATCACAGAGTCACCAAAAACTGGCTGTGCTCTTGTGACCACGAAGCAGTTCTCTTTGAAAAAAGCTTCTTCTGCTTGGTCTCCACTGAAAACCCTGCCAGCTCTCCAACAGCAGCCCGGTGCTCAGCAGCAAATGGGTTAACTCTGACCTGAGCTGCTACCCTTTGCAAAGTGAGGTGTGGCTTCCGTTTGCAATAGAGGGCAATAGGCTGTACCACGGCTTGTCGGCATAGAAGGGACTAAGGAAGTTGCCCCCAAGGAACTCTGGGATGGATCCAGAAGTGAAGCCAGGCCTGTGTGCACACATGAAAGCAATCGGACTCAGACCCCAAGTCCCAGCTTAACATGGGCTCGGACCATCCAGCCTTGCAGGGTCCTTGGATCCTAGTTCTGAACCCTAGGTTGGCACAACTGGTGTGTGGCACAATGCGGGGGAATTAGGCTGGAGCCTGGGCTTACATCGCTGTGTAGACATACCCAACAGAGATCCTTGTGTGAGAAGCAAACGAGAGGAACAAGCTGGCAAAGAAGAGAGGGCAGTTTGGTAGGAGAAGAGGTGTCACAGCACTCTACAGTCTATGCCTATGTCTTGAATTCAATTGGACTTAAGCCCCAGTAAAATGAATAAATGCTTTACTCAACCGGGCCTTCAAAAAGAGAAGCCCATATGATCAGAATGGCAAGCAAGGGAGATGCTGTTAGCATTTTGCATGCACTGAATGTTGAGAAAAACAGAGGACCAGATTCCCCAATATGCTGTGATCAGCACACCTTGCTTATGAGTATTTTGATAGTACAGTAGCTGCTGAACTTGACATTAGGAGCATTTGTATCTAAATATTCCAGGAGGACTGGGGAGCTTAGTTTGCTTACAGATTAAGAAGGCTGATGCCATATATCATATAGGTATTATATGTTATTATTTCCAGGGTAACACTTAATATAAACATAAATATTGATTCCAGACTGTAAACTCTGCAGGGCAGGGATTGTCTTCCTTTGTATGCACCTAGCAATGAGTATATTTTGGGTGCAATCAATAATTCAATAATGTTAAGCAACAGAATTGTTTTATATGGTGTCTCAGTGTATTGCTTCCTCCTTGTAACTTCTATAAACATCAGCTAGAAATGTACTGCAATTCCTTTGGCATTGATTTTGAAATGTACAGGGGCATGAAAAGGCAAGTAATTTGAAAGTGGCTGTGCACCATATCCCACCATAGAAATTATTTTTAAAGGGAGCCTCACTCCTGCTTCAGAGCAAAACACAGAAGGAGCTGACATGGCCAATGCTCAGATGCTTAGGATGTGTTGAGATAATGAACCAGAAGGGAAAAATCTGTTCTCAAATGCTTAACCACCATAAAGCAGGTGTGATGCCAATGTAATTCCACAAAACAAACTAAGGCATATTGTGCTATGATAGCAAGTTAATTAAGAGCTCTTAAATACCACAAAATTGCATAAAATGAGACTACATATTAGAATCTATTTCTCTTGAGAACATAAAATACCTCTATTGAGGCTAGCTTACATTCCTTTGCCAGGTTTATTAGTGCCTTTTCTATCTCTTTTAGATTTGTTCGGCACATGAATGTTATAATGGATGAATGTTATAAGTTCCAGCACTACACTTCTCTACTAAGGGTCTTCTTCTACTCCCACTGACTTCACTGGGAGTACAGTCAGACATTAAGGGTATGTCTTCACTGTCAGATCGATTTATCTGGATTGAATGAGCGGAAGTGAAGAACCACTCAATCGATCTGGAAGTCAATTTAATAAAACCATCTCCCCAAAAAGCGTAGCGCTGCGTCGATGGGTACGCATTTCCTCTCGGCGTAGCTTAGAGGAGACGAGGCGCAGAAAGGAATTTAGGAAGTCGACGGAAGTTACGCAAGCTACTCTGTGTAACTTGTGTAACTCCCGTCGACTGCTGCTGAATTTGCCCGTCAGTGTATACCAGGTCTTAGACAATTAATATTTTCCCCAGACTCTGATATACTGACCTGGAACCCTTAAGATATTAGTGTAACACACATAAAAGTTGTCATCCCCAAACTAGGGGACGGTAGAAGATTACGAAAGCCTTTGATGAAATTTTGGGTCGCTTGCTAAGGTGAAAGAATGCAGCAGGCTAATGCAGTTCTTACTGTTAAGGAAGGATTGTTACAGTAATAGCACTGTGCATGCCCAGTATAGCGTCAACCCTTTGTGAGCTGGTATTCATTTTATGTACTGGACATTTTCTCTCTTTATTTACTTTGTAAAATACTCAGACATAGAAAAGAATCTTCCTTTCATTCTTTTTTTCTAAAATTCCAGACTGGCAAGCCTGACTTAGATACTGCAAATATAGAAAACAATCACAGTTTTTAAAACACATTAACAACATAGGACCAACTGAGGATCAGGCCCACAGAGTTTTGTGAGGTTTGTACAATCGACTACTTGGATTCAAAGGAAATCTTTAGCAAGTTTGCTTGAATTATTTGAGCGTGTCCTGAATTTACAGACAAGAGTGAGACGATGCCTATAATTCATTGGCTAAGGGCAAACCATCTAAAACTGGATTCAAAAAAGCTTTACCACTTAGAACAGTAGATTTTAATTATGATGTCACAAAACACGGTACACTGAATGTACTGTTCTGAGGAAGGTAATGATGGGTAGGGGGAATTGGCACAACCAAAAGAAGGCAATCATTCATGTGGAAAATGAATAATTGCAGAGCTCCCACACAAAATCACCCAAGATTTACTGGGGTATTTCAAAGAGGTTTATCATAAAAACATTGTGTACAATCAACTCAGGGAGAGGAGTCCCTCCATGCAGCACTGAGGGTAACTTTGTTCAAACTAACTGGACTGTGCTAAGGACCAGGAGACAGGTAAACACATTTCACTCCCTCTGTTCTTCTACCCTTAACACATTCTGAACTTTCTACCATTTCCTGACTTCTCTCTTTTCCTCTAGATCCAGATCTTTTTCTCCTCATTCCATCTGTCCTTCCTGCTTCCTAATGATCTTTCCCTCCTATTCATCCATTTTTGCCCCCATCTACCACAGCACTTCCACCCAGAAAAAAAAAAAAAACTTACCCAAAACTCTAGGGATCAAATTCCTTTTATGTTCTGTCCATCTTCTTTCTGCCACCAGTTCACCTCCCTTTTGCCATGCACTCTATACTGGTTCCCCCCTTGACCTCTCTCCAAATAACAAGCTTCACCCCCTGTTGGTTCCCAACCTAGTAGGACTAGGTGTGGGACACCTCAACGTGCGGTTGAGGGATCAAGGAGGATTTCCAGGAGCAGACGGTTACGTGGGGTGGGACTCAGTACTCCGTCCAAATGGTTCCAAACCACCTCTCCTTCTGACAGCTAGAAGTCTTCTCCAGTCCAAAACACAGTGCCCTCTATCTAAGCTGCAGAAAAACACAGAAAGCAGCCATTTCCCAGCCCCTACCGAGGAACTATGTTATTTAGTCATAACTATTAGCTTTATCAGCAATATTATCTGCTATGCATATTGTGCTATTCACCTATGTGGTTGTATGGGTAAAAATACCCCTGTTTTTGATTGAAGTGATGGAAACTGACTAACAAAAATAAGCAGAAGGTGGTTTTGTAAGTGCGAGTAGATATGCTGCATAATACCAAGCGTTACAATACAGAATAACTCTAATCTATACAGCTATAATCCACTGTGCTTGATAGAGCTAAAGAAAGGAAAAAAATGCTTAGCTAAAGCACTAAGGGCCACTATGATTGCTGGGAATTTTTCCATTTACTTCAATGGGCTTTGGATCCACTCTTAAGAATAAAGAAAGAGAGAAATTAAAAGGCATAGACAACACAAGCAGAGCTGGTACAAGAACAAGTTCCCATTCCATGAGAAATTTTGGAGTTTGTTTTCATTCTGATTCAGAACAAAAATATTTTTGAAATTTCTCCTGGAATTCAATTTCCAAAAAAAAAAATCAAATCAGTTTTGGAATTTCAAAAATGTTATTTTGAATTTTAGTTTTGCCTTTTAATATTATTGGGGTTTTTTATGACGTCTGCAGAAGTAGCACATAATATTTATTATTTATTTATTATTCCTTTTAAAATCTACGAAGGGCAGTTTCTGCTAAACACTTTGATCTAGAAAAAGATCAGATGTTTCAATCAGTACTAAGTAGCAACTATCCCTCATTTTTAAAAATAAATAAAACATTTTATAAAATAATAATTAAAATAAAATATTTCAGCTATTAGATTATGCCTTATTAGGACATATTCATATTATGTCATGAAATAATGTAAAATAACACAAATAATAAAATAACATTAAATAAAATTCAACATTAAATTTAAAATTTTTCCAAAACTCCACTGTTCTAAGCATATGTGACTGCTGTAAGGATGAGGTATGTGGAGGGACATGAAAATCTATTGGACAGTTAAAATAACGAGAGTCCTGTAGCACTTTAAAGACTAACAAATTTCTGCAGGCATAAGCTTTCATGGGATGCATGAAACAGAAATCAGATAGGGGCTATACATATACATCCAAGGGTAAGAAACAACAATGGGGAGGGTAGGTGTTAGCAAAGTCCATTCAGTTAGAGTAGATGAGGCCTACAACCATGAGGCCTACAACCATTGATCAGAAGGTGAGAATGTGTCAACAGTGACAATTACTTCTTGTAATGAGAGAACCATTCCAAGTCCCTATTCAGACCCAGTTTGACTGTGTCAAGTTTGCATATGAGTTCCAGCTCTGCAGTTTCTCCCTGAAGAGTGTTTTTGAAGGTTTTTTTGTAGAAGTATGGCAACTTTCAAGTCAGCTACAGAGTGTCCTGGAGACTGAAGTGCTCTCCTACTGGTTTATGGATGTTATCATTTTTTATGTCTGGTTTGTGTCCCTTTATTCTTTTGCATACTGACAGTCCAGTTTGGCCAATGTACATGGCAGAGCAGCATTGCTGGCAACATGATGGCATACATCACATTAGTAGATGTGCAGGTGAATGAGCTCCTGATGGTGTGGTTGATATGGTTAGGACCCGTGATGGTGTCAGTCGCGTCGATGTGCGGGCAGAGTTGGCAACGGGATTTGCTGCAGGGATAGGTCCCTGGGTTAGTGTTCTTGTTGTGTGGTGTCAGGTTGGACAGTTGAATCCTTACCGAAGCAGTGCTTGTATTTGCAGTCCCTCAGTCCTCACTCTCCTCTCACAAACACTCTGATTCCCCCCCAACGTCTGATCCCTCTGAAGAAGAATCATACAGCCGATTCACATTGCTCTCTACCCACCTCTCTGTAGCTGCAGTCTCACCTCCTTGCTCTGCCTCTCCAGTCAGTTCTTTCTCTAACCAGTATAGATGTATGCTTATAGCTAATGCTCACCTTCCTGCTTATATCTGGCCCAAGGGTGGGATAAAAGAGACAACATCTGACAGGCAGATCATTAGAAGGGGGATTAAAGAGTGATTCTAGCATGGAGGAGGTGAGCTTATGTACAGGAGATCAGAGAGCTTCCAACAGATGAAAAGCCCATTGGCAGCAATGCAATTACTGTGCATCACGACTGATGAGGATTATCTACGAAGGACTGAAAGACAGCACAACTTCAAAAAGGGGTAATTAAACTGACGACACACAGAAAGAGCCAGAGTTGTGTCAGCTTTGCAAATCACGTCTTGCATTGGAGGACATTTTCAGGGATCTAGAGATAATGATCGGATAGGGATTTTTTTACAGTTCGTCTGTGATCCCATATGATAGAACAGAACAAATACATGCAACCTGATTTAGAGAGAGAGAGATTTTAATGCAGAGCAACTGTGTCCTGAGACTAGTGAACAAATATAAGCAAGCATAGGTACTGCAGAAGGAACAACACAAAGTGCAGACCATGGCAAAGATGTGTGAGTAATAAACCAATAATTAGGACAGGCCGATATAACCAGATTGTGTTCTGCAACATTCATAAGCAATTTGCAGTTTTGACCTACCCATAAGCAGTGCTTTCAATGCATAGTGTGTAAGCATTACCGTCACGTTTCCCAGATTGTTTAACAGAAATATTACCTTGTTCACACCATCTGCCATGGCTTGCAAAGTTAGTTCTCTAGGTCCATCCACGGTCTTCCCATTATCAGTTGGCCCCCAGCTGGCACTATATATATCTATGACCTGAGGCATGTGACTGATAGAGGAAGCCTCAATAATGTCTGTCATAAAAGGCTGGTCCAGCATTCGGATACCTGTTGATTTAATCAACATAAACATGAATTATGAATTGCCAAAGACAGGATATAGGCTCCGGATCTGATTTATACCTGCAGTTTCAGTCATTACAGCTCACTGGTTATTTCAGTCCAACAATAATTTTATATTAAAAGTTCAGGTTCCAGTCTGTTTGTACAACAGAGCGTTATCATTAAAGTATATATTTATCTCCCAACAGGTTTTCCCTTGTCTTTCTCCCCTTAATAATCAGAAAGAAGAGGGAAATCTATAAATGTTTAACATTGAAATAATGACATCTGTATATTTGTATGAATGGATAGTAGGAAAACATGGCTGTTGTTTGGAAAAAAAAATTTTTTGGATAACTTCCAGTATATGTTGATTTCATTTTGTCTCTGAACTCCAGCTCCACCCAAGCCAAAGAGTATGATGATGTGAGCAGTGCAAATCTCTTTTGGGACAACACTAAATCATGTTTCATTTTAAATCTAAACACAGGCCAGGCTGAGGGTTAGACATCTCAGTCTTGCCTGAGACTAGAGTAACCTGGAATGGTTTCAAGTAAACTCATTCCATTCATGGCTTCAGGTGGCAAATTTTCAATGTTTTAAATTAGAAATGGACTGGAACAACAACAACATCATACAGGTGGATGGGAATCAGATTTTCTGTCAAACAATATATATATATATTGATATATCAAGAAAATTTCCCATTCTAAACTGGACAGAAAAGTTGAAATCTTGAAAAATTTTGTGAACTGAAAATCTGGAAAAATAAAATTGGTTGAGGTCAACCAAAACTTTTCATTTCAATAATTTTGGAATGTTTCAGTTTGATTTTGACCACTTTTTATTTAAAAAAATATAATTAGCTTAATTTTTTAAACAAATAGATGTTTTGAATTGGAAAACTGGAATTTTTAATTTTTTAAATGCCAATGTTAATATTTTGACAATTCGAAACCTTAGTCTCTCAAAAAATTGGACAATTTTGGTTTCAACAGATCGGCATTTTCTGAAAATCAGGGTGTGAGATCCCACACAAATTCAAAGAAACAAAGGCTGGCATGAATGTCTGTGAACTGAAACTTCTGAATTTCACAGATGATGACGATAAAGTGCCCAGACAGAGCTAAAATGTGAGCCGAGACATCAGATTTGATTTCAGTACAGAAAAGTGGGATCAAAGGGGAAAAAATTAGGGGCCAGATCCTCAGCTGGTTGTGACTTCCTAGGTCACTTGACACCTGCTGAGGAAGGGACCCAGAGACCTGTCAGAAACAGGTCAGCTTCCTCCAGGGGTTTGATGGATTTACTGATTTCCACAGGCCACTTGGTGGTGCTATAGACCTCAGTAACAAACCAGAGTTTTTCTCAATTTAAAAATATGGAATGTTTAAAATGTTGTTTAAAATAAATGTACTTCAATTTGGAATTTTATTAGGCAATTTATAAATATGTAGCTTGTTAGAGCTTCTGGAGGATATTAGTACAGCCCAAGGGCTTTGCTACATAGCTTCTAAATAACTGACTTTAAGTTATAGTGTTGCACGAATGACAGTGATAGTCCTGAACCAAAACCCTTTAACAGAAGGCATGCAAATGTGGGTGTTTAACATCAGAGTATAAATACTGTGGCTCATTCTCTGCTCTGATGTGTGCAATTACTGAACAATGGTGACATGCATTAGGTGCCTTCTCAATGCAACATTGCATATAAATTTGAACTTCATGTCTCACTGACTGCAGCAACTAAAACAATAACACCAGTCCTTCCCTTCACATTCTGCAGGGAAGGGCTATCACTGCCATGGAGAGAATAAAGAACAACCTGCAGTCATGAAGACCTGTGTATTTTAATAAGTAACTGGCTGGAAGGAAGCAGGAAATTACAGATATCTCATGAGGAACCCTATTCTTACAAGATTTTCAACTCAGTTTATTCAGATCCAAGATGTCTGGCTGCCGTTGTGTGTTCTCTTATGGGAGCGTGCAAGCACACCCACCCACCCCCTTTTGGGGTGCAGATATGAACCAGATGCACCACCCAAAGCCTTTAAAGTTATTCACTGCAAGTAAAGAGTGAGAAGTTGAAACAGCACTTTGCACGTGAGCTGATTTTTTTGTTTTTGAGGGTAGGTTTCCTGAACATATAATAGCGATTCAATCAATTTGATTGATTATGATTTGTAATGATAATTTGCTTATTTGGAGAAAATCTTCCTTACCAAAGGAACACAGGAACTGCCAGATAGGACTCAGGCCAGTGGTCCATCTAGGGCTTGTCTGCACAGTGGGGTAACGCACTCTGTAGAAAGTGATTTCTAAAGCACACTGCTGTGTTGTTCATTAATTGGTCCATGGAGACCCTACTGGGGTGCACAAAAGATTCCATAGTGCTCTTTAACATAGTACTGTTTCAAACATCCCTACATTAAAGTGAACCAGCAGGGTCTACATAGGTCAATTAATGTGCAACACCTTAGTGTGCTTTAGAAATCACATTCCCATAGAGTGCATTACTCCACTGTGTAGACAAGCAACTAGGGCCATATTTTGTCACCAAGAGTGACTGACAGCCGTTGTTTCACAAAGCCTTGCAGAAACCCCTACATTAGGCAACTATGGGATAACTTGCCCACAGAAAGTTCCTTTTTAAGTCTTATTAATTGGAAGTGGCTTCATTCCTGAAAAATGGGTGTTTATGTCCTTCCTGTAACTCCTGGAGTTTTATTTTATCGGAAGGGTTTTTTTGTTTATTTGCTTGCTTGCTTTTTTTCCTTACTATTGTAAGCCTAGTCATGGTTTATTTAGGGAAGAACGAGGTCTTTCCACGTAAAGCTCAGCAGAAAGCCTGTGGTCTAGATATAACTTTGGTCTGGGTTTACTTAATCCTGCCTCAGTGCCGGGGGGGATGAACTAGATGTTCTCTTGAAGTTCCTTCAAGCCCTAAAATTCTACGATTATATGACTTATTTGATTTTCCTTGGGTTTTCATAGTCAGGACAGAATTTTGTACCATTTTGAGTGGCCAATAAAGAACAATACCCCTTGTGAGAGTACCATTTTGGGCCAATTATAAACTGTTAGAACTGTCTTAGCATTAATGTCTTAGTAGAAATTGCTTTGCCCTTCCATCAAGAAGATTTTGCTTTAGGGCATGTGCATGATTGGAGAAGCTTATTGTTTTATGGCCAGGGATATGGTGATCATTTAGATATAATAACAAAAAGGGAAGCCAGCCAAACAGTCAGAACAGACCTCCAGCTGGGGTCAATAACCATCAAAATGAATGGAGCTACACTGATTTTCACCAGCTGAGTATCTGGCCCCGTGCAAACCCAGAGATAAGTTCAGTGTCATAGTGTGGAGTCTGTTTTTTCTGAGATACGCAACTGATATGAAAAAAATCTGAGGCAGTTCATCTCAGCATAATATTAATGCAGTTATGTTTCTTCTGCTGCACATTTAGATTTGCTTCAGATGAGATCCACAATGTACAGAAAAAGAGAAAAAAGCTTGCTCGTAAGGAAATTGGTAGGAAAACAGGACTTAAAATGAGAATGAGTGGAAGGAATACCACTCCCCTGTAGATATCTTAACAACATAGGAGAGTGAGGTAAAAAAAGGGGAGATGCCCCTGGTTAAATGTTTAGCACTGAAAACTTCTGTGAAAGAAGTACAAAGTATGGACCAAATCCTGCAGTCCTTACTTGGGCAAAGCTCCCGTGATCTACAGTGGGAGTCCTACCCAAGGAAAATCTAAGTGAACAGTACAGGATTGGGCTTTCTAACTCTACTGCTATCATACCTGCCACCTTCGAGTTGTATGCCACGCCGACTCCACAGATGTTATTGTTTGCTGCAGCCGACACTTCCCCTGCACACCTGGTTCCATGACTGCAAAGATGAAGAGGGAGAGAGAGACCATGTAAACCACTGCTCCAGATCAACGTTATTACCCACTTTGCACATACAGTATCACGCATCATTAGAAGCACGCTGATCAGACCATTGGTTAATCAAGACTGGTATCTTGCCTCTTGTCCTAGTTAATATCAGATGGTTAACACCATATGCTCAAGAAGAAAGCAAAACTCTGCACCTAGCAAACTGCAAAGGGCTGTATGTGGAGTAACCAGTTTTCCCTCCAAAGCCCGAACGACGTTTATTCTAATATTAGCATGCATAATTATGCTTTATTTAGTTGTAAAGTTATTCAGCCCCTTTTAGAATCCAGTCTTTCAAGCAGGCTCTATCTTGACAGACAGTAGAAATAGCTTTGGAAAGTGTGGTCTAATAATAACCACTTCAAAGTGCAGGGTAGTAGTACGTAGCACATTTTTATTTATTTATTTTGTGTTATGGTAGCACCTAAGGGTCTTCCAGGGATCAAGGCCCATATGCTAGGCACTACACAAACACGCAGCAAACTGACGGACCCTGCCCTGAAGATCTCACAATCTAAAGAGGCAACACACAGATGGGGAAGCAAAGAGAAACAATGCAACAATGTGGGTCAGTACGTCCAGCAGCGGTCACAGCACACCAGCTGCAAAAGCATTGTCAAATTAGGCAGTGTGTGGTGTGCGTCTCATCCTCCTTCAGTGACTAGTCCACAGAGAAGATGCCAGCCCACTACTGTTGTTAGCTAACAAAGTAATTTCTTTAATCTCAAGTGGGACAAGTCTGTGCTTTGGCACCAAAGATCCCAGACTCAAATCAGCCCATTGTGCTTCAATCACACTTTTCATTTTCAAAGTGTTTTACAATCAGTAACGAATTAATGTTGAAAATATCTGCCACATTAGCCTTGGAGGCCGGGGGGCAGAAGGGTTTTCATCTCTGCTTTCCACTAAACTAAATGTACATTTTGAGGGATTTTTTTAAATTGACGGTTTTAGCAGATGGGATATTTTCTACACCTAACTTATATTACCCTCTATGCATTTATACTGTGGTTATCTCTGTATTAGCCTGGTGGCTCACAACATTAGCATTACCATATTATAAAGTTCACATACACTTACATGCTCTATCCTGGAGTCAGATAAATTGTTTTCTTTTTCTTTTTAAAATTCATCCTCTATCTTCTTTCCCTCTCCCTCAAAGCGCAGTTTGAAAAGGCTGCTTCAACAGAGATGTGAGAAATCTTGGGACCCTGTATTCTTTTAGCTGTAATATTTCCTAGCTTATGTTTTTAGAGAGACATCTATTGTAGGAAAATGAGTGGTTTCAAAATATCCTACTGTTCTGAAAATATCATGCCAGTTTCAGATTCCTTTTATGAAGCCTCTTGGGGCAGGGACAAGACAAATATATTTCTCTTACATCTGCAGGATAAATGTCTTTCAACAACTCAAAAGGTTTTCTTTGATTGTCCTTGTTAAAGGAACAATGAAAAAGCTGCAGAATTGCTGGGCATTCGTTATCTAGTCACCTGTAAGATACAGGGAAGCTGCAATGTTCAAACGCTTTCTAAAAATTCATGCTGGGACACGAATATTAGACATCTACTTGTTTCATATGAGGAAATACTGTAATAAGAGCTTATCACTTGACTGATTCTTTTACAGAATTACATACAAAGAGAGAAGGGAGTGTGCTAGTCTAAATGTTCTAGCGGTCTGAGCTTAATATTCAGTACTGGTGCATTATTAACCCCTGAAAAGACACACGAGTTATTCCAAATGCATCTGATTAAATTATTAATTCCAAATAATAATTACAATAATTTTTCTCCCTTTTTTCTGTACGTAAGCCATTGTCAAGCCCATGCTGATTTCTATGAATGTATTTGTTATTGTCACTAATATCCATTAGTTTGAACAACGCTTTTTCAGGCCACAAGTGGTTTGCAGGTTGTGCAATGGGACTGCTCTTAAATTTATGGTGATATAGGTCATAATAGAAAATCTTTGCAAATCTTTGCAAACTGCATTCTGTGTGTTTACAGGCCACAGCGAAAACAAATGGTCTGCATGGGAATTTTAAATGTATTTTCAAGTTTTTTTCCTCAAATTCTTTCTTGACAGAGTCCCCCCACTCACTGTATCCCAGCCTGCATGTTGCTCCTTTTAAAATGACATAAAGACTGTGTAACTGTGGGTGAGAAATGATGATGGAGGCAGGAGAACAATAAAAATTGCTGTGAAGCATAAATTCAGAGCTGGGTATCATGACTTCTTCAGTTAGCAGACAGAAAATTATATACAGTTATCACCTACACAAATATTTCATGTATGCCTTCATTTTTCTGGAGTAGCAAACACTTTATATACCATAACTCAGATGATCAGTGATATGAAATTTTCCCCAGAGAACACACTATATAAATTCTAAATTAAGTCTACCACAATAAAAAATGCAGTGTGAATGGCACATACTAACACTGTAGAATCAAGCTCCATTTAGTGGAGAGAAAGACACTGAAACGATCAGCAGAGCCTTATGATTTCCTAATAACTGAAGTGATGGCTGGCTGAGCTCGATTACCTGTTAAACCAGTCATCTGTGTAGCGGGGATACGGGTACGGATCATTACTACTGAAGTCATAGCTGGCTTTGGCATTCTGGAAAACACAAATATTTCAATCAGTCAGCAATGAAAACTGGCCAACAAAGCAAAGCAGGATGAGGGAATTTGTAAAGTGTTAATAAACTCTCCTTTGTGTTCTATTTTATCCCTTTGAGTGTAGTGGCATGCTGGACAAGACACACATCGCTACTGCTGCCTATGCAACAAAAATATGCTTGCATAAGTGCCAACATTTCAAAAGAACATCAGCAATTCAAGAGAGACTGTTGAATGGTGTGGCTGCATCGATAGTGTGGTGGGAGTTGTGCCTGAGCAGGATTCATATGGCTTGATTGCAGTCCATTCCTTCTGTCACCATAAATTGTGGGCCCAATTAGTCATTCCAAAGGCAGCCAGGGGTTGGAACTCAATCTGTGACTCTTCAGTGAAACAGATGACAACTTAATGGAAAGTTTCAGAGAGAACAAATGCTTTCCATTGCCCCCAAAAAAGGGGGAATTGAGAACTAAGCTTTTAAAAGAATATTTAGACACTCATTTCCTGATATATGCTCATTGAGTTTACATTCTAATAAACTCCATAGTCAAGGAATAGCGTTATGTTAATTCTTAATATGTACTTGTACTCTTCATGGTATTTGGAGGATTATATAGTTGAGGATAATTTGAGACTTGCAGATGAATAGCTATGCTGCTCCAAATATTTCCCTTCAGCAAAATTCTTAACTTATGGGCTATAGGAGTAGGCATTCTGGCAGTAACACAAAAGCCTTAAGATTTCCTAGATATGAAATCTCTAAACTTCCTGCAACCACTGCATCAAAATCCAACAGGGACCACACAGCTCTTCACCCTTCCATGGTAAATAAACTGAGTACCAGGCAGTTTTCTGTGAGAGGATGAGAATTTCAGAAAGTAAGGTCCTATCGGTCCTGTGTGGACAATAAAGATCCGCTGGCAGTTTTCAAGTAGAGATTTGCAGTGTAGTATGTGCCTAGCCTGTGGCTGGCTACTGTTCTCCAGTCCATACTTTACTGAAAGTTTCCGGTGTGTATTTTTATAGAGCTGCCTACTTATCTGTGTCTCATGGCCCTGATTTTCAGAGATGCTGAGGAAATCTATTAACTTCAGCTGGTGCTGCGGATGCTCAGTCCTTTCTGACACTCCGACCCAAGACGTATACCTAATGTGGCTATATTATTATAGGTCATAAAAGGCTCTGGATGGAAAGTGGCATATAAACATAAGATATGATTAGAGTTACCGCATTAAATGTCTGGGATCGGCTTTACTCAACATAGAATGCAAGTAGCATGGGCTGGTGTTTAGTGCTGGTCCTTCTTCTGTCCCTTGGGTCACTGGGTTGTCATGGGCAAGTCATGTCACCTCTCTGGTGCCGCAGTTCCCCCCAAACAGGGATTATAAAATTTACCTGCCTTTTCCAGTGCTTTGAGATATTTGTATCACAATTGTTGCCATTATTATTGCTGTTGCTGTTTGTATTAGAGTAATGCCCAAAGGCCCCACCTGAGAGGGCTCATTATGCTAAGCAGTGTCCAAAAAAACAGTAAGAGACAGTCCCAAGCCTGAAGAGTTTAGCTCTAAATAGACATGGCAGACAACGGGTGGGAGGGGAAACAGAGACACAGAGAGGTAAAGTAACATGTCCAAGGTCACACAGGAAGTCATTGGCAACAACAGGAAATGTCCATGAGTGGAGCTTTTCTTCAGGAGAGGAAGTAGATTCATCCTAAAAATTCAGCCTAGTTTTTAATTGTGAAAGAAGCTTTTCACTGCTGTGAGAACTTCAGAGGCTAGTACCAGCAATTCTGCACCAAAAGCCAGACCCTATGGATTCCAAAACAGTAGATGGATGAAGTGCCTAAATGACAGAAAGAAAATACATTGCATGCCAAAAAGCAACCATATTTGTCACCCAGTTGAAACACCCCATCTTAAGGTATCAGGATGAAATCCTGGATCTGTTGAAGTCAGTGGGAACTTTGCCACTGAGCCTGTTTGGCCCTACACAAGCCACCGACAGCAATTCTAGGCCCCAGGGCAGAACAGTCAATGGGGCCCCTAGAAAGGGATGGCTCAGGTCTGACTGGGTTTCTGCTGGAAGACTGAGACTTTCTGACTGAGAAAGTGGTATCTGCTACTCAGCTTCCTGGGTTCCTTGGACTCCCCAGGGAGATGATGGATGAACCCAGGAAGCTGAGTAGCAGATACCACCTCCTCGGCTGCCCGGGAACCTGCATGAAGCATAAGAAATAAACTCAGCTAAGGGGAGGGGTGGCGAGCGTGACTGGCGGGGTGCTTAGGGGAAGGGGTGCGTGGAGAAGAGATGGATACATATCTATCATCCCATCTGCCCAGGCCCTTTCAAATCATCAGGCCCCTGGGCAATTACCCCCCTTGCCCTCTCCTCATTGGTGGGCCTGGCCCTGTATAATACATCAAAGAGAAGCGAATGAGTCAACAGAAGATCAAGTCCTGTCATGTATTAACACATACCATGTTCACTTATATAGTAAGACCAGCTGGCCAGCGATGTTGGCATGGTAAAGTCAAAATGAAAATCCTGCTTGTCTATGGGTAATTTAATTAGGGGATAAAGTACACTCTGTACCAATTTCTACGGTTGTTTCCTCTAGTGAGAAATGCATTTGAATCAGGAATTAAAGACATTTCTAATGTTATTGCCATAGATTATGTATGGCATGGATTTTAGGCAAACTGGAGGCAACTAAACCTAATTTTAATTCAAATCTCATTCCTCTAGCCAGTAAAGTGAGCATGTTCACATTCAAAACCTAATGACTAGTTCCTCATTTGGTGCAGAATTTCTGACCTTTTTCCCCATAAAATTCTCACTTTTGTGAAAATTGCAATTTAAATCTTGTTGTAGGTAGATTTAATCTATTCCCCACCTGCTAAACCCAAAGGAAATTAGATGTGGCTAATTTGTCAGGAAGGAATTAGACACGCAGACACCTAGTATAAGGTCATCAACAGCTCTTGTTGTTAGTTATCAGACACTTTGGTCAAAGAAGGAAGGAATGGAAAGTACTTCAAGATGTATAAATATATCACACATATTCAAAGCAGGAATGGGCAAAATGCTTCAGAAACCGATGCAACCCACCCTACCGTAGCTCTCCTTTATGTTCAAGCTCATATACTGTGATAGAAATATATGATTTTGGCCCACGAATGAAAAACATAATAACTAACTAACTAACTAAATAAAAGCTTTCTCTTGCATTTTTCACACAGCTGCCCTGCATTTTCTTGAAATATATGTGGCAAACCCTTCTTTTGTACAACATTTATTCTGTAACACATGGGAGATGCTAAACCATATGTTGTTTAGCAATTATTGTGTATCTTGAATAATGATGAACACTTCCTGCTATTTTACATGGTTTTATAGGCCTCTAGAGAGCAATTTGAAAGCAGCTATGTTTTCCTATTTAACTCAAGAATTTTTCTTACATTATAAGAGTCCATGAGGCAAATGCTAAAAAATATTCCTCTCACCACTTGTAGCCTAAAGTAATCCATGGTATCAGAATAAAGATGACTTTGGTCCACCATTTTTTGGTCTTTAAAACAAATAAAAAAATTTTTTTAACAAACATAGTGTTCAGTTCTTTGCTCCTTTAAATGGGTGCAATCCCCTATAGAACCGATCCAATCACTTCCGTTTTGCTCTCTTGATTCCTATACCGATCAAAACACAAAGAAACACTAAGCCTAAATGACAGTGTGCAACATCTTCGACAAATTACTCTTGAGTACTGTTCAAAGCCATGCAGTGAAATAAATAATTCAGCTGCTGTACATAAGATATTAAGTAAAGAGGATGAATTCTCCATGAGATGGAAAATTGAACAGCATATTCTTTGCCTAGGGGAGTATAACTGAGGGTAAAATGCATCACTGAAAAATACACAAACAGTGGCATCAAAACAGTGTTGATATGGGGAAGGCTTCCCCTATTTGCCAGCTGAAGTATTTGCCCTGTGTGTGTTCCAAGCCTAACCCAAAAAAGGGTTCTGGCTGAAAACAGGCATGAAAATTTCTCACTGCCATGCACTGTATGGTGACCATTTATTTATATTTTAAAAGGTATCTATAAATAGATGCATAGAAATATGCTAATTAGGTACACAGGTCATATTATGTGAATATACAGAGGTAGATAAATTTGTAAACACCTTTTTTTTTGGGGGGTACAGGATTGTTATTTGCAATTAGGTGTACAGGTATCAGAAAACGGATGCCCAGCTGTCAGCCTGTCTGGGGCCCAGTGCAACTTGGTGTTACCTCTGCACCATTGCTCTGTAGCCTTTTTCTGTGTGTATAGAGTATTGATTAGAACCCAGTGATCCATGGTTGGGACTGTCAGACTAAAGCGTGGATTGTGCCATATCTTTGAGTGACTTTAAAGAGACCTAGATAGATATAGAATATGGACCCATGGGCTGACCTGGACATATGTGGACACTGAGTTAACCCTTCTGTCACCCACACGGATTGGGGATATTTTATTTAATTTTGTTGGTGTTTTCTGGTGTGGAGAATGAGTGAGTTCTGTGTATTATTTTTAATAAATATTCTGTGCACCTCAGTTTACCTGTATGATATTTTCCTGCCCGATAGGATAGTGTTAAATCAGAAGAGACTGATGCAGGGGAAGCAAACACAAAATTAAACAATGACAGATAAGGCTCCTGAGGAAACAATCAGGGAAGTTATGAAGTGGCTTCAGCCAGGCTGGCCAGGTTTCCTTTTGCCAGGCCTCAGCCTAAAATCGAAGGGAATGCTAAAGCTGGCTTAGTGAAGAATAAGGATGGAGTGATTTGTCATTTAGCTACCGGGTTGGGAAATACTGACAATGATGGTGAGATACTCAATATGTAGCAAGCATGGCAATAATTGGGGCGAAGGGAACATACAAAACCATGGAAGGAAAGATTCTGGAGTAGGTAAATCTCATGTGTACAGGCCTTTGTTGTTTTAATCCTTTGCTATGTGCCTCTGGGTGAACAAATAATGCTTTGTTTTGAAAAAACTGTTTTTGAATCATTTTAATCAGCTGTTGTCACTGGCTCATGGACATAAAGGCCTTACGGGTATCAAACCCACTTGAACCTGTTGGGTTAACATGGTTAGGAAACAGGAGGGGCTGCAGCCCACAGATCCAGTCTAAGGGTGATAGGACAGCACGGTTCCCCCCAGAGGAATGACACCCAACAGGGTGTACGTGAGAGGGACTAAAGGAGTCTAAAGTGCAGCTTGTCCTGTAATTCTGACAACTGGATTATGGATGTAGATGTTACTACTATCCTTTGAAATTCTCTTCCCAACGCTTTGGTGTGATTGGATGTGCACACTGGAAGATGTTTGCCCACATACCATTCTCTACGGCACCCTTGTGTTCTGACTTACAATTTAGCATCAGTTAGGGACACAAAGTTTGGCTCACGGCACTCTGGATCCGTCCTTTTACATGAGCCTTTTCAGAATATCTCCAAAAGCAGATATTGGCTGTTGCGTGTCTGCCCTGTTTGGTCTGGTGATGAGTTAAAGGGTCTGACTTTCACCTGATGTAAACTGGCATAGCTCCATTGACATCCAGGACTGGCTCAATTTGTTAACTGGAGGAATTTTTAAAATCCTTATTTCTCAAGTTTGTATTAATTAATTAATCAAATGATTTCAGGTCAGAGATGGGCTCGTTTAAATGGACTATGTGAAATAATAATTAGCTATTGTGTAGTGCTTTTCTTCAGTAGGTATCAACGTGCTTTACAAAGGAGATCAGTATCGTCTTCGCTTTACAGAGAGGTGAAGTGACTTGTACAAGGGCACCTGGCAGGCCAGTGGGAGAGCCAGGAATAGAACCTAGGTCTCCTGGGTCCAGTGCTGTATGAACCAAGCTATGCTGCCTCTCCTATATAAATCTAACACACACACACGCACACACGCACACACACGAGGATGTGGATCCTCATTCCCAACCACAGAATGCACCATCACAATTGACACTGATTGTCATCCTCATCAATGGTCTCAATGAATAAGGTCTTAGACTGAGGAGGTTTAGTGAGTTAATTCCCGTCTCCTCTCTAGGGATGGCCCCTCTGATAAATGGTGAGGCATCCTGGCAGGAAGATACCAATTTTCCATGGATCATACTGTACCATTCTGTGGATAAAATGAGGACTTTGCTCTTCTATCTGGCATCTTCCATGAGAATAATATTTACTAACACAAAATTTTAAAAAGAAAGGTATTCCCTGCACTGACTCCAGGAATCAAGAAGGGAAAGATGAATTCTTGCTAGCTCAGGAAGAAAAGAAAACTGTTCACTCAATATCACACTCCTTGTTGTATCGGGCACATAGTTTCATAGATTTTAAGACCAGAAGGGACTCATTAGATCTTCTAGTCTGACCTCCTTTATATCTCAGGGCTGTAGAATTTCATCCATTTACTCCTATATGGAGCCCCATAACTTGGCTACAAAATTCTCATCACAGTGAATGTAAGTTCCCCGTGTACATCTCCAGCACACTAACAAACACACACCTAACTATCTGAAGCATGCTACAGGTTTAAATGTACAAGTGACTTAGGCCCGATCTACACTTACCTTTGCGATTCGGCGGCAGTCGATAGGAGATACGCAAGTGACGTAAATCACTTGCGTATCTCCCGTCGACTTTGCAGCATCTCCTCCGCGCGCCGTCCACACTGCGCTGCATCAAAGGGAACAGCGTTCCCTGCGACGCAGCGCTACACCACTTACTGGGGTGGTTTTCCTGAGTCGCTTGCTGGATCAACTGAGCGCGTCTACACAGACCACTCAGTCGATCCAGAGCAATCAATCTGATGGTAGCGAATTTGCCGCCGTCTATGTGGACCCAGCCTTAGTTTGGGCTGAAACGTAACTGTGATGGAACACTGCTGGCACAGCACAGCCTGAGTTTTTAGACACTGCTGACGGCCAGACCACATCAATAAAGTCACAAATTCCTTGCCTCTGAATACAATAGTTTGCTCCTAGCAATATAATAAGCCCCTGTAAAAGGAGAAGATACCTAACTAGACAAAACCAGGCAGACTTTAAATAATGAAAGGTCAGCACAATTTTATCCAGTCCTCCTCTCTATTTCAAAAGCACCAGACTATAATAAATCCAAAAGGCATTTGAAAAGGCTGGGATATGCTGGCCTTTGGGTAGCACCCAAGCTCACAGACCTACTCATTCTCCTCTACTGCTGATACAGCTATTCAGTGTTGCCTCAGGGATTCTACTTCTTTTCCCCGCGGGATGATACACTGCACACTGCCTATTCTTAGAGCTCAGCAATTACGGACAGGACAGTACACGGTGCAACAATGATTTCAGAAGGCAAAGCAACCATGCACAAAGCTTCCAACTGGAACAGCTGCGCTAAGAATTAAGCACTTTAAAATAAAACAAACCATTGCACAAGATTAGCGGAGTAGGTCGGTGGAGTGCTGCACGTTGTGTTTTGCACAGACATCCACAGATGTAGGCAGGGTCTAAAGGAGCTCTCCCCTGACATCTAGTGATGGGCTGGGGGAAACTATTTCAGGACCCTGACCTTGCTTGCATAGACACACCTGCTCTGCCTAGGTGCACAACATGATGGAGCTATTTTGCCCCTATGATCACTTTTGGCTAGTGTTGGATTGCAAGTCACTTTGCTGTTGGGTGCGGGGGTGATAAAAGGTTGCCGTCCTTGTTGGGTGAGTAGGGGCAGAAGAGGTGTGCTTGGCATGCCAGCGTTGAGGGAGGTCATGCTCATTTGAACTGCACTTGCTAAGCCGCAGGAAGTGACACTAAAGGCCACTGGAGAGGAAAGTGGGTGGGGCCAGGTGATTGTAGCCGGTGGTGTGGTCTTTGCCCAAACACACCAAAACACCATTTGACCCTTTCCCTCTCCACTGCTTAATAACAGAACTGATTAGCCTCCATGGGGCGTCTTTTGTTTTGTTATGAATCACCAGAGCTGGAAACACTGATGAGCAGATCGAAGTGCAAAGCCTTAGACCAGCTGTGGAACAGTGTCTCTAGAGAAAGAGACTGACCAGCCTCCCCTTCTAGTCAGACTCCCCCACTAACTGCTGAAATCACTGACAGCTGGGTGAAGTCGTGGGATTGCAAGGATGGCAGTAAAGTGACGCAGCAGCGGAGTGAATGAGAATGCATTGGCAATGGTGCAGCGGTAACAATGTGAACAACGACTCAGGCAATGGCCAGGGACGCAGTGACAGATATTGCAGCAGCCGAGGGGAAGATGAAGCGGTGGCAACAGCCAGCAGCAATTCAGGGTAAATGGCACAGCAGCAGCGGAGGCATTGACTGACACTTCCCTCCACCACCACCACCAGGGTGGGAGGTGAACTTATGTTAACTTATGTTAACTCATCTCTGAACTCTGACCACGAACAACCACTGCGAGTGTGGTGCGGTGGATGGGAAAGGGGAATGGCATGGTAAAGGAACGTTTGTTTGCCAGACTTTCACACTGCTAGGTGAGAATCTGAGGCAAAAAGACACAGACCAACTTACTCTGGGTGGGTGTTTTGTTCATGGTCATATGCTTGCAAATCAAACTTGTGGCATTTCCCTAAATTAATGCCCAGTTCTTGTCCCCTTTTTTATTGAGAGTCTTCTTTTCTATACTCCAACTAAGTAATTTTGAGAGGGGAAGTATTGCCTCTTAGAAGCACCCAGGATGGTGTGTAATCTTCCCAGCTTACTGGACGGGGACTCAAACCAGTTCTGTGTTGTATTATTAAAAGGAAACCCTAGATATCAAACGCAGCCTTTGGCACTGCCACCTCCACCTGGCAGAAAGGTTACACAGCAGTATCACATTGCCTTAATTCTTGTATTCTTGCCAGTCAAACCTGGAGAGGAGACATGATTTCCTTCGTTAGGAAATACATGTATTGTCGGCAGCAGAGCTGCTAATAAATTCTCTGATGGAACGTTTTTCAATGAATTGAAATGGGAATGTTGTGTGGAGATGGTTTGAAACTGCCTGGTTCCTTGGCTTGCCTGACTGGTTCTTCAACGCCTATCTGCAGTAATGGGGAGCCAAGCATATGGAAGACCTAGACTCCAAGTGCTTACGCTCCTTTGCAATTTAGGTGGCAGGCTGCCATGGAACGGGACACCTGGGGATTTCCTAGCTGGTGGATCGGGAGCCAGGAGCCTGAAAGTTGTGCCTTTCAAGCTTTCAGACTTCCAGTTCAGTGGGGGCTCCTCAGGCTTCCAAGTTCATAGCTTCTCCACCGCTCACCAAAGAGTGAGGAGCCTAGAAGCCCTGAGAACCAAGCTCTAAGGGTCCCAATTTAGCCAGGGCTCCCAGGCTCACAGATTCTCCATAGCCTGGGCTCTCAGGTTTCCAGGGCCTCCTTTCCAGAGCAGTCCACCATGTAGACTTTCCCTGAGCTGAAGATGCTAGGATTTCTTGCCTCTATGGCTCCAAGACAGCCTGCCAACCTTTCCCTATCACAGAGAATACATACATTTGAGGATTTCATTCCAAACAGGAACACATTTCAAAATATCAAAATCCTTCATGAAATGGAATTCCCTTTCTTCACACAGCTCTAGTCCAGTCACAAGAACAGATTAGTGCCATTGGAGCAGATAAAGACATTCTGTGCAACATCATAATAATAGGAATTTGAGAGATCACCCTCAAAACAGTTCTTGCTTTAATTTCCTCAACATCAAACAGATCTGCATTAGATTAAAAGCCAAACTACTTGAGGAATTATGGAGCAAGTGGGATAAACCAATTAAAAACAAATGACTGACTATTGTATAATTTTGTATCAGGATCATATATGCTTGTAGACCAAATCCTATAGTGCTTTGAATCATGTGTATTTTCTTATCTTGTCTAGATAAGGGAACAATTTGTATTGTTAACATTTCTGTTTAGCTGCATTAAAATAATATTTTGATGGTAACTGCTTCAAAGGAGAACTGCTTCAAGAGCATCATAAATTGTGCTCTTCTTGCTCTTTAGATCAATTTGTTATGTGCAAGCGCTTCTCTTCATTTCGACTTGACCCTAGAATGTTATGTAGTTTCTTATTATATCTCCTTTTTACTGATTTCTTTCCTACTTTCCCTGAAGATGTGTCCAGTAAACCCACATGAGCAGGAATGTCAGATGAAGCTGTTTACCCTATGCTCATCCTCATAAACAAAACCTGTATCCCCAGATAGCCTTCCAAACTCTAATTATTTCACAGAAATACCAGAGGCCAGATCCTTGGCTGATGTAGATCAGCATAACCCCATTGATTTCTTTGGAGCTTTGCCAATTCACACCAGCTGAGTGTCTGGCCCATCATTTATATGACACTTTGCAGACAGTGTCAGAAACAAGTAATCCTTGCAAGCCTCAGCCATAGGAAAATAATCATGAACTCCCTATTTCTCTGCCACACAGACTGCTCAGCCTTTTCTGCTGCACTACTCCAAAGCATGTTAACACAGAATGCTTGCCCTTAGCTTCATAACCCAGCAGTTCCAGCTGTAAAGAGCTAGCAGCCTTCTCCGGAGAGATCACTGAATTGCAACAGGAGTTGGCAAAGAACCCCCATAGACTCCTTTGAAAATCCCAGCCTTTATCTCTTAAGATTTAGGCCAATTTGGAAGAAGATGACAGCCTGAGTCCAATTCCAGAGAGAAAACTGTCCACATCACAAAACAGGACTGTGCCCGTTCCCTTGGGTGCCCTTCTTGGCAATCTCAGGAGAAGATAAGTTTGGAACGAGCAGGGAGACAGCTATCATTTGCCCTCCCGAGGTGGTTCCTCTGGAACAGTGCTGAGCCATGTTGGTAGAGCAGCACAAAGGAAGCATATGCTGCCCCACTAATGCTGTGTCTGATCAATGGATAGATTTGTCTGTACGGCACTCATGAGCACTGAAGCAATGGGGCTTCATTTTGACCTCTTTCACTCCACTGACCTAGTGGAATCACTCATAATTTAAATGAGATTGGATGTAAATTGACTCAGGAAATCAGTGTGAATGGGGAAATAGAAATCAAACCTAGATGATCTTTTATTCTTGTAGATTCCAAGCTAAATTCTGCTCTCATATAGAGACAGCTTCAACCTGACAGATACATCTCTTTTGACTACAGTAACTGAGAGCAGAATTTGGTCTCCTCTGTTTATTTCCATCATTAACATCTTTAGCATATTTCACATCTTTGCACATCAAGTTTCCTGCAACTAATGTGCAAAAGTCATTAGTATCTATGATTCATTAAGGGATGAATTGGGTCTCATCCTAGTTTCTTTAAATGCAAGGTATGTATATAGTACAGTTGTTCCCCCAAACCCTCAGTACTCAATATTTATACATACCCTATTGCATTATTAATTATGTTTTGGCCAAGTGCAGAGAAAAATATTCCCTTCACATATCTTTTTCATGCCAGCAGAACAGTCCAGAATTTATAGTACTTGACAAACCTGAATAATCCGTTATATTGGAACCATAAAAAAATGTTAACCAGTTATTTCCTATTTGATTCTGCTTCGGAAGAACTTGCAAGAAAGTGACTATTAGCCTTTATTTATTGAATTTATTTTCCTCTTACAAGTTAGCATTTTTTCAGTGTTGTCACTGAAAATACTTTTAAAAAAAGCATAAATGTTAGTAATAATTGCAATTTTCTTTTGGTTGCTTTGCAGCTTCCCATCTCAGTCATATTCCCTCTGCATTGGGAAACTGAGAAAGCTGGATAGCCTTGACAATGTTTCATTCACACTTGTGAGTATGTGCCCAGAAAAATAAAACTTTGCTAAGATAAAATGAAAGTGTCCGGTCTAATTTTTAAAAGTGACTATAGATTTTGGCTGCTGAATTTGAGACACCCAGGCAGTGAAAAGTGCACCCCTTTAAGGGGTCTCCACATTGGATACTCAAAAAGGGAGGCACCTAAAAATCACTAGTCACTTTTGAAAATTTAGGCCTACACATTTCCAACCTTCAGAAAAAAGGATTTTGACAAAATACCGTAGTTGAAAACAAACAAGCAAAACACCAACAGTTTGCTAAATGAGGGCTGAATTCTACGGTCACTAATTAGTCTGAGTACCATTATACTCCTTAGATAAAGGTGGCAGAAGTTAGCCTTATGTAAAATAAAATAAATATTCATAATGTGTTAAAGTAGGAGTTAAGTGATACTCTTAAACATAGTCTTCCAAGTTCTTTTTCTTCGCAAATGAGTGGTCTTGGGAAGACTTCCTGAGTTGTTGTTAGTTTTGTTTATGCAAAGTTGTGGGTAGAAGGAGTTGAGTGGACAACAGGAAATTCTTCTAGGTATACACTACGTGTAACTTTGTTTTATTTACCCAGAAACACCAGTTCTGAAACAAAGGTGGTCAAGCAGCTCGCACAGCATCCCCTTCTTTCAGCGGTCTCAGCCCAGCACCTGTGCCCAATTCCCAAGGAACAAATCCTGCCTTAGTAATTGACTCCATAATTGGAGGCCAAGGTAGAGAGCAAAATTTCCTGTTGTCCACTCAACTCCTTCTACCCAGCCATTTACTACCTCTCGGAAGCACGGTGTTGGTGTCAGAACAGGACCCTGGTGTTGGAAGAAGAGGCAATTATAGTGTCACAAGCGAGACAAAATTTTAGGATCGCCAACCCTCCAGGACTTGTCCTGGAGTCTCCAAGAATTAAAGATTAACCTTTAATGAAAGATTATGTCATTGATGAAACCTCCAGGAATACATCCATCCAAAAGTGGCAACCCTACAGTTGGGACAACAGTAGTTATGATAACAATGGATCAGAGCTAGTTTGTTTGCAGTGTATAAACTACAGAGGCATAACTTTCCAAGTTAGCAACCTTTTACTAAATATATTTGGCTTGCAGAGTTTACAAATTCTGCAAGATTTATCAGCAGTTTATAAAGCTTGTTGCGTCTTCATAGAATTTTTGGATGTTCAAATACAGAATCGGAACAAACCACTCCAAAATGAGTTAGAATTAATAAAACATGTTTGGAGTTTCGGGATCAAGATTTTTTTTAACTACAGTCTGCTTTTACAACAGCAACAGCAGCAAAAATGAGAAGACTGTTCAGAAAGAGAAAACCTACCATTTTTCAAAGTCCCTTAAATCAAGGAAAGTATTAAAGAATTTCATCTTATGACAAAATGTCATCTTCCTAGAAATCCCCTGACCTCCTTAATGCTCCCGTAAAGGAGCTGCATTTTAAACAGAATAACACCTTTTTAATTGTTACAACTAGACTCTTGTGTTGCACCTTATTGAAAAAATGTGATCCCCTTCCTCTTATGGAATTGAGGTATTAGAAAATATGGATTGTTCTTGTAATGAAAAAGCTTTTACACCAAGTATGTGCACAAGACAAGAGTCAAAGAGAAGGCCTATGTATTTAGAAATCTGGTCACCTTTTCTAGCATACTCAGAGGAGATGGGCTCCCTAGCAAGCAAACTAGACTCTTTATACATGTTCTTGGAATATTAACCTGATCTTGCACAAGTAATGTACAATATAGTATGTTAACATTCCACTCTAGCTTTGCCTTAATAAAAAGTTTTTTATTTGTAAATGCTTATCTAATTACCCTCAAACCTTCCCTTTCACAAATCTTTCTCTGCCTTAAGAATTTTTGGCAGAAATCAGCTTTTATTAAAACAAACACACAATAATTTGGGAATGAGAAAGTATCGAAGCTGGGTTTTCAATGAAGGCAGTGGTGTAGTTGTAAAAAAAGAAGTGGGTAAACTAACTTAAACCACACTCCATATTCCCGAAGTGAGAAGTGAAGTTTACCCTTAATTACACTACTGAATAAAGGCTACCTGACAACTTAGCTTGCCACTATCTTGACTCTGTAATTTTCAGTGTGATGTGTAGGAAATCAGACTTACTACTCCCATTGTTAACGGGATTTGAACAGTTAATTATCTAGCCAGGTTCTATTTACAAAGGGAAAAAGAAAACTAAAGTACAAAAGCTGATAACTATCTGCGTGCTTAGCCTGCTGCCCTTTAATTTTCAAAGTGGTGCACAAGAGTCTTAGAGGTTTGTCACCACAAAATAAAGAGGAATTGAATGGCTATAGCACTGCATGCTGCTTTGAAAATTAAAGGGTTTATTGTTATGCACCTTCAAAGCAAGCAACACTATAAAGGTTTTGATGATAGAATGTGCTCTTTGCTGATTTCTTTAAAGTGAAAAGAAAAATCATCTGGATCTGGAAGGTTAGAGATATAAGATGCATTGATTTATATTTATTTATTGTATTTTATTAGCAGTTGGACAGTTCTCAATAAGTTTTACTGAAAAATGCTAAGGACATACACAATGGCTGTCTTTAAAAAAAAAATCAATATTTGTTACACTGTGGAATCAGAGACGCAACATTGAAGGAAAAGGGCCTGATTCTCCCATCTGTTACATGGCTTTTCCCTCAGTGTAATCCCTTTGAAGTCAATGAGTTACATAGGTATAAAGCTGGAGTAAAAGAATGGAAATTCAGGTTCATTATCCTTAATTGTATTCTAACACTTAGAATAAGAAGTAACAGTGCTGTCTTTAAACACTGAACTGTGGTAACAGATAACGAATGCTGAGCTCTAATGGCATCCATTGCAAACCTACGCCATCTACACAGGGATGAAATGGGAGGAAGAAAGGACAGTTGTCTCTCATATGCATTCGCTAATTTCAATAGGCCTGATACATAGCCCACTGAAATCAATGGCCAGACTCCCACTGACTTCAATGAGCTTTGGATCCTGCTAAATGTGAAGATCATTTTGTTAAATGCCAAGCCTGTAGCTGAGATTCCCTCCTGCCCCCATCAGCACCGGAAAACCATCCAAATTAAAGGCATATTAATAAGAACATAACCATAGTCATAACTGTAGCAGAACTTATGATTGAGTGGCCTGGATGTGAAAAGACCACACATGCTTACAGGAACTAAAGCTTAATTGAGAACATGACATGGGACAGAGGAGTTCAGGGATTTATTGCAGCTAACACTTCAGGGATCTGACCAGTTCACACTGATCACAAAGGCAAAATTCCTTCTGATTCAATGGATGCTATATTAGGCTTTATAACTATCAATAAGAAAGACAAAGCAAGCCTTTGGGGATGTTTCTAGATGTGTATTCGAAACCAGAAGAGGTCACTCTGGCATGATACAGGGTGCTGGTAGAATGTAGTCATCACCTTTCAAAAGCTGGCAGTTACAAGATTGATTATAGCACAGTGCAAGCGATAATGCAAATGTTGCTATAACCTCATCTGTTTCTCTAGGGGAAAACTGGCAATATTTTAAGGCTGAATCATGTGAAACTGGTCAGGTTATAACAAGAAGAGCAAGGTAAAAATTAAAAATCTGCAAAAGAGGGAAGCCAGCATGGTTTAAGTTATTGCAAGTATTAGTTATAGCAGCTTGACTTGGCCAATATTGCTTTTTTTTAAAAAAGGAGAAAGAAAATATATTATTGTGATATAGAAGACCTGAAAGGCAGAATACAGACTGAAGGCCATAAACTGGATAAGATAGTTACAATCCTAAAAGCTTTATAGATTGAAATGGAAGGAATCAGCCTACAGGCAATTCAACCAGAGTTTCACTTAAATTGAACGAAGATGGAACAAGATGTAAGGACATGTAATAAGAGTATTGTAAACCAGTTCAAGAGGAACTAGACTTTTTCAGAAGCGTGAATCAGAAAATACCATACAAGCTACTACCTAGATTTCTTGTGTCAAGGAGAGGAGATGCAGGTTGATTTGCATGCCTTAGCATAATAAGGTCCTGAGGAGTCACGCTGTCTTTTCTATTCTATACAAGAGCTTAGCTCTCTATGGCCAGCCCATTGCACCTTCTAGTAGTGCATTAAGTGACATGACTAATATCTGCCACATCTTCTCAAGACTTTCAATGTTCCTATTTATACATTATTTTCATTTATAAAAAAAGGCTTTAATGGTTTCTTTTGTATGGAAGCCTATAAAAACAATGGAAAAATCAAATCAGAAAATTCCAGAAAGTGGGGCTGAGATCTCTGGAACAGAGATCTACATGCAAAAACTACTCATGGAACATCTTCCAACTGCTTATGTTCTTGTCAAGAGCACATTATCATTTACATGTCATCAAAAGGCTGCTCTCTGAAAGATTAACAGGTTTGTCCATAGCTAACATTTAACAGTAATTTACTGGATATGTAAATGAGATGTTTAAGATACCATTAGTTGACTGAGCAAGAGCTTCAGAATTACATTAATCAGAAATGGCATCACTGTTGACTGATTTTGCAACTAACTCAAGTGCCATTGAGTTTAAGGTGATTTATCTTCCAACAGGATGTAAGGCTGAAACATTATCTTGCCTTCAAAATACAAAGTATACAATCTCTGAAAGCTTTATAGTCTTTTTGCTCTCCTATAGTCTTACTTGAATGAAGAAACACTTACAAAGTCTAGAACAAACTACAGGCACAGACCTTTTAACAAGATGCAATGGAAATGAAAAATCAGACAGAGTACATAGTACGTCAAATATTAAAATACTGCCGCCACAAATACTATAAAGATTATGGGTGAAATCTTGGCTCCATTAAAATCAACGGCAAAACTCCCTCTGACTTCAGTGGCACCAGGATTTTACCCTACATTGTGTGCTCCATTCTACTCTGCTAAAATCATACAAACTGAAAACATTTAAAAAACAAACTGATCTAGGCCAAGCAACCAAACAAAACCACAATTTTAAAGTTGCTCAGCTGAGAACAAAATAAATGTTTATTTTTATAATTTTTTTCACATTTTGAACCCATATACGACATCTGCACATCAGAAATCCTAATGAGCACTAGGGTAATAAGGAGAACATAAATGGTATGGATTAAGAACAAACCATTACCCTCCTCCCTCCCCACCCCACCCCAAAAAAAATAAGGTCTGTGGGGTCAGGGTAAAGCAGTGGAACAAAAAAGCCATTTCAAGCGAGCAAGAATAATTTACAGATAACACTAGTGAAGGCAAAGCATTTAAGTATGAGAAGTCATCTTTATCTTTATAACAATAAAAAACAAATTATTACCCAGTTACATTAGGATAAATCAGGAGTAACTCCACTGTATAAAGCTTGTTTCTTGGAAAGAAGAATCAATCCCTTTGTTAGTTCCCATCTTCCATGCATTATTGGCACCTGTTACAATGTATTCTGTAAATGACACACTGTTCTCAGGGGCAGTGAAAGATAAACTCATCTCAGATTTGCAGGGAATGATAGTGAATAAAGTCCAAGGCATGTATATGTTTCTCTTATAGCTCTGAGGATCTATTTTTTGTCATGCCCCAAGGAACATTCAAACAGAATAGTAAATAAAGATTTCTGCCTCTTGATTTCCTTAATCAAGAGGAGAATGGTGCAGAAACCATTCCCTCTAGAATTAATCCCAGCTGGCTCTAGATGAAAGTGTTGGGAACTTTATAAATTTCTCAGGAATTAATAAGACACAGGCACAGATTGGTACTGGCATGGAGAGGCACTGCCCCTATGCCAGCTGTGGGAGATCTGCGCATATATAGTGCACAACAGGGACATGATGCTCTCCACAGCTGAAAACTCTGGCAGGGGAGGGAAACTCTTTTCCTGCTGCCTCCCCCCTGCCAGAGCCTTTCCCCAATGCTGCAGTGTTTCACTGCAGTGAAGAACGGCTCCAGAAGCAGGGAGGCAGCGAGCGACTGCACTGCTAAAAATATCAGTGCAGACATGGGAGGCACTGCTTGGGCATATACAGAGACATGCAGGGCCCTAAAAGTTCAGGTGTGTATGGCACTCTACTCTATACACCTAAGCAGTGCCTCAACATCTACATCACTATTTATACCTATGTTAATTGGGCAAGCGATGTCTGTTCTTTATGCACCATCCTAAGTGTAGGCTTACTCTTAGATATGTGCACACCCTAGTTTAGCAAACTACAGTTAATTTACTATCAATGGAAGACACGGCAAGTGAAAAGACTAGGTAATGATTAAAGAGGTGAAAAAATCTTGCACCTCCTCGAAATGCATTTGATTACTTAAATACATTAATTATGTAGAGAAATAAGCACTGAGGACAAAGCTGTGGTCTTTAGTTTACCAATGAACATGTTTGGCACTGAGCTTTTTTCTTTCCTTTTTTTTCCCTCCCTTTTTGGTGGCTTACACAACAGTAACGTATTTAACTTGGACTTTGCTCTCAGGTGGATGTAATAGGGAAGAGATCTGAAAACTTTGAGAGACCCACAGTGCTTTCAGGATGATCTTGGCAATAGCAACTGTGATATACAGGTGCCATTTTGATCCTGTGTGGCTTCAAATGTACTCGGAGAATATTTTATGGCCCGATCCTGGCTGGTATAAACCAGTGAAGCTCTGTTGCAGCCATGGAAGTCAATGGACCAATGCTGATTAGTACACACTGCATATCTGGCCAGTGGCTCCAAATCCTGAAAGATGCCACATGGTCTCGGTTTCTCACATATTGTGCTAACAGTCTGTTTTTCTAAAGCAGTGAAAATAGTCTTTCTGCTGCAAGATATCATTTTGGTTCAGCTGTAAGCCCAGCTGTGGGTGTGACACAAATATACTGTCTGAAGCAATCACGCCTTCCTTGCAAGTCGCAGGGTCTTATGCTGAACAATCCTGGTTTTATCATCCCAGACAATATGAGATGGGACTACTAACCACCTGTCTTCATCTGTTTTTGAGAAAATTTAAACTGTGGTCCTCCTGCCCTTTTCAACTATTCGTCTTTGTAACTGCTCTGAAAGCTAAAAGGCTTTGATAGTATTTATGATTACAATGTTGCCTCATAGTTCATAAAACTAGAAGACTGCTATATTCTTCACAGCTTCCCAGCTTCCCTTTGTTATCTCATTAGCTGCGCACATGCCGCGTTGCTAGAGAGACAGAAGAGAGGAACTTAATAGTCACCATAATTAGTAGACATACTCCAAGAATGTTGCAGCTGGCACCTGCCGTTGCTGTAGAAAACACCTGTTTACTGGCCCACAGGATGCTTTCCAGGATAAAAAAAAAACATTTTCTATGTACAGTAAATTTAAGATGGGCTCAGGGGCACTCTTGAAACCACCCTCTTCCTGCTCCAAAGTTGGTGGACATCCCTGCTTAGCAGTTTTCCCCCAGTACGATTGGCCGCCTATCTCCTACACATCCCTCCCCAAACCAAGGACTAACTGGTATGAAGAGAATGAAATCTATTGGTGAACCTTGGAAACAAATCTAGCACAATCTAAAATGTGTTTCGTCTTTGCCAGACCTCTGCTTAATCCAAAACAAAAGGCCTAATTCTTTTCTGACTTACATCAGTTTTACGCTCATGAAATTTCATTGCCTTCAACACGATTGAGTACAGGATCAGGTCCAAAATACTAAACAATTATTTAGCCCATCCTCAGAATGCCAAGGGCAGCTGTCAAGCTGCTAAGAGTTGCTTGAGCAGCACAAAGTTGCTAGACAAAGGGTGAAGAGTGTGGCTGAGGACAGAGGGCTAGATGTCCTACATCTATACGTATATCTCTGTCATACTCTGTGATTCTATTTCTAAGACATCCATCAATCTAACATCTAAGCACTAATATATCCACCACCCTGGTGGAAGGGAGTTTGTGGTCACTTTCTGCCATCTCAAATTCTTCCATGAAAGAATTTTCTGCTGCTTCAATATCTACTATGTTCTACTCCAGCAGACTCTAGTATAAATACTTTCAGCAAATGGCCAGTCCATGTCATCCTAAAATAAGATTTTCCCCACCCTGTGCAATGTGTACGATAGTTTAAGGCATAGCAGGATGGGGTGGCTTTTATGTGGAAGGACTTAGATGATTTGCAAAGTACCCGATGTAAATACCTACACATTTGCAATTGTTTGCCGTACTTCAGTGGACAACACCATACAAGAAGGGCTAAATCCACAAAAGGACTTAGGTATTGTAATACGCAGCATTGCAACACTTGACTGCATATGACTTATATAACTTATTACCAGTAATGTTCTTCATATCTTTCTTTGTTTTAAAAATTACTCAGTGATTTTGCCTCAAGAGCAAACAATGGAAATTGCAGGTCATAGCACTGGTAGAACATTCCCTGCTTCGCTGCTTACATTATAATAATAGAAGATAATTACTGAAACAATGTGCTCATATTTGCCCTCCCCCGGCAAGGAAGAAATTGAGATTATGCTATCTGGTAGTGAGTAAGCAAAATCTGAGCGAGTAAGATCACTTGCCTGCTTTGTATAGGGGGCCGTGTCCAGCTGGAGTGGTTCTTAAAGGAACCATGAGGTTATATTTCAAAGGCAAGCAACAAGACAGAGGAAACTGATATGCCATTTACATCCAAATAAGAAATGGTAGATCACACAAAACTGTGATTAACACAGGGCTAAAACCTATTACTTTTTATGTAGGCAAACACTCACTGAAGTCAACGGGTGTTTTCTTGAATAGAGTGAATAAAAACTAAATAAGGACCTCAGAATGGGGACCAAAGGGTTATAGCATAAAAACTGTGTGAGAGGGATTACATAAAGATGGAGGCTCATGATGAGGCCTGGAAGTGAGGTTGGAAGTGTTCCCTTGCATCATTTGTACACCAGTGTAATTCCATGGACTTCGATATAGTTACATCTGTTTTACACACTGGGATGCGTGAAATCAGAGTCAGATATATCAAAGTCTTGATATATCTTTGGGAAGAAAGGGGATAAGTAAATATTTCTATATCTAGTCACTGCAGCTTTTCCTGCAGTATAAGTGTCCTTTAATTAGCATGCATTCCGGTTTGGGCAGAGCGAACTGGTGTCTCGCAGATCTGAGCCAGCAGACTGCTTCACATGTATATTCAACTGCCTCCTAACCTTTACCACCAAATAGCGGATGATTCCTTGCAATCTTGCTGGATTATGCCAAAGCAGAAGCAGGTCAGTCTCTCTTAGCCAGATTCTGATCTGATTTACACTGCTGTAAATCAGGAGTAAATCCGCTCTTAGTGAGTGGTCAGATCCACAGCTAGGGGAAATTGGGTAATGCGTCTATGCCAATTTTTACCAGCTGAGGATCTGGACCTGGAATATTTACACTAAAATCAAAACCAGTGTGAGAAAAGAACCAATTTCGCTCCCTCTTATCTCTGAATTCCCCCACTCGCACAGAGGCCTTTTCTTTAAAACAATTTACTGAAATTTGCAAACACAACACTATACAGCTGCTACTCTGCTTATTTTCCTCTTTTAATAAACATCCCTCATACATTGCAGAGTATCTTCATTTTTCTTCCTAGCAGTTCATTTATCTTGTACCTGAAAAACACTAGCTCTGTGTGTAGAATCTGAGCGGAAGGCACACCACGGAATATATTATGGCTCATATTTTAAATATCACTTCATTACGAAGGGATCTCTTAGTGGAAAAAAATAATTTCCTGAAGGCAAAGCCTCTGCAGGGTTTCCAAAGCTTGGAAGAAAAGATTGATCCTACATCAAAGATATTGTTTGCAGTCATTCAGCAGAATGGAAAATTCTGGCTTTGTCACAACTCTCTGACTTCTGGAAAGCAAGTAGCTATACCCATTATATCCAGCTGTATAGGAAAGGCAGCCTGTATAGTCCAGGAATAGCAAAACACTGCTCTCAATGCATATGGAAGGGCTTTCAGAATCTAATAGAGAATAAACACTATTGCAGTAGATCAACCTTAAAGGGAAACACTTGAAGCAATCCCTGTCTCATAAGTGTTTGCTACTGGAAGAGAAGCAGCCCTGTGCACAGGACAGAACTGGGGCAAGTATTTTAGTAACATACAAAGACACTGCCTGTTCCTTACACTGTTGCTTGGATATTTTCTGCCTGGCTATTTAAAAGCATTGTATATTTGAAAGAAAAGGATGCTGGATAAGGCATCTTTAAACTCCTCACAGCCAAAACCACTGATTATTTCTCTTCTCAGCTGTTATAAGTGCCTGCTTTCTGGCCTCAATGACTCTCACTTCTCCTTTTCATGGAGGTCAAAACGCAGCTGTAAAAATCATCTTCCTTGGTATCTCCTCTGACTATGTCTAACTCCCTTCACTGGTTTTTCTTCATCACAAATCACATTTCAGCTCCATGTCTTAGCTTGCAAGTTCCTATACAACCTACTGCTTGCTCACCTCTCTGCTCCCATGTTTCACGCTCACCTCATCCCTTTTTATTCAGCCCAGGGCCTCACCCGTCTCTCCCCCACTTTGGACATCCCGCATTTATGCTTTTATCCAGACTAATGCGGTCAGGAGATTTCCATTGGAATAATTTTCCAGTAGAAAATGGAGTTTCCGGTAAACAGAAATTCTCCAGTAGAAATTTTTGAATTTTTTCACAAATTTTCGATATTCCTTTGGGAACATCAAAATGAAATGTATCATTTTGAGTCGGTTTGAGCTGAATTGGAAAATTTCATTTTATGAAGCAACCCAGAACATTTTGTTTCAAATTAGTTCAACAAAATACTAAGATGCAGTTTCCTACCAGCACATTGTCCTATAGGAGTTGTCATTCTGATCCACACTCTATCCTATGCGCCAGACTCCCTGGAGTCATATAATGCAATGTGGGAGACCTAGCTGTGTGGTGCAGCCTGGGGGTCACATGACTGAATGCATTATGGGAGATGTTGCCTGGAGCAAGCCTGGCCCATAGCAGAGAAGTGCTTGGGGTATACTACGTACCCCCAGGATCCAATCTGGATAAGGATAGAGACCTCTCTAATATTTTTAATGAAATAAATACTACTGGGAAGTGTCTGATCATGGGAGACTTTAATTTCCCAGATATAGATTAGAAGATTAGTGCTACTAATAAAGGTAAGGCCCAGATATTCCTAGATGTAATAGCTGACTGATTTTTTCATCAAATAAGTTACCAAACCAACATGAGATCATGCCATTTTAGATTTTGTATTGGCGAGTCATGAGGACCTCAGAAAAGAGTTGGTTGTAGCGGATAGCCTCAGTTCAAGTGAGCATGTGCTAATTCAGTTTGAACTAAATGGAAAGATAGACAAAAATAGCTCTGGAAGTAGGGTCCCTGATTTCAAAAGGACAAACTTCAAGAAAACAACGCAATTAGTTAGGGAAGTAGACTGGACAGAAGAACTCAAGGATCTCAAGGAGAGAACTCAAGTAGGTGGAGGAGTTTTGGAATTAATTGAAGTCCAAGTTGCAGAAGCTATCTGAATCCTGTATCCCATCAAGGGGAAAAAATCATAGGGAAGGGCTGCAGACAAAGCATCTCAAACAGGTACTAAAAGAAAGAGGAAAGACTACAAGAAATGGATGATGGATCAACAAGGAAAGCTACCTCTGAGAGGTTAGAAAGTGGAGGGAAAAAGTGGGGACTGCCAATAGCAAGGAATTTTAATGAATCTGTAAACTCAGAGGTCGTACCCTTTGACTGGAGAATTGTTAATATAGTTTCTATTTTTAATAAAGGGGGGAAAAGTGATCCTTGACCTCAATTGTATGCAAGATCTTGGAACAAAGTTTGAAAGAGAAAGCAGTTAAGGACTTAGAGGCAAATGGTAATTGGGATACAATACAACATGGTTGTGTAAAAGTAGATTGTGCCAGACCAATCTGATCTCCTTTTTTGAGAAGATAACTGATTTTTTAGACAAAGGAAATGCAGTCGATCTAATCTACCTGGATTTCAGTAAGGCATTTGATACAGTTCCTCATGGGAAAATACTAGTTAAATTGGAGAAGATGGGAATTAATATGAGAATTGGAAGGTGGATAAGGAACTGGTTAAAGGGGCGATTACAACATGTCATACTGAAAGGTGAACTGTCAGACTGGAGGCAGATTACTAGTGTAGTTCCTCAGGGATCAGTCTCATTTAACATTTTCATTAATGATGTTAGCACAAAAAGTGGGTGCGTGCTAATAAAATTTGCAGATGACACAAAGTTGGGAGGTGTAGCCAATATGGAGGAACACTGGAATATCATACAAGAAGATCTGGACAACCTTGGAAAGTGGTGTAATAGAAATGGGATGAAATGTAATAGTACAAAGCCCTGCATTTAGGGACTAAGAAGAATTTTTGCTATAAGGTGGGGATTTATCAGTTGGAAGCAACAGAGGAGGTGAAAGCCTAAGGTGTATTGGTTGATCAGAGGCTGACAATGAGCCACCAATGTGATGCAGCCGTGAAAAAGGCAAATGCAGTCTTAGGATGACTCAGGGAAGCATCAGTACCATTATACAAGACACGAGTGAGATCTCTTCTGGAATACTGGGTGCAACTCTGGTCTCCCATGTTTAAGAAGGATTAATTCAGACTGGAACAGGTGCAGAGAAGGGTTACTAGGATGATTAGAGGAACGGAAAATTTACCTTATGAGATGAGATTCAAAGAGCTTGGCTTGTTTAGCCTGACCAATGAAAGCTGAGGGGAGATAGGATTCCTCTATAAATACATCAAAGGGATAAATACCAGGGAGGGAAAGGAGTTATTGAAGTTAAATGCCAGTGTTGACATATGAACAAATGGATATAAACTGGCCATCAACAAGTTGAGCTTTGATATTAGATGAATGTTTCTAACCATCAGAGGAGTGAAATTCTGGAACAGCTTTCCACGGGGAGCAATGGGTGAAAAAAACTTTACTTGCTTCAAGACTGAGCTTGATAAGTTTATGCAGGGGATGGTATGAGGGGAATGAGTACAATGGCATGTGCCCCATCTGCAACTGCTAGTAGCAAATATCCCCAACAGCCAGAGATAGGACACTTGTTAGGAGGGCTCGGAGTTATTACAGCTAATTCTTTCCCGGGTATCAGCCTGGTGGGTCTTGTTGACATGCTCAGAGTTCAGCTGACTACTATATTTGCGGTTGGGAAAGAATCTTTCCCCAGGTCAGAGTGGCAGAGACCCTGTGGGGAGGGGGTTGCCTTTCTCTGCAGCTTGCGGTATGTGTCAGTTGCAGTTAAAACTAGAGTAAATGGTGGATTCTTCATAACCTGAAGTCTTTAAATCATGATTTGAGGACTTCAATAACTTAGCCAGAGGTTATGGGTCTATTACAGGAATGGGTGGGTGAGATTCTGTGGTCTGCAACATACAAGAAGTCAGACTAGATGATCATGATGGTGCCTTCTGGCCCTAAAGTCTATGAATCTAAATCAGGCTTTTGAGCTACGCCTCCCAAAAGGCAATGCACCGTGATGGTAAAGTTCAGTTTAATACTGAATGGACTTGAAACAAAGAATTTCAGGTCAGTCCAACAAACCAAAGCAATTTGGCTTTGGGAATGTCAAAGTTTACTTTCGATTGAAAATATCAAAGCAAAACATTTCAGCATTTCTGAATTGAGATTTTTCAGCCTTTCCCTTCTACACATTTTTTTTGAAATGTCAGTTTTTTATCCCAATTTGGGACAAAACAAAATGTTGGCATTTCTCATGGAATTGACCGTCCAAATTCCACTCAGTTCTAATCCAGACCCTGCAAATACTTACATGTGTGCATGATTGTACTCATGTTGGGGACTCCCATTGACTCCCATCAATGGATCTGCTGACATGAATAAAGTAATGCATGTTTCTATGTACCTGCAGGGTTGGATCCTAATTTTGGTTAATCAAGAGACAATTGAGGACTTGATCCAAAGCAAAATGTTGAGTGCTGTGGCCCCAATCCAGCATGTGTTCAACTATGATCACTTGTATAGTCCCACTGAAGTACATGAGATTACTCACCTGCGTAAACATTCTGTTGGTTTGTGGCCAATATGCTCAGCACCTTGCAGACTTGAGCCCATTAGCACAAGATCTTCAACCTTGAGCAGCCAGTTCTGAATGAGGCTCAGCTCATTTTTACAACAACCCTTGAGACTCATGAAAAGCAAAATCCCATCAAAAAGATTCCTAAAGGAAGTTCTGTATCACATCACCAGGCCCCCATTACCTTTCCACATTTCTCGTATATCTAGAACTCTGTATTAGAGTTAGGATTTAATGCAGAAAAGCAACATTGATAAGTCAATTTACATGGGAACAGATGAGACAGCTTACTCCCATTAAGTCTTTTTTTCCTCCCCTAGTTGGAACATTCACCATAATTTTTACTTTAAACTGTATTTGTCATTTTTTATTGTGTACTTGATATTTTGTGCAGCTGTACCTGACTTGTTTTTTATTACAATACATTGATATTAAAAAAATAATCTCTATAGCTTCCAGCTGTTGACAGTGTTTGTTCAGAGATGAACCACATGTTTTTTCTGGCAATAGCATGGCATATATTCTCACAGTTCCTGCTATGATAAACCTCAGCTCTCACTCCTCTCTCTCTCTCGCTATCCTGTTGTGAAACTGACTAGAAACAGAAGGCAGAAACAACTATAGGGACAGCACAGCTGAAAACTGTATGAAAAAAATGTGGAATGATGGCACTTAAGATGAACAAATATTTACTGTGAATTCTGCTTTTTAGATGGAGTTGTTGATGACAAACAACAGAAATCCAAACTTGCCACGTTTGTAAGACAGGACTTCCAGTGTAGCATGTTGGATGCTTCTTTTTCCATAGGGAATATTTTTATACCAAGCTATTGGACTTCAATGCTGCTAAATGACTTATTTCACCTTCATTTTAAACCTGTGAAATTCCCTTTTTGACATGATGAAGGCATACAGTAACAATGGGAGCACAATTGAAATTGTGCCCCTTAATGTCAAGCAAAACATTATGGATTCAGTTAAATATAAAACCAAAATATTATGGAGTATAGACGTAGAGGTTATTTAAACTTAAAGTTCACATAAAATATGAATGGCCTACCACCATCGCCATTCGGGATATGAATATACGGCGCTGGTGAGACCCCACCTGGAATATTGTGTGCAGTTTTGGTGTCCCATGTTTAAGAAGGATGAATTCAAACTGGAACAGGTTCAGAGACGGGCTACTAGGATGATCCGAGGAATGGAAAATCTGCCTTATGAAAGGAGACTCAAAGAGCTTGGCTTGTTTAGCCTGGCCAAAAGAAGGCTCCGGGGGGATATGCTTGCTCTATATAAATATATCAGGGGAATTAACGTTAGGGAGGGAGAGGAATTGTTTAAGTTTAGTACTAATATAGGCACGAGGACGAATGGGTACAAATTGGATATTAGGAAATTTAGACTAGAAATTAGACGAAGGTTTCTAACCATTAGGGGAGTGAAGTTCTGGAATAGCCTTCCGAGGGAAGTAGTGGGGGCAAATGACTTATCTGGCTTTAAGACTAAGCTTGATAAGTATATGGAGGGGATGTTATGATGGGATAGTTTAATTTGAGCAATTGATTTTGGATTATCGGCAGATAAGTCTGCTCAATGGTCTGTGGGAATGCTGGATGGGATGGGAACTGAGTTACTGCAGAGAAATCTTTTTTGCGTGCTGGCTGGTGAGTCTTGTCCACATGCTCAGGGTTTAGCTGATCGCCATATTTGGGGTCGGGAAGGAATTTTCCTCCGGGGCGGATTGGCAGGGGCCACGGAGGTTTTTTGCCTTCCTCTGCAGCGTGGGGCATGGGTCGCTTGCTGGTGGATTCCCTGCAGCTTGAGGTCTTCAAATCTCATTTTTGAGGATTTCAACAACTCGGTCATGGGTTCGGGGTTGTTATAAATGTGTATGGGTAGGGTTTTGTGGCCTGCCTTGTGTGGGAGGTCAGACTAGATGATCATATTGGTCCCTTCTGACCTATGAGTCTATGAGTCTATGAGTCTATGAATTCTTTATAGCATCTGGGCAATTGTGTGGGCCATCTAGTTATAATATCCGTAACAGTAGCCTTTTCACTATTGTCATGAAATTCTGAACTTAATTACAATAGTATGAACCAGGAATAACTCCTGTAAAAATCAGAGAGTTAAACCAAAGTAAAACGTGTCCAAGTCCAGAATCAAGCAGAATATCCCAACCAGAATGGCTACACTGTGTTGCACTTGGGACCCAACCCTCATCAGCATGAGAGCTCCATTCAGCACAGCAGAAATTGGTGCAATAAATGATATTACTTCACCCACCTTGTCTCTCTATTCAGAGCATACGCTTTTTAGAGTCAGAGTCATCTTTTATGATTTGTCCACACTATAACTGCAGGATAAATTATGATATGTTAATAGTAGTAAAACTTATGCTTTTCATCTAGCTCTAGATGTAAAAAACACAATGTAAAGGTCCTCTTTGTGTAGAGTACTTTATTTGTTTCAATTTAAATAAACATCCGGCTTAGTCACTCATTTGAGATGAATATATTGTAGTTAAAGCACAGGATTTAATAACTGCAATCAGTCATTAAGTAGATTAACAAAGTGTGAATCTGACCACCCTTCAGTTTACATTCTTTGATTAGCTGTTTTCCAAGTGCACTGCCATTCATGAATGCCTCCCTCTTCTACACAGTCTGGGTGAATTCCTGGCACCATTAAAGTCAGTAAGAATTTTGCTATTGACTTTAAAGGGATCAGAATTTCACCCTTTGTGTGCACTTGTTATTCTCTAAATTGCACTGGAAGATTCTGAAACTGTTTTAAAAACAGCTGGATGCCAAGAATCCTATGTAAGAATATTATAATATATTAATATTGTATAACACAGTGCTGTCCACACTAGTGCTTATGTTGGTGTAACTTATGTCACTCTGGGGTGGAATATCCACACATATTGTTATATTTCAATGTAACAATAATAGGATATTATAATAAGTCAATATTTTATATTAATAATTATATTAATTATAATATTATCCTATTATTCTTACATTATAATATAACATTAAAATGTCCGAATACTCCATTGAGTGACATAAGTTATACCACATAAGCGCCGGTGTGGACAGCACAACATAGCTACCACCACTCATTGGGAGTGGATTAATGATGTCGACAGGAGAGCTCTCTCCTACTGGCTTAAAACAGCTATAATACAGATCTTACAGCTGCGCCACTTTAAGATCTCTAGTGTAGACATGTCCTCCTTTGTTTTTTTCCTGTTTTTAATCACACTTGGAAATCAAATCTATTTGTCATTCTGCTTTCAGGATTCCGAAATTCATAAAACTTGTAACCACAGCTTATAATATTAAACAAGTAAAACTCACTGTAGCAGCAAAAAGTCCAATGAAAAGAATGGCAGTAACTTTCCTGTCTGATGGATGGAAAAAATGCCAGGGACATTTTGAGGCTGCTCAGCAGAGCTGAATGTTGGGCGATTTAGAACAGCTGATTACCACTGGTCAGAAATTCTCCAAGAGAACATTGTTTACATTGGAGAATGCCAATTAATCAAAATCAAAACATCCCACAAAGATGGTTCAATTTTACCACAGTTCCAAGAGAACAGAGGCCATGTTCTGTTGGAACTCTACCTGCCAGGTCTCCTGCTGGCTCACCCATCCGGCTCCTCAGCAGCCCATCTGGCTCTCAGCTCCGCTGAGGCTTGTAGGCTTCCCAGTTCCCCTTCAGCCCACCAGGACAGAGCAAGGGCCCCAGTCCCTTTCACGGAGAACTGAAATCTTTGGGTTTTGTCCCAAATCAGAAAGAAACCAGATTTTGAAACATAGCTCTAGAACTGTCCACAGATACAGGCATAACACGGTTATAAACCATGGTTATCTTTCACCGCAATTCATTATTATGAATAGAGATGACATAAATGAGTCTGTTGTACAGCTAAAGATTGCCCAGGAGCATGTTACAGGTAGTAGTGCATTGTGTGTTTTTGTGTATTCCTTGATTCTGATTTATATATACCCTGGTGCAGAGAGTCTGCACAAGGTCTATGCTCCACTTAAATCTTGTTTAAACCTACAAAATAGAGTTTAAATGAGACCTAAGCAAAGCATGGGCCTTGTGCCAGGCCTCTGCATTGGGGTGAATTTCATTCTTAGTATGGAAAGAAATCTGTGATACTGATCTCCCTCACATCTTCTATACATATAAAGTGGCATTTATTATAATAGTCTGTAGTGAAGCAGTGGAATCACCCCCCAGGAGGGAAGGGGTTAAGGAGAACCTTTGGGCCCAGATAGCCCCACCCCGTCATACCTGCAGTCAATGCCATGCAGGGAGGAGAGAGAAAAGGAGGGAGCCTGGCTCAGTTTGGGATTGACTGGTGAAGAGGCAAGAGCTAGCTGCCTCCCTATCTGAGGGAAAGATTAGCCTGCCAGCCAAGGCAGCCACCAGGGACCCAAGTAGTGTCTTCCTGGCCAAAGAAGATGGAGAAAGAGGCCTAGGAGCACCCGGCCTGAGAGGAACCCTGGTGACTGAAGCACGGAGACCTAGTGGGGGTTCCAACCTCACCAAATTCATGGTGGCCCTGCCTGGAGGAACCTGGGACTGCAGGAGGACGCCACCCAGATTCCACAAGGGGCCACTACTAAGACACAAGCCACCGAGGAATTGGACTATAGGGGCCACGTGCCTAACTAAAGTGGCAATAGTAGGAAGTAGACCAGTGAATATAGACTTCCTGCTGGGATGTCTCCTTCTCAAGGGTGTCTTACACAGGGCCCTGGGTTGGGACTGGTAGAGCGGGTGTGTCAGGGTTCCCCTACTCCTCCTGCCTTGCCTTAAAGACTGAGGTACCTCGACCACAGAAGCAAAGACACAAAGCCAGGTACTCCAACCGCTAGGCCAACTGGCCCTCCAAGCCCCTTCCCCCTCCTCATTACATAGCCCTATAACAAAGGCCATGGAACCAATCCCTTATGTGGAACGGAGGGGGGGAAAAGTATGCATGGCAATAAGATGTTTCAAAAAAATGTTACAGAAAGTGGCACACCTTCTCGCCTCAATATGCAATGAAGGCCACAACCCTTGTGCATGTGGTTTCAAGAAAAAGGCAGCACTAACTATCTAAGAGCTGCAAAAGCCCCATCAGTGTTATGCCTCTTTGAGCCCCATTGAACAACAGATGGCCTTTAACCATAACAATCAGTTTCAATCTTAAAAAAGCATAACACATGAAGAGTGGCAACTGAGGGTACCTGTAGAAACAGGTAGATAGATAGTATTCTGGACTCCATTCTCATTGTCCTGTCATCGTTGACTTTAATACTAAGAAACAACAGCCCATAACAAAGTAGGTAAATCAGAGGTGAACTTGAAGAAACAATCATTTTACACTGTACAGTGTCTAATTGTGTTGGAGATACACAGTCCATGTGCAGCATCTGGGCATGCTCTGAGACGTTGAATTTAATGACAAGTTGTAAATAAAGAATATGGTTATTGCAGTTTTCAAACTGTCATACACATTATAGCCTTTGTGAACAAAGCCCACGGCATTAGCATCTCTGTTGTTCTCCATGTAATAGGTGAATTCTGCATTTTAACAGCAAGATTTAGAGCCTATTCCCAGGTTACTCATTTCTGTCCTCAATCCAATAATGCAAACTACAGCTTATTTAAAACAAGTCAACTCCATCATTCCTCCATGTAGTCTTGTCATTGTTTCATTCCTTACATTGGTAGCCAGGTCCCATTTTTAGACCACTTGTTTTCTATGTAAAATTTATCATCCACAAGATCAGTAGCACAGCCATGCAGTGTAAACATTTTATGTGAAAGAGAGACCAAAACAATAAAGAGCTTCACGTTTTACAGGAAAGATCAGTGTGTACTTACATAATTTGAGGCAAGATCAGGATGAAGATAATCAATTCCTGCAATAAGACAAAGACAGCACACAAACCAAAGGTTAACGTTCGAAAAAAAACCAAATCAAACCAAACCAAAACCCCTACAACACACACTTTATAATAACCATAAAGCACAATAAGAGTCAATGCTACTATGGGAAAACCATAATAAGGAATAGTGCTGGTCTCAGAACTTGTTTAGAGTGAGATCGCGATGTTTAAATGTGGTCTTTTAAATTATGGTGCCAATTGTACTGTGAGATCTGTTGGAAGCTTTCAATCCAGTATGTCAGTACCTACGTGCAAATTTGCATCCAAAATTGTGAAATGAGCCACAAAATTTATGGGGCAAGTATCTAAATTGGATCATATATGGTTAGTAGTGGTCATTCTAGTAATATTTTAGATTTATATAGTACCTTTCATCTGAAATAATCCCAAAATATTTTACAAACATATCTATATTCTATTATTGTATATATTGACACCCAGGTTAATTCACCCACTACTAAAATGCAGCCACCTCTGGTTAAGAAAACAGCAAATGTTTATGGGCTTGATCAAAAACCTATAGTCTTCAGTGGGCTTTGAATTCAGGCCCTAATAGCACACAGTTTTACTATGCAACTGTAGGAGAGAAAGGAAACTATCATTGTCATTGGAAACTGGAGAGGTAAATTAAATTAGCAGAATATTACCTAAATTAGAAATGATGAGATCACTGGGGCGAACAGGTCTGTTCCTGCGAACAGTGCCAGGGAATTTTCAGTGGTGGATTGGATTGGTTTGGTTTGCAGACTTCTAATATCATTACAGACTAAGCATCCTAAGGTATTTCAGGGTGGTATTTTACTAAATGCGTTTGACAAATGCAACAATACTGAAACAGGACATGTGACATTTAGTTATCTGCTTTTGAATTTGGTTACCAATTCGACAGTTGAAACAGGTTCCCCCATAGATTCCCCCACAATGAAGTCACATACATTGATATTTTGAGTGAACTGAGCCTAATTATAGTTGTGCACAAAAAACTAGGAAAAATTGTGATTTCTGTGCCTGTCAGGAAACCAAGTGAAACTCATAATGCATAAATTCTGCAAAACAAAACAATATAGTCCATGGATTTAATCTAGAGTTGTGAAAATAACTGAGTTTTTGGTTCAGTGGCTGGACCAAAGAAGCTGAAAAAAATTGTTTTGTGTCATATGAAACATTTCTTTATACCCAAACAGAACATTTCATTTTTGGTTTTTTTTTTTTCTGTTTCAAAAAAATACAATGAGAAATCGTTTAAAAAATCAAAACATCATTGAAAAACTGTCAAAACAAAGTTTGACTTATTTTTTAGATTGGCCCCAGCCTCCCACCAAAACAATTCAGCAAATTTGATGTAAATGATGAGCTCTTGGTAATTTGAGCTGTGCCTTCACAGGTCAAACACAATGTTCCTCTTCTTTGATTGGACGAGCATAACTCTTAGAAGTGCAAATATTCACCATTTCCTAATTCAGAAGTGGCTTTCTGCAAACATTTGCTTAAAATGTGCTGGGTTCGTGAGCATTCCTGCAAGTTACTGGTTTGTTAGAATAGTCACAGGGTATCAGCTGATTGTGAGGAAAAAATCCTTCCACGCTCCACTCTCTAAATGCATCCTCTAGCTAACTAGCAACCCTTCAGCAGCTTAGTGTAGACTGAGCTTCAACCAACCCATTGTCATCCAGGTTACAATTGTGCCCAGTCTCTGAAAATGCAGGCCTTGGTATACGAGACCAATGAAAATGAGGCAAAGAGGGGTGAGTCATCCACATACTGATGTAACCACAAGCCAATTTGCCTCACTATTTCCCCAGCTGTCTCACCTGAGTATGGAACAAGGGGGATGAAAGAACAGGAATAGATCCCAGTGGATCATGGAGGATACTGCTGGTTTTAGTCTTTTCACTTATTTTTGTATTAATTAGTCCCCATGGAAAGTGTACACAGCTACTGCAAAGTGCTGAGACAATTTCAGAGACTTCTTGTATTTTGTCTGCAGTACTGTTGCAACCATGTTTGTGGGTCACAGGTCATTAGACAAGAAGTAGAGCTTTGTGTAGCTCAAAAGCTACCACCAACAGAAGTTGATCCAATAAAAGATGTTACGGTACCTACCTTGTCCTTCTTATATTTTCAAGTCTGATGAATCCATGCAAAGTATATCTGTGTTTTCAACCATATGCTGTATCTCCTTTTTCCCCCTTCTTCTTTCCCCTAAACTATTAATGTATGTAATATGCAAGTCTCTATAAACATCCAGTGAGAAAGCATTAATTATTTCACTTCTGCTGTAAACTGATAATATTTTAACCATGGAAAATGTTCTTATATCTTCTGTATGCAAGGCAATTAAAGACCCATTTAAAGCCCTCTGAAGTCAGTGAGAGCCCTCACATTGGGCTAATGGCCTTTGGATTAGGCCATAAAAGAGCTCTGTGTGTGTGATTTATAATAATTAGGAGTTACTTAAAACTGTATAAGGTTTGGAGGTTTATACATCCATAGCCCAATTATAACACTGATGCTTATGGTGCCTCCCCCCTGCCAAAGTCAAAGTCTTTACAGAGACTATTTTATTTCAATTTAAAAAAAAAAGTTTTTGCATAAGATTATACCGAGCAAAGCTGTAAAACGATCATCTTGGAATCCTCACTTACCATCATCCATTATTCCTATGGTAACGCCTTTCCCTGTATATCCCAGATCCCAGGCTTCAGCTACATTTAGATCAAGTCCGGGGGTCCCATCTGCTTGACCAGTGTTGATCTAATACATCAATTGAAAAGCAGAAGCGTATTATTATTTCTTCCTCTTTTATGTGTGTGTGCATGCAAGCACGCATAGTCAATTTTCTACAGCAATTGAGCTTCTGCCTAGTACTTAACTGCATATATTTTGTGTGAGATGTGTCTCATTTACTTTGGAGCATATCCTCCTATAATATGGAAGATGAAAAAATAAACTCACAACAGCAAGAGAATTCTGAGACAGCATAAAGTTTGATCCCTATTTAGGGCCTGATTTCACTAGGCTCCCATGTGTAGAATTGCCAGTGAAATCAGGATCAAGCTCTCAGATTCCAGTCCAGAGAAGCATTTAAACATGTGAGTAGTCTCACTGAAATCGAATGGGATTATTCATTTGCTTAAAATTAAACACAATTAATTCCTTTGTTGACTGGGGCCTTTGATAGCGTGCTTCTGTACCAACCGGTTGGTTAGATGTTTGAGGGTATTTGCTCAATCTCACCTCACTCTCACTAAGTACATAAAACAATATACACAAAAAACTCTACTTGTGATAGACATTGTTTTTAAGGACTGTCAGGCAACCCAAGAAGCCATCTTAAACCACAATGGTTTATGGCTTGTGTCATCACTTAAGCAATACAAGTTAAATGAATTGCCTATACGTTTCCTGAACTCCCACCACATCCTTTATTTCCCTTTCATCATCAACAGCAGGACTGGTTGAAACTCAGAGTTTCTGGGTTGAAGGAAATGTCAATATTTCTAAATGTCTCATGTTCCAGTTTGGATCTAAACCAAACATTTGTGACATTTCCCACAAACTAGAAATTTCAAAGAAAATATTTAGGAAAATTTTCATACCAAAATTTCATTTTGGATTTCTGATTTTCTTTTGGAATTTCAAATTTTCATTCTGAAATTTTTGGCAGCTGCTCCTTACTACTGATTGAAACAACTTATATTCTATTCTGGATCAAAGTGTCTCTTGTTTGTGTTGTAATGAAACAGATAAGAGTTTAATAGATCTTTTCCAGACCTGAAGAGCTCTGTGTAGCTCGAAAGCTTGTCTAATTCACCAGCTGGAGTTGGTCCACTAAAAGATATTACTTCACCCACCTTGTCTCTCTCGTATACTGGGACCACCATGGCTATAGCAACACTACAAACAATATTTGAAATAGTTTTAGATTGTTTCATTATAACACAGACAGGATACACTTTGATTGAGAAAAGAATATAAGATGTTTCATATCAGTACTAAGCAACAGCTGCCCTCAACAATTTTAAAAAGTAAAATAAAACACAGATAACTATTGTCATATTATGACACATTGGTAGTAGGAGTTTATGTTGTGTTCTCCCCTTACTTACATGTCATGAAATCATGTAAAAATTAATATAAAATAAAATAAAATTCAAAATAATTTTAAAATTCTGAAACAAAACATTGAAATTCTGAAATTTAAACCCAAAATTTTCCTAAATGAAATTTTTCTGAAACACATTTGTGTTTTGATTCTTTTTCCTGGAATTTTTGTCCAAGTCAACATTTTTAAATGTTTCAATTTTGACACTAAAAATTTCCTTTGGAAAAAAAAAGTTTCAACAAAAATGTTCTGACCAGCTCTAGTCAACAACTTTCCTGTAAATCATAAGGCCCTTCCTGTGCCCATTTTGGTTTCTTTTCTATGCAGAACACCACCTTCCACTACAGCTGTGCAAGTAATTTTTTGATTCATAGGCAGGTCCAAAACTTTTTTTTTTTAAATCAATGTGCGTCAATGCCAAACCAATTTTTTTTTTTTAATTTTCAGTGAATCAAGAAGCCAAGAAAAGTGTGTTTTGTTTTCAAGTATTTTTAATTGTTTTATATATTTTTAACGAAAGGGATATTTGGAAGCAAAGGGGCAGATTCACTAGGAAACTATGGTGGAACACCAACAAGCAGGACCAGAAGAAAATGGTGATGTTACTATATCCTATAGCCCTGTAGTTAGAGCATTCAGCCAGTCTGTAAGAGACCCAAATTCAAGTCCCTCATCTACCTGACTTGAAGCAGCGATTTGAACCTGAGTTCCAAAATCCATTAGGCTATATAGAGAGTGTGTGTGGCTGAATGGATAGTTAACTATTTAAACCAAGTGGAAAAGCTTCAGTAGGAGATATTGAGAGAGCTGAAGCTAGCAGTACCCATTAGCTTGGTGGCTAGGGTACTAGGAAAGGGGAGATCTGTTCTCAAGTCCCTGCTGCAGAGCAGTGATTCACCAGTACGTCTCATACTTACATTCCAGCTGAGTGCCCTGGCTACTGGATATGGAGTGGGCTCCACATCTTCCTCGGATTTATGCCTCAATCCCTATGTGAATCTTTTTGATGAAAAATTGACATTTTCCACCAGGGAGGAGTAAGATAGCATTTCCCAAACAGCTCCATAACACATATTAATGAGTTTCCCCACTGAGACACTGGTTGCATCCATGTGGTTAAGAACGCCTTAAAGCAAAGCACTGAGACTTGATACTGAGGCACATAATCAGTTTTAACAATTCTCTCTGCTCTGTATGCGTGCTCATGCAACTCTCACTATGGCCCTGATTCAAAGCCCATTGAAGGGAACTATAGGCCAGTGTCAGCCTCACCTCAATCCCTGGAAAAATCATGGAGCAGATTCTCAAGGAATCCATTTTAAGGCACTTAAAAGAGAGGAAGGTGATCAGGAGCAGTCAACATGGATTCACCAAGGGAAAGTCATGCCTCACCAACCTGATTGCTTTCTATGAAGAGGTGCTTGTTTCTGTGGATGAGGGGAAAGTGGTGGACGTGATATACCTTGACTTTAGCAAAGCTTTTGATACGGTCTCCCACCGTATTCTTATCAGCAACTTAAAAAAGTACAGGTTGGATGAATGGATTATAAAATGGATAGAGAATTGGCTAGAGCAAAGGGCTCAATGAGTAGTGACGAATGGCTCCATGTCTAGCTGGCAGCCAGTCACAAGTGGAGTGCCCCAGGGGTCAGTCCTGGGGCCGGTTTTGTTCAATATCTTCATTAATGATCTGGAAGAGGGGGTAGATTGCACCCTCAGCAAGTTTGCAGATGACACTAAGCTAGGAGGAGTGGTAGATACCCTGGAAGGGAGGGATAGGATACAGAAGGACCTAAACGAATTGGAGGATTGGGCCAAAAGAAATCTGATGAGGTTCAACAAGGACAAGTGCAGAGTCCTGCACTTAGGACGGAAGAATCCCATGCACAGCTACAGACTGGGGACCGACGAGCTAGGCAGCAGAAAAGGATCTGGGGTTTACGGTGGATAAGAAGCTGGATATGAGTCAGCAGTATGCCCTGATTGCCAAGAAGGCTAACGGCATATCGGGCTGCATTAGTAAGAGCATTGCCAGCAGATCGCGGGAAGTGATTATTCCCCTCTATTCAGCATTGGTGAGGCTGCATTTGGATTATTGTGTCCAGTTTTGGGCCCCCCACTACAAAAAGGATGTGGACAAGTTGGAGAGAGTCCAGCAGAAGCCAACAAAAATGATTAGGGGGCTAGAGCACAAGACTTATGAGGAGAGGCTGAAAGAACTAGGCCTGTTTAGTCTGCAGAAGAGAAGAATGAGGGGGATTTGATAGCAGCCTTTAACTACCTGAAAGGGAGTTCCAGGGAGGATGGAGCTAGGCTGTTTTCAGTGGTGGCAGATGACAGAACAAGGAGCAACGGTCTCAAGTTGCAGTGGGGGAGGTCTAGGTTGGACATTAGGAAAAAGCTTTTCACTAGGAGGGTGGTGAAGCATTGGAATGGGTTGCCTAGGGAGGTGGTGGCATCTCCATCTTTAGAGGTTTTTAAGCTGAGGCTTGACAAAACCCTCGCCGGGATGATTTAGCTGAGGATAGTCCTGCTTTGAGCAGGGGGTTGGACTAGATGACCTCCTGAGGTCCCTTCCAACTCTAATATTCTCTGATTCTATGAAGTCAATGAGAGTCTTTCTACTGATATAATCAAACTTTGGATCATGTCCCTAACTCCAGTCCTGGCATACAGTAGGCTCACTATAAATCCGGGGAAATATTCTCTTGGAATAAGTTCAAAGTTCTGGTGAGAAAGCTGGAGGGCACGTTCCCATAATATTGCAACAAGAAGAAACAACATATAAGTAAACTGGTTATTTTTGGTTAATGAAGATCACTTTTAATAACTACTGATTTGCTTACCAGGTACCACTGCTTTGTAAATAAAGGATCGTTCATGTTGATATCAATTTCATTGATCTCTCTATAGCCTCGCTTTTTTCTGCCAAAGCCTTCCTGCTGCACAGCCTTCTTTATCTGAAACAGTAATGTTTGCATTATTAGCACAACAATGGTATTTGTAACAGATATAGATTTTTTCCTGCCACATTGGTTTTTTCTAGAAAAATAAAAAACCCTAATCAATAGAAGTCAAAGCTATTTAAGCAAACCCACTCCCAGCTTTAGGTTTTGAATAAAGTGAGGACATAGATCTGAACAAGTATTGGCTTTTCTTTTTTCAGACTTTCTTCTTATGCATTTCTAAAGACAGCCCTGATTTCCTGCATCAAAAATAACACACTGGATACACAGAATAGTTCCACAACATTTCATTTCTACCAAAAGATTGTGCTATGAAAAACATACCTGATTTGGGAGCCTTTATCTGTGCATTTGAGGTTTTAAAATATTTTTGGTGTGTTACCAGTTATTATGAACTTTTTTACTATAAATGCCTGGCTGTAAATGGATTTCTCCTTTAGCACCCAGAAACACTGTTTGGTAAACCCTCTGGGTCAACTAAACAGCACACACAATCCACCAGAGCATGCTCAACAAGCGTCTTTATTATTGTTCTTTCTCCCTTATGCACCAGACACATCACAAATATTGTAACAATTAGAAGACCCCCTTTCTGCTCTCTGATTCAGCCTTTTATACCATTTGTTGTCTTTTCCCAGCTATCTCACTAGTGAGCTAATTACCTCATCAGCTCATGACGTTCTCTATAGGTACAAGTGATCTTTTCTAACCTTCCTAAACCCCAACTAGTCTAACCACACCCAGCACCCCAGGTGCTCTCTAAGCCACCAGGCAACTGGCTAACAGCAACTTGTCACAATGCCGCACAGTGAAATAAATATTTTGCCCACCAAGCTTCAGTGGAAAGAGTCATCTTAGCGGTTAGACTGAGATTGGAAGAAATGAAATCATTGCTTATTAAACCAAACAGATCAAATCACAGAAACTAGAGACATAGAAAAAGCATTTTTTTTAAAAAGTACAAGTATATGCACCAAGGGGCAGATCGTGATAGCTTGAGTGCAAGTATGGCTAGAGATTCCTAAAAGAGTCAACCGATATTTGCCCATGCTGTCTAGGGTTCAGTCAAAGTTGTAGTCCCTATAATAGTTCCTCAGCTAGTGGAAATAATCAAAATCAATGGAGTTGCAGCAAATGATTCCAGCTGAGTATCCAGCCCTTGTGCTCCAGGAATCTCAGTGAGTGGTTCCTCTGTGTGCCCATGGGAACACACATTGGCCAAAAAATGAGAGGGAGGAAAAGCCAAGGCAGAGCACAGAGAGAAGAGCGGGAAGAGCATGCACCATTCTAAAGATGGTGTAGTCCCTACCCTGCACTGGACCAGAAATCGCAGAGGTATACCCCAGTGTTATATTTTAAAGCTGATAAAACACATTTTTTAAAACTACACAACACAGTTAACCTGGTACCATTTGTCACAAGTTGTTACTGAGGCAGAAAGCTTAGCAGAATTCCAAAAGCGAAGCTTAATCAGAACGTCTATGTTTATATGGAATCTGGCAATGGCTCAATTAGTCCATTTTGGGGCCTTGCAGAAGAAGCAGCATTGCCAGCTCTGATTTGTGGTGTATTTCTTAAAGCCCCAGGTCCTGGCATCAAGAAACTGCATTTTTTCAAAAAGTCAGTTTCTAGCCCTCATGATTACAGTAAAGCTTGAAAATGCGACACGCGTGTGATCTAAAGCAAAGAACCCAAAATACAAAGTAATCTACAATTTATTATTTTTAAAGCATCTTGTGATTAAGCCAATTGTGTGATTTTTAGGGCCTGCCTCATGATTTTTTGAATGTTTGGGGTTGGCAGTTAGGATCTTAAAAAAAAAAAAAAAAGATGTCTACAGGACATAAACCCTGCTGCGATGCACATTGGCCAGCCACTGACAGGGCTTAAATTTTGTGTCTGGGCACATTACTTCATTATTATCCGTTATACCATTTCATACACCTTCATCTGAAGCATCTGCGACTGGCTGCTCTCAGAGACAGGATACCAGAAAGCATGGACTATAGGTCTGATCTGATTTGGCAATTCCTTCAGTCCTAAAATCCACTTGCATTAATCCTATTGCTTTTAACTAAAAAGGCTGTGGGGGGACCTAATTCAGTCAAAAGGGGCTTCTATTTATTTATTTGCTAGTTTTTATTTGTAAAGCTTCATTAAAAGTGAGGGGGAATGTTCTGTGTAAAAAAAAAAATCCCAATACAACAAAAGTTGAAAAGAGGACAGCAATTAAGCAGGAACCATGCTGTGTCTACTGAACCATGCCAGATATCTAAGTTGAGTGAGAGAAAGGAATGAGCGGATTGTCTGAGATCTCTAAAATAAGATTGGGTGGTGCCGTAGAGACAACAAAGAGATAGTCCATGATTATGCTTTTGTCAGTTACCACCTCTGCCTCTGTGCTTGCTATTCCAAACCCCAAGCTGTCATCACATAAAATATAATTAAAGAACAGAAATCAAACTGCGTTACAGGAGAATGCCAGAGAAAAAGAATTCAAGCATTTGTACTCCCACACAAGCCCACTGGCTGTACGTGACCCACTGCAATAAGGGAAGGCACAAGGATTTGATACTGCAGAAGCGCTATGCCATAAACAGCAATTCTTCCAGGTCTTTTCTTCAAGATGCCTTGAAAAAAGTGGCAAAGGACACACCAGAATTGGCCCTGAATGCTTTCATTATTCAGTGTCACCCAATCCATTTGGCTACGAATTATTACATCTTTATTACAGTCAGAAGAGGAGATATATCAGAAAGAGATGTGCAACCTTCCCCAACAAAACCCATGTACCGAATGTTTTCTGAATGTTTTAAATAAAGATGATGCATGCAGTATGTTAAAACTTAAGAATGCAATAGTTTTCATCTAAGGCCTGGCTTCTCTTAGAAAAAAAAGCTATATTCTCACTAGGGCTGGATGAGTAGCTGATATTTTGCTTTGGTGATCATTCTAAAAAATAAAAACAAAATCAATTCAGGACAAACCAAAGCTGACATTTTTTGGAATTTTTGGCAGATTGGAAAAGTGAGATTTGGGTCTGTTCCAGAGTGGGGCTTTAACCCTGGGGTGCCCTACACACTCAAAAGCAGAAGCATCTCTTCCTCCTCTACCACCAGATGCTTTGTAATGAATCAAAACTATTTTTGTGAAATTCACAAATCTTTTGGATCAACTGAAACTGGAATTTTGTTGAATAAACTATTCATCTGAAAATTTTGTCCAGCTCTAGTTCTTACCTCATGCTAACTGACATGTGGTACCTAATATGAGGGAAAATCATAGTGGAGAGAATGTAGTTGAAGTTTTTGTATGAATTAGCAGGTCTAAATAAACCCTCATGTCTCCCATGGTCTTTACCTTCACCTGCATAAAATGTGTGAAAGTTACGAACTGCTTTATCTTTACCAGGATTTTATCTCATGTTAGGTAGCCTGAGGCAAGAAGGCACTTTTGTCCCACTGAAGACACACACAAAAGGTGTAACAATGCCAGGTTCCAATGATTACTTCAAATTCATACAGGTCTCTGAAAACAACCAAAATTGGTACAAGTGCGCACAACTCTACTGATTTCAATAGTAGCAGCAGTGAGTTAGTTTGAAGTGTTTTATCCCCTTTCCTCGGGTATGTCTACAGTAAGAAAAGAAGTGTATGTTTTTAGACTCTGATAGCTAATAATTTTCAAATCTTAGTGTAGATGGGAGGAGGGAGAGAGGAAGGAAGGAATCTACGGTTCACTTTGACCAGACAGCATATTGAAACAGACTAAGTTGCCCTGTCTACACTAGGATTTTAAACATTAGCTATTATGTTCTAAACAGGTGCATTTTTCGTAGTGTAGACAGGGCCCTTCTCACAGCAGAGATCTGAGTTATATAAACACAAATGCAAGAGCAGAGAATATACAGGGTACATTTTGATCTCCTTTTTTCTGCAGTAAAGCCAAAGGGACTCCCTTAATTTCAGGACTTGGCCACATCCTGCAAATGCTTGTACATGCAGTCCTACTGTTTTGCAAAAATGCATAATCTTAAGTAGGTGAGACAGTGTTTGCAAGATCAGGGCCTCAAACATTTTAAAATGGCATCTTGAAATGTTTGTGAAGCATGACAGTCATTAAAAACTAATTGAAAAACAAGATTTTCTTCTTAAAAAGGCATGTTATTTTCATTCTTTCAAAGTCTGGCTCATTTGTCAACAATAATGGCCTCTTGCTTCTTTCATTCTATAGTATTTCATTAAGCGCCTGGATTAAATGGTGAACACAATCTAAGCATTTAGGTTTTTATTAACATGTGACTAAATCATTTACAAGTTACTAACTGGGTTCCAATTAGAGAAAAAAGGGTAATATATCAAAGAAGGTAGCTCACTGATGATAAAATACCTACAAGAAAAAAAAGACTCAAGTATTGATTTTTAATATATTTCCACTTGTGCCTGGTGCATAAAGTAACTTGGATGGTAATAAACCAGCAGGACATTGATAAGAACAAATTAACAAAATAATCAATTGGCCACAGTACTGCTCCAGGAGGGCCAAGAACCATTGCACTGTAACTGAGTGCCTCTCTCTGTGAAACGGAAAATACCAAGAAAATCAGCTCATTTTGAAGGAACAGGGTAAATTGCACTGCTGAGCTCCTGCAGTTAAATGACTATGTGTTACACTAAGCATGAATGACACTTACACTAAAATTATTCTAAGGAATAGAGACATCTCTCACAAAATCAACAGAAGCAGAACAGCACACACAACCCCTCACTTGGATTCACTCAAGAATCAAGAAAAGTCTCTGCTCTTGTATTTAAATAAAGGAAAGGTCAGGCTGAATCCCAGGAATAAAATTCCTGACAGTGATATCTATTAAGAGCGTGTTTTTAACAGGGAAGGTGATTAAGCACTGGAAAAAACTACCAAGGGAAACAGTGGATTCTCCATCTCTTGAAGTCTACAGATCAAGACTGGATGCCTTTTGGGAAGATGACACAAGTTTTTGGATTCCATAAAGGAGAAATTGGATGGAACATTATGGCCAGTGTTATACAGGAAGCCAGATTAGATGCTCTAATTATTGCCTTAAAATCTACTATGGAATATCTCCCAAGGGAAATGGTTGAATTCACATCATTTGAAATTTTAGACTAGACTGAACAAAACATTAGAAAATGTGTTGATGGGAACAATCCCAGATTGGCTGGGAGATGACTATTATTTTTGTCATTTTATAGGACCCACCAGAATGTGGTAGGTGCATCACCTAAAACAGATGGATTATGATTTTCAAAGCAGTCAAAGGGATTTGGACACCCAAGTCTCATTAAAATTAATGGCAATTGGGAATCAAAGCTTTGAAAATCTTAGCCGTTGGAGAAAGGTGCTTGTCTCAAAAGGCATACGATGTAAATGATAATCTTTTCCATCTCTAATTTCTATCTACTTCAGAGAGACCACAAACACCGATGTTTACTTCTCCTAACCATGGCTTTTGTCACAGAGCTAAAAGATCTTTGCTAGAGAAATGTTAAACCCACTCATACCTTCCAAGAAGGCTGTTAAGAACCTACAGAGATGTAATGGATTGGAATGAATAAAAATCTCAATTTATCTGATGCTAAGCAGCACTCAGGTGATGTGAGAATCATAACTTCCATTTAAAACAAAAAGTACATTTCTAGCCCTCTACATTGCAGAGAAAAGCTTAAAAATAAAACCCAAGTGTAACTAAAGGCTCAAAATCCAGAAAGCAAATAAAAAGAAGCCAACATTTATTACTTTACAATCTCATGATTTTGAAGACAATCTCATGGCTTTTTTTATGACTGACTCATGATTTTCAAACCCGGGGGATGGGGATTTTGGGAAGGGGACCACAATACAACATCTGAGACCTAGGCCTACAGGGGAACAGAACCTGGCAGGTAGAAAGTTGTAACGAGGTCTGGAAGTTGAGTGTTGACCAGCAAACTAAAGGCGAAGGGACTGTTTAATAGCACTGATAGGGAAGCAACTTTTCCATCCTGCAAACTATTTCAAAATTTCAAAAACAAAATCATCTGAAATTAGGGCAAAAAGCCAAAAGTTTTAAATTTCTTGAAAAGCAAAATTCTAAAAAAAAAGAGTAATGTCAAGTCAAAACATTTTGTTCAATGAATTAGAAATGTTTCATTTAGATTCTGACCCTTGTTTATGTTTAGTTTTTTAAATTGTAAAATAATGTAAATTTCAAAACAAAACCTCATTTTGAAATGAGAAAGCTAAACTTTTTGTTCCAAAAATGTCAAAATAAGGTATTCTGACATTTTCAAACCAATTCCAGTATTTTTTCTGAATACAATTTCATCAAAATCAATATGGGTGCACAAAAAATTAAATAAACAAATAAATCAGTTTTATTGAACAGCATTTTCCAACAGAAAACAGTTTTTACAAAAAATTTCCAATCAGTTCCACTGCATAACACTTTGCTATGGCACAAGAGTCTTGGAGAACAACAGGAGCACAAGACTGAAGCCATACAACTCCCACGCCCATGAGTGGGGCTGTAGCAGTTAAGACAAATTTAAGCAAATCAAGGAGCCTCCCTATGCTCCCTCTGAGGTGGCGTGGCTACACACTGCTCCCTGCATTTGGCTGTGCATGCATTGTGCAATCCATCCCTAAGAACCAGTTTTTCAAGTGCTCAGCACTCAAAGTTGGGACCGGATCTTCTGCAGAGCCCCAAGGCACTTTATTGTGTCCCGTGCTCTAAGCTCTTTTGACTATCTAGTCCTAACTGTGTGAGGTGAGCTGTGCTGAAACTTTAGCCTTAAATGACTAGAGAATAGCATCTTGGCACAGCAATGCTCCAGAAATAGAGCAGGCCTTCCTCTCCTCCCACCCCTTAAATTCAGCTAATCCAATAAAGTAAATATCTGAACATATTAAAGAAAATATTCCATAATTCTTGATAACATCAATACAAGCAAAAAATAAATTATAAAAGAAAAGTCTAAAAGTAGCCATAGTCAAGACCTGCTTACAGAGGAACATGCAAAAGGTGTTGAGAGATATAGTTAACATTTTACTATTTCAAATTTTTTAAATGTCACTAGCTTTTTTTCCCCTCAGAAAAGTTCTTATAGAACTAACAATAAAGAACATTATAACTAAGACTCTGATCCCGAAAACACTTAAGTTAGGATTGCAGGTCTATATATTTTATTGGATTCTCCTACACGTCCTTTGAAAAATAATTTAATCACATTTTGAAAAACTCAAGCCTCTTCTGGAACTTATCCACCAAGCGCTTGTGTTGAGGAATAAATAGCTGGCTGCGTCCCTAGGAAAAAATAATTTGTTTTTAATTAAGGGGTATGCAGTGGTTTCATAATTGTTCTAATTATTTCCAGTGTTATTTTTCCTTTCTTTAACTCCAACCACTCATCTTCTCAAATGAATCCCAAAGGATATGAGAGGAATCTTTAGTTGATTCTTGCTACAATTTATAAGGCGACTCTTAGAAGTACCAAGGCTGTAGAAATCAAGAGTTCCCTTGAGGAAGGTACATTGCAGCAGAAAGTAAAGAATGGTCAGATCAGCAAGCAAGCACCTGTCCCCGCCCCCTGAGTTTCATACCATAGCGTAGCAGGGGCATCATTTCAGATTTTGGTAAGGGTATCCCCCTGCCTTCCCTATATGGCATCCCCCATCCCGCTGTGTGTGTTTTTGTGTTTAATCTGTGAGTTTACACCGAGTGGACCCTGCAATATTTCTGGGGGGGGGCAGGCAACCTGACCTTCTGTTTTTGCCTATTGGGGGGTGACAGCTGGAGGCCTAAGACCTAAGGGGGCAGCAGAGAGGGCAGAGATGCAGTTATCTGGCAGAAATGGGACAGGTCCATTTTCAAATTAGTATCCAAATTGGAAAAAATCCTCAATTATCAAGCAGTTTTGCACTGCACTGCACATATCTCACACCGCCAGAATGCTGAAAGGTGGGAGGAAGGTTTTGATGAAGTGTTAAAGTGGCCTAGCACAATGGGACCTGACCTGGGTGAGATCAATCCGTGCTACTGTAATACAAATATGAATATTAACTCACAGGAAGGCCATTCTGGGAAATACTGTAAAAAGTTTGTCATTAATCAGTCAATAATAAAAGAGCAAAGAAGTGCACCTTCTGAGCTCAAGGGTTTTGCATCTGTCTCCACCAGCGATGTTAATTGCAGGAGTTAAACACCTCCTCATTTAATCAAGTTAGGATTAAGAAAAGCACCTCACTTTGTGACCTTTCATTTGCCTGATATTAGCTCAGCGCCTGGTAAATGAGAAGTTTTCACCAAAAAAGGCAGGGGGGCGAGGGCAAAATCAATATTTTTGTCCACTTAGCGCAGCCTCTCACAGTTCAGTGACATTCAGACAGCGCTGAGTAAAGAGACAAGGAATCAATGTGTACGAGGAGGCTGTAGATCGCATTCAGCCAATTCTTCTAAAGAATCAATAGCGCTCTACTAGCCTCTACTCTGAAATTCAAGTGAATTGGCTAGGCTGTAATAGCAAGATGAATGAAGAGATTGATGCTGTGTTTCCGCATTCACAATGATAGGCGCTTAAGAACAATTTGGTAGTTTCACCTGTGCCCCATTGCGAGATGGCAAACCAATTAATTTGATCAGGAAACAAAAGGTATCAATGAGACTGGAACTTCATGGGAACAGAATATGGCTGTACAACCCTAAACACCTACATTCCAAGGACATATAGTTAAGAGCTCACAGGTAGGATTTCCGTCACGCTGTCATCTGGATTGTAGCAGTAGTGCACTAGGGGAATGACATAGAGCTGCCCTAGGGGAGACCTGGATCTGCCCCAATATCCCCATGCTTACAATCCAAACAAGACATGATGGGGAGAAAGAGATGGAAGAATAAGGTGAACAGGAACAGAATTATATGGTTACTTGAGTCGCTAACACGCATTTTACATTTTTTTTCCTCAAGCTTTTGGTCCTTTTTGTTATATCTATTATTATTGGCAGGAAAACGTGGCCCACCTAGCATGACATCCCAGGAGCAAACGGGGGTCCAGTTACCCATATAACCAGTAGCAGCATGGGAGAGGAAGCAGGTGCAGTGCAGCACCTGCTATTATCTCCCCGACGGGTAGTAGATGGCAAGAAATTGGCCCATCATACTCCTGCCCCAGTGCAGATAAACTCCCCTCTTGGTGCAGCAGGGACAGAGGGAGGAGGAGTGTGATTTGCAAGCTGCCTCCTGGACTATGACAGGGGCTGCTCAGACAGTTAGTGCATAATCCAACCCACAGGGATTTATCAAGTTCAGGCTCAGTCCTGTAATAATAGTAATAATAATAACGATACACTGCATTGCTTGTATTTGCCGTCTGAGGATGTCAAAACCCTGTACAAGCAGTATGGTGAAATTTAAGCCATGCAGTGGGCACACAGGAGACCTCTCATTTAGCATCCCAACACTTATGTGGAGGACACATTATTATGCCATTTTAGAGCTGGGAAAACAAGGCACACAGAGGTCAAGATCTTAAATGCAGTCTGTAGTATGTTCAGAGAAAAAAACCCTACACAGACGCCCAATCCTGTGCTTTAAATCTGGCTTCAAGTCACTGTTGTGACTCTCAGTGTTTCCACTTAAACTCTGTTCACAATTCTTCCCACTTGACTATCGTCTAAGAGCCCATCATTTGCCTTGATATATGTTATTTGAAAAAATTAGATCTGCTTTTCCCGCAAATCATAGACTTGTCCCCTCACTGCCCCAATCAACAATCTGAAATAAGCAATCTGCTGTACTACCTCATTCATTTAAGAACTGCACAATAGCCCTTCATTGTCTGGCCTTGATTGTCCTTTAAATGCTCATGCCTGTGTCTAAATGGCTTCCCATTAGAGGAGGCAAATACACTTTTCTGTAGCTACCTAAGAAATAGTAGCATTAACTTTGTGATGGTGGAGGCTCCATTCATTCAGTAGGGTTGAAAGTAAAAGCTTACTTCAGCTGTACTTTGCCCTTTATAGCCTTCCTAAGCAGATGGTGCTTGCTGGGTGGGAAGTCCTACAGTAGTGAAACATTATCCTACACAAATGGCTTTGGACTCTGATATTTTCTAGAATTTCAGCTCAAGATCACTTTACAGGACAAATACCACGTTGCATCGTTTGGAAAAAGCTCTCCCAAGTGAAATGCATTTCACCCAGTGATAGGAACAATACCATTGTCTTTATCTACACAGCGCTGGAGATACATTGAAAATGGTGATGACTATTTCACTGAAGTTTGCTTAAGTAAAAGTCTAGAATCAGAATTAAAATGGTTATTTAGGACCTGATGAATTGGATCAGGTCCTTAATACAGAGCAAGAAGGTAAGGGATGTTGTCAAGCCCATGAGTCATTTTTCAATGTAGTGGACATCACTGCTCCCCACAGGGGTCACAAACAGATTTTTTGGGGGCAGTGGACCACCTTTTTGTTCCCTTTATCATTTCTATTTTTTCTATTGTAACACATGAGCATGGTATGAAAAAAGTCAAGAACCACTGGCCCAGACTCCCTGTGAAACCCTTACTCCCATTAGTGAGCTTCTAGTCACATGAACGACTGTCCTCAAAGTCAGTAGGGCTGATCATACAACTGCTCATCAACAGAGGTTTGGAGTTCACAATCTAACCTATGACAAGTTAGGACACAGACATTTTTGTTTGTGTTCCTACCAATGCAGTGGACAATTTTTTTTCCTTTCCCTGTTTCTTTTATGTTACGAGAAGAGACCAGACCAATTTATAAAGTCTGAATTTTGATCTAAATCCAAATTTTACGAAAAGACACCCTGCTCTGAGAGTCATCTGCTTCTCTTTGATGTAAAAGAGGGCAGGCCCCTAGGTGGAGGAGTGAACCATCACTTATGGCTGCTTTCTCCTCCCCATGGAACTCCTGCAGCCTGTCTGCAGGTTTGACTTTCCACCAGGCCCCCAACTAGGGCAGGGTGAGAGGGGCAAGCAGCCATCCAGGGCATCGATCTGGCGGTCACAAAAGCGGGGTGGTAAAGGATCGGGCCTAGAGTCATCAAGGCCTTGCCCCCTAAGGATCAGGCTGTGTGACTGCCATGGGCTTGGACAGGGCAGCCAAGTGGAACAAGGGGCAGTTTTGCTCTGCATGCAAAGTGTGGGGAGAGTGACCCAGCTGCAATGGCTGGGCCCCGGGAGGTGAACCTGCTGAGAGGCAGGTGCCCAAGGGAGATGAGTACTCCAGGAAGCATCTTGGGGAGGATCTCATGATAGCCAGGCTCCATGGGCAGGGGCCAGCTCCAGGAAGCATTGCTGGCTGGCCACAGATTCCTTTGGCAGAGAGGCAAGAGCAGGTGAGCGACGAAGCTGGAAGCTGTGCTACTTGCCTCGTCTGGGGAGCACCCGGCTATGCAGCGGCATCACGACTCAGGAAGCAGGACAGGGATTGCTGCCAGGCAGCCAGCCAGTGCCCTGGCTCCCACACCTCAGAGAGCCACCCAAGCAGGCCGGGTGGCTCCCACCTATTTCCGATCTGCCAGCTCCTGGCAGGGGGTGACGATTTGCAAACTGTGGGATGCATCCGCCACAGGGATGTGCTGAATGGAAGGCAGAAATCTCAGGGGGCACGTGACCCTGCAGGACCCCTTAATTCATTGCCTCTAGGGGGTACAAATATGCTTGCTCGCCCCGGACACTAAGATGTTTAGTTACAGCTCTGCTCTCCACTTCCCCATGCAAGCGCGAAAGAACCATTGACTGCTGTTTAACTGCCAGCAACAATTCTACAAGCCAGCACTGTCCCCTTAGTGTGAAGGAATTTTGCTTTAATAAAAAATAATCCTTATTTTTATAATCCTTGCTGCTTGAATGATACACTGACATTCACCATCTTTATTAAAAAGCCCAGACTTTAATATTTAAAGCTGTATCTCCCTACATCTTTAATATTAGCAATAATGAATGTATGGAAGCTGTATTTATTAGCTTTTTAATACCTTCAGGCATGTCTGTTACTATCTCAGTCAATGCAAACGAAATGTGCAATCATCAAATGACGGGCTTCATAAACTAATGGCTTATGGGTATTAGAGAGGCTTCATAGAGTTTTCTTCCCAAGGACCTTCGTAACTAAAAGCCAGCAACAAAACAAAAGCTGATCTCATGATAATGGGAAATCACAACACAGTGCTGCTGGCATTAGAATCTCTGCTCAACTTTCAGACAACAGAGGAATTGTTTACAGCACAGCTGCTTCCTTATTCTATTACCGTAAACACATGGCATGGTGGAATAGCCAGGTGGGGTGCATTTCTTTCACAGCATAAGAGGAAGCCACTGGTAACCTGAATTGATCTAGCTGAACACTAGGAAGGTGGCTGTCCCATCAACACAAAGATGCAGAGATTTATGGATTACTATCATGAAACACCCTGATAAAAAAGGTGGATGGGAGCTGTGTTTTATATAGCATCATATCTGCACAGTTCATAGCTACCACAAGAACAGCCCAGCTCCTCCTATGGAAGTGACAGAAAGGAATGCTTCTTTTGGAACAATTTCCTTATCCAGGGAGAGTTGGGAGTGCATAGGGAGGGAAAATCAGTTTGAAAAAGACAAGACCACATCTCAGTCCTTTCCCCAAACGGAATTCCAACTTAAAAATATTGGAAGTATCCCTCTTCCGTAACCTCAGGTCTCAACAGCCTCTCCCACCTCCAGCACACAGAGCTTCTCCTAATCCTCAAAAAGACCTCTACATCCTTGAACCAGTCACCTTGGAATTGCCCCTTGCACAGGAGAAATCCCAGGCTGGTATAGAGCCAGCATGAGAGTTTTACACTCCCTCACCCAAAGGAGTCGGGGGCATGACTAAAGGCAAGAGATCTGGATGGAGCACAGGGCGGGGTGCTCAGCTAGTGCCAGAATCCAGAGGCTGTAAAGGTGGCATAGAGCCACTTTTACTCCTCTAGTTCTCTGAACTGAGCACAGCTTGGACGCTGCCACAAGCTCCGGGCCTTTCCCTGAATCAGGGACCCACGATTTATCATCTGACAAGGCAGTCCCCACAAATGCCTGAGATTTGAAGAGAGTAGCTGGCCTAATGGAGAGATTGCTGGCTGGAGACCTACTGATGAGAACTATTATTAAGGAGAAGTGTTGGGGTCAGATGAAGAGAGAGAAGAATGATCGGGGTGGGCTGGGGGCAGAGTCTGGAACAAGCCAGTATTTAGAATAGTAAGAGGGAGGGAAAAGTGAAACCTTGGAAGGTTCAGATGAGACTTAAAATTTTCGTAGTTTAGCCAAACTGGACATTTCCTGGGTTCACTCTTCATCAACATAGTGCCACAGACGACAAAAATCAAGGCTGGATTCTTGCCCCAGGCATGGCTTTCTTGACATAACCCAGGGGCCTTTCATACCTACTCACGTTCTTTGGCCCTTTATTGAGCCTGTTCCTAAGCCGGTCTCCTCCATCTCTTATGGGTTTGGATCTCTCTATATGTCCAGTGCAGAGGCCTGTGGGAGAGCGACCTGGGTTTCTAAATGATTGCTGAGAATTTCCATTGCAAAACAGATTATATTTGGCTCCACTTAAGATAACCCTTGCTCAGATCCTGAAAAGTGGCCTAGGCATGTACAGAACCATGCAGGACAGAGAGTGCACAGGTGTTTGTCTGATTCTGGGCAGTACTGGTGGTTTTCCAGTCCCTAGTGCAACCAAGAGCACTTACATGCTCTCAGCTGTACCTTCTGCCAGGGGACTATTCCAGCAGTCAGGGATCTCTGGGCCATAAGGAGCCTAGGACCTTTCCCTTACAACAGCAGCCAGGAAAGAGAGTCCAACCCAAACTCTCCCCTACACATAGAGTGGTTCTCCATGGGTCAGAACCCCTGAGTATAAGGATGCAATACCCCAGTGGGGAGCATGAAGCACAGTCCATAATTGCCAAATCCCACCCAGTCTGGCAAGCCAGGCACAGTTTGCAGGCCCCTTGTGCCAGCGAAACCCCTGATTGGCATATGCACGATCAGCACTTGCCTGCACAAATACCCGAGTCACTCATAGAAATAACAGGGGAAAACGTTGACCCCCTTTGAAATTAATGTGACCACTGCCAAAATACATGCAGAACAGGTGCATACAAACCTGTGCATTTCTCCCATTGTATCAGCATTGGACTTTGAAAACGTTCCCCTAAAAGTTGTAGCCACCCCTTGGGAATTCAAGTTGCATCCATATATCAAGAGCAGAAGCCCTTAAAACTACCATGTAGTTTGATGCTGCATGTGTCCTTCATGCTTCCTAGGTATATGGGCTGCTTTATATTCAACTTAAAGTAATGAAATGGTCATCATGCTAGGAAATGTTTGAACTATTGCTGCTTTATTATTGGCCTTTTGGTCTGAAATGAAGCCAGGATCACCTTTCGAGCTCAGTTATTAGCATAAAATAATTAGGCTTTGGAGTAGATTTTTCCTTCATGCAGAATTGCCATTAATATTAACAGCGTTGCTACGGTCACCTGAACTGAAAGGAAGACATATCCCTAGGTGCTGAGAGAAACTCAGTCTAAAATATGCTTTTGCTTACTGTTGGAGATTTCCATACGCTCTAAACTCCCATTCTCATTACACATTTCTTGTTTTTCATGGCTCGTTTCCATTGAGACAGAATGTTTATCATACCACGCATAATTACTTGCTTCAGCTTCACGCAGTAGATAACTTTGTTCACAGAATTCTCAAACATTTTTTTGGTTAACATCTCTTCATGGTGTTCAGAATTGCAGATCTTCTACTTACAACAGGCAGGGCTGCTGCCTGTAATGGCTTCATACAGAAGGGAACTATCAAGGGAAAGTTTCTTCCATGGTTTTTTATTTTGTTACCAAAAAAAATGAATCCATGGTCAACTCTAACAGGTGTCCTCTACCCCGATCATATTGGGAGTTTAATAATCTTAGATAGCCCAATATTAATGTGTGTCATGGGAAGCAACGATTGTTTGAGACTACGACTACTGTATAGAATAACGTGATGCTGCAGTAAGGAAACAAACAATAAAGGCAGGATCCTCTTTATGCTAGCGAACAGGGGCAGCCAACAGGGGAGTTTTACAAGGGAGTTCTCCAGGTGAAGAAGGAGCGACTATGTGAACCTTGGAATAAGTTTGTTGTCTGTAGTGTAGTGTGTTTGCATTTGTGCTTGCTGCTTGACTGAAGTGTATCGTGTGGTCTGCTTGTTTGGGGGACCATGTGCTGATCCTAGCAGCCTGCCAGGCAAGGCTGATCAATTCACAACAACGCTTTCATCCCCAAGCCCTTTAGCACCCATCAACCATTAACTAGGGGACAGGGCTACTCAGGGAGACCAGGGTTTAAAAATCCCAGTCCTAAATGACCAGAGGAGCTAGCTAACAGAGGCAGCTAATGGGGGAGTTTTGCGAGGGAGTGGGGGAGTCGGGGGAGGGCGGTAGATACACTTCATTAACATTTTATAAACTAAAGACAATACCCCCCCCAACAAAAAACAAACAACAATAAAAGAAAGAACTGCAGAAGTAAAAAGAGAGTGCAGGCAGAAGTCCAGCAACAGAATGGGGGCTATCCAGTTTATTGCACTGAATGCAACATGTATGAGTGTATGTGTACTTTCAGTGCAAGTAGCTCCTGGCCTTCAGAGACCACATACAAGCTTTGGAGACCAAGGTGCCTGAACTGGAGGAGCTAAGGGAGACAGAGAAGTATACAGATGAGACTTTTCAGGACATAGTAGAATGGTCCCATTCCAGTCTGACAGCCTCTGCACCACTGAGGAGGATGAAAGTCTCAGGGAAGGTGAACATCAAACTAGAGCAGAAGGAAATGATCCCATAGTTGGCACCCTCCTTCCAGATGATGTCATGGTATCTTCTCCCGCTGAGGATACCACTCCGGGGGCTGGAATTCCAGCTATTAGGAAAAGACAGGTAATAGTCATGGGGGGACTAATGGGATAGCTGGGTTTGTGATGATGGGGAGAACTGCATGGTGACTTGCCTGCTGGGTGAATAGGTTGCAAATCTATCGAGACATCTAGAAAGACTTGTGTAGTGCTGGGGAGGAGCCAGTGGTCATGGTACATGTAGGTACCAGTGACATAGGAAAGGATAGGAGAGAGGTCCTGGAGACCAAATTTAGGCTGCTACATCAGAGATTGAAGTCCAGGACCTCCATGGTAGCATTCTCTGAAATGCTTCCAGTTCCAAGCACAGGACCAGTTAGACAGGCAGAACTGAAGGGATGAGACAGTGGGTCTATTAATGCAGATTCTCTATACCCTAGTAAGGAGGAGAGGATGGAAAAGGATAAAACATGGGTAGGATCTGATAAGAAACAGTCAAACAAAAAAGAGTCCCCTTCAATTACATCATATAATGGCAGACAGCTAAAAAGAGATATTTTTAAGTGCTTATATACAAGTGCTAGAAGTCTAAATACTAAGATGGGTGAACTTGAGTGGCTCATATTAAATGAGGATATTGATATAACAGGCATCACAGAAACTTGGTGGAATGAGGATAATAAATGGGACACAGTAATATCAGGGTAAAAATATATTGGAAGGACAGAATAGGTCATATTGGTAGGGGAGTGGCACTCTAGGTGAAAGAAAGCATAGAGTCACATGAAATAAAAATATTAAATGATCCAAAGTGTGCCATAGAATTTCTATGGATAGTAATTCTATGCTTGAATAATAAGAATATAGCGATAGGGATATATTACTGACAGCTGGCCCGGACGGTGATAGTGACTGTGAAATGCTCAGGGAGATTAGAGAGGCTATAATAATAAAAAATTAAATAATAATGGGGGATTTCAACTATCCCCATATTGACTGGGTTCATGTCACCTCAGGACTGGATGCAGACATAAAGTTTCTTTACACCTTAAATGATTGCTTCTTGGAGCAACTAGTCCTGAAACCCACAAAAGGAGAAGCAATTCTTGATTAGTCCTAAGTGGAGCACAGAATCTGGTCCAAGAGGTGAATGTAGCTGAACTGTTTGATAATAACGAGTGATCATAACATAATAAAATTTAACATCCCTGTAGCGGGGAGTGAGGGGACACACCAAAGCAGCTCATCACAGTAGCATTTAATTTCAGAAAGGAGAATTACACAAAAATGAGGAAGTTAGTTAACCAGAAATTAAAAGGTATAGTGCCAAAAGTGAAATCCCTTTAAAGTACATGGAAACTTTTTAAAGACACTACAATACAGGCTCAATTTAAATGTATACCTCAAATTCAAAAACATAGTAAGAGGACCAAAAAAGTGCCACTGTGGCTGAACAACAAAGCAAAAGAAGCAGTTAGAGGCACAAAGGCATCCTTTAAAAAGTGGAAGTTAAATCCTACTTAGGAAAATAGAAAGGTGCATAAACTCTGGCAAGTAAAGTGTAAAAGGATAATTAGGAAGGCCAAAAAAGAATCTGAAGAGCAGCTAGCCAAAGACTCAAAAAGTAACAGCAAAAAAATTTTTAAGTACATCAGAAGCAGGAAGCCTGCTAAACAACCAGTGGGGCCACTAGACCATCGATATATTAAAGAGCACTCAAGGAAGATAAGGCTATTGTGGAGAAGCTAAATGAATTCTTTTCATCAGTCTTCAAGGTTGAGGATGTGAGGGATATTCCCAAACCTGAGCCATTCTTTTTAGGTGACAAATCTGAGGAACTGTCCCAGACTGAGGGATCATTAGAGGAGGTTTTAGAACAAATGGATAAACTAAAGAGTAGTAAGTCACCAGGACCAGATGACTTCTAAAGGAACTCAAATATGAAATTGCAGAACTACTGTCTGTGGTATGTAATCTATTATTTAAATCAGCTTCTGTACCAGATGACTGGAGGATAGCTGATGTGATGCCAATTTTTAATTAAATTTAATTAAATTTTAAATTAATTTAAAAAAGGCTCCAAAGGCATTCCCAACAATTACAGGCCGGTAAGCCTTACTTCAGTACCAGGCAAATTGGTTGAAATGATAGTAAAGAACAGAATTATCAGACACATAGATGAATACAATTTGTTGGGGAAGAGCCAACAATGTTTTTTGTAAAGGGAAATCGTGCCTCACCAATCTACTAGAATTCTTTGAGGGGGTCAACAAGCATGTGGACAAGGGTGATCCAGTGGATACCTAGACTTTCAGAAAGCCTTTCTCAAGGTCCCTCACCAAAGGCTCTTAAGCAAAGTAAGCTGTCATGGGATAAGAGGGAAGGTCCTCTCCTGGATCAGTAAGAGGTTAAAAAGATAGGAAAAATAGGGTAGGAATAAATGGTCAGTTTTCAGAATGGAGAGAGGTAAATAGTGGTGTCCCCCAGGGGTCTGTACCGGGACCAGTGCTGTTCAACATGTTCATAAATGAGCTGGAAAAAGGGGTAAACAGTGAGATGGCAAAATTTGCAGACAATATAAAACTACACAAGATAGTTAAGTCTAAAGCAGACTGTGAAGAGTTACAAAGGGATCTCAAAAAACTGGGTGACTGGGCAACAAAACGGCAGATGAAATTCATTGTTGATAAATGCAAAGTAATGCACATTGACAAACATAATCCCAACTATACATATAAAATGATGGGGGTCTAAATTAGCTGGTAATACTCAAGAAAGAGATCTTGGAGTCATTGTGGATTGTTCTCTGAAAATATCCATTCAATGTACAGCAGCAGTCAAAAAAAGCTAATAGAATTTTGAGAATCATTGGGAAAGGGATAGGTAATATAACAGAAAATATCGTATTGACTCTTTATAAATCCATGGTATGCCCACATCTTGAATACTTCATGCAGATCTGCTCACCCCATCTCAAAAAGGGAATTGGAAAAGTTACAGAAGAGGGCAACTACAAATTAGGGATATGGAAAAGCTTCAAAATGAGGAGAGATTAATAAGACTTGGACTTTTCAACTTGGAAAAAGAGACAACTAACAGGGGACATGATAGAGGTCTATAAAATCATGAATGGTGTGGAGAATGTAAACAAGAAAGTGTTATTTACTCCTTCTCACAACACAAAAACTAGGGGTCACCAAATAAAGCAGGTTTAAAATGAACAAAAGGAAGTATTTCTTCACACAATTCACACTCAACCTGTGGAAATCCTTGCCAGAGACTTGTGAAGGCCAAGACTATGACGGGGTTCAAAAAAGAACTAGATAAGTTCATGGAGGATAGGTCCATCAATGACTATGAGCCAGGATAGGCAGGAATTGCTGTTTGCCAGAAGCTGGGAATGGTTGATAGGATGAATCACTTGATGATTACCTGTTCTATTCATTCCCTATGAAGCACCTGGCATTGGCCAATGTTGGAAGACAGAACACTGGGCTAGATGGACCATTAGTCTGATCCAGTATGATCGTTCTTATGTATGCTCTTATGAACTAAAGATATGAGTCTAAGAGATGACACTAAAATATATCTTCTTTACGTCAGTGAGTCGTTGGAGAAGGTGCTCAATAGTCGAGTTCAAAATCAGTCCCTGTTGGCAATATGATGGTGTCAGTTCTCAAATCTTTTGTTCTGTGCCCAACTCTTTCAAGTGCAGGTCAGTTGTTATATTCTGGGAAGGCTATCACAGAAGAAGAGTGGTGACAATCAGGATGGCTCTAGAGATACAATGGATTATATCAGGGATGTAACTGTATTGCCAAAGTCCTGGGTCTAAATACAGTTTTGTAGGATAATGGGCAACAATATCATAGTGCAAAAGTAAATGAGGAGCAGTGTACGAGAATGATGACTGAGGCAATATGAAATGGATAAACTGGCAACTACAAAGAGCCAGTAGAGGCCCCTTTTATAGGTTTGTTGTTATTTGGAATTAAATTGTTCAGCCAGAGAGGTAAGTATTATAGGCCAAGTTCAGCCCTCATGTACATGTGTCAATACAAAGTAATTCTGCTGATTTTATTGGAGCTTTTCCAATTTATTCTGGTGCGTGTGAGGGCAAAATTAAGTCTTGTATGGCAATTGCCTATAAGCTATTTCTCTCAGTTCCAGAGAATGGAAATTTCCATTTCCAAAGGCACCAACCAAACCAGCATACACAGAGGTCTACATCATGGAGTTACCACACACATCAAGTAAGGGGCATTGCACAGTTGTGCTGCCTCAGGAGCAGACCAGGGACTAAACTGCGACTTAGAGTCACACCAAGGGAGAAGTCATTAGTGCTAGCCCCTTACCTGGCACAGCTACTTCCCCCTCCATGCCAGGGCAGCAATGCTGGCTGGAGCAGTGAGATGGCAGGATCAGCTGCCCCACTCTTCATCTAGCTATGCAACCTCAGAGGAGCATACTCTCCTCTCTGCACTGTGACCCACAATGCAGGTAGCTGGCACTGGGGAGGGAGAGAGCAATTTACATGCTCTCTAGCCCCTTACGTAGCCATATAACTCACATCACAATTAAGCCAAGAATGAGAAAGCAGCTCCGACTCATGAAACAAATTAGTGGTATACTGGAAGCACTGCCAGCAAAGCATGCATTTAGGAACAGGAGACTTATATTTACATGAGATCGTGAAGGTGGCCTTTGTATAATTTCCTTTGATTATAGCTCTGCTTTCTCTGTTCAGTTAGCTTCAAACATAATTCTCCTGATTATACAAAGGTTCTCCAGAAATGGCTGCACACTGTGGTTTTTGTGACTAAACAAGCAAAAGGTGCATAAAGAGAATTAAGAAAAGGGGCTTTTTCAAGATTTTATAAATCTGCACAAGCAAGAAAGCAGACTTTGAATCCTGGAAAAGTTCTGTGCATATAAATAGCTACAAAGAAATGTTCTTTTTGAAAGAAAGAAAGAAAGAAAGAAAGAAAGAAAGAAAGAAAGAAAGAA
>ML675614.1:13888397-13916631 GCA_007922155.1 Mesoclemmys tuberculata | reverse complement strand
GAAAGAAAGAAAGAAAGAAAGAAAGAAAGAAAGAAAGAAAGAAAGAAAGAAAGAAAATGTTCTGTATAAATAACTCAAAAGAAAATAATTTCAATTAAGATTATCTGAGCCTCTGACACAAAACAATGTCCAAAAGAAAAGTACAATTTCCTGTTTCTCACACACATAACAGAACAAATAAAGACTTGAGATAAGTCCTCCCTTCTTTCCCTGCTGTCTAGCTCACAGCTATATAAAAATCCAACACAAAACAAAAGAAAAATCACTAATCCCTTTCTTTCACTGAGTGGAACTAGTAGTTATGTATACTTAAAGTATGGCTGCTGTATTAATCCAGCAAACCTGTTTAAATGAAGTTTCAGATCACTTTGTACAATGTATGCAAATAGCTTTATTATTTCATTGTACTTCTTAATATAAATAATAATATATAAACCTGACACTAAAAGCACAGCTTGAATTGCTAAGAAAGCAGTCATTTATAAATCATGTGTGCTTCAGAAAACATTACACACTTGAAGTGTCCATGAGAAAATTGGGCCACATTTGGTCAAACAACATGTCTAACTCACAGAAGATATGGGTAGGTTACCTGATTGCTGGGGGAGGAAATCTATTGGACAATAAAAGAAGAAAACACAAAGAAATACAGAAAATGTGATTTAAATGTGATTTAAATGTGATTGCTTTTAAAGGCAATGAGTGTCTCTCTTACCTTATGTTTGTACCGTGCCTAGCACAATGATTTCAGTTGAGGCCTCTAGGTGTTACCATAATGGAAACAATACGTAATAACAACAAATGTTTAAAAACTACCATATTTGGACTTCATAGGATCTATACTGATTTGTTTGCCTTTTTTCTCTCACTTCTTTCTTATCACGTTTCTGGTTGCTGTTGTATTAATTTAGCTGGAGAGTTTCAGAAGGAAAAAGCCCCCTTGTCTGACAGTCCCAAAGATGGTAATAACTGTCCTTCGGGGGAAAAGTGAAGAAGCTCCTTGAGATGGGCTGAAGCTGTTGTTAATGTCCGATCCTGTTTCATCCCAGGTGGTGTTTGGCATTCAGGTGGAGCCACTAGAGTTGGCAATGTCAACTGGGTCCCTCTCTCTGGCCCAATCTGATCAGAACATCTCTAAGAATGAAGACGGTCCACGGTCCCAGGAGATGGTGGGTGAGGCAGCTGTATGGTTAGCTTACACCAGTAGCCTCTGTCTGTTCGTCCATCTTTTTCTCCAGAAGTATCTTTCTTAAAGGACCCCAAAAGGGAGTGATGGACAGAACAGCTCATATCCTCATTATTTTGACCATCAATTAGGCCTAACATCCAACACATCAATTTTGGTTTCTTTAATTTCCAAGCCCACATTTTCTTGTTTACCAAGCATGATATTAACACAGTCCTTGAATTATATCAGCAGAACTTTTGGTTTGGACTAATTCAGTTTTTCTGTCTCTCTTTCATATATTTTTCCATCAACATTTGTTATTGTAGATTACTGTGACATCTTAAGACCTTTTACATACTATTTACAGTTGAGCTCACCAGGGTGGTAAATTTGTAGGCCCAATTATCACAACATTGCACAAATACCACAGAGACTCCTCAATTCTGCAGTGGGTACAATCCAAGCGCTAAGATTCTGCAGGGCAGAGATCTGGGAGTCAAGAGACCTGGATCTTTGCCAGTGATTCTTAGCCTTCCTATCCATGTTGGTAAGTTGCTTTGAGATCTATGTATGAACAGTATTACATTACTAGTTGTTACAGTGACTGGCACACTAAAAATGCCTAAAACAGATCAGCGGATCATTTTAGTGGGAGCTTTGTAGGTATTAAATTCAGATGGCAGTTTCCATCTCAACCTTTCCTGTTTGGTAAGGAAAAATTTTGCCAAGATCTCATTTGCTTACTTGGTTTCTATCTAAATTATTCATTGTTTCCAAAGCAGGTAGGCAATTCACCCTGCAACTGAGTCTCAAGGACTGCACAAGTAGACAGCAAGCACCATTAGTGAATCCTTCAGACAAAAACATTATTCACAGAAAAAACAGACATCTTTTTCGAAAAAGGCCCCGCTCCATGTCAAAAAAATTAACAGCCTATAATTAATGGCATGACACCTTTAGAATTAAAAGTGCCTTGTATACCTAAGCTCCTCTTCTCCACGCCACTTATCTCCATTTGGATTTTACATTTCCTTCAGCTACTCAAAACTTCCTTATATTCCCCTTGGACCAGAGGCTTCGTGACAGTGACACATTTGCATTACTACACTGAAGTGGTACTGTAGTCAATAACAACACAGAAAAGGCAGAAGGGTAATATAATTAATGCATATCAACACAGGTTTATGGAACACAGATCCTGTCAAACTAACATGAATCTTTTTTATGATATTACAACACTTTGGTTGACACAGGTGTTGATGTAGTGTACTTAGATTTCTGTAAGGCATTTTGATGTGGTACTGCATGATATGAATTGAAGAAAAACTAGAATGATACCAAATCAAGATGGCATACATTAAACGGATTAAAAGTGACTAACTGACAGGTCTCAAAAAGTAATTGCAAACAGAGAATCATCTTCAAGCAGGCGTGTGCCTAGTGGGGTTCCGCACTGATTGGTTCTTGTCCCTGTCCTATTTAACATTGTTATCAGGGACCTGGAGGAAAACATAAAATCATCACTGTTAAAGTTTGCAGATGACACAAAGATTGCAGGAGTGATAAATAACAAAGACAACAGGTCATTGATAAAGAGCAATTTGAATTGTTGGCAAGCCTGGTGGAAGCAAACAATATTTGTTTTAATATGGCCAAATGTCAATGTATCTGTCTACAAAGAAAGAATGTAGGCCGTACTTACAGGATAAGGACTCTATCCTGGGAAGCAGTGACTTTGAAAAACACTCTGAGGTTATGGTAATCAGCTGAATGTGATTTCCCAGTGCCACACTGTGCCAAAAAAGCTAATGAGAAATAAGTAGTAATAGGGAAGTTATATTACTTCTGTATTTGGCACTGGTGCAACCAGTGCTGGAATACTGTGTCCAGTTTTGGGGTCAACAATTCAAGAAGGGTGTTAATAAATTGTACAGGGTATAGAGAAGATTGGAAAACCTGTCTTATACTGATAGGCTCAAGGAACTCCGTCTATTCAGCCTATCAAAGAGAAGGTCCAGGGGTGGCTTGATCATAGTTTATAAGTACCTACACATGGGGAACAAAAATTCAACAATGGGCTCTTCAGGCTAGCAGACAGAGGTCTAACAAGATCCAATGGCTGCACAAATTCAGATTAGCCGTAAGGCACATAATTTTTGACAGTAAAGGTAATTAACCATTGGACCAACTTACCAAGGGTTGTGGTGGATTCTTCATCACTGACAATTTTTAGAACAATGTTAGATTTTTTTTGGTATGATCCCCACTTGGGATTTACCTCAACTATCTATGTCCAGGTAAAAATTACCCGTGCCTTGTTTTCCCTAGGATTTTACATTGAGATTAGCTATCGCCAGTTAGCTATCTCCATGTAAATAAAACTTGTTTTACTATGAAGTCATAGCCTCTGAATGAAATTCACTCTTGTTCAAAGGGTTACCCCTGGTAAGCCCTATTTTGAGGACTTACATGGTAAACTCTGCATGAGGTAAATTTCACTCTTTGTCTTTGGGCATTGAACAAAGGCAGTATGTGCCCAGTTACTTTGGTTTTGTTGGTGGTAAAGTCTTCCAGCAGTTATGGATAGAAATTGCCTCCTAGACTGATACCTAATGAGGTGTAACAAGTTTTCCATTCATATGTCATTGCTCAGCAAATTATTAGTAGAAAATGTTTTGCCTGTAGCAAGCCTTTGTTTCAAATTCTCAGATAAGGTTCATGGGCATAGCCCGGGTAAACTTTGATTACTTCCTATCATAGACAGGAGCAATATAACTTATGAGTTTGTGTGACCGTGTGAGAAACTAGCCCAAATAGCAGGGCCGCAGTCTAATTAAATCAGTAGGTTCCTGTTCTAGGAATCATGCAGTCTAATACATGGGTCCCATGCTGAAAAATCTAACTCAGTGTAAACACATTAATCTACTTTTATTAAGGTCACAGACTTGTACAGTAATAAAAAGAGAATGAATTCTATCTATAATACACTGAATTTTAATCACAAAACTCTTTGAAGTAATCAAAATGGTATTTTCCAGTAATGTTGCTCTGCTAAGTAATGATAAAAATTTAGCGTGAATGAGCCATGGCATTTCCCCAATATCCTGAAAGTTTCATTTTTGTATAAATTTCAACAAAAGAAAAATGTGAGCCAAGTGTCAGTAAAAGAGCCAGGCACATGTGGAATTGTGCTGGTAAGAGCATAAGTGAAATCTTACTGGATTTCCTACAAACGGAAGTTTAGCTCTCCCTAACCAAGTTAAGAAGATAAACTAGAAAATTTCTTTTGATGGACAGGCAATATCCTGACCCATCCCTTAATAATTCAAATAAAGGCTCTGAGAGATGTTTCCAAATCAAAGTGAGATACCAAGGAGTAAGCTGTGAGAGAAAAATTTCTAAACCTGAAATTATACTCACCCACTTTTGACATGGTCTATTAAATCATAGCTCTCAGAGCATGTTACAAATTATTCTTGGAGGAAAATCTACACTAATACTCAAATGTATGACATGCATCTTCTGAATTAGACAGGACAGATCTTGCTGATCTACACTAATTAGTGAAGTGAAAGACTTTACAAAGTGTTTGCTTTGAATAAAGACTAAGGAATTGAATGATTAGCTAAACCCCTGAACCACCTGAAGGTGTCATGTGCTTCTATTACCCATCTTATGAAACAGCCTGACAGAGAAGATTGACTATACTGATGCCATCTGACTTCCTATCTCAACAGCGGACCCTCAGTTCCTCCCTCCAAGTCCCCACATTGATCCCTACAGGCTTTGCTCTTACAACCTTCCATTCAGGAACTCCAGACATACATTTCACCCCAACTGCTTGAAACTTCTTCCCTCTCTAAAATGTATTGTTAGTTCAGTCCCTTTTTCTTCTGGGCTTTGTTACACTGTCGGGTTCAGCAAATTCTGTTACATATTGGGGCTTGTTGATCCTCAGACTAACATAAAATGTCAAAGTAAGAGAAAATTGAATATGGAGTATCTCAGACTCAATAGAGAAGCAACTAGTCCTTAGAACACATTTTAAAATTCAGGGGGCATGGAACTGTAGAGTGGCTGAGTCTCTTACGACAGGATAGAGGGAAACAGAGACCAACAAAGGAAGGGTCCCAAAAGAAAAGGAGAGGCTAAAGGCTTAGAGAGAATACTGAGAGACCAGTCATGATGATCCACTTGAAGGGAAGGAAGAAGCCAGTTTGCAAGAAGACTGCTTGGGACTTGCTGGGGCAGAACAAGTGTCCCCTAAACTAAACCCCTCCCATTCCTTAAAAACAGGTTCAGGTTCAGTTGAATGAAATGGCTGAAGGGAGGGTTGGTTCATCCATGTGTACTACTAATATGAGAAGACTGAAATCTTTCTAGCCCACAGTTAGGCATTCTTCCAAAAAGTTCTCTTTCATTCATCAACTCTTTTTTGCACTACCTATGCATTTCAGGTTGTCATAGAGAATGGAGACTTAGAACTAAAGAAGTTTGGAAATAGAATTTTCCTTTTGCAGAAAATGTTGACATTTTGAAATTACTTTTCATTCCAAATCGGAACAAAGTCAAAATATTGAAAATTTTAATGAAACAACAAATTCCAAAAAGTCTCACACTGGAAATGTTAAAATAGAAAATTTATATTTTCAAGCTAAGTTGAATTAGTCACTATGATTAAATGACAAGTGTTGATTTTAAAGCAAAAATTGTCATTTCTGAATTTTTAAAAATTTTTTGTTGCCAAGTGAAATTTTTCTTTGATTCTCTTGATGAGAAAAATCAAAAAATTTAGGGTATGTCTTCACTGACGATAGCAAATTCACCACGATCAGATTGATCTATCCAGATCAATTGAGCAGCAGTGAAGACCTGCTCAATCAATCTGAAGTCGATTCAATTAAACCACCTTCTCAAAAGGTGTAGCACTGTGTTGATGGGTACACAGTTCCCGTCAGCTCAGCATAGTGGAGACGGCATGCAAAAGAGGATTTAGGAAGTCGACATACGTTATGTAAGCTACTCTGCATAGCTTGCATAACTCCCATCGACTGCCGCCGAATTTCCCCATAAGTATAGACCATTCTACAGTCAAAATTTACATTCTCCTGAGGAAAATGGTTTCATCAATATCAAAACTTTCCTCATTAAAATGTAAATTTTTAATTACATTTTTTAAATATCCTACTGAAAAATTTTGATCATCTTGTCTTAGAACATGTCCGTCAGAGATGGAGAAAGATCTCCGGGGTGATTTTTATATATATATATACATTGTACAAAATTTATCATCATCGTGTAAGAAGGGTGAACATAAGGGTATACACTTTATATATAGAGTGACAGTCTGTACTCTTATGTTCACCCTTCTTACATGACAGTGATAAATTTTGCACAAAGTATGCCTTTTGAGGTATCATTTGAGAACTCGTTATCTGCTGAACATTATTGTCCTGGTAAAAAATGTATGGCAAAATTGTATGTAATGTTATAAAATTCTACTGTATAAGACATGTTCCAAGTCAGGGAAAACAGCTCCAAACCAGTTTCCCAGGGACAAAAAACAAACTGATGCCTCAGCCAGGCCCCAACAAAATCAAAAGGGTAAGCAGCCATTCTTTGGCAGGAAGAAAGGCATGAGCAAGAAATGTACACGTTGACAATGAAACAGTTGGAGGTTCCTGTATAAACTGATAGGCTGTCACCTGAACCACAACAGGAGATGATTCTTAAAGAGAAGAAAAAGATATAAAAATGAGACAGAAGCCTCAAATCACCTCTCTCCCATCATAACTACACATGGCATCAACAACATTTGGAAGAAAAGAAAGTATCATTGAACTGGGGAAGGAGACCTGCCTGAAGGGATCCAGCCAGACTGCTGTAAGCATGTGGTGAGAGAAACAGTTTCACTTTAAATTCATTTAGCTTGTTAAGTTAGGTATTTGTCTGTGTTTTACCTTTTATTTCTTTGTAACCAAATCTGACTTTTATGCCTCATTACTTGTAATCACTTAAAATCTTTATTTCAGAGTTAATAAACTTGTTCTATTGTTTTATCTAAACCAGTGCATGTTTGGATTGAAGTGTCTGGGAAGTTCCATTTGAGATAAGCTTTGTGCATATCACTTTCTACGACCTTGTGTTTTCCAGGCAGTACAAGATGTACATTGCTAGGGACAAGTCCGGGACTGGGAATTGCTGATGTCAAACTGCAATATAATTTAGAAGTGACTGGCTAAGATCACTCCTGTAACTCAGCTGGGAGCAATTTATGTACTAGATGTTGTCTGAGAGCAGGCCAGGAGTGATTACTTTCAGAATGAAGCAATATAAAAGACACCACAGGTTGGAGAATTGAGGGGACACAGGTATTAACAGTCCAGATTATACCCTAGGTAATGTCATATATATATGGGACCAGGTCTAAAATCTAGACAATTAATGGCTCAGCCATCAATGAATGCCCCTCCTTCAGAAGCTGAGAAGCCCAAAAACAACAAAATGAAATTCAACAAAGACAAAGTAAGGTCCTACACTTAGGGAAGAAAAAGCAAATGCACAAATACAGAATGGGGGAAAACTGGCTTGGCAGCAGCACTACTAAGAAGGATCTGGGAGTTGTGGTTCTGGTTGTTGCAGCTCACAACCTCAGCATGAGTCAGCAATGCGATGCTGTTGCAAAAAAAGAAAATGCAATTTTAGGTTGCATTAACAAAGCCATAGCCTGCCAGTCACAGGAAGTGCTAGTACCACTCTACTTGGCTCTGGTTAGGTCTCAGCTGGAGTACTGTGTCCCGTTTTGGTCACCAATGTATAGAAAGGATGTAGAGAAACTGGAAAGGATCCAGAAGTAAGCAACAAAGATTATCTAAGGGATGGAATGCAAACCATATGAGGAAAGGCTATAGGAACTTGGTATGTTTAGTTTGGAAAAGAACAGATTAAGGGGGGATATGATAGTGGTCTTCAGATATTTGAAAGGCTACCATAAAAAAAAGATGAAGAAAAGTTGTGCTCTTTTGCCACAGAGGGCAAGACAAGAGCCAAAAGGCTCAAACTACAGCATAGCAGATTTAGATTAAATCTCAGGAAAAAATTCCCAACTGTAAGAACAGTAGGACAATGAAACAGACTGCCACAGGATTGTGGAAGCTTCTTCACTAGAGGTTTTCAGAAGAAGGCTGGATAGCCATCTGTCTTGGATGACATAGACACAAGAAATCCTGTCTCTTGGCAGGGCAATAAACTAGATGACATTTACGGTTCCGTCTAACCCAATGATTCTATGAAAAAAAAAGGCACTTTTCTATAGCAAACAAGAAATTACTTCTAATAAAAGTTCTGGTTCACAGAGAAATAAAATTGGTTCCAGGAGGTGTTTTCCCAAGAGAGAGTTATGGCTCATACATGAAAAAGCTGTGTTCAATTATATCATCATCTCTGGGTTTATAGAAACAGACCGCTTGTCCAAAACCCTGTCAAAGATTGCTTGTTGTCCTGCAGTATCATACTCGTAAAAATGCGAGAGGCTGGCTACTAAAGAAGTTAAAGAAAAAGGATTCACTTGCTCTGCTAGAAAATACAACAAATAAATAATAACAACAATGGAACACTTACAGTGTTTTACATCTATAAGATATTTTGCAGACATTAACTCAGGAAGTATGTGCAAGTTCTCCAAAAGGGCACATATGCAGCCACAGCAGGTGGAAGCTACAGCTGATGATGGCCCATTACATAGAAATAATTTCATCCCATGAGTAACTCTGCTGACTTCAGTGGTATTACAGCAGGGATGAGTTTGGTCCAGTGAACCAGACTCTCAGCTGGTGAGAACTAGCATAGCTCCACAGAACTCAGCAAAGTAATGTGGAATGAATGGAGGATCAGGTCCACGACATCTGCTGGCTGGTGAAGTCCAGGTGGATAGGTAGCAAGTTTAACCAATATCGAACTTCAGAACATCAGTTTCTCAATCAAATGCATGAAATCTAATAAACACATCGGTTTGTTTTTTTCTGAAGCTCCTGAGAAACATTTACACAATCCGTCAGGCTGGACTGGAAGCAGAAAAATGAAAGGAGAAAAATAAAGTTTGGGGCATCTTCCAAATAAAATAAGCAGAACTGAGGGGAGAAGGGAAGATGTGAACCACTTCCTAATATTCAGAAGAACACTGCAGTATTACATAAAGCTGAAGAAAATCTGTAATCATTTTAGCAATTTTGCTGTAAAACCTGTAGTATAAAGGATCTAATTAAATCTGGCAATGGTTTATTCTGTGGAGATTTCAGGTTTGCAGCAGCTGAGACACACACTATGGTACATTTTCCTTTACCAAGGAATAATACTCAAAAGAAACGGGGACAGAATGCATGGAGACAGACTATATTAAATGAACTGTGCATCTGATTATAGGCTTATTTCTCTTCACCATTCAGTCTGTAGTTTGGTGCTGATATAAAACAAAAAGCAATCACTTAAAGCAATATGCCTATTTTGTTTCCATTTCATGCAAGTGGTTTAAACTATAATATAAATCAGGGTCTATTTCTGATAGCATAGAGTTCATGGAGCTCCTAACTAGAACAAAACCTTTTCCCAACAGAGGTTTTAAGGTACTTATTAGAGAATCATTTCATACTGGTTTTCCTGCACAGACCTGATCTGTCAACAGCACAAAAGTTCACAAGGTCAGAAGTATTTGTCATCTTAGATAACCTGTGACTATATCTATGCATGTTTTTAATTACCAGTGCCCATTCTTAGCCTACCATGAGAGGTAGCCATCTTGCTGAAAAAAACATAGAACTGACTGATTACTTTGGAAAAGTATTTGAAAACTTTTGCTAGAATATAATCTTGAATTCATTTGGATGGCATGCCAAGTCTTTCTATTTACTTTCTGTGACTTTTTGTGGGAGTGCTTTTTGCATGCAAAGGAAGTGGTGTGCCTGTTTGTGCAACCTTTTCTTGCACTTATTCACACAAGAAATGTTGGCACAGTTATTAAAAACTTTATGGATTTGTGTGCCACCCAGTTAGGGACCAGAAGTAATATTGTGTGACTTAGAGGACCAGGCACACAATACAAAAGGATTCCAAATATAAAATACTTGCAGCAATATTCAGAATAAAATACAATCAATCTGAAATACATGCACAAAAAGCATTCTTCACAAGGAAATTATTAAAAATATGTAACGTGTGTGGATATAATGATTTTGTTTTGAGCTATATACAATGTATGCCACTTTATTCATGGTGAACAGTTGTTTTTACCTTGTATATCTATACAGATTATTTTTCCTTTAAGGATCAAGGTTCCTTTAGCATCCTGGCCAAATTTAAGGCCCATGAATAATTTGGCCTATCAGTCTTATTTATTTTGTTCTTGATTTAATTGTGCAGACCCACTGTCTTGTCTCTTATTGATTGCCAGTGTCACATAAGTGTGTCCTTTTTGTTCTGATAATTGCTGGTAACTTTAGGATCAAATTGCCTACTAAAGTCAAGGAAGAGGAGGAATAAATCATGCTACATCTTTAACATTATTTTCTAAGGTATATTGAACACCAAACGCTATCGGTTGCGATTTCTTTTCCAGGTTGGTATAAATATTTTCTAACTGTAATGCATCTTATCTAGTCTATTTCCAATCTTTTAAAAAATTCTAAAAGTTTTACAGTTCTCTGCTATACCATATTGTCTGTTAGAGACTGGCCAAAGCAAATATGAATCTTTTGCAGATTGGGGGACATTCTCATTCTCAAAAAGTAGCTCTGTAACATCTTTTTTTTGCACATGCTTGATATGAACTGACTAAACTCAGTGAAGGTAAAACTCTAAAGGTGGCCATGAGGACTTAGGAAAGGAATTCTATCACACACTGGGCAATCAGTGCATGCAAATATGATTCATCACGCACCTTCACGTGAATTTGAAACATTCTGGATTATGCCATTATAATGTGCAAGTGCTGTCAGAATGTACGGGAAGAATTATTGAGTCAATTCCAGCAGTGTGAGCTGCACTAAGCACAGCGCTGGTGAGTGCTGAGGTAAGTGGGCATGATGGAGGTGTGTAGATGAGAGTGGGGTCAGGGAGCAGAGGATAAACTACAATCCTGTGAACGCAAATATTGGTTGCAGCGGCCTTTTTTAGGATTTTTAGTTATTCTTCTCTCTAACAGAGGTAGTAGCTTACCTGACGGCACATCTACATTACAGAATTAAGTCAATCTATGGCATGTTGACATACAGCCGTCGCAGTAATTAAATCACTTTTGCATGTCCACACTATGTGTCAGCGACGCCTGTCCTCACTGGCAGTGCTTGCATCGATGCAGACAGATGGACACAGTGGGTAGCTCTCTCACTGTGCAACTCACCACCATCTAGCGCAGCATGCTTTGGGAAGGGTTTGCAATGCCTCATGGGCGAAAACAGAGTCACACAGAGATGACTAGGCACATAATTTTATCTGCATCCCGTAATGTTTTGCAACAATGGGGGTCCCAAATTGTGGTTGGGTGATAGATGGCATATCCCTATTTTGGCACCAGACCACCTTGCCACAGACTACATCAACAGAAGGGACTACTTTTCTATGGTATTGCAAGAGTTGATCAGATCCCCCACATGGAGGGGAAGGGTACACTTTACTGGGGCGGGGGAATGGCCCAGACTGCAAACCCCATTACCAAGAGGAAAACATATTTCATGGCTCATGAGATTGTATGTATGGGATGAGGGATTATGGTATGTGTGTGGGAGGGGGCCTGTGTTCGTAGTGGGCCCAAAAAAATTATGCTTGGACCCTGAAGCTGATGGATCACTAGGGACATTTTACTGACATCAACATGGGCTGGTCAGAGAAGGTGAATGACATATGCATCTTTAAGAACACAGGCCTGTTCAGAAAGCAGCAAGCAAGGATTTTCTTTCCTGACTGGTGGATTAACATTGGGGATGTTGCAATGCCAATACTGATCCTAGGTGACCCAGCCTATCCCTTGCTCCCCAGCTCATGAAGCTGTACACTGGCCACCTCAACAGCAGCAAAGAGCACTTCAACTACAAGCTCAGCAGTGCAGAATGACAGCTGAATGTGCCTTTGTCCATTTGAAAGGCCGCTGGCGCTGTCTGCTCATGAGATTAGACCTCAGTTAAAAATATATCCCAGTGGTTATAGCTTCCTGCTGTGTGCTTCTTAATATCTGTGAAGCAAAGGGGGGAAAAGTTTCCGTTGGAGCGGAGGTGGAATGGCTATTTGCTGATTTTGAGCAGCCAGATATCAGGGCTATAAAAAGAGCTCAACAGGGAGGCTTTCAAAGACCATTACTGTGGTTCATTATTAAAATGTGTGTTGCTGTAGTGTGCCCTGCCTGGTATTGTTTTTTTGCACCCCCGTATGAACTTTGTAATGAGTGCTCTGTGTGTAGTAATATAATATTGCAAATGCAGCTATTGCTATTATCTGTGAATGAGGTCAGCCTCAGCCAACATATGCTGTGAACTAATAAAGATGAATTAAGTTTCCATAAATAGCCTTTTATTCCAAACCCATGCAAACAGACATATTTATAACTGAATGAAACTTCATAAATACAGGGAAAAGAACTTTTGAAAGGGGAAAGAACAGTCATTTTTATTTCACAAAACATATACTCCAACTGTGTCTCTCACAGGTCAGAATGTGTGTGGCTGTAACGGCCTGTACTCTCCCCTGAGGTGGAGTTGTAGGGTTAGTGCAGGGGTCCTGGACACCGTGTGGAATGTGAGGGAGGGCAGGGAGAAGTAGGGAGGTCATCCCAGCATACAGTTCTCTATGGGCAGCAGAGAGAGGCAAGCATGGGTTTGTTGAACCTGAAGGTAACAAGAGTCTCCAGCATGTCTATTTGCCAATTGAGAAGTGCTAGCATTTCCTGCTGCACGTCTCCTTCCTTTTTATGTGCTTTTCTCCTCTCCACTGTATCCCTGTCATTTCTGTCTGTGAAGGTGATCCTCCAAGCCCTGTGCTCAGTATCCAAAGCATCAGAGGCCTGCATGATCCCTTGGAACATCCTGCATCCTCTTTCTTCCCTGGCTGAGCTGCTCCACTGGTATACTGAACTCACTCCAACTGATCCACACAAATTACAAGCACGATAGCCCCACTGCTCCTTGGGATTCACAGAGCACAGCAGCAGTCCCAACCATGGGGAGGGGATGAGTTGGGACAATAAGGGTGGGGGGTAGCTCACAGGCATGGATAGGGCAATCAAACTGAATATTGGCACCATTTTAGGGATTTTAGCTAATGTCTCATTCCTGAGGGTAACACAGGCTGAAAGGGAACAGCTCCTGCACTACACCTAGCTGAACAGTGGGTTGGTATGATGCTAGCCTGTGTGCTGAAATGGTGCCTGATGAAGTAATCGCTGAGCGGCATGGGAAAGTGTCCTACCACGGTGGAAGAAGTAAGGCAGCCCTCCCCAGAAACCTTCAGAAGAGGATTGCAGAGTACTTCCAGGTAAGTTTCCTCAAGATCTCTATGGAGGAGTCATGGGATATCCCACGCACACACACTGTTCTGCCAGGCTCCTTCTGCCTAAGTGTGCAGGAGAATGAGAAACAGATAGCAACTCTATCTCTATTGGTTGTTTCACGACCTCTTCTACCAGGATTAAAAGAGTAAATGAACAGGTGTGTCCCTTCAATAGCAAAGCAAACTGCATGCGTACCCCAAGTTCCTTCCCCAGCATCAGGCTCACCTTGGACTGAACTGCAGGGACTGGATCGACTACTCTGGAGTCACGAACAGGTCCTGGCTCACTGCGCCACTGGATCCCATGTCACCTGTCCCCCATACTCCTCCTCCTCTTCCTCGGCCAACTCCTCCGCTTCACTGTTAACGCGGGGGCCCTGAGACTCTGACTCCTCCGAAGTATCCCCAGGGCTCTTGGGGAGGATGGCGGGCTCACCATCGAGGATGGCATGCAGGTCTTTGTAAATGCAGATGTTTGCAGCTCTACACCAGAATGACTGTATGCCTCCCTTGCCTTTCGGTATGCCTGCCGCAGCTCCTTGGCTTTCATGTGGCACTCCTGTGGGTCCCTCTTGTAGCTCTTCTCCCCCATCCTTCGAGCAATCTGCTCATAGATATGAACATTTGCACAGCTGGGTCGGAGACCCAAGAGATCCAACACCTCCTGTGTGCTCTGGGCAGGAGCATGTCTGCAGTATGTAGCTGGTGTGGTCAGCTGGGCAACTGTTAGGTTAGCTCCGCACGCCGAGCAAACAGGAAATGGAATTACAAAAATCTGTGGGGCTTTAGAGGGGAGGGGTGTGTGACTGCTACCAGGCAGCGGAGTTCAAAACAGTGACCAGAGTGGTCACAGCGGGGCATTGTGGGATGCCTCCTGGAGGCCACTAAAGTCAACATAAGTAACACAGTGTCTACACTGACACTGCATCGATACTATGTTGGCCTAAGCGCTATGCCTCCCAAAGGTGAAGTTATTAAATCAGCGTCGCAGATGAGTTACAGTGGCAGGAGCAACATTTTAGATCCTTACAGAGTTGGGTCAACATAAGCTGCCTTATATCAGCCTAATTCTGTAGTGTAGACCAGGGCTGAATGTGCTTAAGAGGTACACAAAAAGGAATCAATAGGAGCAGCTACTGACACAGAAATGTGTCCCCTGCTAGTTGCAGAATTTAACAGATTTTATTTCTAATGCTATATAGAACACAAACTTTTTTTTTCCAACAAAAACCTTTCTTAGGCCACTCACTGAATGACTGGATTATGTGTGAGGCATAAAAAGTCTTGTAAGGAGGCTTTGAACAGAGTTATAAAGGAAAACAAATTATGCTCCAAATGAAGTAAACTCGATAAAGGTCAAAACGCAACGCACAGGCCTAGCTCCACATGCTGGACACTCTCCTAAAAGCCAACCCTCACATAAGGCAGATAAAGCACAAGAGAACCTGCCCCCAAAAGACATTATATAGATGAAATAGTGCTCCTCTCAGAACAAAACACTGCTTATTTCCTGCAGGATACGCTGTGCTCCGCAGGAAGACAGATGAGAAAAATACTTCAATTCTTGTTTGATGAAAAAAAGCTAGCAATATATTTTATCCAGTGATGTGTAATTTTTTTAAATATCGGAAAAAAGAGACATCCACTCATCTGGTCGCTTGCTGCTTGTTCATTATTTATTAAACCCACTTAGACAAAGCCCCTTATTATTTAATGTTTCATTTCCTTTAAAAAACATTGTGCCACTGCTCTCTCAATGCTGTCATACAGTGCTATAAAAATTTATAGGAGCAACAAAACTTGCATATGCATGATCCTATCCGTCTACCACCATAATTAAATCATTCTTCATGCTCTACATTAAATACTCTTAATTAGGGAAGTCTGTCAGCTTCACAACTGGGAACATGAGTTCCCTTAATAATTACACCCAAAAAATCAGAAAACGGGAAAGGCCTTTGGTCCTCTTTGTTAACATGGAGACAGCAAGTTCCATGCTTTTGGACAATTGGCTAATGACTCGATGCCAAACATTGCACCCTAGATACAAGAAAGAATAGCTAACCTCAGGGACTACACTTAAAATAAAGCTCCTGTAAGAGGGCTTGGGTGGCCAATCTGCTCGAAGTGCGTACCTACGAGTGGGAGGGGAATTAAGGGAGCTCTCTCTGTAGGTTGAGGGGCTCCGATCTGACAATGCAGGCATGAGGCACAGAAATACAGAAGTCTTTGTAGATCCCAGGCCAGAAAAAGTGAGCTAGAATCCGGACTAACGTCTTCTCCCTCCCTTGGTGCTTTGCAAACAATACAATGTGGGTAAGTTGCATCACCTCCCTCTGATAGGGTGAGGTACCAGAAGCTGGTCCCGCATTTCCCCATTCTGCTGGTCCTTCTTAATGTGATACAGGCAGTCCCTATGAATTTCAAAGTGTGGGAACACTCCGGCTTGATAGTCTCCCCATTTACTATCGCCACTTGTACACTTGGCTTAGTGTATTGTCTGCCCACTGTTCTTCTACAAAGTTGGAGAGCTGTGTCAGAATCTCTGACTCATGTAGTGGAAGGTTTTCCTTGTACTGGTGGGAAAGGGCCTGGTTTTTCTGGGTTGGCCCAATGCGTGTAATGTCCCCTCACCTGGATCGGGGATTTCCCTCATGCTCGCAAGGGCTAATGGCTCAGCTGAATCTGTGGCTGGAAGCAGGGAAGTCCACTTTGCACAGCTACTTTGTTGAGAACATGCCCCTGTGGTCTAGCTGTTCCCAAAGTTGAAAAGGAAAGATCTTTCCTTCACAGACACACAAGACATAGTCCACCTCTTGTGGTATTTCCACTTGGAGAAAGATGGTGTTGAACAGTCCTGAATTTAAAATACATAAAGTCCCAGAGTAAGCTGTTCTATACCAGACACTAATGACACAGAGCTGGGCAAGGAAGACAGATAATGCAAAGAATGTGTGGTTCATGTGCATTTGTAACATCAGTTTCTAACAAACTCAAATGAAGTTGTGAATGCTCCATACCTATGTAAATCAATCCACTTATTTAAGATGCCTGAATACTAGACATTGACCTTGATCATTTTGCCTTACATTCACATTCTCCATTGTTTCTTACATAAAAATATTAACTGATTACTTCCCATTATCTTCCAGTATTGCTCACTTTGCCATCAGAATACAGCTGAAATAGCCTTTGTTCCTATTCCTATGCCTTTTCAAATTGGTCAATGTCTTTCCACTTCACAGATGTGTTTTTACTAAGCATGATTCATTAAACGATTCCTGTCTTGGAGTAGGAGCAGGTGTGATCTCAGCCTCCAAGAATAAGACCTCCCTCAAGACAATCGTGTTCTTACTACTTTATATACAGACACAAATGAATGCAATGCACAATAATACACTGAGTTCTGATAATGGGATATGGTCAGTTAAATATATGCATCCCAAGACAGTACTTAACTATGTTATTTCAATGCAGCTGTTCTTTAATAGGAGATGTATAAGAAATCTTTCTTGGCTAATTTCAGTCAGACATCTCTTCCCATTCCTATGCACAATTGGCTGGAAGGGGAGCAGTAAGTCTGGTGTGGCTTTTGCAATGCATTGCACCCACTGTTAGTGAACTGTACAAAGTGGAAAGACCTAAGAGCCTGGTTCAAGGTCCACTGGAGTCAAAGGGGAGTCTTTCCATTTATTTCAATTGGTTTTGGATTAGGCCCTTAATCCTGTGCTTCCCCACCTGTGGACCTGGCCCCGTGGGGGAAATGGCAGACTAGTCTACCTGTGCAGAGCAGGACAGAAGCCGGGGGACTTGAAAAGCAACATACGCAAAGATCCGCCTTGATTTCCCACTCCCAAGTGGCAGGTTGTTCTTTGGCAGCTGTCCTCCTTCCTTTACCAAATGCAGCTGGCCACAGGAAAAGCTTAGACGTGCAAGGTCTCAGACTCACGGTATGCCTGCGCTGAAATCGTGGGCTGTGACTGCAGCTCACAGAGACATGCCCAAGTTAGCTTGATTACCACAGTCGAGAAGCAGCCATGGCAACATGAGCTCAGCTTGCGTCATTACCAACCGCGCCAGGCAGGCTCATACAGTCCACACTGAACCCAATGCTGCTGCGCCTCCTCTACTCCAGTACCCAAGCGAGTTAGATTAACGGCAGCTCGGGTATGTCTACTCAAGCTGCAATCACACCCCGCGACTGCACTGGAGACATGCCCTCAGCCAGCATCCCACCACAGCGCCAGCAGCACCCTCTGCACCTGTGTATGGTGCCAAAGGATGCCCTGCCCTCAGGCATCGTGCAGCTTTCTGGATAGTGGAGGAAAAGAGGATCACAGTCAGACAGCAAAGCAGAAAGAAATAAAAATATAAAGGCCGGAGGAGAGCACAGCGCAAGAAGAAGAAAGTGACAAGTTCCCTGGGGCGTAGCACAAGGTGGCATGCATGTAGGATGTGTGGGCACCCAAACATCTCAAATAGGGCTCCAGCAAAATGGTTGGGCATCCCTGACATAAGCTGTCATACCAATGAAGGTATATCTAAAATATAGCACAAGTGTAGGGAAAAAGGGAGGGGTTGTTGTTTGTTAAAGACTAAAGGCCAGATTCTCTACATTTATGGCTTCTTGATTTTCTGTCCTGGCCTCAGCTCTGGCAGCATTTACAGCAGTTTAAGGGCTCTTCGAAACATTGTCCATTGGTCACAGAGCACCAGAAACCCTACATGATGTTCTTCCTCTGCCCCTGACACAGCACTTCCACATTTACCCATTAAGGCTCACTTTCTAATCCCTTACATCAGATATTACGGTAACCGCTGGTAGTGGCTGTTCATCTCCATGTGTTTCGAATGCACTCATCACCATAGGCGCCACATTCAGAATTGAACATATAGAAGACAGAAACAGATCTCTTCCTTATATTAAGGCTTTCTTCTTGAGTGGAATTAATGTTAACAGGTCCCTGAAAGGAGAGACTGTGGGGGAGGAAAATGTCTTCATCTAAAACTGGAAAGAAAACAAAGCAGTCTTGGATAGAACAAATGGCTTTTACAAATTGGAGTTTCAACTCCTGGTCCTTATATGAGGGGTGCTACATACCACCAGCAAAAGCAAACACATTTTAAAAAATGAATTCAACTAAAAAGTGAAAGAAGAGTTGTGTATTCTTAACATTCATGTTAAGAATTCATTTTCAACGCATTTGCTAACAATGCAATGAAGCCTCCCACAGGAGGCTGGATTCGGAGCTCTCTTAAGTTGTTACAATGTGCATGAAGGAAGGAAAAGCCATTGTTTACTTGCAGCTACTAGGCTGGAAAGGTCTCCGCTCTTGGCACAGTTTCTAGTCTGCAATCAACTAGCACTTTAGTTCTTGACTGAGAGATTCCACTGCAAAAAGGCAGGCACGCCAAATAAAACAGGGAAAACTATTTTGGTGGGGGAGTTGTGAAGCTGAGGGTGCAGTTTTAGTTTCACTGAAATCATTACAGTCCATTCCTTGCACCAGCACCTTGAAGGGCCTGTCTAGTCACACAAACCCTCTGCCACTCCTGCTCTGCCTCCCAGTCATCCTCAATCTGCCCTGTAATCCCAGCCTTTTCACTTTTGGGGTAGGTCTTTAGGATTCTGGCATCCAAACTGCCAGGGAATGGCAGACATCCACAGCTTCTTCACCCAAGAGACATCTCCCATTGTGGACAGCAGTGAGGAAGACTGAAGAACCACCCAGAACTGTTGAAACCTACACCAGCAGAAGTGGATTCTGTGGTGATCAAAGTTAAGAATTCAGGACACAGGATTGAATCTTATGATTGGCATGGCTTCTGGTATAACCTATACCCACCCATTAGTCCATCACTGTTCTGTTAGCCTGGATGAAAGGATTTGGCAGACAGAGTTGTCTCAGAGTCCACTCATTGCTAGGGGCGCCTCCTCATGGCTACTCTAGGGATTAGCTCTTTCCTTGGCCCTCTGGTCAGATCACTGTATGTTTTCTTCTTCTGGGATATAAAAGCCTCTTCCTCCAAGAAGGCAGCTTTCTCTTCACTGCCCAAATCATTCCATTTCTGCAGTGGTTGGGAGGGGAACCCAGGCCGACTCTCTACCCCAGGCTCCAGCTCAGGGACCTCTAATCAACAGCCACAGTCTGCAGCATCTTAAACCTGGCTGCCGTTTCCTACACCCTGTCCACCTAGCTTCCCTTCTTTCCCTCTCTACTGTGCAGAGGGTGGCTTCAGCCCCATTCTACTGTCAGTTTCCTGGCTTTATGCTAGCCCTACCTGTTCCTTCCCAGGTCAGTTCTATCATTATTCAAGGGTTACTTGGTCCAGCTAATTCCCCTCAGCTGTGGTCTATCTGGTTAATTGGTCTCTCCTCACCCTCACACCAACCTAGAAGAGGTTAATGAGAGTGAACACTCCCTCACAGAACTACAATGATTTGTTGTCTTTCCATGAGGCAATCCCTCCCTACTCCAATTTCCTCAACCTCAGCAGGAGATTAAGAAATGGCTCCTTGTTACATGAGTCCTGCTTAACTGCTGGGCAGCTACTTGGGTCCATCAGGCCATGGTCACTGCAGAACAGACTGAGACAGCTTTACTGCTCTTCACCATTTGTGATGCCCAGCATGCTTTCGGGGGATGTGTGGTTGCAGCATAAGACTTTCCCAAGGACATGTTGTCCCTCTGTAGAAAAATCCTCATGGGGAAAGCTTTACAAAGTCAGGAAATGTGGCAAAGTTCACACTGCAGAATTTCCTTGCTATGCTCCCTTCCTCTTTGGAGAGATAAGAGAGGGGGCAGGGAGCAAAGCAATCAGGATTTGACTAAGTTTGTCAAGTGTATTAGAAAAAGAAAAACAAACACGCTTGTGAAGACATTTTGTAGACACGTGTGTTTCTAAAGGTTTAACAGATTCTTTTCTCCTCTTCTCCAGAAACAAACAAAATAACCCATCCTAGAAACACCAGCTAATAGTTAGCTCTGCATTTTAAATGATAGCTTTCAAAACATGAGCAGAGTTTGAATGATCTCTCCCTTGACATCTAGTGATGGGCTGGGGGAGAAGACTTCAGGAACCAACATTGTTTGCATAGACACATCCACTCTGCCTAGATGTGCAGCTTGATGAAGCTGCTTTGCCCAAATGATCATTTTTGGCTGGTGTTGGATTGCAAGTCACTTTGTTATTGGGTGCAGGGGTAATCAGGTGTCATTATCCTTGTGTGAAGCAAGGACAGCAGAACTGTGCTTGCTATGCCCTGACTGAGGTGTTCACACTCAACTGAAATGCACTCACTAAGCAGGGGGTAGGGGTACCAAATAATAACAGAGCTGATTAAGGAAACCCTAGATGTTGAACCCAGCCTTTGTTGCCGCCAACTCCACCTAGTGGTGAAGTGGGGGGATGAATGGCTGATAATGTCCCACTACTCCCAGGAATGCTTGGAGCTGTTTTTTCCAGTTTGGCTGGGGCCAATTCTGGATAGCCTCTGGCTTTTTAGTTGTGGCTTTACTACACCTCTTCCCATGATGTAACTGAGGTATTTAGCCTCTACTAGTTCACTTGGCAGGATTTGTCATGAGGCCCACCCATCTCGAGGTATTCAGTACCGCCTCTACCTTTCTCAGCTTGGTTTCCCAGTCTGGGGTATGGATAACCACATCATCCAGGTATGCGGCAGCATAGCTGGCATGTGGGCACAATAACTTGTCCACAAGATACTGGAAGGTGGCTGGGGCCCCATGCAGTCTGAAAGACAGTATACTAAAATAACCCCTCTGGCATGGAAAAAGCGGTCTTTTCTTTTGCTTCCTCAGCTAGGAGAATCTGCCAATATCCTCTGCTCAAATCCAGCGTGGTCAGGAATCAGGCCTTGCCCAATTGATCAAATAGCTCATCTATGCAGGGTACAGGGTATGCATCAAACTGGAATGCCTCGTTCAGTTGGTGAAAGTCATTGCAGAACCTTGTGGTGCCATCAGGCTTAGGCACCAGCATAATCAGGTTAGGCTACTGGCTGTGAGATTCTTTGGTGGCCCCCAGCTCCAACATTTTCTTCACCTCAGTCTTGATTTCCTCCCTTTTGTTCTCAGAGACTCTGTAGGGCTTTATCATTTACCTTGGTTCCAAAGTCCATGATGATGTGATGATACACCTCCACCATTTGGCCCGGCTTTGTCAAGAATACATCTCGGTTCCGGTCAACCATTTCAGATGCCTCAGCCTTTTGATCTGGCAATAAGTCAGGGGATATCTTCACTTGCTCGTGCGAACTGTTTTCTTGAGGCAGGGCCTCCAGGCTGACCTCTTCATGTACTCCTGGTCAAAAGAGCCTCCATAGGATCCATGCCAGGATCTTCTTCGTCCCTAGGTGCCCTCCAAAGAGGTTACTGTGGACTAGGTTCACCACTGCCCTTGGGTGCTTTTGTGGCACCAGGAGCTGCTACACCTCAGCACCCTTTATTATGAAATATTTATTATTTATTATGATGCCCTGGTCCCTGGGCTTTCCCTTCCACAGGCACCCCAACTATTTCAGCAACTTCCTTCTTGACATTATCGTATCTCAGATCTCCTGCCTGGTCCTGACTGAAATTCTTCCACACAGGACTGAGCTGTCCAAGTTCAAGGGGGCTTGTCTCTATCTCCTCCCTCCCCCAGTTCCATGGTGTTGTGACTGGGACCAGCCTCGGGGTCCTCTTCTGCCTTGTCGGTCTCTCTATCTGCTGTCTGTGTCTGCCTGCCTACAAGAGCAGCCTTCTGGCCCTAGGTCCAAATTTTAGAAACTTACTTCCACTAGAGGGGTTGGAGGAAGGGGGAAATCCCAAAATTAATGTGTCATCTCCAACAGATAGCAATCCCCCGATGTTTTCTGAGATAGCTCAGGGAAGGTCAGGTTTCCCAAGGCCTTACCTGCCCTCCTTTCCCGCTTGGTCTTCCTGACCTATCTCAGAAAACATCGGGGGATTGCTATCTGTTGGAGATGACACATTAATTTTGGGATTTCCCACTTCCACTAGAGGGGTTGGAGAAAGGAAGTTTCTAAAATTTGGGAAATCTCTGAATATGAGTACGGGGTATGGAAGCTTAGGGACCACCACCGCTGTCCCCTTAGCTGTCCCCCGTAGTTAGTTGAGTCCCAAGCCCAGTAGGTCCTCCCTTTAGGCCAGGGGAGAAGCCTTTAACTATGGATGGGCATCTCCCAGAACCCAATAGGACCACTCTCCTGTAGCTGTTTGGCCTGACCCTGTCACAATACCTTTGAACATGGCTCTCTCAACAGAAGTGATTTTGTTATATAAACTCTGAATACGTTTGGCATATCTCAAAATTATTTTGGTGCCAAACATCAGAACATTTTGCACAACTGATCCTTTTTAAGAAGTTTAAAGGCATCTTATTGCATATACAGCGTAAGGAGATTATGCAGTAACCTCTTTGTATTAGCATTCTGCTGCCTATCTCCCAGGACTCTTGCAAAACTGACATGGTTTCTCCAGGGACTTACTTGATTAAAGAACATTAATTAATTGAGTGAACATCTGCATTGTTTTCAACTAATAATTATAATTAGCTAGGAATTGTAGTCCTTTTAAACTGAAAAATATACACACTACCACTACAGCTCATACTGGTAAATTTTATTTCTCACTTTCTCAAAGAATGTGGGTAGAAATAGATACAAGAACAAAATTAATTTTAGTGGCTCATCAGAGTGTTTTTGTCAGTTGGCTTTCTGCTAGGCTGACAACATTAACATTTTATTCTTAGTTTCATGTGTTAAATTTATTAACCATGACAGTGCTGACATTTCTCCCTTAGTAAAAATGCAGGGAAATGGTCCAGAAAGAAATCATTAAGCTTAGGTGCGCTGGTGGCTGCATAAATTATTTTTGGAATTCAAAAGCAGAGCACTGTGTCTGTAGTTCACATTTGCTCTTATACATACGCATGGCTAGAGCTTTAATGACTGCTCTGATCATTGTGACCAGAGCCTGTTTTATTTGCACTCATAATGTGCATAATAAAAAGTGACTAACCTGTACAGCTGTTTTCTTATTTTGCAGTCCCATGAGAGCTTTGAGGATCCCTTCCTAATCTCACTATTTATAGGGGGTGAATTATTAGGGCACTGAAATCACACTTCGAAGTGTTAATAATTATAGTTCTCTATGTTATGGTGCTTTAACCAAAAGTCATCTCTTTAGGAGCCAAAACTCTAAGTTCTCTTGGATGATCTTCCAGCATGGAAGAAGAGGAAAGGCTGGGAGGGCAGGGAGAAACATCAAGAACTCTAAGGGCAAAAAGAAGCTTGAAAGGCCAGGAGTTCATTGGAAGAGAGTACCCTAAAATCACCAGGGGAGTATTAGGAGATGTGGGAGGTTACCCAAGAAGTTGCAAGGAAGGCCAGAGAGGAAATGTCAAAAAGCCTACTGAGCAACAGAAAGATTGGAAAGAACCTGAAAGATGAAAATAAGGCCAGACAGTGCTTCTAATTTGGAAATTAAAGCACTTCAACAGTTATGTTTGAAACTGAATGGTACACCAAAATATCAGGGCTGATTCATGGCCATGCTTTGCCACATTTTGGGGATATTCCCAATTATTTTATTATATGGGTATAGTCAGGTCGGCTGTTTGTAAAATTAAGTCATCATTACACCATGTGAGCAGTGCACAAATCAACAGGACAATCAGGAGGCAGTGGAAACTAAAAACAAAAACTCAAGTGGAAGTATTGCTCATGAAAGGTCCCAGACCGAGAACTATGGAAACTGAAGTACTCTTTGCTTCCATAGAATGGATACAAAATAGAGCAGCTCTGAAATGTAGGCTAAATGTAATTAAACAATCTCCATATTGATCTGAATTCACATTACGCAGTAAAACAATTCGAGCACAGCCAGTGCAAGAGCAAATCTGGTATAAGCTAATACTGGGTGGCCCACCTTTGCAACATTGAGGGCCACACTGACAATTTAAGGGACACCTACATAGACCTTTACAGATAAGTAGAAATATTTGAGCCCTGTGCAGGTACAAAATTTGTATCCGCAGCTAATCTGCAAACATGGTCCATGGCTATAAAGCAGATGTCCGCAGATTTGCAGGGCTCTAGATATAAAATTTGGACCTGAATCTATCCATAATCCACAGACATGGTCCATGATACCTACGGATATAAAGGGGATATCTGTGCATTTGCAGGGCTCCAAAAATATTTTTTTCAAGTGCATAGGGCTATGCAGCCATTGGCTCGCATAATGTTTGCCTGCTTCTGTATTTGTTAAATATTCAATGTATTAACAACTATTTAAGGACTAGATGGTTCAGAGAAATTGGAGACTTTTACTTCTAGGTCCACTAGTTAGTATCCAGCAATAGTGTATTGTCTGAAAGTTGTTTGGTAGATTACATGAAATGTAATATAAATGTAAATTATTTCATGTAATTACATTTCATGAGAGTTTGGAAATGTCAATTTAATGCTAAGAGGGAAGGGGCCTACATCACACATGAACCCAAAATCTAGTTGGTGCTCTTGTTGGCAGTCTTAGTAAAAAAGCCCAGGAGTGAATGGGCAGGGAGATCCTTTAACTCTTGAAGATGGTAGTTCAGAGTATCAAGAGACATGCTTCACACCTGATTGATACAGAGACAGGACCCATGATACCTCAACTGAACACTCAGTACCACAAGACAAGGTGACCTAGAGGAAATAGGGGCAGCCTTGCGTGGCTTCAGCTAAAGTGGTCAGTGTAGCACACATTACCGACTGTCAGATGGATTGACTACAATATGGAGGGATGCCATATTGTTAGTGGATCTGTGCCAAAATCACTTTAATCCCCTCCTGAAAAGACAGAGAAAGTGAACTGGGAATTCTTCAACTCCCAACATAGCAACAGGCCAATTCTCAGTTTTATTTAACATAACTTTTTTCTTTTCTTTTCTTCTCATATTCAAAGATACTCAGATACCAGGATGATGGGCAGGGCAACAAAAACCTAGGTAGAATGGACCAGCACCACTGTTTTTCTCACACCAACAGAAATGGACTTGGGCATGCAGGAGAATAAATTAATCATTTATGTGCTTTCATTAGATGAATGCCAAGAGTGACTATTTTCTTTGGGCAGCAGAAACCCGTGTGTGTGTGTGTGATCGCGCGTGCGTGCACGCATGCTGCATTACGGAAAAAGACCTTTTCTTTCCACCGGTGAGACAAATGCTAAGGTTTTCTTTTTTTCTGCTTAAAACTTAAAGTTTCATTTGCAAGTCAGACCTGGAGATTATAGAACAAAAATCAAAGTCTGAGGGGCTGAATGTGCCCTTGGTCTGGTTTGTGTTTGAAACATGGCTTTTAGAACTCATTGGCTGCAAATGAGGCTACTACCAGAAAGTGCGAAATTACTAAGCGGGCATGAGGGTGGAAGAATCAAGCTCAAAGAGAGTACCTGGTATTGTTGTTTTCTTGATAAAATCAAGACTTAGGTTGTTTTAACTTCTGTATAGCAGCCAGAGCTTGAGTCAGGCCTGGAATTACCTGTGTTAAGACTTCACGGTTAATCAATCCCAAGCTGCACAGTTGGCTGGCATGGAAATTTGCTGGATAGCAAATCAATGGGAAAAGCTTACCCTAGGGTCTTTTTCCAAATGAAGCTTGTGTTGAAGACTGCGTCTTCTCCTGGCCTTGGAGATGCCATTATGATAAAAATGGTACCCATCATCTACAAAGGGAAGCTGGGGAAGAGAAAGGAGGAAAGTTAAAAAACCAAACCAAACCAAAAGCATTTAAAGAACTATGGGAAAAATGTTAAAGGAGCCTAAGTCCTATTGCCTCTTTAAAGACACTTAGGCTTCTAAGTCACTTAGGCACTTTTACCCTATAACATTAAGGTTATTTGCTGTGAATTTGCAATGTATTGCTTTACTTGTAAGCACTGGTATCCATGTCATTCTGCATTCAAGATCTATAGCACCAGTATTTCCGACAGGCTTCTCGAATTACACCAGAATTATTTCCTTCTTCCAGAAACATCCAAAAATAAAAGGACAAAATTTCCTCTACTGCAAATGACTTATTATTACCGTAAACTGTATTTCAGCAATAAGGCAAGACAAAAATGCTTTGCTGAGCCATTATATTGCACATAAAATGAAGCTATAAGACTTAGTGCAGAAAGCAGAGTGCTTTTCACCACTAGACAAATGCAGTGTCTGGAGTTTCTTCTCAATACCGTGGAATGAACTTGATAAAGAAAATCAAGGAAAAAACAAACAGTCCCATCCATTATTAGTATGGTATAACATTAGTATGGTATAACACAAAAGCTCTGTTTGTGTCTCAAGTTCTAAAGCCTTCTGATAATTCTATCTTCACAGGCAGATTCTGATGTCACTTAAATCTGCCAGAACTTGGAGCTTTTCTATTCTTTTTGTAGCAGCCTAAAATTGTTACTTCTCAAAATAAGCTGTATTTTAATGTTCCTATCATTTCAATTTCAGGGACTTAATTTAGCTGTATTTGCAAGGGAATAATTAAAAGAAATTACAAGCACTGAGGTCTTAAAAATGTTTTTAAATAAAAATACATCAAATTTTCTCAATGAGTCTGCAGTACTTATGACAATATAAAAGTGGAAATTATTTCTTGACTGAAAACTAAGATCAAAGGCCAGATTCCCAAGGACCTACTCATATTCAATAGTCTACTGTACTTCATATGTAATGTCAAACAGCAGCTCACATGGCCTAGACTCTGCTTGTCTTTGAGACTTTTTTGTAAATCAGTTTTAGTTATTCAAGTGAAGTAAAAATAGTCTAAAAGAAGCACCTTCCCAAAAAGGGTAGCCATTTCTCAGGGTAATTCCCATAATCCAGCATACAATCCTGGCCTTCCGGATGAAACCCCTTAGACTGATCATCACACAGGATATATTTGTGTATCCCACGAAGTTGTACAGTGAATATAGAGGACAAATAAAATAGCTGGTTTAGTTACAATTTGAAATAGTTGCTACATTGGCTAGGATCCCACTAGATCTACTTTAATGCTAATTAAGAGCCAGATTGTGCTTCCCCTTTCATGGCTGCCCTGTGTCTACTGGGATCGAGGGGAAAGCCTTTTTCTCCTTGTGCAAACTGTGCATAGGCTCATTTGACTGCAATCCCTGCACCCCCAACAGCTACACTGCATATGGGCCTGGCAGATCAGCCAGGAAGTGAAGTCGTGGACCCATCTCTGCACTGACACTGGCATTCGGGGGAACAGGCATTTTCTATAAAGGGGTGCAGCAGGAGCTGCCCTCTCCAGCATGCTAGGAGCTCTGGGAAGAAATCTTCCTCCATTTGTGGATTTCCTCTCAATAACCCCAACCAACTGCCCCTCCCCCCCACGATAAAGTGCAGTTCCACATTTCCCTCATTGCAGAGCTGTGCCTCAAAGGCATAGTTGAAAAGCGAGAGGGGGAAAGAAGAGAGTGAGGAGTTTAGGGATGATGGAGGCATGACGAACGGGAATCTGGA
>ML675614.1:13788325-13883397 GCA_007922155.1 Mesoclemmys tuberculata | reverse complement strand
CTTCTCTTTTTTTCCAAACTGAAAAGTCCCAGTCTTATTAATCTCTCCTCATATGGAAGCTTTTCCATATCCCTAATCATTTTAGTTGCCTTCTTCTGTACCTTTTCCAATGCCAATTTCCTTTTTGAGATGGGGTGACCAGATCTGCATGCAGTATTCAAGATGTGGGCATACCATGGATTTTTAAGGAGGCAATGCAATATTTTCTGTCTTATCATCTATCCCTTTCCTAATGATTCCCAACATTCTGTTAGCTTTTTTGACTGCTGCAGCACATTGAATGGATGTTTTCAGAGAACTATCCATAATTACTCCAAGATCTTAGGTAAGTGGTAACAGCTAATTTAAACCTCATCATTTATATGTATACTTGAGATTCGGTTTTCCAATGTGCATTACTTTGCATTTATTAACATTGAATTTCATCTGCCATTTTGTTGCCCAGTCACCCAGTTTTGTGAGTTTCTCTTTGTAACTCTTCAGTCTGCCTTGAACTTAACTATCCTGAGTAGTTTTGTATCATCTGCAAATTTAGCCACCTCACTGTTTGCCAATTTTTCCAGATCATTTAGAATATTCTTATTGAATTGTAATGATTCATAACTGTTTTTTATCAATCTACAAATAAATCTCTGCACAAATCATATTGTACACAAAAAGATTAGAATTTATTAGATTAACCTTTTCCATATTTCTTGTACGTCTTTTCTCTGCACTGTCTATCGGTCAGGCTCTCCCATTGTATTATATATCACAGTGTCTACTTTGTATGTTCCCACTTTTCTCCTTTGCCATTTTTAAAATTTTATTTATTAACAGATCCATTTACCTATAACAAAAATCTTATAAAACTTGTTTTACAGCTTAAATAGAGATAAACATAATATTTACACAAATTCCCAATTATAAATTGGCCTAAAGATGTGATATTGACAAGATAAGCTACCAGTTGCTCTCTTCAGCTTGGTGGCATTGATCACATATTGTGGTTGATGCTTTTCTACTCTGTCTTCCTCTCCCATTTTGTCAGTTGATAGAGTCAGTTAAAGTCTTTCATTATCTCATGTTTAGGTCAAATCTTCTGTTTTTCTTACATTTAGATGTGTAACCTATTTATTAGTTGTCCAATCAAAACTCTATGTGATATTAAGCTTTTCTTTTTTTTCTTCCTATTTTCCTTATTTTAATATCTAAATGTTGATACTAAATTTGAGTATTGTTAAAGGGGTTTCTCCCTTTCTTAAAAAAGTTCTCAAACTATCAGGTTTGGTGGTGGATTGGATTGGCAGAGGCCCCGGAGGTTTTTCGCCTTCCTCTGCAGCATGGGGCATGGGTCGCTTGCTGATGGATTCCCTGCAGCTTGAGGTCTTCAAATCTCACTTTTGAGGATTTCAATAACTCAGTCATGGGTTCGGGGTTGTTATAAATGTGTATGGGTAGGGTTTTGTGGCCTGCCTTGTGCAGGAGGTCAGACTAGATGATCATATTGGTCCCTTCTGACCTATAAGTCTATGAGTCTATGAGTCTATGAGTATCCCTGTTTGAAAGGAATTCTTTCTGTGCATTGAGGAGTAAGGGAATAACAACAAAATCATATAGCAACCCAACAGTTGTTTTGCGAGAGCCAAATACAATCTAAACTTCAAATGTTTAAGTGTTGGTCTACATCCCAAACTCATTTGCTGTGTGGGCCATAAATATGGTAAGATCAGTTCTTTCATCCCATTACTCATGCAACAGTTTCACCCTGAGGAAAACAAAATCTATATCTTCCAGTAGTAAATGCATTCAGAAGCCGCACATGTCCCCAGTGGACTGATTGGCTCTGTTACATTTAGTCTGAGATCCACGAACTGCCTTGCAGCAGAAATTAGAAACCTTTTCATCCCACTTACCAATGCACTGAGGAGGCTTATAAATATTCAATATGCATTTTAAAACTCTCTCTCACTCCAGTTAGCAGCAGCAATTACTTTACTTTTAAATACACAGATGAAAGCCACGTCTGAAGCCAAAGGTACTCAACAGCTATAGTGAGAAGGGTCATATAAGCATGGAAATAGGCAGGAAGGCAGGCACGTTAAGAAACAGAAATAACAAAGCAAAGCAAAAATAAGAAATATTCAAAAATATTGTTGGCTAAATTGTTGGGAAATATTACTTAGGATTACTGCCGTTTCAAAGGTTTGCACAGAATCCACCTGGAATCTAATTTGTTATTTGCCCAAGACATCAGATCAGGACTACAATTTGTCATTTTATTCAAAACACAGCATTTGGATACCCAAAGCCATCTAGCAACATGCTTTGTTATTGTTTTAGTATTGACTCAGAAGGCAAAGCATTGTCAACTCTAAGGATCAGCCCAGGCATCAGATCCACACACTTCTGAAATCTGGCAATGGACCAGTCCAGTTCTGAACTTTGTGACATGGGCCTAACAGGCCTATTTCAAATCATATCTGGGTGTTCCGTGGTAGTCCCCATTGTAGCTAATCTCCTCATATAATCATGTAATTGTATTATCTATTGTTGTAGTTAACCCATGTCTAACCAATGGTGATGAATAGATGAAAGTTGTAGATATAGCTATAGGAATAGGTAGGATAGCGTTATAAGAGTATGGGATTGAAAAGCATGTATTTTTGGTGAGTGTGTGTTAGGTATATAAGTATAATAAGGCTATAATACAAGGCCTACTGGCTTTAGGTCTATAAAATATGCAGCTTGGTCACAGAAGGCCTCAGGCCTGGAATAGGTTGGCATGACTAGATGGCTGAGGTATTCCACATATACTGGGCACTGGTATAAAGAACTAGTACAAAGGTGGTGGCTTACTGATCACTGTTAGTTTATTACTTGAGTAAAAAACAGGTCAGCCTTTGATAAGTGTTTGTGTAACTTACATACAAGAATCTGCGTAGTTTAAAGAGATTTTTTTTTAATCACATTCCAACAACCCTAAAATCTGGTACCACCTGGTACCTTCGTCATGACCTACCATGTCAAATCGAACCAGAGCAAGTCAATAATTTCTAGGTTTGGAGAACATGAGTAATCTTTTAAGTATTTGTACACTAGGGGTTGACACATTTGCACTAGTTTTGCACTGTCGGTTGATCCAGCATATCATTGCCTGAAGATGATGACCATTATAATTCAGTCAAAAACCTGAATTTTAGGCTTAGCAACAATGGTTACTTCTCTGGGAACTGATAGCAACAAAGTAACAGGAGAAAGAGAATTCTTCAGCCATGCCAAGAAACGAGAGAGAGAGAGAACAGAAAAAAGTAGAGTTGTAGTGCTTGTCTGAGAGGAGCTTCTTCCATTTTTAGCAGCAACATAGGGCCACTGAGAATAAAAAAAACAGCCTCATAAAATCATTCAGCTAAATAGCTCCATAACTGCCGCACATACAGTAGACAAACATACTACATTATTTAGAATAATAAAGTAAATATGATTCCGCCAGAAGCTGAAATCAACACAATTATCTCAAACAGATGTTAATGGTGCAAAAATTAAGACTGATAATTTTGGTGCATTTTAGTCATTATGTCAACTTAAAAAGAAAATAAAGTAAAATGTCTTTCTTTCTTTAAATGCCAGGGGCATGCTTTCTGATTTCGCTTATGCTGTTGGTGGCTTCAGTGGAGTCACTCCTCAATTGGTGCATTGTAAATGACATCAGAACCAGAAATCTGCATAATCACCTACACCATCTCTGTTCCAATGTGATTTACATTTTGAAGATTACCCTAAAATAATTAGATTTTCATCTCCCCTTACTCTATATCCATAAGCAGTCCTTTTATTCTTTTGTATTTATGGATCCTCTGTCCAACGCTTCCAGTTGGTGGATCCCAGTGCTTAAAAATCTGTAACACCACAGAATTTTCACTAGGGAGGCCACCACTTGCCAGACCTTTACAGAACTTCAGAGTCACCCTGGAAATGCTAACCCATGCTCCAATAATGGTCCAAAGGGATTACCAGCATCTCCAAGTCATTTGCAAAAGTCATCCCACTCCCTTCAAACGTGAAGCTCACCACAGACATACATCGTTTTGTCACCTCCAGCAGGGAATATTAAAATTCTCACTTTCCTAGACTTCTCTGATGTGGATGCAGAAGCGTTTGACGCATCATGCAGTTCACCTGTTCCTTAATACAAGTGCATGGGAGTGAGCAATACCTGTTCTATGCAACATGCAATGGTTGCCAGTAAACTAGAGAACTTCATGTTCTTCTAGAGCTCTTAAGGACCTAGTGGCAAAGTATCTGCATGACTCTCTTTCACACTCCTGTCCCACCAGGGACCTGAAGATCAGCTGGATTTTCTTTACTCATTGTCTCAAGGTTCATTCTGTACTGAGTTTCAGAGGCTGAGCCTTTGTGGATGTCCTTCCTGTTTATATCATTTTGTTTAATACATTTATTTTGCTCCATTTCGGTCAGTTTCCTATGTACATTGTAGGGGGTCGGTGGTGGGTTATTAAATTCAATGGCAAAAACCCTACGCTTACATGGAATTAAGGTTGCTTGGTGATGTGTCGTCTCCTTGCCGTCAAGCAAAACACAAACTTCTGAAAGCAGGAAATGCCTATGCAATCTACACTCTGCCCTCTTTCAGCAATATCCCAATACACCCTATTAAACACGCACCCCTTTATTCTGCTAACCCCACAGTTGTGAAAGGTACAAGCTCTTCACTTCCTTTTACAGCCCATTCACTCTCACTGACAGGATTCCACTGAACACTTTAAAAGACAAAGGGGAGCAGGGGAGGAAGGTTGTCTATACCATCTTTCCTCTGGTCCCCTGGAGCTGGCAGCCCATGGGAATTATTTGCTTGCACTGCAGGTGCAGTCAGTTAGATGGAGGCAGCAGTTGGGACTGCTTGGTAATGGCAAGTGTGAGATATGGGGACATGTGTGGATTACTTTGAGGTGTGTGACAGAGCTGTGATTATTATATGAGGAGAGCTATGTTTTGCACCCTCCCATGTGTATAAGAAAAAGGAATTAGCATGACAGGGGGTTTTATTACAAAGAGTACTGTCAGTGGCGATCTGGGATACAAGAGCAATCTAAGCATTTATTATCTGCATGCACTCCAGGTGAAGTGAGTGTACTTCGTGCCAGGTGTAACTATCCTGAATGGTAGGGAAAGTAAGTTGCTCTGGTCAGCAGAGATGTGTTTGTGAGATCTGTGGCTTATTTTGAGGTGTGCGACAGAGCTGTGACTTCCATGTGAGGAGATCTATGTTTTGCACCCTCTTGCATGTGAGGAAAAGAAGAGGTGCCTGTGTGCCTTCCAGACAGTATGCATCATTTCCATGCGGGATTGTGTAGGTTATGTCAGCAGCAGGGCATAGGCTTTTTATTACAAAAGATACTTGCAGCTGTGAGGTGGAACACGAGAGGATTCTAATGCTTTTTAATGGTGGCTAAGTGAAAGTGTAGGTTGAGATGGTACCGGTGAATAAATGTAAGGGAGTTGTAAAAGGCTGTGAAGTGGTTCTTTAACGATAAACGTGTGGCTTCTCTCTGGGGAATTGGCTGAGTGCATGAGAGCATACAGCAAGATCTGGAAGTTCCTGATTCCTACAGTGCCAAGGGCCAGCGTGTGTATGTGCTATGTGCATGTAGAGGCATTGTTCAAAGAGGATAGAGTGAAAGTGATGCAGGTAACCCCCTTTTTTAAGTGTCCTTTAATAATGTTTGATGCAATCCTGTAGGTGAGAATGAATGGGTTGTAAAAGGAGGTGGAGGGCTTGTACATTTCAGCAACTGTGGGGCTGGCAGAGTAAAGGGGTGCATGTTAACAGGGACCATTTCTGAAAGGGGGCAGGTTTATGGCTGCATGGGCAACCTTCATTCTGCATTTCCTGGTTTTCAGAAATGTGAGTTTTGCTCAACTCAGCATCCTGCAAGTGGACGACATATCACCAACCAACCTTAACTCTGTGTGAATGTAGGTTCTTTACCATTGAATTTCCTAGTTTTTTGAACCCAGAAAGATATGAGATTGGTAGGAGTCATTAGTCATTTAGGCAGTTGTACATGTAATGTCCTGCAATTCGCACACAGAGCCAGCCAACCCTCCACTACCACAACATCAGCTGATCTCCACTAGACCTGCTTCAGGACACATCCCTGGCCTCACCCCGACCCATTTACTACATTCCCCCCTCCAACCTGGCTTCCTCCAAACTACTGTACCCAGCCTGCCTGCTTTCCACCCCCAAATTAGGAATGCCTACCCTCTGAAGTATTCATTCTCTGGCACACAAACCAGTTTCTATTGCTGTTATTTCCCTGACCCCAGCCATAACCTGACTCAGAGTGAAGAACCACTACGTTGTTATAGTGGAATGTATTCCTGCTCATGTTTTACAATGGTTGGAGAGTTGAGATTGTGGTAAGTCCTCTGCTTCTGCCTTGGCTTCCTATAGAATTTCAAATCAAGTAAAAGGTCTCAGGCCTTACCTCCAAAGTGGTATGTGGCCTGGGCCTAAGATTCCCAAAAGACCATTTAAAGGTCTAGGACAAAGACTATGGTTATCAACTTCATTCCTCTGGCATAAGGAAAATCTCAACAGTAAGAGTGAAGTTCAACTGTGCAGGAGATAGAAAGTTGTTCGGGGTGGTCCAAGACTATGGAATGAACTCTCCCAGGAAGTAAGGACTTTTGAGGATAGTCCTGCTTTGAGCAGGGAGTTGGACTAGATGACCTCCTGAGGTCCCTTCCAACTCTAATATTCTATGATTCTAAGGACTATCACACACTTCACCATCCACTCCAAAGGCAAGACACATTTCTTTTACCTTGTCTTCTTTAATATAAATACATAGCAACAAGTATATTTAACACCGCTGCCTCTCAAAATAAAACACTCCACACACTTTTTCCTCTGGGGAGAGGACGGAAGAACAAAACAACACGTGACAGTTTGCTTAATACACTCTTGGAAGACACTCATATACTACAGTGATGACAGCAGTATAAAAACCTACATAGAATAAAATCCAAGCCAGCGAGAGAAATCACAAACAGGGTTTCTGTTCCAAAATACCAAGAGATTTATGTTTGAGAGAAAAATCCAATAGATGCACCCCATCTCTCAAAAGCAAGGAGTCAGATCTTGTAATATTTCTATGCCATACAGTATGCCTTTTTTGGTTAGCCATGAACCCTCCAGTTTCCTGATTAATGTTCTTCCAACACTTACTAGCTTTCAGATTGTCACTGTAGCAATTATTCTGAGACTCAGCCAAATCAGAGAAAACTATCACAGCTCTTGGACACAAATCTCTAGTGAGGTCCAAATTTGCTCTCAGAGGTTGTATGAGGTGTACATCAGGATTAAGGCCCAGATCTTTTTCACCTGAGTGAATTGCCAGAACTGGTAAATAACAACCTCTTATGTCAGTGGTCATAGATGCTGCAGTGTGGGCAAAACGTGATGCCAAAGCAGGCCATCTTTCTCCACCTAAACTAGCCTGTAGTCAACAATCTCCATGTCCTGGCATATTCCTTGCTCTCTCGCAAGCTTCTGCAACCTTGGGATCTAGGAATTGCCCCGAATCCATAAACTGGCAGCCTTGTATACTTCTCTCTCCTCAGTGGTCAAGATCCAAATCTCTGTGCTGTGCCTCTTGGGAAACATCACATTAATCTGCTCCAAGATCAGTAAGTAACCCCTTGCCAGCCCTCTTTGCCCTCTCCCGTCCCAACGGGCTAGTAAAATACAAATTTTCTCAAACAACCAATCCAAGCCTTGCCTACCACCCATCCTTATTTCTTGCCCCCTCTGCAGCCACAACCCCTCTCCCTGCCTCTAACTCTCTAGTCCACACACAACCATCCGCCACCCACACTCTCACTCATACGCACACAAAGTCCTCTGGCTTCTCCCCACCCATTCTCACAAAAATTTTGATAGACCAGCTCCTAACTATTCTGCGGTGTTCACTGCAAACCTCCCCATAAAATACGTTCTAACAGACAACGTGAATCATTAACTTTTTATTGAGCAGAAAGAAACATCACCAGCGTGGCATGCACTGACAGGGTAATAGCATCAACAGGTTGCCTCAAAGTACCACAGGCAAACAAACGTGACTGCCCAGACACCCTCTCATGTTTGTTTTGTTTTTCCCTTTATTGCAGCATGTGCACTGTAATCCTTCCACGCTGCACATTTGAGCATGGGAAGAAGTGAACATGTTCTGAGATGCTATTCCACAGTTTGGGTCCCCCCAAGACTCTAGTGGGTGCCAGGCACTAACCTGGGTAAAACTTGACCAGCTGAGACCACCTGGACCCGCATCACATCAATGGTTTCATCTCTAGTGCCGCGCAAAAAACCCCTCACCTACAAACATTTTGGAAAATGGCTATTTTCAGGGGAGGGGCTTTTTTGGCCACAACCAAGCCCAAGTAATCCCAAACCATCCTTATCCTGTACCCTCCTAAAACACACCAAATGTCAAAGGAACCTGACTAAGCATGTAGATTTTAGAGGACTTCAAAAGATTGACTTTAAACAGAAATTGTGAGGCAACCTTAACTATAGGGGCACTGCTGCACCAGTGTAACAACCACCAAGACAACTTGTGTCCCTAAGAGCTCATCATGTAAGTGAATTGGTGGGTGGGCACAAGATTTGCACATGGGTTGGGCTGCACACGCACACGTGCTGGGGGGTTGGGGTGTCCTGGCAGAGCTAGCCGGGATAGGAGGCAGGAGTTCAGAATTGTGGTATGCAGGAAGGTTGGGGTGCACTGGCAGAGTTGTGGGGTGCCACAACTCCCTTACCTGATTCCCCCAGACTCTCTCCATTCCCTCACCACCATTTATCCTCTCCCTATAACTTCCCTCTCCCACTGCAGCCCCAAACCCCTTTCCCCCTATTCCTCCACTGATCCCCCCCCAAGACCCCTCCTCTCCCAGGAAGCATTCACATGCCTATCTTTTCCCCCATATACTTTGATTACATTACCCCCAAAATAAAATTGCCACCCATTACTTGCAAACTGGAGCAATCTCAAGCCATTCTAAAGCCATTCTCCTTTCATCTTCGGTGGGAGGATTGTGATTAATTTATCCTTAATTATGTTAACTGAAGGGTGAGTTCACAGCCATCAATCTCAATGATTCATCCAGTCATCATTAGTACCTCCCAGCTTAACAGCTCAAGGCAGCAGAAGGAAACAGTTTCTTTGGAGGTGGCGTTGTACCTCAGGAATCCCTGAGAGAAAAGAACTCCATCCTTGGATCACTAACACTACCCCGTGCCCTTCCATTCCCCCCAAACTTTCAAAGCAACACAAGTAACCATTCTGATTTTAGAGCACTTACAAAGGCATAGCAAATGGTGGGACTGGAACCCCTCCAGCTGTTTTTCTGTATTGGCATGCACACTAAAAAAAGTAGTACATTTTCTTATAACCGTTCTCTGTTTGGATCCCGCAAAGATTTAGTGAGTATCATGGACAACCTTGGGTAAAATTCAATAGATTGAGACTATTTTGACCTGCATGGCATCAAGAGTTTAATCTCTAGCCCTACGTTTAAAAAAAAAAACAAAAAAACACCCCCTTAGAATTTTTTTTTTGAAAAAGGCCTTTTTTCCCCAGGCTTATATGTCCTCAACCACTAGTTCAAATGACCCCATATTTGGGTCACTTCCCCTGCCCTGCAGCCTTCTCAGGCACACTAAGATTAAAAGGAATTTCACTAAACATTTAAATTTTTTCAGAATTTAGCAAGGTCAACCTTTAAACAGAAGTCAAGACACAACCCATAACTGTAGCACTGCCACTGTCCTCTTATAACGAATCGTTGCCTGAGAGAGACAGTGTTCTCTCCACGTGGCTATAGCACCTGCCTTTCTAATCATGGCTCTAATACTCACTTGCAACTTGGCTCTGGTACATACGGCCTAATTTTCAGAGGTGCCAAGCAACCACAATTGCGACTGATTTTAATGAGGGCTGCAGGTGCGTAGAGCCCCTACAAATCAAATCACTCACCTCTTTACAGTTCAGCTGTCTTGCCTGTAATATGGGGGCAATACTACTTATTTGCCTACCTCACCAGTTAAAAATTCACAAATGTTTGTACAGGGCTTTGGAAATATTAAGCACGAAGTGTCATTATGGTATACATACGTTCAGGTGTGTGTCTGGCAATAGACATTCAATAAATATTTAAATAAATTTAAATAATACATGGCAGCAATTTCCTCATCATAAAAGCCACATCTGCCTAAATGAAGAGCCATGTTAGCGAGCTTGAGCAATTCTCCTAGCAATTTATCTTCTCAGAACGTAGGGGTACATAATATCTTCCTATATAGCAGGAATGGGACCACTGAAAACAACAGCCCCTGCTAGCAAAGACCAGTTTGGCTAGATGTCCTTTTCTCTCTTTTCTTTGTGATGCAAGTGACCTAAGTGCTTCAGTGCATAGTAAGAGAATAAATATATTGAAAACTGGGATAATAATAATTAGCCCCAGAATTCATATAGAGGTGGCTTCAGAGATGATGCTGTTTTCTTCATTCTAGTAAAGTTCCTTGTTTAGCATTAGAAAATGATTTACTGAGATTCTTTAGCATTGTTACATTATAATGCCTGGCCAAATTCTGCCCTCATTTACACCTTCATGAGTGTGAAATAATCCATTAGAACCCAGGGGAGTTAGCCCTCTGTTAGGAATAACACTAGATTTAGGAGCTCCCTGGAGGAAACAAAAAAGGATGAACTAAATGCACTGTTGCTTGTGTGATGGTAGTTAAAGGAGGAAAAAATGGCACCCCACCCTCAAGAGCACTTCCTTATTGACTTTTCAGGCAGCTGCAAAATAAGACTTTATTGGTTGTTAATACCAATTAATAAATGACAGCAGTTTATTGCCAGCATAAATTGAGGTTAATCTAGTATGTGCTGATACCTTATCTTTCTTAAATTGCATCAATCAAGTGAGGCAAATGTAGGCTTTTAATTAGTTGCTCTGCATGTTTCTGCCTTTGGATCCTGGAAAATTCTACTGGGGTACCACAGTTTGGATGTAAAACACATTCAAGAAAGACAGACAGAGAAGGTAATTGTGTTTTGGAACTGTATGAAAGAGTCTGTATGTATGTGTGTCTGAGAGAAAGAAAACAGCTGTTTGTGGGATTTTTGAGATTGACTCACAATGCAAAATGTGGATTTAGATTTCAAACACCTGAAATTTTGGGCTTGTTTAGATCTGGGGTTTGGGATCCACCCATTTTAATCCTACAGATACCTCATCTCCACAGGATTCCCCAGTGCTTTGCCCATTAAGATGGGCTGACTGTGGTTTGGTAGTTACATACCACGCTAGAGCATCTCTTAGGCAACATTCATTAAGCCTGCTCTTCATCTAGTGTAAATAGAGCCAGACCAATATACACCAGTCGGGGATCTGACCCATTGTTTTTAAGTCCTCCACTTACTGAAAGAGTTGCTCCCATGTTTATATTTCTTCTCTTGAAGATTTTATCTGAGAAAACTGAACACAATTTAAGAGTACATTCCCGTTGTGCCTGTATCGTTTTTTTTAAAAAGTGAAAGACAGAAGATCCACAATGTCTTTACTGGATGAAAATGTTATCAGTATGTATTGAAAGAGTTGCTATAAATGTAACATTATCCAGAGTATGAGTGGTGTTCAGTAAAGAATATTATAAATGCATGCGACTTTATAAGCAGCCAGAGTTTTGTATCATTAGGACATCTATATGATTACAAATCTACAGCACACAAACAATAACAAACTTTGATGGAGTTATTTCTAGAAACAACCTTTGTATGTGTGCATTTTGCTAGCAAACAGAAATTACTCATGTTTCTAAACAATAACAGATGCAATTACAGAGGAGACCAGCAATAGGGAAATATGAACTTCTCATTTTACATTCCATGCTCTTAAACAAAATTAAAAAGCTACAGCTGAGTAGATAATTATTTCAACCTTAACTACAGAGTTCACTAGCAGTGAAAGCTGCATTATTCAGGTCTACAGCAAATAAGAAGCTGTCAAGAAATTGGTGCATAGATGTTCTTTATGCTGTGTCACAAATTCTTCCTTCTTTTTTTCTGCTCTTTGTGTGTGCACGCGTGACAACTGGTTTGTTTTTCTTCGTGCTCAAATAGCAATTTAAAGTGTTTCCTACCAGTACTATGCCAGCATCCTTGGGAGAATGCAAACAAACTTTTCCAGACATTATGGGCCAAGTTCTTTTCCCAGCTACCCAAGTGCCATTCTGGACTAACTCCACTTACATCAACAGAATTACTCACTGGTGTACGTGAGAGCAGAATAGCTCTCAATGCTCATACGTTGGCCCCACTGATTCAGTATTTGGATGCCAGGTATTAAGAAATGTCTTTCTTTAACAGGCAAGGATCGCTCAAAATCCAGCCTCCTATTTCTCTCCTCTCAGTTAATTTCTTCACAGGTTTTTTTTAAATGGGGAACTATTCGTCAGAACTCAGCAGTGTGCAGTACCAGCAGTCAGATCATACATTTCCTCCTGGCTAATTGCTTTCCATCTTCTGAGCACATCATTTCAGACACCCAGAAGCATGGGAGTATGCATCATTCCCTTCTGGACATGGCACAACCACCACGCTCTTGCTGCTCAGATAATATGTAGGACGTTTACTTTTTCATATCTTTTAGTGCCGTTTTTATTATTTAAATCTGATCTGTGAAATTAAAGCTTCTGGTTTCCTTGTGAAGTTTAAGTATCAACGTGTACCTTTTGGTTGATTATTTTGTTATAGTTTTAATGAAAAGTTTTCCTATTTTCATAATGAAGGAATACTTTGTGTGAATGAATCTTTTAGGATTACATACATGGGTGGAAAATCGATTATTGAACTCCTGCTAGGGTGAGGCAAGGCTTTAATCTGAGGCCTGATCCTGAGCCCACTGATTTCAATGGGAGCAGAAACAGATCCTACATTTTAAAAAAAAAAATGTCTATTTTGCACACACAAAGGCTGTGATAACTATCTTAACAGCATTCAGTGTTAAGTGGAAGCAGAGCTAAAAACAATTCAGGGCCTGCATACACAAAAGTATTGGAACAATCCTCGGATTATCTTTTTTTTTCAAGAAAAGCACAGCACAGGACCAATAAAAAGGAAGGAGCCTGACCACTTTGGAAGAGGGAGTGGAGGGGATTTTGCCCGTTGTAAAGAGCTTTCATGACTGCAGCTCTGTCAGTCTACACCTCATGTAGATTTCCACACCATATAAGCTCCTCTATGCTCCCTAAATTTGTGTCACGGCCCATAAGAGGGAAAAGGGGATGTACCACGAACAGTGCAGGGCAGTCATCAACAGGACTGCTTGCACTCAGAGCTGATCCCCAAACAGTGTGCGGCACTTGTAGGAATAAATGAAGACATTCCAGCTGGTGTTAAGCAAAATGGGAAGCAAGGCAGCCGCCTGCTCAGGTGTGTATCTTTGCTTTCTGCATCAGCCCAGCTCTTCCATGTATTTTCAGCCAATGCATGATTTGGCCCAAAGTCTGGAAGCAGCAAACAGAAATCGTTCTGCGATTTTAGTGCACCGGCCACCAACTGTTCAAAGCATTTCACCTCTGCAAGATGAGTGAAGGTGGTGTATGAAGACATGGTGGCATTTTGTCATAACTCTGAGAAATGTAGCTAATGGGAAGGGAAGTTTATCTCATTTAAAAACCTGCACACATCTGTAATGATTAGGTGACCTTTGTGACCGTCATCTGCAACTGCCACGCAGAGAACAGAAAACAGGGAACGAGGATGCCAAAAATCAAGAAGCAGAATTTTAAGATTTGTTTCTGCAATCTGTGAGAAACTTCATGTGGAAACATTGATATTTTGGGAATATTGCTTCATTTAATAAACCAAAGTTTAATTTTATGGAATAGAATATGAACACTGGGAAATGTGAAATATGGAACAATCCTGCTTCACTGTCAATAGAGCTTTTTTTTCAACTATAACTTGCTGATTGTATAATGGACTAGTCAGAGGTATGATACAATTCAAGTTTCAGAAGTTTCAGTGTTAGTCTGTATACAGAAAGAACATCTGACGAAGTGGGTTGTAACCCACGAATTCGTTAGTCTTTAAAGTGCTACAGGACTCTCGTTCTTTTTGATCTAATTTAACAGTCTGTTCTGTGAGAAGTGTAGCAATGCAGAGTTGCCTAGACTCACAACTTTCTCATGAGTCCCACAATATTTGACATTATTCAAGTCTCAGGTACTGGATGGATTTTCATAACCTTCTGGGTAGTGGACAAGAGCTGGAAAATGGGATGCAAGAGTGCTTCAGGGGTTCATTCGAAAGCAAATAAAGAGCAGCCAAAACATTTCCATTTTTAAATCTCATGATTTTTCAATGCTTAGGATTGGAAGGAGTGGCAATGCTGAGCAATGAATATGGTTTATAAGAATGATCATTTTAGGAGGAGTTTTAGAGTTGGTTTAGGAAGCTGCAGACAAATCAGAAAGCTCTAAACCTTAAAAATTAAAGTACATCATTGAAAGGTAAGAGCAAAGAAAGGAGTTTGTGTTTAAGATTATATGAAATAAAATAAATTCACGTTCAGATTTTCAAGAATTGGTGCTTAACGCCAGAGTCCCAGATCTATATGTAGGCACCTGATTTTCGAGTGCTAATCACTGAGCAGCTCCCACTGAAATCCATGGGCTCTATGCGCTAGAAAAAAATCAAGCCACTTATTTAGGTGCCCAAATATGGGCTATAACTAACTCAGGTTAGGAGCTGGAGTTAAAGCCCACAGCACAGCCTGGAGTTGAACATGAGCAGCTGGCAGAGTTTAAGAACCAAGTTGCCGCATCTTCACTGCCATTTCACCCTGAGTTAATTAACAAGAGGTTAGTTAACCAAAGTTAAGAACATTCTCCCCCCCCCTTTTTTTTTTTTGCATTATAGACCTAATTAGCCCTCATTACAATTTTCTTTGTTTCACTTCAAATCTGCTCTTAAACAACCATAACTCATGTCAGTTATTGATGTATTTTAAAAGTCTTTCATCAAACTAATAGCTTAAATGATTTAAATTATTGGCTGAATTATATAAAAGGTAAACAACCTCTCCCATATGTATCCTATACTGACATATATCATATTCTGTGCCTTTGAAGAGACAGATATGAGACCAAATAAGTATGATATATTACAAAGTAAGAACTATAATCAGCCAGCTTTACTCATGGTGAGACCTCCTCTGCAAGATGCCCCATTAAAATCAATGTGATTACTTTCAGAGTGAGGTGTTACCCAACATGATTATGGATGGCAGAATTTGGCGTAAGTGAATAATTTGTCAAATTTGCAGAAACAACCTTTGTGGTTGAAGAATGTGATCCTGACTGTTACTATCTGTGATATGGTTTCATTCTTTTGGTATTTTCTGTAAGGTTTATTATCCAATTTAAAACTTTGCAATAAAAAGATCTATTTAAAATAATTGGCTTTTATTATTCATATAATGCCCACAGTTGTGGTTACCTGGCCTGAAGATTTTAACGCCTAAGGCCCTGATTCTGCCTAGACATACACAACATATGCCCACCTTTAACTTTTTGCATGGTGAGTAGTCCCATTAAAGGTGCCACTACAGGACCAAGGTCTGAAAGGACGCTAGATAAGACTAGCATAGACTTGATCAGTAAGAGTCTCCTTAGTAGAGAAATACTGAAAAAGCAGCAGAGCAACTGACACAAGCCAAAAGGAAGCAGAGATCAGAGCACTGAATCAGAGCCATCAAATTCTGTGCCAGACATGGTGAGGATTCCCCCTTCAAACTGAAGACAGTAATCAGCCTCCTTTATATTACTGCCTGCTACAGATAAAGTGACCAAATACCAAGTGTGTAATAGGGTGCCTATATAAAACAAAGCCCCAAATACTAGGACTGTTCCTATAAAATCTGGACATCTGGTCATATTACAGACCTCGCTGAATGCAACACGTTTTAAAGACTGCACTGATATTTCCTCTGCTGGGGGGAAGAGAGAGAGAGAGAGGAGGAGGAAGGCACAGGTTAGCTGGGATTGACATCACATAACCTAGAAGTCTCTCAGTGCAATGTGCGAACCCCAGCAAAGTGGTTTGAGTGTGTGATTCCTACAAATGCACACAGATCACTGGGGGCTCTCTGGTGTGAGAAGAAAAAGAAGAGGAGACTGGCTTTTCTTAATGTAAAATTAATACACCTGGGAGCATTCTTAATATGCCTAAGAGATGTGTGAAATTGCATAACCTTAGCTATAGCCTTCAGACAGGATGAGGACTCTCGCCCCCAGCCCCTTCTCTCCCCTGACTTTTCCCCACCTCCATCACAAGCAAAGGTGAAAACAAGCACTGCAGGGGACCCCCAACCCCTCTAGTCAGCCCTGGCAGTGACAGGTCCCAGGACATGGTAGTTAGGGAGCAGGCTGGGAAGAACAGGGGAAACAGATGTCCAAAGAGCCACATCCAAGAAGCTTTTATACAACAAACCCCAGAAGTCTGCAAAAGCTTAGCCCCGGGATCCCTTCCAAAGGCACCAACAGTGAATTCCCAGTCCAGCACAAGGATTTCAGCAAAGCCAACCAGCTCCGTATCAGAGTCAGAACTGGAATGAGGCCAACATGGTCATTTGTTTTGCCTTCATTTCTCTAATGAAACCCCAGTGGAGCTGTCACAATACAGTCCAGATGCAATCAGCTGCTCTGGAGAAGGCAGCCTAACTACACATTGGTTTTGAGCTAAATGTAAAGGCCCGATCCCACGCTCACTGAAGTTAATGAGCAGACTCCCATTCATTACAATGGAAGTTGGATCAGGCTCTTATTGCATAACTACTGGGAAAACAAAAACACCAGAGAGCTGCAAAGCTACCGCCCTGTACATCTTAGAGCTCATAATTGTCCCCAAATGCTACAGCTGTATTCACCTCCAACGTTTCATCAAACCTGTTCGGTTTTTAATTCAGCTATCCTGGATTAACTGACCCACATCTAGGTTTAATTAAACATTTGATCTGGAGAGATTGGTTTGGGTTTGCCTGGTTCACAGTCACCAGGAAGAAAACAATGTCAAAAGATGTTTCAAGTTCTCCAGGTCAAATAATTGTATACAGTCACGCATGCCATTTTATCAAGTGGGGTCTCTTACAATCTCCCAGTGCTCTTCGAGATCATCATGAATATAGGGGCCACTATCAGCCTGGCTCTGAGCTCAAAGCAAATAGGAAACCTTACATGCGAGTTATGTAAGCTCCCCCGGTTGGTTTACCTTTAAATCTTTTAGAGCGGTGCAGACCTAAGCCATTTCAATTAGTGAGCCCTGGCTGCAGGTTTGAGGAAGCTCATGGGTGTGCACCAAGCATTCTTTTGTTCAGTCCCAGAAATTGCTTCATGGCATTTCAGGACGGGAGTGAAACCGGAGGCTGTTTACACAGTCATGGGTAGGTATTAAACTCCTTGCTGTTTAGCCCCAAGAAGCCCTGCTCTAGTGTCACTACTAGGAGGAGCCGCTTGCAGTGGCTCTTTGCCCATCCCCTGTGCCAAGCTGCGACCCCTCGGGAGTCCAAGGAGCGATGTCACAGCCGCCCCTCGTGTGTGGCCATCCCTGGACGCTGGCCGGCCGGCGGGGCTCGCCGAGGGGTGCGCGCCAAGCAGCGGCTGCCTGCGCTCGTCTGACCTTAGCCAGAGCGAAGGGCGTTCGGGATCGCAAGGGGGGGACGCTGCCCAGGAGGGGCCAGGCAGGCAACGCCACGGCCCCCGGGAGCGGGGAGCCTCTTACCTTCCGCACCCCGCTGAAGCCGTACTCCGCAGCCAGGCGGCGGGCGGCGGGCTCGCCCCCCCGGCGCAGCTCCACCCAGAAATGATTGGTGTAGACGGCTCGCTCCGCCGAGGCCAGGAGGCTGAGCCCCAGCAGGCAGAGCCCGGCCAGGCGGCGCGGGGCCACGGCGCCCCGGGCCATGGCTCGGTCCTGCCCCTCCGGCCGCGGGACGGGACGGGAGCGCGGGGGGCCGGCGGGCGGCGCTCAGACGGGCTGCCCGCGAGGCGATCCCGGCGTGTGCGCGCGGCGGGGCTGCCGCCAGCTCCGCATCCTCGGCTCCTCCTCGTCGGCACTGCCGCGGCGGCTAGCGGCAAGCGCCGGCCGGGCGGAGGTGAGGTTGCAGCGCTGCCAATCAGGGGCGGGGAGGAGGTGTGTAAGGGGGGGGAATCCTTCCCCCTTGTGGCCCCCCCATTGCACGCCCCTCCTCCATTGCACACACTCCCCCCCATTGCACGCCCCTCCCCTTTGCACACACTCCCACCCCCATTGCACGCCCCTCCCCCATTGCACACACCCCCGCCCCATTGCACGCACCCACGCACCCCCCCATTGCACACACCCCCGCCCCCATTGCACTCCCCCATTGCACACACCCTCGCACCCCCCATTGCACGCACCCCCCCCATGGCCCCCCCCCCCCCCCCCCCCATTGCACCCCCACCCCCAGGTCCGGCTTCCTGGGCGAGCTTCCCGGTGCAGCCCCCCTCCGGAGAATCCCTCCCCCGCTCAGCCAGGCAAAGGCACAAAAGCCCCCAGCCGGGCGCGTGCCGCCCCCCGCGGCGGGGAGCTCGCGGGGCCGCGTTCCCCGGGGCCGGGGGTCTCGTCGCCTCACTCCCACGGCTGCAGGCGGAGGCGCTTGGAACTTTGCAGCCGCCCGGCGGGGGGCTGCGGGCCGGGCCCCGGCGAGCAGGGGGTCTCGCCGCGGCCGCTCCAGGGCAGTCAGCAAGCGGGTAAAGCCGGCTTCCCGGCCCCGCAAGGAAGGGGCCGCGGGGGACACCCCGGAGAAATCTAACCTTCGCCCCGCCACCGGCTGCCCTGATGAGAAAGCGCGTGGTTCTGTTTGCAAGGGCCTTTCGGTGTGCAACGGACAGGGCCGCCGCTGCCCCACCCGGACGAGGCATTCGGGGACCCGAGGAGCAGGCCGAGCAGCAGAGAATGTGAAAGAGCCCACACCGTGGTTCCACGGGCAGAGGGAAATGGACGTAGGGGTCAGGGAAGGTACAAAAATCTTCCTTCCTGCCAGTGGTGCAAATGAAGCGACACCCATTCAGCCCTTCTAAAGAAATGAATGAGGTGCTGGGCAGTTAAGGTATTAGTAACTTGAAGGGTTTCCTGGACTTGGGGGGCTGCATGAGGATGCAAACCCATTTCTGGTCCTGGCCAGTATAATTTTCATCATAGGAGGTGTATAATCTACCTGGATGCAGATTCAGTCCAATAAACTTAAAATAGTAGCTATGATTTACACACACCCCAGCTAGCTCCAGCAAGGTGAGAGGAAGAGAAAGGAGGCAACAGTCCTTGCAACCTCTAAGTGCTGTAAGTACAGTTCAGGGTTATTGAGATGTTCCCACATAAATTAGTGGGCAAAACATTTATAAGAATTTATATTGTCATCTAAATAAGGCAATCAAGGATGAGGGTGGGGGACACACAATGCATTAGCAGAGCTTTGTATAAAGGAAATAAGGCCTATTTTCTAAAGAATAGAGTTTAAAAGCCTGAAAAGAGTCAATTTTCAAAACGACAATGGGAATAAATAGCATCAGAGAAGGGATCTTACCCTAGTTGTTACATTTCTGCATGTTTACACATGTATTTATTAATATATCACTCAAAATAACTTCAATTGTCCCATCCTATTTTAAAGAGGAAGAGACATCCCCTAAGGAACAGAGAAAAATACACTCTCATGAGATGTAACAATTGTGTTTTTACAGAGTGTGTACAAAGTGGTTATTAACTTTGAAATAAATAGAGCAGAAGATTTATGGCAATCCATTTTACAAATAGTTATAATGGAGCATAGTTTAAAATAATCTGCATAAAAGAAAATGTAAAATAATAAAGAGTAAAGATATGTGGGTTCTCTATTTCCATTATCCTAAAATACCCTAAAAAGAAGACAGGAACTGATAACCACAGTGATAGAATGAGCACTCAGAACCAAATGGGAGCTGATTTATCATGATACATTATTAATTTCCTTCCTCTGGATAAAAATCCACTATTCAGATAGATGAAAAATGATATTTGAGGCTTGATCCAAAACACATTTAAGCCCACGGAAAGGCTATAAAATGAATTACTAATGCTAAAATGGGGTGTGCATTACAAATGGTATATTAGGGAGTAAAGCAATATGTGCAACCTATTTAAGAGATTTGTCAATGGATTAAAGCTTTTTAGATGCCAGTTCAAAGAACAGGTATTTACTGAAAATAAATGTCATACACTGTAAAAAATCCAAGTTCTTTATTTTAATAGATCCTGTGACATTCCCATTATAAAAGGGTTTTTTTCTACTAAAGCATTTGACATGTTTGATGCCTGTGAAATTACAGGATGAACAGCAATAACTAGAACAGTGAGAGTTCTGTGGCACCTTAAAGACTAACAAATTTATTTGGGCATAAGCTTTCATGGGCAGAAACCCAGGTCCGACAAAGTGGGTTTCTGCCCATGGAAGTTTATGCCCAAATAAATTTGTTAGTCTTTAAGGTGCCACAGAACTCTCACTGTTTTGCTAAAAACAGACTAACATGGCTATCCCTTTGGAAAGCATTAAGTAGAGTCTGGCAGAGTGAGAAAGGGCTTTATTGACTTCTGCACACAGTGTCTCAGGGCCAGAAAGGGAAATTTCTACCATCTAGCTGCCTTGAAGAACCCTATCTTCCCTATAAAAAATGTTTAGAAGGGTCCCTGCCTCCTAAAGCTCTTCCTCTGATAGATGTTTTCCACTTGCTGCTGTTATACAGGAAGTAGAGCATCAATAACAAAGCTATTCAGGAGTGAACCTGGCTTCATCAACATGATGAGCTCCCAACACCATAGTCAGGAGCAAGGGAACATGGTTTTCTGCCATTGCTGGTTGCCTTAGGGAGTTTGTCAACAATTTGAGGGAGGAGGGGGGATAAAGAGGAAGGGATATTAGGAAGAGAAAGGGAAGAAGGCAAAAAGCGGGGAGGTAGAGGGCTTTGTGAATTAGGCACTGAACTGAGAGTCAGGATACCTGGGCTCAATTCTCAGCCCTACAACAAACTTGGACCCAGAGCCTCAAAAGGTGTTTAGACACCTAAATACCTTTGTGGATTTGGGGCTTGATGTGTAATCTGAGACAGGGAAATAGTCCCAGTTAAAGAAAAACTGTAGTTCTGAGCCAGTGATCTCAGTCCAGAATCCCCATGGATGGGTTTCTATATGAGAAAACTCCCATTATAGCTGGCAGTTAAAGTTAAGATGCTATAACTTAATGGACACCACAACTGAACTACTCACTCACCTCCACTGGCAGGGTAAATTGGTAGGGCGCCCTGATAAATTTGCACTGCTATTGTTCCTCCTCTGACAGAGTTGCCTTTCCCAACAATTAAATTCACTTCATTTGTCTCACAAAAAGAAATCTAGAATTAGTATGTGGCCAACAAAATGCTAACATTAGTTAAGTGTTTGGTGGTTTTGGGGCAGTAGAATTGGATGGTACTGTGCCAATGAAGGCCCAAATATGTCATAAAGAGAATTTTAGATCTTTTTTCTCTGCATGGCAGCCAGTGGTGTTCTCTGAGAACAAGATTTAAATGGCTTAAATCTCTAATAGTGCTAGTAAGCGTGTGAGCAGTGGCATTTTGAAAAGCTGAAAACAGAACATTACAATAATCCAATTGCATGGTTATGAAAGAATGAATCATCATCTGAACATCGTTTTGAACAGGCTTGGATCTCCCTTGGACATATTTTTTCTGAAGTTGCCAAATGAGACTATAACAGCATTTCTCACTGGAATCTGAAGCAGAGTCCAAGATAATACCTGCATTTGTAGCCACAGATGTGACCTGTCTGTGCCTAGGGTAGCCACTGAAAATGCCAAGGTCAGGCTAGGCTGCAAAAGGAGAGCAGATTCTCCCAGCACTGGTGGGTGACACTGAAGTCAGACTTCTCAACCAGCCACAAAAAGTGCTTGATTCCCCACTCTGGTTATCAAGAAGCTAAAACAAAATATACACAGCCCCCTTTACAGCATCAGGCTCCCAATCAGCCACTAGGTCCAATAAAGAGATGTTATTTAAAAGTCTATGCTCTTTACCAAAAAGGTACTCTTGACCCCAAAGGGTCAGCCACGTTACCCAAAATACCACACTGCCAGCCAATCCTTTAGTAAAGGAAAGAAACAAATTATAAGAGAAATGTTAAATGATTAAAGCAATCACATATATACAAATGATTTGAAAGTCCATGTATATGAGGCTTTTAGTAGAACTGCAGGCTTGTATAGTCCCTCTGGTGTACATCCAATATCTGAATGGGTCTCAGTCCTTTGTTTCACTGCTTCAGTTGCAGATGAGTGGATCCAGAGGTAGGTGAAGGCTGAACACGGAAGAAAAAATAGATGTGGTGCTGCTGCCTTTTATGTCCCTTGGCCTTTGCCATGCTGCTTATGGAAATTTACAGCGATAGGATGGAGTCTAGGGTCATGTGAGTAAGTCCTAGTGATTCAGCAGGTGTATCCATGGCTTCTCCCTCTGGGCCCCTTGTACCTGTGAGTTTCCTTAATTGGCCACTAAGCAGGCTAGTGCTGCAGCCATCCTGTCTGGGGTGTTCCCCGGAAATACAGCACAAGTTGAAATACAGATCCATCAAACATATCCATAATTGCCAATACAAATATGACACATGCACATAAACAATATCAAACGTAGCAAATTATAACCTTTCTAATGATACCTGACATGGCCTATCTCATATGAATTATTGTAATTTTGACATATTGGTATTAAATAGTATCATAAAGGGTCCCCCGAATCCAACCAGTGTCACAACAGATATAGGGATAAGCAAGGTGATATGGGGAGATTTCAAAGGAAAGAGTCAAGTGCATTTTAGCAATTAACGGCATGGGTGGCACTGCTTCACCTTAGAAAGTTTGACATTCATGTTAGAAGTTATGATGCTAGGGAGTGAGAAAAATAGCATTTGAAGACAAACTAAGTGCAAGGAGGTATAGCCACGTACAAACTAGGTAAGAGAGACTGGACTGTATCCCTGGGCAAAGGTTTCCCCAAGGGCAGAACATGTAAAGAAATATATAATAGGGCTTTGGAAAGCACCTAAGGAGGGGAGGCTGTGGAGAAAAAAATTATGCTGTGACTACTTCAAATAACGGTAGGATCAAAACTCACTTCCAAACAGTGCCAGAACAGGCTAGGTTTCCTCATTATACACTTAGCCAAGACTATTTTCCTCATTATAGCCAAGGATATGTACTAGTCTTTTCCACACCCTACTCTTGGCCCAGAGACTCTTCGATCTATCTGCCTTCACTTAGTGGGGGAAGGTTCTCTCTGGTTTCTGTAGTGCTATTCTTCAACCCACCAGATGGGTTCATTAGAGAATGACTGACATTCCCCCCCCACCCCCTCGTTTCTCTTTTGTGCTTATCCTAAGAGAACAAGTATAAAAAGAGAGAATTTGATCCAGAAACAGCCAATATCGTAAGCCCCTTAAATACTGTTTCAGAGCTGTGTATTGACAGAAGCATACACTTATACAGGTCCAACAAATTTTGTGATCGGGCATTTACATTGCAGTAGTGCCTACCAGGCAAGGCTTTGTTGTGCTTGGTGCTGTAGTAAATTGAAAGATGCCAGTACAATTGCAATGAGAGGTCACATATCCAATCTTCTGTACTTTTAATAACTAAAAAACAGCAGCATAGTACTTGCAGTACTAATATAAGAAATGCCCTAGAGAACACTGTGAATACTGCAGGCATATTCTTCAGTTAGCAAAGGTTAATGGCTGGCAACTATTTTTGGTAGTAAAGAAATAATACAGGGTAAGTGTTCAGCTGGGAATCCAGCAAGGCTCCAACTGTGTGTGCAAAAGTCCATGCTCTGTACTTTGCAGACGCAAAACACTCGAATGCTCTCATTAAATAGTCAAATATTTCTGTACACTTTCATACTGTCACCTGCCAAGGTCACAGAGGCCAATGGGTTTTGCTGGTGCATGTTTTTTAAATATGTATGTGCATGCAACTATTATAACTATTTAGAGTGTGCATGCAGGTGTTAGTGGGTGCACAGGTGTCTGCAGCAACAAAGGGCAGTTGCATGTATGTAATTTAGTGCATGGAGAAGGGAGCATAGCCTTTGATTGTTTAGACTTATGTATATTATGTTAATAGAGTTCTGCTTGGGATGAGAAAATTTGTCAAAATAGGCATTGATACTAAACTGTTGTAAAATGGTTTTTGGGACATTCAGTCATAACCATGGAGAGAATAGTAATAAGAACAATTATAGTAAACCAAGTAATCAAACCAACCAATGCTTCTATAGACCAAGGATCAGTTCTCTGTCATGCTTGGTGTACTTATTCTGGAGGGTTTCTAGAATGTCTTGCAGCATTTGAAAAATATCAAGCTGGACTAGTTGTTGGTGTAACAATTTGAACAAACCTCTGTTGTTGGGTTTCTTGATTACAGTTTTATTAAGGATAGCAGCATCATTTAAAGGCAACTGGCTCCTGATGTCTGCATATTTTTCCTTAAAATAAGCTGCAAGTCTACTGTTAATGGAGACAAAGAGAGACAGAGAGAGAAGGACTAAAATAGATACCACTTTGCATTTAAGGTGTGTGAATCTAAGAGATTGGCATTTAGCTTGTTCTACAGTTAAATTAAGTTCCATAGCACCCCATGTAATGCTGTATGGTCCTTCAAAACTTAGAACACTTGAAGTTCAGAAGCACAGTAACAATTTTCCGGCCTATAGTTTCTGGGTTTCATAATCCAAAATTCCTCAGAGCAGGAATTAGGAACCAAAACACAGGATATTTATTGTACAAGTGTCTCAGTGACATTTTAGCAGATAACAGTGGATGAAAACAGGACCCATATGAGACTAGAGAATGCGGTGGAAAAAAGATTTAAAAAAAAAAACCCACAGAAAAATAACTTGGTCGAGGGCCAAAGGAAAAGGAAACCCAAAAGGTTTCCAAGACAACGCAGGCAACTGGAAGAGGCCCAGGGAAAATTAGAAAAGATATAGGGTTAGATCAGAGAGGCATAGGTCATATATTAGAAAGGTTCAAAGTGACTAAGAGTGGAGCTCAGAGGGGGAAATCAGAAAGGCCCAAAAAACTGGCCTCCAAAAAGATTCAACTAACCAGATGACCAAACAATAATGAATTACTCATTGGTCAAATCATTTTCTTCAGGAAAGCAGCATGTATGGGACCTGCAAACTCCGCTCTAAAAGTATGACAGAACTGGGATGTGCGTGGAATGGGGAGAAAAGTAATATGTTCCAAATTTCTCACCTTTTGTTATTTCTTTTCCCTTTCTATAATAGCAGCAGTGGGGCTGGTATGTAGATAAGGCGCACCGCCAATACCTGCTCAACCCATTCCAGGCTGTAAACCGGAATCACTTGGATTTAACCTGAATAGAGCTGGTTGAAAAGTTTAACGTAAATTTCTTTGTGGGAAAATACAGTTTTGTCACTATCAAAATGTTTTGCAGAAACATGTCAAGTTCTGTGAACTTTTCAATAGGAAAGAGTCCACCTAACTTACTGATTTAATTTCAATAATGTCAGTGTTTCATATATACTTTTTTTACATTATCAAAACCAAACAACTCGAAGTTGGAAAATCCAACTTTTCAAATCAAATTTATTCTGTTCTGTGCAAAACGTTGAAATGTCGATGTAAGTGCCTTGGGTAGGTACTATCTTTTTTGTTCTGTGTGTGTATAGCCCCTAGCTCAATAGCATCCTGGTCCATGAGTAGACATTATGATAATATAAATAATAAATACCCTGTTCCAATTATGAATAAAAACAAATTTCAGAATTTTCCTTTCCTCCTTCTGCAGCAACGCAAACCTTGAAAAACATGGTATGCTGCAATTCCACCTTCCCCAATATACACATTACCTGTTGACTGCCTTATTTAGAAGATACTTGTTAACTTGGGAAGGGATCAGAGAATCTCTTTCTTACACTTGTGTATTTGGCTCCTCCTTAGAGAGCATCAGTTTTTTCATGGCAGAAAAGACAGTAAGAGTGGAACTCATATATGTTCTAATGTTTTTTTTTAAAACAGATTTTCAGTGCTGGTGCTCTGTACATGTTGATTTTCTCATCAGTCCCTTGTTCCAAGAGCAGAATAGATTGCACAGTACCAGAGTCAGCATAAAAAAGGAGACAAGATAGAAGCTGAATTTTGTACCAAGAGGAGCTAGGTGATTCAGAAAGAATTGGGTGTTTATCAGCCAGGAGCATAACACAGAGGAAGCAAGATGCTCTTAGTGTAATCAAGAAGATCTTGTTAAGAAATCATGTGTTTAGTTAGAGGACATGTTTGTTTATGTGACTGGGAAACAATAAGCCAAATTCATCATTGGATTAAGTCCATGAAAGTAAAGAGAGTTACGGCAGGGATATTTGACTCACTTCATCTCTGGGTCTCTTTCCTCCACAGCCCATGAGTTAAAAAAAAAAAAAAAAAACTGCTTGAAACAGAACAAGAATTCAAGACCCTGTAGCAGATGCTACCCATAAAACACCAAAACACGGTTTCTGTGTCCAGCCCTAGCAACTCTCTCCCAACTTTAGAGAAGGGTCGGACAATCAGCAACCCATGGTCAGGAAAAAGGGTTACCGGTACAAGCACTTAGCAGATGTAATTCCCCTTCCGCCCAATAATTATAGGGAGTTTAGCCCAATTAATCCTTGTGCTGGTCAGTACAGCTCTCAGCACTTATCAGATGCAGCTAGATACAAAATATACAATAGAGAGTGTAGCTCTATAGAATCCCTGGCACGAGCTTTGTTGAATCGGAGTTAAGGTGGAGAATCCATATCTCTGTTACATTTGCATGCTGTCAGCAAGACAGAGTCGCTAAAAGGGGACGAGTCTGTGCTGACAGATAACGAAGACTATCTGCACTCTGAGCTAGCGATGGGATTCTTCTGACTGCATACACGGACTCGGGCTAGCTCTCCTTGAGCTAGCGCGAGTATAAAATAGTTGGGTAGGCGTGATAGTGCTGGTATCAGCAGGGAAGGCAAAGCTGAGCCGTGCTGAGGATAAACCCGGCTGACACAGGTGGGCATGCACTCAGCACAGCTCAGCTGCGCCTCCACTGTTGCTACCGGTGCCACCATGGCTACCCTGCTTTTTATACTCTATGAGAGCTAGCACAAATGTGTACTTTAGTAGGGGGTTCACACCCCTCGCTTAAAGCCATCTTTGCATCCTGCTCATCCTGAGCTGATCTGGGAGCCCCAGCATAATTTAGACAGTCATTGGGACCTGGCGGATTTATAACTGTCCCACCAGGCTGCCTGCAGTCCACAGCCCTTCCAGGAATCTCTCCAGACCTGCATGCTGTGGTCCACACCAACATGCCCCACCCTATATACCCCCTATGCCAAAGTTTGCAAGGGGGTCCTCAGAAGGCACTCCTAAAGGCATCTTCCACAGTGCTTCTCCTGGGCAAACGCTCCCCCCCAGCTGGTAAAGGGCTTTTAGGGCCCTTTTACAATGCTCCAGCCCTTTTAACTGGCAGAGAGTCTGGAGTGGGCTAAGCATCTCACCCAGAACAATTCTTTGCCCACAAAACTTTAGGTCAAAATCAAAAAGTTATTGCATGTAGAAGACGAAAGCCAAATGTTCGCTTGGTGTTGAGGAGTCATGTAAGCATTGGAGACATTTGCAGCTTAAGCCATTTAGGAACCCAATGCTGTGGAGTGCACATCATGGGTACTCAACCCACCGGCAGTACTAGTGTGGGATCATCTCTATCTGCAAACAGTTAAAGCCTATATGGATGAGGATGACCAGGGAAGATGGAGGAAGGCAGTGATACTTACTGGCCAATTCAAATTTAAGAAATTTGCTCTATACCTTTTATTTTTATGCTACAATCTTTTTTATTAAGAGCGAAGAAAACAGCAATTTACAAAGCAGACAGGAAGGGAACTAAAAATGGGACTGATGGGAAGCCAGGGTCTTTATAGGGCAAAGCAGTTCCATACTTCATATATGAAGAGTTGAAAAGTTTGGTTTTTTCTCTTTCAAATTTATCCTTAACTTTGAATTTCCTGGTTTTCTAGAGGATCCATAAAGATATCCCTTGCTTTCTTTATTCCTGCTGGCACATTAACAAAACTTAAAAAGCATTTTGGGTGAATATCATTTTAATGGAGATTTGCCCTTAAAGCTCAATGTTTTCTACTTCAGATTCATTTTCATTGGGCTATGGAAATTGTAAGACCAGTGGAAGAAAAATGGACTTCCCTCTATCTCTGCTGGGTCTTCTTTGATTACTCCTGCTCTAGTAATTCATCTGGCAGTCACTGCCAGAAGGGACAAGGAATTAAGAAGTCTAAAAATGCTTTGGGGCATGGCTTAGGTAAGTTTGTCCATTTTCTTTTTCATATAGATTTCACACATTTGCTGTTTAGCCCCCATGAGAATGCTGCTGACCAGCAGTTAGTTTCCCCTGTCATTGGGTGTGAAAACTCTCAAACAACCTGAAAATTGCTTGAAGCAGAAGGTCCCAGAATAACCGTTTTCAGTAAGTAAATAAATATTTATTTCCATCAACCTTCATGTCCATTAACCTTCCTTTGGAGCAGTCTTTACACTTTGTAGCATTCTGCTGTCTTAACCTAAGGACTTGACCAAATCCTTTCAATCATTCACCTTTTCCAACTGTTTGGTTTGGGGCTTTTAGTTTAGGTATGTATGTGAGCAAACGCTGAAGATTTTCTGCAAACATTTGCTCAAATTTGTAAAGGTTAGATTGTAACAAGTCTTAACAGCCATGCAGTGTGTGGGGAAAAGGTAAGGCCTCCCTTCCAACCTAAATATGCATGCTACTCAGAACTTGGGTCTAGGTCCTCTGCAGATTAAAGGGTGCTGCACTCCAGATGCTCCCTCTAGACAGCAAGTGAGCAAGGAGATAAAAAGAGGTGCAGGAGGAGGTGGAACCTTGGTTTCATCCCTCACAGTGTATGCACCGGCCAGCTGAGCTGCATAGGTGCACAGAAGGAAGTAAATTGCATGCTTTGAAGAGGGAAGCATGGCTGGAATTGCAGCTGTGCCACTGCAAGAGCTGCTGTTGCACATTGCCCCTCCTCATGGTTAAGTGCAGAAAGCACAATCTCGCCACAGGATCCTATTCAGCAAAGCATTTAAACCCGTGCTTCAGTCTCGTTGATGCCAATATGAATTAAGCCCATGCTTACAAATGAAGATACAGAAATCATCTGTCATGGGGCAAAAGCACCCAGCCTCTGTTCAGGGCCAGGTAGGGGTCAATATAGCCCCATGTCTGTGTGTCCCAACCCCCTTAGCCTCAGGGGGTGCAGCTTAATGGCCAGAGTCAATATGGCTGCCCTTTCCCTCAGGGCTGTAAGGGCTAGGGAGTCAGGCCACTGCCTGAGGCAGGTGGAGGCCAGGGTAGGAAGACCCAGGTCCTCCCTGCTCCACTGGGTCCCAGGCCAGGGCCCTGACAGTGATGGATTGTTCTGCCGCTGGGTCAGCAGGGAGCTGACTGCAACAAGCTGCACCATCTGGCGTAGCAGCCTGTCCCCTGGACCACTTCCTACCGTCTCCTTGATGGCTGTCTGAGCATCCTCGGGGTCCTGTGCTCCCATCGCTGGGGCAGTTCCTGCTAAGTCTGGCTGGTGCCAGGTGTCCTGCATAGTCCTAAGGTCCACTGGGGTCTTGGGGGTTTCAGCTTCTGCAGTCTGGAAGTTCTGTAGCTCCCTGGCTAGAGCCTGCAGCCTCCTCCTTCAGTGGTCAGCCCCAACTGAGCTGCATGACTCTCTCTTATACCTAGTCTCCAGTGGGAGCATGCCTAGCAGGATCGAGGGGGCGTGGCCTCCTCAGACCACAGGGTAGAGTTAACTCTTCGTGAACCAGTGCAGAGCCAACATGCCCTTTTCTCTTCGTTTCCTATGAATATTTATGCAATTGAATTTTACTAACATGAATGTTCATGGATAGTGAATGTCAAGTTTTCATGCACAAGTATTTATGGAAACTGAAGGTTAAATTGACACATGAGTATCTGTATTGAAAGTGTTCGTTCACTCATGCAGTCAGTGTACAGAAGCAATATTGTAAATATCAAATACTCACATGCAATTTTCAGAGAGGAATTCTTAGGGTTTAAGGAAATGCAGCAGAATACTGCTGAACCCTTTCAAACAAAGACATTTGAGAAAATATGGATCTATTCACAAACATTTTAGGAGCAGCCACAGCAACACTTCAGTACCCTCCCCATTCCATCATCAGCTTTGAGGTTGGACCAATTAACAGGAGCAAAGCCAACACCTACTATTCATTATGGGCCTGATCCAATGTCCACTGCAGACAATGGATGCCCATTTATTTCAATGGACTTGGCTGATGCCCTTCCTGCCAGCAAATTTCACCTCTGAAGCAGAATTCAGGTCTCAGTTCAGCAAGGTACTTAGGGCTAGCTCCACAAATGGATTTAGGCATTGCAGGGGAGCTACCTAAACTAGCCGTTAAAAATGATGAGAAAAGGCGTGTGTCCTATGCCCCATCCCTTTTCAGGAGTTAGATGCCTCCAGCTGTGGCGAGAGGGAGGTGCCGATCTCTTTGGGATTCACAGCTGTGATCCCTCTTCTGGGGATAGGCATCTATGCCTTTATTTATTTATTTGGGTATGAAACACTGGAGAAAGGAGCAGCAGCAATGGCCTCTCCATTTAGGCCAGTAGGTAGGGTACTCACCCTGGATGTTGGCAGCCCAGGTCCAGTCTCCACCCCTCTTCTGATGTGGAGCAGGGATTAGAATTTGGGTTTCCTCCCTCTCAGGTGAATGTCCTAACCGTGGGACTATAGAGTCATTCCCAGTCACGCTGGCCCAATGCCTCTTTAATTATTTATACAAAGCTTCAACAGGAAAAGGAAAACTTGAAAGGGCTCAACACTAGCCCAGGGACTAAGGCACTCCCCCGAGATGTAAGAAGTCCAAATTCAAATGCCCTTTCCACGTCAGGCAGAGAGGTGACTTGAACCTCAGTCTCCCACATCCTGGATGAACACTCTGACCACTGGGCTAAAGGTTATAAGGGAAGCTTGTAAACAAATCATGTTGTATGACAGTGCATTGTTTGTATTTTTTTAGATTCATCAGCCATATTTTGGCAGGTCATTTACACTCCCATTATCCATGTTTTCTTGATTCAAACTCAGATACCTGCTCAGCATCCAATATGTTTTACTGAACAAAACTAAGTGACGACTAAAATCCGTGGCATGCATCTTTTGCAGCACATGGGTCTGAATTATCTGTTAACATGATTCCAGCTTCTCAGATCTCCTCTCACTGTCATTGGTTGGACAAGTTGTTAGGTTTCTCTATTTGTGCGATGTAGAAACTCATGCTTTTCATAATCTACACAGAGAATCTAAGAGACTTACACTTTCAGCAATGAGGAGAGTTTGTGGGATGTCAAGATCCATCTAACCACTTCAACAGCTGTGGATGGTTCAGTACTTATCTTCCATCTTGATTGCACACATAATTGGTGAAGACAGAATGTCAATGCCACTGGCAGTCAACAGTGGTGGAAATGGAAAACTTCTCCAGTTTGTTCTTGTGGACTGCAGACTGTCTGGGCCTTTATCATTTCCTAGGAAGCAGACACATTGCTGTAGCTGATAGAAGTAAAGTGCTTTATACTTCATTCATTCCACCATCTAAGAGCTGAATTTTGAGACAAAAAATTCAGTAGTTTCTTTTTCATTGCAGTCCCAGTTGGAGAACATGAGCCACTTCTCTCTGAAAGTGACTGAGATTATCAGAAAGAAAAGCTCACGGAGACACCCTGTGACTACATAGGCCAAATGATCTACTAATTATGCAAATGCACCTGTCTGTGCTGTTACTTTCTCCATCCCCTCCCCCATCTGTTTATTCATCTGTAGAGTATTGTGTAAAATCATAAATTGTAAGTAATCCAGGACAGGAAGCGTCTATGTTATCGGTTTGTATAGTATCTAGTACAATGGGTCCTAATTTCTGCATAGGATCCATAAATGCTGCTGAAACAGAAACCTGGAAAACAAGCATTGAGGATTTTCAAAGGTACAAGGACCAGGCAGATATTCAAGTCCCATTGAAAGCCAACAGAAGTTGGATGCTAATCATCTATTTGTGCCTTTGAAAATCTTCCCCCAAAGCAATAATTTTGTCTGGAGATGTATTTGGCATAAAAACAAATAAAACTCCTGAAAGCTATTTTGGTTTGATTTTTCTTTAGCAATGTCTCTGTTCAAATCACTATAGGATTCCCAATGTACCAGGAATGTGCATTAGTGTGTGTGGGCATACATTTGTCCGTCCATCTTGATGGTGAATAGCAACTTGCTTCATAAGTAGTCCTAATGACTTGAAGCCAAATGCAAGCATTCACATAGCAAAGCATTGAACATGCGGCAGGATGGTCAAATCTAGACCCATATAAGCAGAAAGAATAATAAAACCAAAGGCAAGGGGAAACACTTCATTTGTTTCAGCCAGCTCTTATCAGATCAGTATTTGGGGGTTCCTTTTAATAAGGAAAACAAAGCACCTTCTGCCTGAGAATTACAATGGAGCACCCCAATATTTAGAAATGAACAACTTGTGGAGTGATTCATGAACTTGTAATTCATTAGAAATGACTCAGTTGCAGATCTTTAACCGTATCTACCAGGTGGGCATTCTTGACAGAAAACTACCAAGCCAGTGAGCGAACAAAGATAGGAAGAGGATTTTTCACAAGTTTGGCAATGACAGAACATCACAGATTTTTGCACCCTGCTTTATAATTAGATTTACAAGTAGAAACGTAGCCATCAGAACTGCAAGGCTGGCATGGAAGGTAACCATCAGAATAATTCGTCAGACCTTTGACGTTTAAAAGGGCCATGATAACTATCTTTATTGAATTCAGTGTTAAGTGGGAGCACAGCTAAAAACGATTCAGAGCCAGTATATGCAAAGTTATCTGAACAATCCTCGGATTATGATTTTTTTTTCAGATAAAAGCACCGAACAGAACCAATGAGAAGGAAGGACCTTGACCCTGCATTCCAGACACACCCAAGTCTTCAGCCACCATGCTTCAGTAGCGTAGGGCACTGATGTTAGGACACCTGAGTTTTATTCCTAGCTCTGCTGCTAACTGGCTGCATGACTATGGATGAGTTACTTCACCTCCCTGTGCCTAAGTTTCCCCTCTCACCTTTTGTCAGTTTTGCTGGTGAACTCTTGAGAGCAAGGCTGTGTCTTGCTCTGCACCAGGTAATGTACAGAGACTGGGGCTCTCTGGACATTACTGTAATACAAAGAATAAAAACTCCCTCCTTTGACATAAATGGTTGGTTTGTCCAATGGTTTGATTTGGTTGGTTCTTGGGTCCAGATCCTGCTCACCTTACCCAAGAGGCATTGCTTGGAAATCACTGGAACTACTCATGTGAGCAAGGGAAGCTAGACCTTGCCCAGGGTCTAGCCAGGGCAGTCCACACATCCCTCACACCAAACACCACACACAGAGAGAAGTTTCTGAATAGGAACACTGTCAATTCAGTCTCCTAATTCACAGCGGGATATAGAGTAGTTCAAACAGATTTTGCTAATAAAGGCCATTCTGACTTCATTGAAACACATCTGAAACATGGGTCAACTAATGGCAATTCAAGGAAACAAAGGCCAACTGCATGACAGATCCAGGACAAAGCTAATTTTTCAAGAAGCAGCTCCCTGCAGTGTTGTATTGGTAGTACAACATCTGACATCCCCAAATGGTGCATTTGTATCACAGTGTATGATCCTTTGCATGATTATTGCTGGAATATGGGATAAAATGCATCCTGAACGTTAAGCATTAAAAAAAAAGGATGAAGAAAAAAGGGAAAGCTCCCTTTCATGGTATTTCAAAACCAAGGGTGATATTTTCAACAGCACATAAGTGATTTAGGAGCCTAAGTCCCATTTTGAAAAGTGATTTGGCAAGACAGACTCTAAATCACTTGGCAATTTTACCTTAATCCCCACTGTAAAAAGCAAGTTAGGAGACTTAAGCAAGTTAAGTCTCACTGTAAGCCGATAGGACAGAGGCACCTCAGTCAGTTTTCAAAACGGGACTTAGGGTAAAGTCTCCGAAAGTGACTTACAGCCTATGTCTTGCCTGCTAGATTAGGAGCACATGTCAGAAACAGAGTCATAGTCTTTTTCTTATGTATGGTTATTCCTTCTGCCTTTTCAAGCAACATCCAGGCAAGAGACTGTACATTTTCACAAGAAATACCTGTGACCATTATCTGATAGATTGGACTTACTTTCCACTCATAGCTCTTTCGCTCTCTCTCTCATTTGTACTATATACACTGAAGGATCCACCCAGCTCATTAGTTTGATTGACAGGATAAAGATTCTTCACTTTCACTTTGTATGTGACCAGACCTCTGCTTCAAAACAGCAAAGCTCTGTTAAAGGATCAACAGTGAAGAATTTCACAAGGTTTCCCATCCTCAGACCAACTCCAGCCCTCAGGACATCCATCTTAATAAATGGTGTCACAACCAGCAACTCTTGCCTCTGGAAAGAGTTGGGTTTTCAACGGCCCCAAAGTGCAAAGCTGTCCTTTCAGCAGCAGTTTGTGGCCATTTCAGGCTCTCTCTAGCGTCAATCTAAACGGAGAGCTTTTCAATAATGACAGTAAAACAATGCAAAGGAGAATATTTTCAATTTCAGTTTCTAAACTGGCCTGAGATATTGTTCAAAAGTGAAAGAATACTCCAGGAACAGATAAATTCCTCCTCCTCCGCCCCTCTCGTTAAAATGTCTTGGTCTAGGAGAGGAATGCACATGTCTCCATTTTCTTGCTAAGGTGAGTGGGGAACAGAGTTTAACTGATTTATCAATGCTTATCAAGGCAGTTTGTGGCAAACTCAAGCACAGAATGCTGACCTCTAAAACTAGTAGAGCCTAGGTCACTGACCAAGCTACAGCGCCTCTCATGAAAATTGCTTCAGATCTCTGTAATTAGGTAACGTCAGCTTTGACAATCAGGTCAATACTGCTCACTTGTCTTTGTAATGTCCTCGAGCTCCAAGAATGAAGAAGCGCTGTGAAAGTGGAAGGCATTCTCCTTTTGTCAGATGGGGGCAACTGAGGCTGTGGAGACAGAAATGTTTTACCCATTCACTAAACTAGTTTAGAAACTAATGTGGATAAATTGGTGCAACTCATGAAGATGCTCAGTTAATTTCACTGTTCAATTTCGAAACTGATGTAGTGAAATTAGTAAAACTTGGGTATCTCTTCAAGGCCTAAGCCACAGAGACATCCCTTGGCTTGGGTTAGAGGTATCAATGGGGTTCCTAGACAATACAGTCTCTTTCCTTCCTTACCTTACCCTCCTTCCTATTTTCCCTTCTTACCTCCCTGGACAGGTACTCCTCACCAATTCCACCTATTTTCCCACTTCAGGGATTGGTCCCCTTCTCAAAAATGTCATTCTTGGGGGAATGATGTTTTTCTGATTGGTGGATGGACCTCTCCCCATCCGGTTTGAGGTGGGCCAATTCTCTTGGTGGGGGGATTTCTGTTCTAACCCCACCCTTCCATATCCATGCATGCACACCATTCCCACTGACTTTGTTGGTGAGCAAGGCTCAGTGTAGATGCTCCAGAAGCATTCTGCATTATGGATACTAAGGACCACTATAGTTCACAGCCATTTGCAACTTTTTAAAATAAATATCACCGTTTGGTGCAGTTATACAGGCAGGGGTTGCATATGTGTGTATCGTTATTAAGGAAGAATAAGGTAATCTGTTAAAAGATTTTAAAACTGACTGATTGATATTAGTAGGTCATACTAAAATTATTCATAATACATTTGAGACAATTACTCTGGCTACAGAGTATAAAATAGAAGACCAGTCTGACAATAAGTATACCCACTCAACAGTAAAAAGAAGCATTATCCTGAGATTAATGCATGTGAATCGGGAGATCTGAATTCTTTTTTGGGCCTCTGCCAATGACAGGCTGCCTGATTCTGGCCAACAGGAATGGAGCCAACAGGAGTGTTGTGAAACTTTATTCCTGAATAGTTAAAAAGCTCTTTTGGATTCTTGGATGGAAGATTCTATGAAAGTGTAAAATACTATAATTATTTCTTTAAGAGTATCCCAGCTACATAAGCCAATCAACCAACCCCAATGCTTTTGCTGAGCCGCAGAGCGAAATAGACATTTTTGCAAGAGTAAGCCATTCGGAAAGCCATTCATGTTGACCTGTTTGTATGTAGCCAGAAGTTTCACCATCCAAAGGCTGAATCACCCAATTCCATTCATTTTCTACAGCAGCTTTCATGAGACTTGGTAACATTTAAAGGTTGAATGATTTGCCCAAGGTCACACAGAGGTCAATGCCAGAAGCAGGAGCAGACCTAACCCTCCCAAGGCCCATATTACCAGTAGCAGAAGGATGGGTTGGTGTATAAAAGCACATATTTGGCTCTGATTAATGTACCGTGCAATCGTCTTCAGTGGCATTGGCTAGGATGTAGTCAGCACCAGATTTGGCCCATTACATGTAGAGAGCAGAATCAACGAAACTGAAGCAAACACTGGGAAGGAAGCTGTGCTAATTATTGTACCAAAAGCAACTGCCATGCATATCCAAAGATTGAATTTGTATCCGACACCCAGTGTTTATTCCTCTGGCTGTAGCAAAGGACTGAGACTCTGGGAGTTTGAGTTTTATATCAGCTCACCTACTTGCTACCCTATGGCCTTCGGCAAGTCATTTCAGGCACTTGTACCTCAGATGGCTCATTTGAAAGTTTGTGTTAAAAGCAGGATTTCACTTTTATGTTGCATTTGATGAGCCAAGGGTTTTTGGTAAATTACAAGAAATTATTTCTGTAGTAAAAACATAAGGTGGGATTATTATATAGTAACATTCTCACTAAATACATGCATTCAATTAACTGCTTTGACATTGTTTCACTATGTAAATTTCAAAGCAGTTTGTTGAACACCATTTTTTATTAATGTTAAAATATCTGCTGTTACTTGGTGGTAGATAAAAGAAGAGGTTGAGAGCAAGCATTTTCTCAAAGTGTGACAGTTTTCTGAAAAGTCTATGAGCATGGCATGACAGCTAGCACATAAATTACAGCACCCAGGCTCATGCTAGGCAATAACTAAGTTCTATGAGCTGAATAAATGCCAAAGCTGGCAGCAGATATTTTAAAATTACAGAATCCTTCTGAATTTGAAGGGCTTCCATAGCCATCTCATCTATTATCCTTTCCCGTCTGTGCCACTACCTCCCGTCTTGTTCTGCTACATGCCGCTCTTTGGTAGGAGATCACCACCATCATGTGCAATAAGATTTACCTTTCCATTTGAGCAAAGTGAGAACAAGGACAGCTTGGAAGAAAAAGAAAAAAAACAGCTTGTGAGCAAGCTCTGATCTGATTTGTTTTAATAAGAGAGAGGTTTTCCAGCACAGGAGATGGGGGCTTAATTGGTAGCTGCAATGGTGCACAGAGCAAGGTCCAGATGCTGGGTCTGTCCAACAGAGCTTACTGCAGGGTCAGGCTTCGCGGGAACAGTGCTGACTAAGGGTTTTGAACGAGGGGAACTTGTGCCCTGTTTCGACTCTTGCCAGCTGTGAGTAAATGCAAACGCATAAACCCCTAAGAACATAGATGGAGAAAATACTGCAGCAAAATAAAGAACTCAAGGGCGAGCCTGCTCTAGAGAAGAAACCATTGCCTCAGTCATGAAAGAACAACGGGCAGGTGAAGAACCCAAAGTGTGCAAGACCAGTCCCGATGGCAGCACGGCAGACCTGGATGACGGTAAGGGAGCTGCCCATTTTGCGCGTGCGTTGCATTTGCTGCTATTTTCTCTGCTGATCTGTCTATACAGTACATTTTAAAATCTATATTTTAAAAAATAAAAATATATATTTGAAGACTTCTAAGCACAGGAAAAGAAAGATCCTTTCCAGGGAGTGTCTGGGGCAGTGGAGAACATGGACGCTGGTCCAGCAATTTTTATCTTGGTGTTACTGAAATCTAACAAGACAATGTAGCAGTAAGCCTCCCCCTTCGCCCCTACCCCACAACCTCCCTGCAATTGCATTTCCAACTTTGGTGGAGCCTAGACATATGTAACACAACTCCCATTGACTCAGTGGTGCCAGAATTTCACATCTAAGACATTTAAACTCTAGCAAAGAAGCAAGTGCTCTGTACATTGTCTAGCCTAAATATTCATATTGCTATTTCCATAACCCCAGTATTTGGCCCAAACATATTTCTCTGTAACATCCATTCAATAACACAGAAAGGGCTCTAGTGCTTACAAACAGGACTGCTGCCACTAGCCCCCTAGACCACCCTGTGTGCAGGTAGAGGCTGAAAGGCAGCACTAAATAAACAAAGAGCAACTTCCAGCATTTTTAAGCAAGTCTAAAATTTTTGCTAATTTGTGCCCTTTCCTAGAGCCACATTAGGGCTAACACCTTCTGTTAGATTCAGCACGTGAATCACAGAGAAGTGACTTGAATTATGTTTAGACTTTGCTGGAATAGATAAATGTCGAGCTTCCGGATGCTTCCATCAGAGAGTCTTCTTCTGGGAGGCCAATTCTGCCTCACAGCTCCTGCTGAGGGCAATGGCAGTTTCCCTGATGTAAGTAAGGCAGAAAAGCTGAACCACCTTCACACTTTGGCAAACAGAGATCTCCAAAGAGACTGTGGGCCCAATTCTGCCCCCAGACCCCACCATGACACCCCCAATGTACCTCTCAGCAGAAGCTGGCACTGCCTGTTTTAGTCATAAAGGAGCCAACCAGTCACTACCGGGCCCACGATATTACGCCAGCTCACCACACTAATTTGATTTTGGTGTCAGAAATGAAGAGTGAAGTCCCTGCACAGAATAACTGAGGTGCAGCAGCCTCATTGGAGGCAGAGCCAGCAGGAGAAGATAGATGGGGGAATACGTTTATTCTATTTCTGACACATTCTTTAAAGCAAAAACCCCAATGTAAATGTCAGCAATTTGGGGGAGGATCTGAGGCATTTCTTGGAGGATTGTGGAGGAACTTGGTTGTTATTCATCTGGAGAAAATTCTTCTGCCAGGGTCTCAGAGCTTGCTTCCTGCACAACTCCTTCCTACAGCATTCCTCAGAAAGGGTCCAGCCCACAAACACCACAGATCGCTGGCCATCCACGGCTATCCATGTGGATCTGGGCTATGTATTGCTCTGCTTTCTATTTGAACACCGGAGGTATGTGGGTGGGTGCAAGCCCACCCACCACTAATGGTTCCCCTCCCAGCCTAGAGGAGGAACCACTGGACCCGGGTCCAAGAGATTACAGGGGACAACAAATGGAAAAACAGGCGTGAAGGGTGTGAAGGTCACAGGGTCAAATGTAGGAGACCAGAAGGGGACACCGAGCAGAGAACCTTGGACAGCGCCCACTGCTCCTCGAAGGTGTCCAGGGAGCCAGTGGATGCTGCCCAGAGGAACTCTGCCCGGAGACGTGAGTTGACAAGGGAACGGAAATAGGCCCCACAGTCGCAGGGAGCCCCCGCTGCCAACCTCCTCTCCCTGGTCCTGTAGATGGTTAGTTTGGCCAGGGCTAGCAGGAGGTTGACGAGAAGGTCCCGTGACTTCGTGGGGCCACGGATGGGGTGTGAGTGGATGAACAGGTGCGGAAGAAGTGCAGCCAGAACCTCAACAAGAGGTTCTGGAGGAGCCGGAAGAGGGGCTGCAACCTGGTGCACTCCAGGTACAAGTGCGCCAGGGTCTCCCTCACGCCGCAGTAGGGGCAGGTGTCAGGGTGGGACGTGAACCGCGCCAAGTACATGCCCGTGCTCATGGCTCCGTGAAGGAGCCGCCAACTGATGTCCCCGGTGGGCCGTGGGGTCAAGGTGGAATACAGACTGGCCGACCAGGAATCCTCGCCCTCCAAGGGTGGTAAGAGGTCCCGCCACTTGGTGTCTGGGCAGGACGCGAGGGCGAGGACGTGAAGGGTGTGGAGCATGAGCGCGTACAGATGTTCCCTAGGCGCGATCTGGAAGAGGACCGACTGCAGATCGAGCAGCCAGCTTGGGGTGTGAGGTTGGGGGGGCCGAGGGGGTTCGCGGGGCCAAGGCCCGATGGTAAGCACCGGAGGGCCGGGGCTGGGGGGGGGCAGGGAGCACCCTCCTGCAAGACCCGCTCGAGGTACATCAAAGCAGTAGGGGGCAAGGCTGCCTTCACCTCCTGGAGTACGCGTCGGGCGGTTCGAGGGGTGGAGAGCCCCATATGCCAAGCCAGTGCATAGGGGTCCACCCAGGCCCCCCGGGCGTAGTCCAGGAGGTCTCCGACCTTGGTGACTCCTGCCAGGACCAACCTCCATCGCACCGAGGGGGTCTCCGCCACCTGCACACGTAGCTGGGGATTGTGTAGCAGGGGCTCTGCAAGGAGATCCTCCCCCTCGCTGACCGCAAGGGACCTGGAGGCCGAGACGAGCCTCCAGGTCCGGAGGAGGTCCTGGTCGAAGACCGGCAGCTCGGAGAGGTCTCGCGGAAGACCTCTCAGGTGGAGAAAAAAGAGCTGCCGGTCGTATCGGAGCCCTCGGAAGCGGCGGAGGAAGACACGCACCAAGTGGCTCCACGCCGGACTACCTGCACTATAGAGGAGTCTCTGCAGGGCCTGGAGGCGGAAGGTATGGACCTGGCTGCGGATGCAGCACAGGCCCTGCCCGCCCTCCTCCAGAGGAAGACTCAGAATCCCTGCAGAGACCCAGTGCAGTCCTGGCCAAAAGAACTCCAGAACTGTCTTCTGGAGGTGGGCCAGGAAACTCGGGGTCGGGACCAGAGTGTTGAGCCGGTGCCAGAGCATGGACAGGACCAGCTGGTTGATCACTAGTGCCCTCCCCTGGAGGGAGAGGCACCGGAGCAGTCCTGTCCATCTCCGCAGCCGCTCAGACACCCTGCCCTCCAAATCCTGCCAGTTCTCTGCCAGGGAGGGCTGGATAGTGGAGAAGTGGACGCCCAAATAGAGCAGCGGACTCGTGCTCCACCGGATGGCTTGAAGCGTGGGTGGGAGGGAGCTCGCCCGCCACCCGGCCTCTACCGTCAGGGCAGAGCTCTTGGCCCAGTTGACCCGGGCAGAGGAGGCTGCCAAGTAGACGGCCAGGCAGTCCTCCAGCCGCACCAGGTCGCCCGGGTCCTGGACCACAAGGAGCACGTCATCGGCGTACGCCGACAGCACCAGCCTCAGCTCTGGCTCACGGAGCACCAAGCCCATCAACCTCCGGCAGAAGAGACAGAGAAAGGGCTCAATGGTCAGGATGTACAGCTGGCCGGACAGCCTTGGTGCACTCCGCGCCCGAAGCTGACCGGTTTGGGTATTGCTCTGCTGCTGGGCATAATGATCTCACCAGGGCTTCACGGCAGGTGCTGGTCTCTGGGACGTCCTTCTGAACCAGTTCTTCATTGTGGGAGGCCTTCCACAGCAGCGTTAACAGGCTACAGCTGTGTTCACTTGCCGTTCCTTTTCCCACTGGATGCCCATGGCAATGTGGAGGCTGTGGGGCTCGACCCACGCCTTCCCACAGCAGCACCCATCCCCTCTTACCTTCTACATTCCCACTCTTTGCAGCGAGCCTGAGAAGGGGTGTCCAGCCTTTTAGCGTGAGGGCCAGAGGGCAATTTCTTTCTCACTCAGGGGGCCAGTGAGCAAATTTTGGGGGGTGGCTCCTGCTGCTGCTGCTGCTCCCGGCTGGCTGGCTGGCACAGGACTGCAGGGGGCAGGGGCGGGGGGTACAGGTGCCAACTTTTATTTTTGCTAGCAGGGAGGAGGGGGAGTTTTGGAAGAGGGGTGAGGGGAGGCTACATAACTAGTCACTAGAAATGAAATTGATGCAAATTAAGCAGGTAAAGTCTCTTTACCCTGAAATTGCTTTGCCTGACTCCTCTCTCATTGCTAAGTGAAATTTGGATCTACGGTTTTATTTGTATCTTATCCCCTCTGATACCTAATAGAACAACAACAGCTCACATGAAGCAAGACAAGTGCACATTTTCAAAATTAGTAAGTGCTATTCAGTTAATTAACCCAAAAAGCACTGATGGGCATTGATTAGTATAATCAGACACCTTCCCTTAAGGCTAGAGTATGATCTTCATACCTCACAGTCTCTTATGGTCCTAAAGCCCGGGTGAAATTTACCACTAGATTTGGCCCCTGTGGTCCCAATTCAGATCTTCCAATTTACTGTACAAACACATGCCTGCCACATTGGAAAGCCAACCAATGCCATGGAGCTTTTAAATGTCTTTTTCTGAAGAAACAATAAATAAATAAAAAATTTGATTAAACTTCTAGGGCTCAGGGGTTAATTGAGACATGGGTTCTGAGCGAGAAACTAGGACTGTCAGACATGCTTAGGAAGGCAAGATATGGCACTGTTCTCTGTTCTTCTCTGGCATTGTTATTCTCTAAACCATTAATCTACTCTCTTAACTGAATACAGCAGTTATGCAAAAGAGTGTTTAATAAAAAGAATGAATCACACAAAAAGTAAGAGAAATGCATTGCAGGAAGAAGAAAAGGCAAACAATTTAGTTAGGATTCAATTTTTGATGGTGTACAGTTCAAGTTCTTACACACAGCAAGAGGTATTTGACATTTACATCTTCAGGGATTAGCACTTTCAGGTATTGATTTAAACTAGGATTTATACCATGACTGTCACTTTTATGAAGCGCATAGGAAGAGAGATTAACAAGAAACTGCAAAGCATACCAACTCTAATCAATGACAAACTGCTTTCATTTTAAATTTGCAGCTGTTCTGTGGAAACACACACACGTAGGTGAAGTAGTAGGAAGTGGACATTCTGTCTGAGAAAGATTAAAAATTGTTACTATGACAGGATACATTAGAAAGCTGGTTCAAAACAAAGAATGGGTTCACAACTCATTGTGCCATTTTTAAATTATATTCCCTAACCTGGATTGTGATTTTCTTGAAAATTGAATGCATGCCTGTTTACTGTGTATTCCACAGTGAACAAATGTACATACCCCATTACAGCACCTCGCAAAGCATAAGTAACATGTAGACACACTCTTATCAGTGTATGTAAATAGCTAATATGCATTAGTATTTTATAGTTAAAACCAAGAAGCCAATTAGACTGATAAACTAACAACATCATTTTGTTCACATGATATCACAGGGTCAATACATACTTTGCTAAACCAATATGTTAAAGTCATGGGGGGAGATGTGTAAGTTAAGAACGCCTATTGACATCTGTGGGAGTTTTGCCTGAGTAAGGATGGCAGTCTTATCCCTTTAAATAGTGTGTGGGCCTGCAGTTTTTACCTCCTCTAAACACCTCTACATCACTCTTGGACACCATTATTGGATTTATTTTTTAAAGTCTTTGCCTCCAGTGAAATCCAAGCTTTTAAAGCAGCAGAAAGGGCCCCAGAGTCTCAGAGATAGCTGTCCTCTTGGATTTGTTCCTTAGAAAGGTCAGCTTTCCATTTCTATTTTCTCTTTTGTAAAGTACAATAGAATTCCATAGGGATTAGAGTGATACTGTTGTATAGAAATAAATTACGGTTCTGAAATAATTACTCTAAAAGTCTAATCGGGAATTATATCCTTTCTATAGGTCTTTTGAACCATCATACGGAATTTTATCCGCAGGGACAGAGTTCTCATACACTATAGGGGATGGTTCAAAAATCTAAGAAAAGGTTATTTGCTATTAAGTTCTACAGGATTTTTCCATAAAGATTTGATGTTCTGAAGATGTGATGTTCTAAAGCTTCATTTCACTTATTGCCCAATAATGTAATATGGTGAACCAGTTGTCCTTATTTATACCAGTGCAACCCCATTATGGCAACAGCGAAAACATTTCAAAGGCACCTACGTGAGAGGGAAAAAGTGGATTTATGCTCTTAAATAACTTGAGTCTCAAAAACACTTATACTCAAACAACAACAAAATCCATGCACTTAGCTTTAGTAATGAGCTTGTATGGGTGAAGCTGAGGACAGAATCTGCCCTATCATTTTGCTATGGATTTCAATCAGGATCAGGCCCACAGGCGATCTGGGTGATTCACCAGAGAACAGGTTCCTCCTTGGTGCCTCTCTCACCTCTTGATTGAAATCATTAGCAGCTACCAAGGATCTTACAATCAAATACAGGTCTCCATACCCACAAGTATTTGTAACACTGTTCTTTGAAGCATGCTGAAGAACACTGTTCTTTGAAGCATCAGTAAAGAAGTGCCTTCTAAAGTGCCTTTCATTTCTGGATTTCAACATGCTTCACAAACATTGATGAGAGAAGCCTCAGGACACTTTTGTAAAAGAAGGCAACTTCACAGGTGTGGAAATTGCAAGGCATAAAGAAGTCCCATAACTTGATCAAGATCACCACCACAGCCAGCCAGTGCTAGGAACAGAACCCAGCTTCCCCAGTCACCTACTCTGTTGTCCTCACTAATGGTGTGTGCATGTTACACTGTTTTTTAAAGTGTCCATACTTTGTTATTTCTAGAGTTGGAAGGATTAGATTTTTATCAGTATGTGTTAGTAAATGTCCCTTTCACCACATGCACAAACACCAAGGAAAAATATTTCCATCAATAATAACCTAAATTTTCAGATAGACAAAGTAAGAAAAGTAAGCTGCTTGGCAACTTAGAGTTTGATTTAAGGCTATTTACTTTGTATATCTTGACATATGCTGATGACAATGGGTGTTTTAACAGTTATGAAGCTTTAACTTTTTGAATGTTAATGTCTACTGTCATTAAACAATTATTCTTAATCCCCCCATAATTTCTTGCAACTGGCTAGATTTTCTCCAAATGGTCAAAAATGTTAGTCTCCAAGCTAAGAACATACGCGAGAAGTGTCAGTCTATTTTGAGAAAGCTGAGTGCTTCTGAAAAAGACTTGAAATTGAAGTGACATTTCATCCTAGACTGTAGCATGGTTACTGCGATGTGCTACAATATAGCACATCACTCAAATTATTTAATAGTTTAAAACAAGATTACTTACTACTGGTGTAGTACAACATATTATCATTAGAGGAGAACTCTTTAGGCATAGTGCAGGCCACAGTCCCATGCATACAATTCCCACTGTAGTTTAATGGGAATTACTTGTCTGTGTCTGATGCAGTTTCAGTCTATGGTTATATCCACGGTTTATATATCAGGGCAAAACACAAATTTGCACAGTTTGGGTGAACCACAGTGAAACAGAATGATTTCACATTGTTTCTGTTATTCAAATTTTCCAGCTACTCAGTAGCCCCTGTACAACATATGAAATCAGACAACAAGCAGCTGGGAAAACAACGGAAGAGTACAATACGTCTTTTAAAATAAGAGACCAGCAATAAGTATAATTTCTATAAGCCTAGCACCCTCAATAGAAAGATTGTAGGGGACTCACCCAGGCTAACCGTGCTCACTAAAGTCCTGATCTAATCCCCATTGACGTCAGTGGAAGGAATTCGGTTGACTTCAATGCGGATTGACTCAGGAACTAAGTAAAGTACTCTTCCCTCCACCCATTGAAATGAGTGGGTTTAAAAGTACAATATCTATAGAGTAGAACAGCTTTGTGGGTGGTATATGGAAAAGTAATTTAGGAGCACAAAGCCCATTGAGGAAGATTTTCAAAGGCTCAAGTGGAGTGAAGACGCCCAATTCCCTTTGACTTTTAATGAGCGTTAAAAACTAATTGTTCTTTGTGCACCTGAAAATAGCACCCATTGGCTTTCCATGGGACCTGGGTTCCTAAATCATTTGGGTACTTTTCAAAATCCCACCCTTGCATGTTTAGGAGTTATGGAAATAGCTGCTGCAAAGAGGAAAATTTCTGGAATAAAATAGTATGTTTTCCGTCTTCTGTTGTGATTACCAAATCTCTAAATTAAAAATAACAAAACAAGTACCTCTTTCAGATTGCTAAAGTCTGCTTGAAAATTGGTTTCCTGTTTGAGCCTGCAGTGAAGTAGATAAATTATTTTACTGTAAAAGATTCAAAAACACAAGAGGTTTTTTCCCCCCCTGTCTGAAAAGAATGGGAATTAATAAGAATTATGTCCTCCTTAAGAAGGTTTAAGTCTGCATGGCTTTTTATCAAACCATGTTAAAGGATGCGATATAGCTGTTTCTGTTAAGATACGTTCAGGCAACAAATGTTCCATAGCTTTTGTTCAATTTGTGTCTGGGTGAGCTTAGATAAAACATGATGTAGGTCTCCATGAGATACAATTAATTTTATGAATGGTCAGAAATGTTGACTTCCTCTCAGTTGCGTCTATAAGTAATGAAAATGATTCCACTGAATTGTTGAAATTGTTTTTATGGTACATACTATCTTTTAGGATTGTAGTATTGATCCAAAGACATAAAAGTATATCTGTTCTGAAAATCTCAGTCATGTGGCTGAACCAGTGGCTTTGAGAAATCATGGCATACTATGCAACAAGAATGCTCAGTTTAGCAGCTCACTGACTCATCTGGGCCCAAATCCCACAGAGCACTTAACCACTATCTTAATTTTAAATAAATGACTAATCCCATTGACTTCAATGGGAATACCAGGGTGCTTCATGTTAACGGAAATGCTTTGTTGGATCAGGACCTTGCTTCCTACAAAGTCGAGGGAACTCAAATGCATTACAGAGATGATGGACTTAGGCTCTCAGGGGAAATATGTCCATGTAGCGCATGGAAAACTCCTGAAAGTGTGATACTGGCATGCACACTGAATAAGGAGAGCAACCAATGGGCTAGACCATCAGCTGTTCTAAAGCACCACAGCACCACTGAAGTAAGCAGAGCTATACCATCTGAGGACCTGACTTGCTATTTAATTTCTTATTTCTCGGCTTATAGGACCTATATATATAGATAAGTACTACCATATTAGGAGTCTCTGTTATAAGAGGATAGTATCTGACCCCGGTATAACACCATTTGGTTTTGCCTCTGAATAGGACGAAGCCAAGGGATGGCAGCATGTTAATTCCCTGAAGAACAGCTGGTTTCCAAGGTTAATCAGGGGTCTTCTAGGCATATTTGTAAATTATTCAGATTATCAAGAGAATAATTCTGGAATACAGATCCAGACATCCACTGACCCAGTCACAATGTAGTTTTAATCTACTAGGGTGCCAGCCATATTTCAATCATGGATATGCAATGAGTTCTGGGGACACTTAGTAGCTCTTGAATAGCACATAATGTTATTAAACTCAACCATCTAGATAGGAACTGGCATTCTCTATCACACTCAAATGAAACTAGGGCCCAATTCATGACTGGGGAGGGGGATTTGGGTTTTATTTTGAAGTTCATTTGGTTTTTGGTTGGGTGTTTATTGAAAGTAGACGGAATCTAGATTCCCAAATTGGACTTCAATAAAGATAGAATGTCTAACAACACGACTCTCACAGAACACATGGGTGGAGCTACAGAGATCCTAAAGCTTCTTTAGACAAAACGAGAAACAGCATCTCCAGTTGCAGTCTCCCATACGCCACACTGGACATGTCTGTTCCAAGGGAAGAATGCTTCCAACTTCATCACTAAGCTTCCTGCTGCAGCACATTCAAGATTTCCTTAAAGGTCGCTCACCCAAGTGTTGGGAAAGCCCAGACATGCTTACCTTGTGGGATGTGATGCTGTTGCAATCCAATGAATTGTTGGCTCTAGACAATTTGCCCAAGGCATAAAAGGCAGATGGGTAAGGCAATTTGCCCAAGGCAGATGGTTAAGGACGAGGAAATCAAAGAAAAAAATAGAAGAGATTGTTACAGATTTTTACCCTAATGCCAGCATCTGTTACAATTTTACACTCACTAAACTAAACTCACCTGACTTTGTTGATACCTGTCTGGGGGTGCTAGTGTGTCTGTCTCTGAAAAATTGGTCTAGGCCTGCCTTTCTAACTCTGGAACATGTTAGAGCAATGTTATACAGTAGAAACGTATAACTTTACATACAATGTGGATACAAATATTTTACCAGGACAATAATGTTCAGCAGAGTATGAGTTTTCAAATGATACCTCACAAGACATACTTTTGTACAGAATTTATCATAATCTTGTAAAAGTAGTGAACATAATAGTACAGACTGTCACAATGGCTTACACCAATCTGTCCTCCCAAGAATTGTCACATTCCCCACATCTCTTCTTGCGGCTCTGCAAATACTGCAGGCTCACATGACCTGTGCTTGCAACGCTTATGACAATAGCGCAGAGCTGTGCAGACTCCATGCTTCTGTTGGAGATGGCTGACAGCAAGGAGGGCCACACAGGTTTATGGTATTTTGAAAAAAAGGCACAAAAGTAATGGGATCTAGATGACATTATGGGCTGGAGATAGTTGCAAATTGGGAAGCTGACCCCATTCTCCCAATGACTCATTTCAGCCCCATTATGCATTGCCAAAACTTCCCAAAAGACAGGGCTCTGGATGGTAACAAGCTTCACTGTGGGATCTGTACCCATGGTGCACTGCACTGCTGGTATCGATACCAGCGCTCCTGGTGAGTTTGTGCACCGCCAACACAAGGAGCCAAGTATACACGCACACAAGCAATGAGCTAACTATGGCAGCTCTGTGTTGATGTAACTTGAGTCGACCTGAAAGTTTGCGGTGTAGACATTGCCTCAGGCACGAGACTCAGCCGCAGCATAAGCCCCAGGAGAAACTCTGAGCAGTGTGTAGCACACTCTTCTGTGGCCAGCCAGATTCGCGAGGTGTGAACAAGAAAAATGTCTCATCTGCCAATAGCAGTATTGGCTAAGGGCTCTTTGGGTGGCTGCACTGAAAATATTTATATCCTCGTCTTGTTTCTTAAAGCAAGACAGAAATATTTAAATCCTCACAGGGCACAGACAAGATCTGATGTTCAGCAACAGACCCCAGAGGAGGGATGGCTAAAAGAATCCAGGGAGCACTAACGGAAACCAGTTCACTGACCCTTCTTCAAATTTGCATCCTGCCACTGCCATCCTTCCTACCTTAGCCTTTCCTCTACACTATTCCCCAGCTCCTCCCTAGGCTCTTTGCAATGAGCAATTATTCCCAGGCCTTCTCCACAGAGATCTGGTTCTTACCCTCCCGTCAGCTCCGGCCACATGAGTTTGCTCCATTCCTGTGTCTCCTGGATATCTTCCCTCCCCGGGCCTCCTCCTCACATTTCAAGAGCCTTCCTGTTCCCAATAGCTCTGCCCACTGCCCAAAGAGTGACTGGAGAGTTCTTATCTCTCTCTTTCCCTGCAGATCCTTTCTCCTACAAACTTCCTCTCTTTAGGGCTGGCCCATAATTCAGGTGCAGCCAGTTGGATTAAGTGGACTCATAGGGTCACATTAACACTTTCACCACACACACACACACACGCACACTTTCTCCAGAAAAAAAAACCCTTTTATTCAGATTTTATTGCGGGGCTGTGATCCAACCTGTAATGTCCATGGCTTAAGCTAAGGTTATATAAGAGGTTGTTTTGCTATACTCTTATCTCCCGGAGGTGGAATGACTGTATTTCAGCATTTAGGTTTAAATTACATGTGTTTTTGTGGCTCAGACATAAACTCTGCAAGCTGTCAGCTACTCAGTGAAAACACACTTGTTTTCCTTAAGGCTTGCACAATAGCTTTTTGTCAATACGCCCCCACGACAGAGGAGCTATATATGAAATATTAATTTGTTGTGCTGCTTGAATTACACTTCTTAGCTGGGTAAATCTAAAATGGTCTTCTGTCACAGAAGTGTTTTTGTTACACTTAATTGCTTGTCTTGTTCTCTCAGACTCATCAAAACATTTAAGATCTCTGTGTGACTTCAAATATCCCAATTGCAGCCTCAAAGGCTAGCAAAAGAAAAACAAAATAGGAGCGTGGGCATTTTCCCACCCACACGCACACCTTCTGAAGAAATAACATTGGAGAGGAAACCTCTGGGATCGATATCTTTGGCCTGTGGTACCCTTGAGCAGGGATGTTGCTAGGGAAGGTCTGAAATTTGGAACACTTCTAAATTTTACCAGAACTTTGTGTAGTTTTTCCCTACTGGGAGCTGAGGGAGTTTGCATCCAGTGTCCCCCTGATCAGCCGGCAGAATGAGAAAGTAGATGAGGAGCTGGGGCCAAAAATGGTGGTGTAAATCAGCACAGTTAAAGGGAACTGACCTCAAGAGAACTGGCTCTGTATTCTGGTGAAAAGGGTGCTGGCTTGGGATTCCAGAGATGGGGTTTCTATTCCTGGCTCTATCCCTTGGACATCACCTTGGGGTGCATCACCTGGGACAAGTCACTCCATCCATTGGGCCTGGGTCGCTTCTCCCATCCCTTTGTCCGTGGTTATTATTTATCTTATCAAGGAACCCAAGCCATGGACCAGGGCCTAACTGTGCTAGGTGCGGAATGAAGAGAACAAGAAGATGGTCCCTGCACCAAAGAACATACAATCTATGTACAAGACAAGAGACGACAGATGGATGCAGACAGACTGACATGGGAGCACAACAGGCAGTGATATCAGTCCCCAGCTCCCTAACTGCTGTCAAGTTCCAAGCCATGTGTTTCAAAATGGGACCCCGATCATCGCAGCAGCTCCTAAAGTGCTACCATAAGACAAACAATAACCGAGCGACTGATTTATATTTACAAATTTAACATTTTAAGTGGGGCAGGAAGTTTTCCTCGTTTCGAGGCTATTTTTAATTCTGTCAGTGGCACCTTTGTGAACGTTACTGGCTGGAGAGGGAAAGGGGATGTTAAGGGGTAGTGGGAGGCATGCCATGCTTGAAGGTGGTCAGAGCATTAAGAGGTCTGGGGAAGGCATGGGTGCCTTTGTTAGTAATGGCTAATGGTAAGGGTGGCTGGGAAAGAGGCATCTTTTATAGTGAAGCTTAAGTTCTACCAAACCAGGGCTGTGGCATGCATGATTCTTATGTGCCCCTCACATCCATATCGTGAAGGCTTCTGAGTGCAGATGGCAGGTGGCTTTGGCCCTTTTCCTGATCACTAAACCCTTTTGCTGTGCCATGCAAATTTCGTGTAGATCTCAAGGTCTACACACCCAGCAGCACCCTGGTGAGTAGGGTGGGCGTGGAGGCTCACATGTTGTGATTTGGGACACTTGTGTGCACTTCCTTGGAAGACATGCCTCTTGATCTTTATTTGGCCTTCTCTTTAGTCAAAGGAGGAGAATATGCAGGTTCCAGTGACTATAATGCACAAACCAGCATGTCTATTGGGCTCTCACTCAGGAGCTAAGGCACTTTCCATGTAGGGCCTAAACCATCCACTCACCATATTTTGTCTAATTTGAATAAAATATGTCTACCCAAATATCAGCCTGGAAAAACCACTCAGAGGAAGGTTGGCTTGTGACCAGCCTTGGGGCAGCTGGGAAGTAATTTGTAAGGGAGCGTCAGCTTCAAGCCTCTCCCCCAGTTTGCCTGGCCTACACAAGGGCAGATCACAACAGCCCACGTGAGCCAGGGCTGCTTAGTCCTTGCTCTATCCAGATAGGAGATCACCTAGGAAAGAGTGGAGAGAAGCAAGAAGGAAGAGGGCCAAACCCCATCTCCTCCACACTGTTAATCAGAGTGAAGCCATCAAGTCCAACATATGGTGCAGAGTGTATCCCCCCCTGTGTGCACCAAATAGCCCTGAAAAAGATTTTGCCTCTCTCCTAATGCTCTTCCAAGGGCAGTAGAGCTCCACAGCACCCCTACACAGGGAATCTACGCTGTGCACCTCATGGCATTGCACACAGATTTGGATAGCTGGACCCAGAGCATTTTGCTACACTTGCATCTTTAACTCCCTTTGGAAATCTCATTGGAGTTATTCTATTCATTTAAATGGATAGGATTGGGCCTGTTATGCAAGGTATTCTTTATACAGTATTATTTATATTACATGGCTATTTTAATATTGTCCTCATTATATAGTGACAATTTCCATTGCACTAGGGTTTAATGAGATGTTAAATATATTAAAGCATTTGTAACACTTATTTATTTATAATAACAGTACATTTGAATAATGAGCAATTTACACCATTATCTGCCATGTTCTAAATAGGGAAACTGAGCTAGAGAGAGGTAACTCACCCAAGCTCACAGAGCATGAGGTGTAAGAGCCAGGCAAATTCCCAGTTTGGCACTCTTTCCGATGACTCACAGTGCCCCCCCAAGATACCTACATACTTGCATTTTCAAAACATCTTTAATCCGATGCACAACTTCAAGACACAGCTCAGTGGTCTTTGATTAGTATTCAGAATCACCCGGATGAACTGCTAAGAAATAAACACATTTATTTAGTAACTAGACAGCATGTTAGCTCTGGATACAGAATATCTTTAATCGAAAAGATGATCCAATATTCAGAATTCATCCAAACGCTTTAATGATGCTCCCCTCAGTAATGAAAGTACTATATTAACATCAGAAGAAATCTAGTCTCTAGTGAAGCAGCAACCAATGAAAAGACCACAAGGGAGGTTCTTAGCAGGGCTAGGGCAGCATAGCTCACCTTATATTCATGGAGCTGTGTTGATTCATACTAGCTCCTCAGCCCCACAATATCTAAATAAAATCCCCTGACTTCAAGTTCAGCTTTTAAATGAAAAAAATCACATTTCAATAATGTTAGAGATCAGAATTGGATTAGCAAAAGCTAGGAAATACAATGCTAGAGATAGACTATCGGGTACAGGTTAGAATTTCTTTGTCTTTGTTAGGAGGAACGTATTTTCACCGAAGGTTACATAGCATGGGCTTAATTGTGCTCCCATAGGTCACTGGCACACACTGTGGGTCTGATTCAAAGTCCACTGATATAACGGAAAACTTTCCATTGACTTGAATGGGCTTTGGAGCAGGCCCCAAGGGCCGTGTGAAGCTACCCAACACCAGTGGACAGTAGCTCAGGAGGTGGCCCTAGCATAGGGATATGGAAAGAAAGGTGTTCAGCACCTCTGAAAATCAGGCCCCTTATTTAGGTGGCTAAATAAGGATTTAGGTGCCTAACTTTCACACGCAAGAGATAGCATATGTCTAGTTTAATGTTCTTGACGGACCTGCCATTGGTGATGGCATTACACCTTCTACAGAAAAATGCCTAACAAGTACTCCAATACAGAAAACCTCAGGGTCCATAATACAATATATCTAAGACTTGCACAACAGACAAATGCTGCATTGGTCCAGAAGGAGTGGCCGGCATCCTAGCACTGGCTGTTTTTCAATATTCATTTATACTCAAGTTCCTAAACTCAATTACTCCACTACTGCTAAGCCTTATAAGTCACAATAGTTCATAAAGAAGAGTCAAAATCAAATAGGGGCAAAGCTCTATGGAAGCATCGGAACTGTGCTCATTTACTGATATTGCTTAAAAATGGACTATACTGAAAGGCACACAGTTTGTAATTTAGCTGTAATTTCCAAGTGACATTTTTATATGTGTGCAATAGTCATTAGAAAGCATGTGAGAAAGAGGGAGAGAGAGAGAGATCCATATTATGCCAGGTTCAAGTTAGTATCTTTTACTATTTTTACTATATTCAACCATATATTTTACCAGATGAGAATTGAATATGGATTTTGAAGGTCGGTTTCCTACTGATCTTGCAAGATTGATGGTGATTTGAGCCAATACCTATTTCAATATTTTTGAGGCTGGAGTTTTCCTAGATTTTATTTTTCTTAATATATTAACTAATGGTTATTGAACCAGGCCTGGAAATATAGAAACGGATTTGATCTAAATGCTTAGGCAGAGCATGAGAGAGATTCAGTGCTATGTTAGAGAGATGGTCCTATTATAGGAGGGGATAGCAGTATCCCGTATTATTAAGTTAGCCTGACTCTTCCCCTTATATGCTGGTAACTTTGTAAAACTTCAACAATTCGGCGTAAAGTTTGCATACCAAGTGTCTGCTTCAGGCTGAAAATTTGAGGAAATTTCAGCCAAAATAGTTCTGTGGTTTCAGAGTCTCAGAAAAAATGGCAGTTCGATTGCATTGCTCATGTTTTGCTTGTGCAACATTAATTTGGTCCCTTTGTGTGTATGCATTATCATGGTCTTTAATTACAGTGTCATACACTATTTTTCCACAGGACTCCTCTCTCATTCAGCGTACTGCATGGACCTGCTCTGGAAATGAATTAGAACGGTGTTGTGACAAGGCTGTTGTTTGTAGAACCCCTGTCTCATTTTATGCAAAAGCTGGAAGGTGTGTTGTGAATGAGGTAGGGCAATGAAGAAGAAGGGAGGAGGTCTCTTAGTTGAATGCTGTCCTGGAGATTTGTATTCTGTCCCTGCCTCTGCCATAGGTTTCTGTGTGATGCTAAATGAGTCACTTAAACTAAACTTTTCACAGGTAGCCACTAATTGTGTGCCCAATTTGAGCCCATGGGGCCTGATTTTCTCAGCAGTGGTTGCAGCAGAAGTCGATGGGAGCTGTGCTTTGAATGTATCAAGTACCATATAAGAGTTAAGGACTCTGCAAAATCAGATACTAGGCATCACATACTGGGCACCCAAAATTAGTGGCTATGTTTCACCTTCATCTCTGTGCTTCAGCTCCCCGGTAATAGCAGGTTAATATTATCCCCTCACCTCTTAGGAGGTTTGTGAAGATAAATTCATTAATATTTGAAAAGCACTCAGATACTGCAATGTCAAGCACCACAGAAAATCTCATGAGGAAATTAATAACTCAGCCTGCAGAGCAGGGTTTGAATAGCATGCAGTAATACGGGCTGGAGCCACACACTGAACAATGATGAGAAAACAAAATAATGAATAGCTGCTCATTAAGTGAGCACGGTCCATCCTGTGCACTGAAGGAGCCAGGAGCCCTGTAAAAAATAATTGTATGTGATCATGTAATTATCATGTCTCATAATGCATACACACAGACAACCTTAATTCTGGCAATTCATAACTTTTGAATGCTTGACTTTGCAACCTGAATACTGTTTTTAATGTTGGGGTTTTTTGTTTTTGTTTCTATTTGCATGTATTTGAGTCTCTACTTGGGAATGGTCAAACTGGTCAAATTCCTGGTCAAACATCACTCACTATTTCTGACCTGAATCTATTACCTGATGGTCAAAATTGAAGACACAGCTTTGCATTGATGTCAATGGGAGGGGTACTGCTCAACTAAGAGTGCCTCATGTAGGCACGCTATCTCAACAACCCCAACCTTGAAGAAGGTGCAGCATTCCCCTCCTGTGGGAGAAAAGCCCATCTCATTCTTGCCCTCTTTGGAGAAACTTTTTGCTTGTATCTGAGGACATCCCCTGTAGTATTCCTCAGCTAAAGGCCTGCAGTTGTGGCCAGCTCCCATGCAGGAGTGAGACGGTCTTTTTACCATGTCTTCCTGCCTCACAGTGCATCCACACAAGGCCCGGATTCAATATGGACACGTGTCAACCATGAAAATCACCTAAGTGGTGGTTCAGTGCAGATAAAAGTAAGTGTTCTGACTACAAAGCAAGAGTGACAAGACACCAGACATAAAACAAAGCCTAACATAAAGCCACAGATCGCATTATTACTGAAAAGGCTGCATGAGAGAGCAGTGTACAAAGACTACTGGGGACTACTCCAGATTTGTGTTCATAAGCTATTACTATTATTTGTTGAATTCCAACAGTATCATATGCCCTGTACAGAACAGAGAGGATACCAGGAACTACAAATGTGAGGAGACAGAGTGATCAGAATATTCTGTGTGGAGATATCCCCACACCCACATCCTTCTTCTTTTGAGGAAATGATTAGGATTTAAGAGCATAATGGAGGAGGAGCTGGTAAAGGCTTGGCCCATGAGGTCAAGAAGTTCCAAGCATGCCTTAGTTGTCCTTTTCTAATCTGAACATCCCCAGTCTTTTTAATCTCTCCTCAAATGGAAGCTGCTGCATAGCCCTAATCATTTTGTTGTCCTTCTCTGTATCGTCTTCAAGTCTAACAGATCTTCCTTGAGATGGGGTGACCAGAACTGCAAACAGTATTCAAGGTGTGGGCGTACCATGGATTCCTATAGTGGCATTATGATATTTCTCTCTTATTAGCTATCGTTTTCCTAATGGTTCCTAACACTGTGCTAGCTTTTTTCTTCCCTGATGACGCCAAGATCTTAGTTGAGTGGAAACAACTGATTTAGACCCCATCGTTTTGTACGTACTTTGGGGACAATGTTTTCCAGTTACATTACTTCGCATTTATCAACACTGAACTTCATCTGTGTTGTTGTTGCCCGGTGACCCAGTTTTGTGAGATCCCTTTGTAACTCTTCACAGTTTGCTTTTCACTTAACTATCTTCAGTAGTTTTGTATCATCTGCAAATTTTGCCACTTCACTGTTTACCCCTTTCCTCAGCTCATTGATGAATATGTTGAACAGCACTGGTCCCAGTACAGATCCTCGGGGGACCACGCTATTTACTTCTCTCCATTCTGAAAACTGACCATTTATTCCCACCCTTTGTCTTCAATCCATGAGATGATCTTTTCTTTTAAGGCTGTAGCAAAAATTCCCTCGCTTATTAAGAGGAAGTCTCTATCTTTTTGTTTTCAGGTGCTCTGCTGTGTCTCCAGCGTCCACAGAACATCCCTAATCATAAAAGCTATTTAAAACTGACTGGACATGGGAAGAGTTGAAACCTTCCATTATTTTCTGCAAATTCATCACCAGAACATGTCCTTTGGCTCACATGTCTGTAAAGCAGACTTGCTTTGATGATTCACTTTGCACAGGGATGCTCCCATGATTACCATACAAAGTTTTCTCTTGTATAATAACAAAACATTCTTATCCACTCTCTAGTGAGCTATACAAAAAGAAGAGTGTAGGTGGCAAGTCCATTCTGGACCGAGGAATGTAAATGCAGCAAATTTCTTCAACATAATTTAAGGAATCTCTTAAGGGCAGACAAGGACTGGTTTTCACAGCCGTGAGATTAAAATCAGGACCCACTGAGACAGAAAGACAAAAGCAGCTTCTCTTCTTAGCTTAATGCAATACTGTGCATTGCATGTCTGAAGTCAAAGACAATTCAAGATTGTTGAAAGGCTCAGTTGGAATTATTTAATCAAAAGTTATCAATTACAGTTTAGTACAGCACTATATAGAATACAGAAGAAAGAGATAATTAACACCCATGATGGAAGGTATAGAGCTGGCTCTGTGTCCCTTCTTCATTGTAACTGGTGGGATACACAGTTTCATTTTCCAACTAAGTTCCAAAACTTCTGTCATCATATAGGGTTTTTTGACAAAGAGATCCCTTTGCCAAAAATACTGTACCAGAACCATATGTTCTGATGTCAATTCTTATGTTCTGATAGGATTTTCTTTAATATCTCTACTTTCTTAGTTTACCTGATTTATATGTGAAGGCATAATTATTTACAGCTGAGAGGAGCAACAGTTTTTCAAGATAATAGCTCTCAGTGGGTCCTTCTTCCCCCATAATCACTCTTCCCTGTTAATTCTCCAGTAGAAAACATCTGCTACAACAATCATCCCTCATCAATTTCCTAAGTTTATAAGTGCTTACGTGTGTGTGTGTGTTTTAAGGGGATGGGTTCCATGAATATCTGGAATTTTATAGAAATGGAGGGGCCACTGATCATTAGATACAGCCTAATGCATAAAATTACTGAATAGGGTTACTTATAGGTCAAGGACCAGAAAGAAAAGGACTAAAACAGTTAATATTTACTAACAGGGACTAACAGCTGTATCCTTTCTGTGGCATTCCTCAGTAGTCTGAATAGCATTTGTTTAATTCTCTTTTCCCTTGTACACCTTTTACCTCTTGCACCTCTTCCATTTGTTTAATTCTCTTTTCTCTTGTACACACACACCTCTGTGTATACACAGATGTTTGTATATATAGATGCACACAGATCTGCATACATGTGTGCATTCATATATATAATGCACACCTTTCCTTCATTAAATTTTCCAGGAAACATATGTGACCTTTTTCAGAATTCACTTTCCATCTTTCACAGGCTAAGTAACCTAGCATTTTCCACCATGGATTGAGAAAGGCCATTGCTGGAAGAGCTGTGTTTAATAACGATCCCTTTAATCATGCTTTTTCAATAAAAGCCTCATCTGTTAGCTCTTGATTCGCTTTGATACAGTACCTGATTCTTTGGATAAAAATGAAATGGTGAGCTATTTCTTGGATAACTCAGCCAGGTTTGCTACAGGAAAATACCGACCTCCAAACACACCCAGTACATACAATGCACTGAAGCCTTCAGAGAACTTCCTGTTGCCAACCTCTATTGGATTGCTGAGGGCGAGCCTTTCAGGTTTAATTTTGTCCTGTTTCTTTATGACGAGTGCAAGATGAGCAGTAGAGTTTTACATTATTATTTCTGTGCTCCAGGCTAAAAATCAGGCAGTTCCACCCACACTACCTCCCCATTATGCCCCCAGAGTGACGGAAGTGGCCTGCAGCCGCGCAGAGAAGGTTGGCTGCCTGAGGAGAGAAGATTAGCCCAACTCCTCCTAGCTTGGGTAAAGGTGTGTTCCTTTTAATCCATCAGCTCAAAGAGGGAATGTTTACTAATTCAAACCTCAGCCGAGGTGATTTTCGGACACCCAGGCAATAACACCAGCTACCAGACAGACGATTATTTTCGAGTGTCCACTAATTTTCAATGCCCAGCTTGAGACATCTAGGGCCAAGTTTTCAGAGGTGTTACACAAGCCACAATTCCAACCCCAAGCCAATGGGAACTGGGGGTGCTCAGCACCTTTGAAAATCAGGCCAGAGGTGTGTCATGTTAGGTTACTGAAAATGCAGACAGTTTGGTATTCAAAACATTGTTCTGATCGCCCGGGATACGTATCACACTGGGATGGCTTAGTGGTATCCAGACAATGGTGAATTATTCCAATAAAAGAACAAAACAAAATGTTGATTTGGCATTATTCTAAATTCATCTAGCAAAGCTTTGTTGAAATTAGATGTCTGCATGTGTCCTTTTTTTCTGTTAACTGAACCATCAGTGATGCTTTTGCCCATATACCCCATAAGATTTCAGCTATTATTGAATTTAGGACAAAAATAGAAACATCCATTAAAAGATAATGCTACTGGATAATTTTTGCTTCCAGTTCTGCCTACATGTATAAGCTTAAGATCTCCATGATACTACAATCAAGCTGCATTAAAATGCTTTCCAAGTACAATTATGTGCTGTACGAAATCATCTAATTAAAAAATGTAAAAAAGTCTTCAAAATAGTGTCAGTTTTGCCTTGTAAGATCCAGGAAGACAATCAGAGTGCACTCACTCTTTCTCTCTCTCTCTCTCTCTCTTAACAAAAGAAAAGGAAGAATATGCTAACTAGAAGTTAGTGTATTTTATCAGGAACTTCCAAAGTGGAACTTACATGAAATAATAAGGTACCCAAGCAGCTGTTGTCGAGGTCTCTTATGAAAAAGGAATCCCCAAAACACAACAGTGTTGCCTGTAATTTAAGGTGCCAAAAACCTACCATCTGTCAGCTCCTTTCTGTCTAATGATAGTTTCCCATTAAGTCTGTTTTGACAACAGTGCCTAAAAAGCTATAAACAGTGATGCTATTCAGATATATTTCCTTCTTACCTTGTTTCCGTCTTCTCTCTCTCTCTCTCTCTACCAGTTTACAGTGAAGCCTTATTTATGCAAATTTTAGTGGTCTGGAAAACTGATCTATCCAAAATGAGTTCTCTCCCAATAGGTATTAAGTGAGCCCGATTCCCAGTTATACTTTATGTTGCTCTGGCAGTGTAAGGGGCTTGCAGTGTGGGTGGACATGGCCCTTTGGGAATACCAGTGGTGCCAGCTCAATCTGATTGTGAGTCTTGTGACATTTGGCGTTTTTCCTAAATCCCCAGCTCCTGGAAGCTAGCTGTTTTTCAAAAAAAATAACCTTCTGCTTGTGGATAAATGCCTGCAAACACAAACAGAGTGCACCTTAAAGGCTCAGAAACCAAATAAAAATAACCCCACATTTAATATATTTGTGAATCTCATGATTCTTAAGGCAATCTCATGATTTTGGAACACTGGGGTTGGCAATACTGGAATACTCCCTAAATAGCATTCTTCTCTGATAGAACAAGCAAGTTTAAAGGATACTGGAGTATCCTTGAAAGGAAAGGAAAGCCCTGGGGTTGGGAGCACTCTGGAGAGGCACAGGCATAAAATAGTGTGGGAAGAGAGTATGTCTCGAGTTCCCTGTCCTATGGCTACTCTCTGCTTCCTAGACTACGTAACAGGACATGAGAAGAAAAAGGAATTCAGAACTCCCAGAATATGAATGCAAAGATTGCTGAAAGTGCAGGAAAGAGGGACTGAAAATGGGAACCAGTGCACAAATCCCCAATATATCTAACCCCCCACAATTTTTAAAGGCATTTCACATCCTTCATTTCATTCCAACAACTTGCTTTCCCCCTGTATACTTTGTATTTGTTCAAGCTGTCAGAGACTAGTCCTTGCAAACTATACGTATGTGCTGTGGGCCCAAGTATGCAGTCATTGTGCAGGGAAAATTTTGCATGCCCAATTCTTAGAGGCTGCATGGAGAGCCAACAGCAGCCTGGCCTCATGTGCTAGACCATGGAACTGCTGCATAATGATGTGATCAAACAGCCACTCAGGCTGAGATGTGGCCATAGGTAGGTGGTTCCTAGTGGCACTGAAACTAACCACAGCTTTCCCTGATCACCTTGTCCAGTTTCATCACCACAAACACCCCTTGATTCTAGAGACTTTTTTTCTGGAAGACTCCACAGGGGTCAAGCCAATCCCAACACTTCGGCTCTGGTGCGCCTGATGCAGGAAAGGGAAGCTCTGATAAGTACTCAATGTACTTCGATACTGCAAGGAGACATGTGGTAATGTTCTGCCTTCCAGAAGATAGAAATGTTTGCATAGGTGTGGAATAAAAGTGTACTTATAGAAAGTGAATGAATCTTTATTTGTCTCCTACATATAGTGGTTATGGCTAAAATTCATAGACAGTGACAATAGGTGCATCTGCACACAAAGCAATCATTACAAAGTTCATACTATGGTAAAAGAAACCATGCCTGGCTCAACTCATTACAGAAACATATCTTATTGTGGCTCATTGTCAAAATGCTCCTTTAAAGCCTCCCTGATTCGACTAGCTCCCCATTGAGCCCCTCTAACAGCCCTGGTATCTGGCTGCTAAAAAGCAGCAGCCAGCTGATCCATGTCAATACTCCACCCCTGAAGAAACTTCTCCCACTTAGCTTTACAAATGTTATGCAGGCTGCTATGACCAAACGATTATTTTCCTCATTCAGGTCTAGCCTGTCAAAGAGGCAGCGCCAGCCACCCTTTAATCAGCCAAAGGCACATTCAATGTCATTCTACACCTGCTGAGCCTGTTGTTGAAGCACTCCTTACTGCAGTCAAGGTTGCTGGTCTAAAGCTTCATGCGCCACAGGCGCAAGGGGTAGGCTGGGTCTCCCATGATCACTGTTTGCATTTCCACAACCCCAGCTGAAATCTTCTGGGCTGGAAGGAAAGTCCTTGCTTGCAGCTTTCTGTACAGTTCATGAAGATGCATGCGTCATGTACCTCCCCTGACCAGCTCACGCTGATGTCAGTGAAACAACCCCGATGATCCACCAGCACTTGCAATACCATACAGAAGTAGCCCTTTCTGTTAATGTACCCTATTGCAGTGTGGTCTGGGGCCAAAATAGGGATATGTGTGTCATCTATTGCCCTGCTGGAGTTAGGGAATCCCATTGCCGCAAAACCATCCACTATTTCACGCCCATTGCCCAGAGCCATGGTCCTTCGTAGCACAAGGAGATTAATGGCCCTCCACACTTGTGTCACTGCAACCCCCAAGGTGGATTTCCCAGCTCCAAACTGATTTGTGACTAATCAGTAGCAATCTGGCATTGCCAGCTTCCACACAGTGATCACCATTGGCTTCTCCGCCATTAGGGCAGCTCCCGTTTCAGTGTCCTTGCACCGGAGGACAGGCGTGAGCTCCACACACAGTTCCAGGAAGGTGGCTTGTGCATCTAAAAGTTCCGCAGCTACCGCTCACCATCCAATGGTTGTAGAATAACGTGATCCCATCACTAAGTGCTTGTTTCTTATTCCCAGAACCGACAGTGTACTGTGTGCAGCTGCTCCATGAACGCTAACAGCAATCTTGAATTGGTTCCATCCAGGGAATACAGCGGAGCAGATGCCATGGTGACATCATCAGATTCACAGCTCATGAAACACTGCAGGATCAGGAACGTTGTGTTCATAATGCTCATCGCAATACTGGAGAGCGGTTTAAGAGCCATGCTTTCCGACGGAGATAGTGGGCATGCAATTCACAGCATCTGTTGAAAAGCAGCACGAAACATACTAGGAATCCATGGAACGATGGGACGGAGAAAACTGCATCATGGGCCCCTGTGCCCACCCTTGAGGCACTGTGAACCCTTCCCAGAACACCCAGTGGCAGATGGTGGCAAGTTGCACAGTGGGATAGCTACCCACAGTGCACTGCTCTCTCTGTCAATGCAAGAACACCTACTGTGGATGCACTCCACCACCACAAGGAGCATTGTATGGACGTGCAACAGCAGTTTAATTACAGCAGTGGATGAACATCGACATAATTTAAGTCAGCTTAACTTTGTAGTGTAGACATGGCCTTAGAAATAGTTGATCCTCCCTTTACTCATGGCTAGCTCTACAGGGCCTGAGGGCTGAAGAACTTCTCTTGGGATCCCTGCATCTCCCTCCAAACATTTTTTTTTTTAAATAGGCTTACTTTGGGCTATCACAGATGCTGATCTCCATCTTCCTTACAAAATGAAGGATGACAGAAAACGCCACACTGAATCAGCATCTCTCTTCCTCTTTTGGCTATAGCTCTGAATCTCTCTCAGAATTTTCCAAATGGCTTGTTCTGAATTTTAAATGTCCTATTTTAAATGTCAAAGCAGAGTCAAGAGCCATCACTGGCCGCATTAATATGCCAGCACCTGTAGTGGAGACAGCATTGACAGGTCGACTTTGCATGATGCCTCATCAGAAACATTTCTCATCTCACTCTTCAGCCCTGGAGGATAAAACACCCTAGAAAAATGTCAGCTTCAAAGCAAAACACTCCTACTTATAAAATGTTCTTTGCTGATGCATTAGATCCTGCTAAGCCAATGTCTGGGTTGGGGGCTGAGAAAAGGCATCATAAAGTCAGGTGCCATTGTTCGGCATGAATTATTATTTATTGCTTAATTGGCTGTTTTTGATTGGTCCTGATTTATGTTGTCCTCGGGATTCTCTCCTTCTGAAAGAGTTCATCTCTCAGCTGCACATCCTAACAACCGGGAGGGCGGATGCTCTGGAGGAGCGGGGAGGTTAACTCTAGAAAGGAGAAAGCCAGATGAAAAATGCAGGCTAATTACCTGAAAGTCGCTTAGAACATGTTAAGCAAAGATGATAAACAGTGTAATTCACCACAGCCAGAGGGCAAAAGTAAATGCAGTGTCAATGCTGCAGCCAAAACATATAGGACCTTGTCCTGCACAGAGGATTCAGTGTAATGTTCATCTGCACCTCTTCCTTCTCCTTCACCCGGTCCCTTTTGCTGCAGGCAGGATTGGAGAGAGGAGGCCAGCAGCTCGAGGGTGATTTTGCAGAATAAAATGACTGGCTGGGGAAGACAGTAACTTGGCACAACTGCTTCTTTCCTTGCTGCACTCCCCTCCTCCATTCTCATGCTGGTTGCATGCTTTATGATGGAGCACATCCTAGTTACACTCACCCCAAAGTTTTTGCTGCTGCTTCCCCTGCTGTCTTAAGAGCAGCAGCAGACATTGCTGTAATATAAATACCCACCACTTGCCCTTCAGTGACACCACTGGATCCCAGCTACCCGCTAAGTCTGGGCCTGTAACAACACTCATATCTTTCTCCCCTAAAAATAGCTCGTTAGCATTCTGTGTATTGAAAGCTGCTTTTCTGTTGAGCATCTACTGTCAATAGAAACAGGTCTGATGTTAAAAACCTGCTATGGGATACTCACAGGTAACTGCTGACGCGTGGGCTATGGACCAAAACACGAATCAGGCACAAAACTGGGGCCAGATCCTCAGCTGCTCTAAATCAGTGTGGCTCTGTTGACTGCCGTGGAGCTACTTCATTTACATCAGCCAAGTGTCTGGCCCCATATCTGTGACTGATTCTTCCGTGGTCCATAGCGCACACATGAGCAATTATTTGTGAGTATCCAAGAGCAGGCTTCTAAAATCAGACCTGTTTCGACTGAACTCTCGGTCTATAGCTCATGATTTGATTGAAATGAATGGAGTGAAGCCAATTTACCCCATCTGAGGATAGGGCCCATTATTTGGTGTCAAGAATACCTCTGAGAAACTCATGACCGCATCTCTACCAGCCCATAGGTGCAGCATGCGCCTTCCTTTGGAGCTACACTCCCCACTAGCTTCAGGCAACACGGAGCCCAGTGAAGTGCGACTCCGCGGTACCCTATACTCAATGCTTTGCCTTAACTGCCCAGAATTTCTACAATTAATTGTGAGCCATTTTATAGCTGCACCTGTGCCAGCTATGTGCCTGTGAAGATGCAGAAGATCTAATCACCTGCCAGTTTGGTTTCCCTATATTCCCAAGGAAGAAACAGTGTCCTTGTTTCACCCATTTCTTTCAGCAGGGAAATCTGTAATTTACTTTTCACATGACCTTCAATTTTCTGTGCATTTAAAAATGAACTAAAAAAAATCTCCACACTAATCTTTCCTTCACGACTTCTACCTGAGGTACAGCACCACAGACTGGGCATATGACCCTCTTCTGCCCTCTGAAACAAAGTGGAGGTTTTTGGGTTTTGTTACCAAGGCAACCCTTTTAGTAACTATCCAAAGCAAGATGCTTTGGAATAAGCCTTCTAAGCTGCAGAATCATACAACAGTTCTGTCCAGGAACACCACCCGAAATTCCTTCTTACAGAATCAAATATTAGGAGCCAGATTTCAACTGGTGTAAACTAATGTAGCTCAGCTGAAATCATCTGAAGGTCTAATTCTGTCTTTAAAACTGGAGGGTAGCTGGGCTAAAATTAATAGTTGCACACGATTGGGCATTGCTGTTAAGGACAAAAGTCTCTGGTGAAACCATCAATGCTATGAAATTATTTAATGCAAGGACATGCACGAGGTAGTGCTAGCAATTAAGTAGACAGCACACTTCACTCAAAGGGCTAGACTGAGCACCCTTATTTGTATTGGTCAGTACAGCCAGTACTTGCAAGTGGGTTGATTTAACTAAATAGGTTTACTGATGTAAGTACTATTCAACGTGTGTAAGGGTCACAGAATTGGATCCTAAATCAGTAAGTACTGAGCCAATGGGCGAGGAGGATCTGTACGGCTGGAAGTGCTTTCTTTCAGAGGAGACACAAATCCATGGTCCTGTCCGTCTGCCATAAATCCCAGTGCACTACTCACCAGAGTAGGGTGCTAATGCCATGCACCAATCACATTTCAACATGAGTATTACATGCTTACTTGCCTACATTCTCCTGGAATTACATTTGGGTGCAGCATAATTCTTCACTTCTTTCCTGCCCTGGAGCATCAGGGTTTGCTGGCCAGGGACGTTAAAAGGTTGTTCATGTATCCCGGAGATGGATACATTTCAGTGGTGAGCAAAGTAATACTAAAGTTTGTAATGTGGTTTGGGATCTACATATTTAAACTATACTATGAAAATGCAGGAAGATTCATTAGCCCAAGATTCTCATAATTTCTTATTTATACTGCAGTAGCACTTAGGAGCCCCGTCCTGAATGAAGAGAGACCCCATTGTGCTAAGCACTGTATAAACACAGAACAAAAAAAGGGTCCCTGAAATTATTATATTGATTACAATTAAATCTACAAAAAAGTGTTCCATTCCTGTAGGGTGAAATCTGGACCTGTTGAAGAAAGTGGCAAAATTCCTACTGATTTTAACAGGGCTCCACCCCAAGTCTTCAGTTCACAACTCAAGCAAAATTGCCCCTGACTACAATGAGAATTTTGCCTTAGCATGTGCAGACTGGGGTGTCAGAATTGGGCCCAAGCTTTTGTAAGAGAGCCACAAGTAAGAGCACAGCAGGTGTTCCCTCTGACAGTCGTGCAGTACAGCTACTAATGCTGCATTGCTATGAGATAGGAATGTACAGCGGTTAATAATTCAGCCTTTTAATTACTAATGAAAGAAATCCAAACCAAACATGAACAAATTGCATTAAAATGACTGAGTGGCTGTCAGTGTGAATTACCGCAACAAGGGAAAACTCATTTTGGAAAAGAAATCTTGACACTGGAAAGCTGACTCAAACATCATAGAAACCACCAAAAGAAAACTAAGTGCACTAGCCTGTACCTCCGTATACCATGAAAGCACCAGCATGAAATAATCCCCTATGACCAGATGAAAAAAGTCAAGAAAATATATAACAGCTGAACTCATCATTTCTTGTGCTGCATTCTTTGCACAATACTGAATGTATCAAACACAACCCTGTGAAAAGTAACCAGTTTTTCTACCACAGTGAAACTAACAAAATGTTATAAATTGACTTGGTAACACATGACTACTTCAACCGTTGAAATAGTGGTGTTATTCTCCAATGTTATTATAATAATATATGTATATAATTATGTAATATAATATGTAATAATAATAAATGTATATAATTATATAGATGGTGCTGGTAGCACTTATTATTAACGCTTCCCATTATAAGACCCTGTTTTCAGTTGCTTATAACTTTGCCAAACTTTAATCCATATTGGGTGTGTGCTCATGTTAAAAAATTCTGGCAACCTTTTCTTTGAAAAGCTGTGCCATCCCCATGCTTTGGAGCAGGGAATTGAAATTTGCCTGGGGGTACCCTCTGTGTCAGGGATGTGCCTTTTACCATTCTTGTGAAAATCCACCCATATTTGACCAAGTTATAAGACTTTTAAAAAATTGCACCTTGCACATGCTCAGTACAGACTTAGATTTTAGCAGCTAAATTCCCTAAATGTTCTGTCCACATTGGGCATGCTCTTTCCAAGGCAATTGCATCTCTGGACTGCTGCAGGCCAGGGACAGAGACCTGAACTGAAAACAGAGACCCACTCTCCCTGTGTTCACAATGCCCCCAGACTGGCCCTGGCAGAATGGAGAAGGAAGCTGCCCAATTCAAATACAGACGGGACAGGAGCTGGGGAGAGGGGGAGCTGATTGGGACAAGGAGTCTGGAAAGGTGGGGAGTAATATAAACAAGGACTGGAGGCTGCCAGGGAGTGGGAAATTGGGACTGAGAATTTTAGACGGGAGATTGAGACTGATTTGGCAAAGAGATTGGGCCAGGACAAGGAGAATTGAAGCTGGTGTTTGGAGAGACTGGTTGTGCAGTGAGACTGGAACTGGAATGAGAAGCCTGAGGAATGGAGGCTGGAGCTGGATGTGTGAGGAGAATGGGATTGGGTTGTGGAGCCAGGGTGGCAAAGAGACAGGGCTGGGACAGGGACGAGCTGGAGGGGATGGGGCAGAAAGGGTTATGCTTGAGAGGGAAAAGCAGAAGAGTCTGTGCCCTCTAGAGAACACTGCACTGCAGAGCCTGGAATGGATTCCAAGATTCCTGAGTCAAACCATTCCTCTACTGTCAGCAAATAGCTGTGAAATCTGCTGGCAAAGAGTGCCATCCCCCATCTAGTACTGGTTCAGGAAGAGGATGACAACCAACCCCTACTATCAGTTACTTCATTAGCAATAAAGGGCTCTACGTAGTGTTGCTACTACAGTTCTATGTGTGTAGTCATGTTCAATTACTATATTATTTCAAATAAAGAAATATTTCTGGAAGACACAAATACAAAGACCTATGTTTTATTTTTAATCAAAAGAAAACGAAAACGCTCATTTTACAAGTCACCTAAATATTCTTTGAATTTAATATGCATCCGAAATCAAGCTAGATTTTAGCAGTTCAGACTTGGGGGGGGGGAAACAAAACAAGCTTGAAGGCACTGATCTGCATTGGGAGAGTGCAGAAGAGCCCCAAGGGACGCACCAGGAGAAATTTTTTTTTTCTTTAGATGTGGAACAATAAAGAGCACTTATACACAGACCCTGAGACCCCTACCAGTTGTTGAAAATTTCCAAACCAAACCCTCAATTCAATAGGCTGAGATATTCTTGCAGACAGTAGCTCATAAGGAAATATTAACACCCCGATACCTTGACCTGTACCGCATCCCCTACCTCTCCTCAAAAGCAGGCAAAGCAAGTGGAACCTGGCAGCGTGATCTGAAAGTTGACAAGCCTGGGCTATTTCGAACGATGGGTTTGAAACTATGGACCTTCGCTCAGGGACCTTTATGGAGAATGCTTTGCCAGCTGCTTCCTCTCTGCTATTACTTACTAGTAACCAGTGCAAGTCCCAGAGCACAGGTACAGTGCTGTCTATAAGATGCTCACTTTACCATACCCAAGAGGGCACAATTCCTCCCTGGAACTCTGAGGAGAAAGGAAGTGCATTGAGAGTGGCGATGTCCTGGACTATCCTTGCTGCCTTTGGGGTGACACTAGACGGAGTCTACAGGAGTCTGCAGGGAAAAGGTACTTCACCAATAACTGGATCTTGGGCGCAGAATACCAGGTGGTGGGATGGGACTATTCCTTCCACTTTCCCCCACCTTTGCACACCCATGCCAGCACCAGTCACAATCCACCCCTAGGATTCACACACGAAATGTATTGCTAATTTGAATGTAGCATTTAAACTACAGTAATGCCAATGCCCCGGCCAAGATCAGAGCCCCATTGTGCTGGGTGCCAGATCCTAGAGAAAGTCTTTTCTCCTGCAGTGCACAATCTGAATCTATGGCTGACCTCGCTCTTGCTCTTTTCATCACTCGATTCAGCAAGCACTTAAGCATATGCTTCACTTTAAGCATTTGAGTAGTCCCATTGGCTTCAATGGAGCTATTCAAAGCATTGCTGAATCAGAGCCCTAAGGAAGGGTGTTGAATAAACATGTATAGCTATGTTTGGGACCAGATCACTATGGAGCTCAGAGAGCTGCTCCTTGTACCCTGCTGAGCTTAGACCCTGTTTTCCCAGTGTCACCGCTCTCTGTGCTACCTTTAAGAATACAGCAGTGCATTTGCTTCCAAAATGATCACTATACATCATAGTTTTTTCTAAGTACAGTTCCATTCTACCCTGAAGTGCCTCTGTCACCCTGGGATATGGGTGCACACTGAACCTTGAAGAATGTCTTGCTGAATTGGTAAGAGAAATCCCCTTCCAGCCCCTCTGCCTTGAGTTATAACAAAATAATTCATTTTAGAAAGAAAACCCCTTCATGAAGGCTTGCTTTGAGAATGCAATCCTGAATGTTTACTGAACTTTCCTTTAACTGTCTGTCTCCACAGTGTTCTATAGACCAACCTCTATGGACACCAAGCTGCAATTCAAATAGGCACACACAGATGGAAAGAAAAGAACAGTTTGTTCCTTGACGAAGGTTGCACACTTTAGGGGCAAATAAAGCCAGTGAAAACTGAGTAATCTCAAGCAAATATGCAACATTTTCTTAGTTAGGAACATATTTGAGCTGTTACCATAATCACCTTTAACAGTAACGCCACCTCCCACAGTTATAAAATGAATTTTATGCAATTGTAAATTGAATGTTAACTGTATCCCTTCCCCTGCCACTGTTAGCAATCTTTAGTCACTGTTCCTCTTTCCTTCATGTTGCTCCTCCTTTATATAGGGACAAAGCCAACACCCATGGCCACAGAGAGAACATATTTAGCAAATGCCATGTATTTCTGATGGACTTTTGATTGGGTTCTCTGTAGTGTCCATAGGACTATTGGAGGACCAAATATAATAATATGACCATCCTTGGCCACTGATTATGTCGCCTTGATTTACTGTTTGCTATACTTCTTGGATCCACTCCTGTGTTTCTTCACTACGTGTTCCTATCATCCTAGTAATCAACACTCAATTCCCTAGCACTTGGCAGGCGTCAAGCTAACGTGAGATCTGGCCTCTTTACCAGAGGAAATGCTTCTGCTGAAGGCAGGCAAAATAGGCAGAGGGAAAGAGGGTACAAAATAAAACAATGATACTTGAGTGATAACTTTTGTGAATTGTTAGAAACCTCCCGCAGCTTTCTGCCACAGTGAAAAAATATCTTAAAATACGTAGCCAACTTCACAAGGACTTCCTCTGAGAATGTTCAGCAAAATGTTTCTTCTTTTTCCCTCCCAAAGGAGGAGCATCTGTTATAGCGTACAGAGTATTTGCACTAGTTAAAGTTAAGTTGCATAGTAGTGGAGATTCAAATGCAGCGTATAAAGCATTTATGTGGTTCTCTGATATAGGTTTTCGTCTTTTCACACAAAGCATCTAAAAGCAACTGGGTTAGAGTCACTTCAATCCATATATGAAGCATCGGCATTAAGAATGCAGCTGAGTCAATTTAGGAATTAAATTTTACTAGCCATGCACTGTGCCTGTGTTGCCCAGCCATGGCTGGCCCCCTTCACAGGGGCATAAGGAGTTGAGGAGCTCTCTCCCCAGCTCTGCATCCTTGTGTGTCTACTTTTTTGTTTCTTTATAGGGCTGAACAAATATACCCCTGAGACACTGGGGTGAGAAAAAATGCTTCTACTATAATAAAATCCTGACCAGAACTTGATCCCACACCAAACCTTGAGTGAAAGTTGAAACTTAATATGAAACTCCCCTTTCTCATCAATTATTTCTCAATTGTGTGCAGTTTTACACTTCTGGAATCTGGCCAAAAGTAGGAGTGTGACAATACCAAGGTGGAGATTTGAACTGGACACTCAATACCTGTTTGGAGTAGAAATACTAGAGTCTCCCAAGAAAGCCTGTTCCCCTGAGATTTACAGTCTAGGTTTGTGGATTCTACACGTGTCAATACAACATTCCGAAAGCTGGGCTGTCCCAGTGGTTAGCCTCAGCATTGGGACTGAAGACTAGAGTTCAATTCCCTGCCCTACCAGAGCTTTCCTGTGTCTCCTTGAGCAAGTATTTTTGTAGTTCAATTCCCCATCTGTAGAATAAGGATAACAACACTTCCCTACCTCATAGGGGTGTTGGGGAGGATAAATACATTAAAGATTGTGAAGTGCTCAGATACTACAGGAATTGGGACCATATAAGTACCAACAAAGAGGAATTTGGCTAGACTTCAGATAAGCATCTGGAGGATAGGGATGTTTGTCTAAAACACTCTTTGAGGTTCACTCTTACTTAGCAAAAAGGGTTTTGCAGCAAGTGTCACATCCTCAGAGGAAAACTTAACAGAGCTGGTTGAATTTTTTTTTTTTTAAACCAAAACATTTTTTCCACAGAGAAAAAAATGGCTTTTCATTTCAATTTGGTCAAAATTATCTGATAATTCTCTGAAAATTCAACAGTTTCATTTTTTGACAAATAGTGATATGTTTCTCCAGAACAAACATGTATTTTGTTTGCAGAGTTTGAGCAGAACATGTGATATGGAATTCAATAACATTGTATTAATTATCGCTTATCCTTTCTCACGCCTACTGTGAAAGTACCTTGGGGCTTTTCAATAGTATTACCACAAACAAAAAGTCAAAATAATGCACATGTCCTGTCTTTCATAACAATCTTTCCCGATCTAATCTAGCCAAATAAACAAAACATTCTGAACCATTCCTAGGAAAAACATCACTAGGATGAATATTTATAAGTGCAACATAGAGATGATGTGAGGATTTCCATGAAAAGGAGAGTGCAGTGCCTCCCACAAGCAATGGATGTGTTTGTACCTTTTGCATTCATCTTCTAACAGAGGTACAAACATGTTTTCAACAAGCCTTCTAGGTTTGGCATTGTGCCAGCTATACCGATCATCTGCTGCGGTAATGTTATTCCCTAGGCTGTTGTTTTACTGATGCTGTATTTGTGAAAGTTATATCAAATTGTGTACGTCAACAAGTATGTAGATTATGTTATGTAGATTATGTTATGAACTACAATACCTCTCCATCTCCAGGATCTTGTATGAGGGGCTGTTGGCTCAACATGTGTTTTGCTATTCTCTGTGCCTGATCAGTGGCAAAACTGTTACGGCCAGATCCTCAGCTGATGTGAACAGACATAGCTCCATTGACATCAATGGACTTGTGCTGATTTACACCAGTTGTAGATCTGGCTTTTCGATGTAAAAGAAAGCAGGATGAGGCCCACTATGGACAGGAAGAGGCTCAAGTGTTCTCAGCTGCTTACTGCAGTTCACAAGATAGCCTCCCAGAGGCTCATCAAGATGGTACCACTGGAACTATTGAAAGAAGCTTGCAGAAGAAGTGCACATCAAAGTAGACATGCTTTGAGCCCTAGTCAGGGTAGCCAATAAAGCAGTGCTGGCCATTTCAGATTATGAAATTCACTCCTCGCTGCTCAACACCAAACTAGCCAGACTTTATGCAATGACTGCTGAGCAGTTTGGAGGTGTGGTATTCACTCTCCAGCCCACATATAGGTTGTGGTGCTGCAGTGCAACCCCTGTAGCGGTCATAGCCTCTGCACAAACCATACATGAAGATGCAAGGTCTTTGAAGCCCCATAAGGGAGGATCTGATGAAGGATCCCCCTTCATAGCACACAGTGCTGTAATCTTCCCATGCAATGTGACCACTCCATCCCCAGCCCTGTGTGCCAGGCTAGTGCAGGGCTCAGGTGATGTGAAGGGCCTGCACATGGCCTCCATCCACACTAGTAGGAATTTCATCTCAAGTGAACACAGCATTGCCCAGAACTCCTCGGGAAATGGGTTCTTTTCTCAGAAAAAGTCTCATTTTCATAGAAAAATTTCCGCAAAATATTTCAGCATTTCATCAAGGAGTTACATTTTTCAGTTTTTAGAAAGCAGAAACCCATTTTTAAATTTTATTTATTCATTTAGGTTTTAAAAAAAAAAAAAAAAAAAAAAGCCCAATATTTTTCACAGAAAACAATGTTTTTTTATTAAATCTAGTGCAAAAAATGTTTTTTGGTTCACCGGCAATTCCAGAAAATGGGGGAAACATTTGTTCCTGGTCAAACCACTAATGAAAAGTTTTGACATTTTTGACAAAAGAAAGTAAAAAAACAATTTGGAACTATACTAAACGTTTTGATTTTGAGCAGTTTTTAATTTTTTAAGACAATAATGTGAAGGAAATTATGAAGCAAAAAGTCATTTTGAACCAAAAAATTGAAATGTTTTGTTTCCCAAAAGTCAAAATGGAAAGTTTTGACTTTTTCAGGTTTATTTGTGGGGGTGGATGTTGGCAGGAAGAATTTGGTGAAACCAACATGAGTTTGTGAAAATTTTTGAAGTAATCAAATCTACATTTTCCCTCAAAATAATTCCAACTGAAAAATTCACCCAGTTCTAATTAAACCCCATTTGTCGCTTAAAAAATTGTAGTGACATAGGAGAAAGGCCAATATCTTTCCGGAGCTCAGTGAGTGACACAAGCTTTCTTCTTTTCTCAGGCCAGACAGATATTTTCAGACTAAGAGAGCAGGCAGATGGACTGCCACTAGGGAGCAATAAAGAAAAGAGAGATTATGAAAAATAGCACTAAAAAGGCAAATACCAGAAATAGTAAAGACAAATACTACAAAAGGCAAGTAGCATGAGTAATAGAAGTAATGACATACAAGGCAAATACTGTCTGAGTTTAAGACTGAATAGGGTGAATAAAGTAAATATTAAGAATAGGCAAGTACTCTATGTAATAATCCTAATGGGAATTATTCAGTGTTATGAACAGGATGAGTATGTTACTGAGCTATCATATTGGATAGAACATTGCAGATACGAATGCATAGGATGACAGAAGACAATGTAAGCATATTGATAATAATTTACTGTACCTCAATCCGGTGAGCTGTAATAAAAATAACGCAAGGCCATGTTACAAAGCCATACTGGCTTTTGTAATACCACTGGTGACCAAGATTGAAACATAAGCAGCACATTTATACTGGAGAGAAAGGTTTGGCATTATTAAGCACAGAATAAAATCCCCATGAGAGAAGAATATTGAAAGGAAACAAAGGACTGAACTGATGCCATGGCAAATATAAATTATAAGGAACAATATAACTGATTGCTCTTGCAGTGAATTTTATTGTGCTCCTGAATAACAGCAGCAATAATAATGGGGCACTATAGGCAAAATTCACGTCTGTGAAGAAGGATTAGTGCAAGGTCTATGTACTATTTAAGTTTCACACTGTCTTTGTAACCTTGCAATCACAATGTTAAGGAAAATGCACCATAATGGTGTATATCCCCCATAATCCTGTAATCACATCACTCTCGGATTCCATTTATGTCTGCTTTTATGACTTTAAAGCCATAGATTTTCAGCCGAAAAAAGGAACATTATGATCATCTGACTTCCTGCATAGCACAGGCCATAGAATTTCATCCAGTAATTCCTACATTAGGGCCAATAAATTGAGGGTGATCTAGGGTAAATCTTTTAGAAAGACATTCAGTCTTGTTTCAAAGTCTTGAAGTGATGGAGAATCTACCACATCCTTTGGTAAATTGTTCCAGTGGTTAATTACCCCAGCTGTTAATAATGTGTGCCTCATTTCCAGTCTGAGGCTGTCCAGTTTTATGTTTTATTTATTGGAATTCTGATCAAGTGACATGTTACCGCCCCTTATGTGCGAATTACATCCCGTGGTCATATTGTCCTTTACAGTGCAGATTTCCACCTTTTACTTGCTGAAAACATTGACAGGTTGATCAGGTGCTGCACAAGCCCCAAGACATCTTTGACTTCTAGCTAGTACAAAATGCAGCTAAAAGAGGTCATTGCCACTTCCTGAGGTTTGATTTTATCATCACATAATGAACAACAAGACACCATAAAATTCAATCCGAACCTTTTCCCCTGGCAGCACTTCTCCTCTGGTTCCTAACCCAAAGCTGCTCTGCCCGTGCAGCCATGCCCAGCGTCATGGCTCTTCATGGGTATAAGTGCAAGGGAGAGTTGCTCCAAGGTCGCTCACTAGATGGCCCCATGGAGGACACCATTCCTGTGTGACCGACCCGCAGGTACTACATGTGATGCTCCCAGCCTTCTCACAGTGTCTCCAGTTCAGCTGCACATTACCTTCTCTCAGCCTGCAGGTATTACAAAACATAGAGCAAACCAACAGCGGCAGGCTCTGTAAAGAGGGACTAATGGTTATTGTTATATAGTGTGATTGTGTTGCTCAGTCACATTCATTCAGAGGTGGGTGTGATCATGGGAGAAGAGTCAATAACGGCTATTTAGGAGGGAGGGGGTTGGTGGCAAAATGTTTTGCTGTTCTGGGGGAAAATACTGAGATTGGCCCTGATGAGAAAGACAAGAAAGAAGATAAGTAACTTCTATGTCCCATCTCTCAGTCCCAGGCATTAGGAGATGTACCATGTACTGGTATCTTGTACTCCAGAGTGCAGCTGGAGGGAGTTTAGTATTGTGTTTGCCAAAGCCTAACGTGGCATATGGTCATGCTTTCTGCCCCTAGCAGGGATGCTGCTGTGTGCAGCAAGTGTTCGCCAGTGTAACGCTGTGTTCCTTCCTTGAGCAGCTGTGAAGTGTGCTACCACTCATATTCTGCACATATTTCCTGCTGTGTTCTGGATCGGCAGGATGGCTCTTGTCTGCAGGCAGGACCAGCTCTGCTCTATTCGCAGTTTATATTTCTCCATGGCCCTATCACTTATGGGTAGGATTTTGGCCAAATTTTTCTTTAGGGTCTAGACCCAGCCTCTTGATTGCTATGTAAAAAATGCTGTTCCATTACAATTGTGTTGGAAATAGAAATTAAGAGATTCCTAGTATAGTTTCCAGCTGTGTGGTGTTCTGCTCTGAGTATACCCTATTAGCATATCAAATAAAAATGTAACACCTCTTAATAATTTAAAATCATATTCCGATGAGGTTCTGTTAACTGTCTATGGCTTTGATGCAGCAGCAAATAGATATGAATTGTTCTTTAAGTGTTACAAATAAATGTTAAGTACGAGTTTATTTATATTTAAGTGAAGGGGCTCAAGTCTAGTGTACCTCAGTAACATGTTGAAAGATATACCTTTTCTTTGACCGTTCTCTTAACTTCGTTAGACCACTTCATGAAAAGCTTAGATAACTGGTTGTGAGTAAGATGAATTTCTGGGGGGAAAAAGAGCAATCCAGTCAAAAAGATGCTAATAGCAAAGAGTGATATGTCTCTTGTAGCTGACTTTGGTTGTACTGCTTTGATCTTGAAACAACACTGCCCTCCAGCAGTGAATCTTTACAAGATTATAAGAGTTCTGTAAAGTTGGCAAGCCTATTCAAAACAAGGAGAAACAGAGAACCAAGAGCAGAAAAGACATAGATCTACGCTAAGCCAATCGTTGAATAAAGCCGAGTTCCAGAACTTTCCAGTTCTTTTATAGGCAGTGTTGTTGTAGCAATGTTGGTGCGAGAATGTTAGAGACACAAAGTGGGTAAGTTAATATCTTTTGTTGGACCAACTTCTTAGTGAGAGAGACAAGCTTTCAAGTTTACACTGAGCTATAAGTCAGGTCAGCCCTGAAGCTGTGTAAGCTTGAAAACTTGTCTCTGTCACCAACAGAAGTTAGTGATGAGATGTGCAGCAGAATTTGCAGGGGCCGCAACATGAACGCTTCTGGTATGGCGCCAGGAGAACCTTCCCGGAAGGGCCGATACAGACTGGCGGTGCCTGAGCTGCCTGCATACACAAATTGGTAGATAAAGAGTAATCTGATCAAACTGTGCCTCTCTAAAGACACGAATACACGTGAGTGTGGTGAAGTGCACACCAGGGGGCGCCTGCTCATTTGCTGACTCCTTGGAGAGACCTGTGCAAAGGAAGACCTCACTGCCATGAGGGAATGAGCCATCACTTGTGCACAGTTCTCAAAAACATCTAGTTTGCGACAAGGACACAAGAAGAAGAACCAACAGAAGTTGGTCCAATAAATAGAGCCCTGCGTGGATACAAAAACGTGGATCCACATCCAATCCACATCTGACAGAGTCAACTGACATCCGCCATCTGCAGTCTCTGTCTTCTAGGTCATCCACACACGCAACTCTGGGCCCCCCAATCTGCTGTTTGAAGGCCAGCCTGGCTGCAGCTGCTGTCACTGATCGGTTTTCGGGGGCCAATCTCTCCAGGCAGCTGGCAAACAGCTGATCGGCAGCCAGCAGGGGGAGCCTCCACTCCCAATCTCAAAGGTGGGGAAGCAGCATCAAAGGCTATGAGCTTTAGACAGCTGCTTCCCTACCTTTGAAATCTACATCTGAGCCACTATCTGCAAAAAATGGTCCACAGATATCCGCATCCGCAGCTATAAAGCAGATCTGCAGAGCTCTGCCAATAAAAGATACACCTCAGTAGATTTTAAACACGATTTTTGTAAGTATTTTATGGGCTGACTGAGATTTGTCTGTTACTAGTATTTACCTAAGTGCTAACGAGTATCCAGAAGTAGTTTGGATTCTACATGGAAAGTGGATTGGAAGCCTCATGAAACCCTACTTTACTGCAAGATTTCATAGACTTCCTGGTTCCAGCTGGGTCATTTTGGCATTTTCCCTCCTGGTCAAAGCCAAAACCAGGAAGTGCTGAGATAACGAGAGGAAAAAAATTCTATAATTGCATTGTGGTATCAATGGCTATACAACTGGGAAAAATATCTTTTTCCACAAGAAAGTTCAAAAAATGAAATCTGCAAAGGTAAAAGACTGAATAGTTTTGTAAAATCTATCAACCCACAGAAATGCATAGAATATTATCATATTTTGAGAAGATTACATCCTGTAAAACTACAATACAGTATTACAAGGATATTATATTTGAATATTCACAGGATATTTCATTTTAGTACTAAACTCTAAGTCTAAACCTTCTGGGGAAGCACGGTAAATTTTGCTTTGTGTGAAATTATTGAAAACTGCCACCACCCTATAAGAAGATTTACAAACAGTCCTGAAATGGGAAATTATGGAACAATCTGTCAATAGGAGCAATTTCTTCCTAATCTCCTCAGTCAAAGGATGGCCTGTGCCCTGAGATATGAAGATGTATATCCCTTCCAAACTTAAATCAATAAACCTTTAACTAATTGTGGATGGTCTCATTATCTATATATACTTTCAGTCCACTTCTGAATCTTGCTAAAGCAAACTGCCATAAGCTAATTGTGCCTTGAGTAAAAAACTTTTATCAAACTTAGATCTGTTGCCTTTCAAATTCATTTCATTTGTTGCCTCTTGTCCTTGTATTATGAGAAAGGACAAATAGGAGCACCTGATTTACCTTCTCTATATCATTCGTTATTTTGTACACCTCCATCACATCCCCGGATTTCTTTTTCCTTCTATACTAAATAGCCTTTTCAATCTCTCTTTATATGGAAGTTTTTCCATTCGTCAAATCATTTTTGTCATCTACCTCTGAACACCTCTATTTCCAATGTATTCTTTTTGAGACAGGAAGACCAGAATTGAAGACAATATTCCAGGTGAGGATGTAGCATTGATTTATTCAATAGAATTATAACATGTGAGAATATTTTTTCTAGACCTATATTTCATACCACTTTAAGTTGTGAACTACTACACTATACTAATACCAGATATCAAAGGACAAATAGGAAGAAATAGTGAAAAAACTAATTTTATTCTCACTAGAGAACGTGTCACAGAAACCAAAATGAAATTTGAGATCTCTTGATGATTCTGTTGTGAACAGGATTTTAACACAGGCAAACAGGAGAATAAAGATCATCGCACCTAAAAATTAAGAAATGAGGAGTACAAATTAAGTTTTACAAACCCGAGTCAGTATCATCATATGGAAAAAATTAGAACGTAGATCCCAGATCTCTCAGAATACATTTGGCTTTATATGTACTCTTAGCTATGCAGAAAGAATTCTAAAATAAAGTGCATAAATATGTTGTCCTTATAATAATTAACTACATATTATTTTAAAATTTATTCTTGAGCGAGATGAACAGTGGAATAGATAAATCTGGACAATTAAAAACAGTAGGTAAGAATTAGACATTTGACAACCATGTTTTAGCCTTTCTACTTTGGAATACTTGTTTACACACTCACTGCATAGACTCTTATATAGACTGCTGGAAATAACATTTTTCTTTTAGAGGAAGTGATGCCTCCATGTGTAATTGGTTCTGATAACAAAATATCCATCTTCAGACGCTGTCTACCTGCAGGCCCTGTATCCAGCTACAGCCTCTGATTAATACAGAGCTCAGAAGTTCCCTTGGCGTAGGGGGTTCTTATCAAGCAACCCTTTCAGGCATTAAAAAATCATTCCAATTTCTGTACTAGAAAATTCTGCTGCTAAGCTAAATAACTAGAAAACTCTGCTGCTAAACTGAAGTAATTAACCACATGATACAATGCCACATGCAAAGGAGCATTCTATTGAATGGAGACGGTAAAGTGACATGCACCAAACAGGAAGTAAAGTCAAACACTTGGTATTTGGAACACATTCGTGTCTGATTAGGAACCCAAGATAGATTCATTCAATTTCTTCTCTTCCTGGCAAAACAATCTTTCTATGAGGGGAAAAATCCCTTCTCTTTCTAGAGAGAAACAGGATGGTAAAAAAGCATAGATCTGAAACCAGGAAATACAAAGCTTTTTTTCTTTAGTGTCAGGAGCCCCTTGCAATAGGGGTTTTGAAAATTGAGGCCATTATTGCACGCAAATGATTATTCAACATTTCTAAATAATGGGGCAATACTCCAAACACCACTACTTAGAACAAGTTTTTTTTTTATTAAAGTGAATTTAATCTTGATGAAAGGACCCAGATTCATTGCTTGACCAGTGACGTCCTCTATTTAACCACAGAACAGGAATAGTATGGCACAGTAACATTCCAAGCTTGCCCCATCCTACCCTGCCAGTGTTCTTTGGTAATAATCTAAAGGGACCACCTGTAAGGGTAATACAGTAGTTCAGAATCCATGTTCATTTAGTCCATGACCTTCCACCCACAGACTGGAAAGAGAAATGTGAACTATTTTCACACATTGATGGGTTCTAAACTAACTGCAGCCATTCATGAAAAAGGACTATAGTAGGTGTCAATGAGGACAACATAGTGAAGAGACAGACGATAAAACAAACAAGATGCTAGGCTGTATTATGATGGGGAAAGATAATACTTCAAACACTGTAATACCATTACAAAAATCAATAGCATGTCCTCCCTTGCCTTGACAACCATGGTCAGCTTTGGACATCCCATCTCAAATAGTATATAGCAAAAACTCAGAAAAGGGAAAGAAAAGTATTAGAGGCATAGAAAGACCTCCATATGAGGAGAGCTAAAAAACATTAGGGCTATTTACTTTAGAGAGAATATGATTAAGAAAGGACATGAATAGCATATAAAATAATGAATATACAACCATGTACTCCTGTTTACTGCTTCTCAGAATAAAATTACAAAGGTTCCTCACTGAAAATTAAAAGGCAGAACTGCTACAAAGAAATATATATATTATACATTGCATAACTAGCCAAGGACCTTGCTGTCAAATATATTAACTTTTTGTCCAAGTAATATGATTCAAAAGTGGACTAAACATCTATAGGAACAGTAAGAATATCATATACATTTACACTCAATAGGTAAAAAAGATATAAGACACAAGCCAACCATTACTGACTGAGGTTAGAGAGATACTTCCTCACAAACCTGTAATTGTATAAAATTGTTCATCACACTGTCCATCAAAAGCACTTGATACAGGCCATGGTCAGCAATAGGAAACCTGACTAGATGAAGCATTGGTGTGGCATGATATGGCAGTTACTACGTTTGCAAAGCTGTGACTCTAATAGAATGCCATAAGCCACAATCGCTCTGAATACAGACTGCAGAGTGACTAGGGATAACTGTGTGTGGCTGCCTCTCTCTTTGTGTGAATGCTTTGTGGGAAGGTGTTGGGTGAATTGCTGAGATCCTGTGAACCAGCGTGGATAATAAGGAGGCAAAGCTGAGGCAGGTTTAAATTCATATGATTTTGTGACCTATAAGTGAAGAACAGAAAACAGCAGTCAGGGAGCTCCAAGAGAGTCTTTGCCAAGGAAGCAACTGATGTGTCTGGTTACAACTATCTCTCAGCAAGTGAAGAGACTTTCCTTAAGTAATCACATAGGGAGAAAGTTAATAGATACTAAATGAACCAATTAATCCTATGACAAAGCAGTATGATGTCATTTTTCCTGAATGAAAAACAAGAAAGTACATTAACTCCAGTCCAGAATGGTTTTCTTTCGTGAGGATCCTCCAAGACCCTCTTCTACTCAATTCCCAATAACTCAGTTCAGCTCTGGAATTTGTCACTTAGATACCTTGATTTGGCTGAAATTCGGGGGGGAGGGGAGGGATGCAAATTATATCACAAATCCAAAATTACATAGTAAAGATGTATATAAGGAAGAATTTTGCTAACATTTGCATTTCTGACTATACATTGCATCATGTGCTTTGTGATTGGCTCGGTTACTTTTCAGGAACCAATTCTTGTACAGCATGCTCTGTCCATGTGCTCTTCATGTATAACCTAATCTCTACATTCCAGATTGATCTTGTCCATAGTCTTTGGTACCAGGAAGTTTGTGCTTCTATTAGCTAGTCTGTTTCCAGCCGAATGCTTGTTATGCTTTTATTTACAACTTAATCTTCCATTCACCTTCTCAATCATGCTCACTGAGAAATGAGATCTTCTTGACGTCAAGTTACTCAAATCAAGTTAGGCCTACAAATTTCCGAAAGATGGGTTTTCTAACAAGGCTTTTATGTCATGCCCCTCACCATGCTATTTATGCACTATGGTACTTGAGCATAGATCAGGCACCGAAAGAGCAATTGAAGAATCATTCCCATCCTTGCTAAAGGAAGAAAATCTGTCAGTCCCTCTCTCACTGAATCTGCCCCCCTCCTTCACATCCCAGAAATTGTAGGAACATGGCCTGCAAAACCCCATTTTCAGAGATCCAGGGGGTCATCTGCATGGAATCCTTGACCCAGTACATAGGCTGTGTCCCCTCTGAAGCGCTGCTCTGGTTCCCTGGTGGCATTCCTGTCCCTTTTATCCATGCTGACAGTGAGCGTCTGCCACAAGGATTCCTTTTCAAGAAAGAATGACTTGAGAATAATAAATAAATGTGGTAACACTTGCCAAAAGCTACTTATGTTCAGCAAAGTCAGAATTAGGCTTATAGAGTCTAGCTGCACAAGGGTAAGAGATTTCAGAAAAGCAAATTCAGTGGAACTGAGAAATCATGAAGCATGAAATGTACAATGACAGGATACATAAAATCCACCAATCCAGGAGAAACTTGGGGTATCTGTTCAATATTCCATAATTAAGGCTCATATCTCTTTCAATCCCCTGAAAAAATTAAGGGAAAGAACACATGGCAGTGAATGAGTCTAAGATCTGAGATTACAAAGCTCTGTACTGAAAAATGGGAAGAAAGAGACAGAGAAAAAAGTAGGGCCAGCAAGAAAGCAGGGTATGTTAATGATAGCCAGAATAGTTAAGGGAGATAAGAAGAGTTCTGATAAACATTAAGGGGAGAATTATGACTAGAGATAAAATAGGTCTATTAATAAAGGAGGAGTTGAATCTAATAACTCAAAAATACGTCAGATAATATTCTCATCCCTGCTTTTTAAATCTGAGTTTAACAAGAAAAACAAAGAAATGTGGACAATCACTGAAGAGCATAAGGTACTTTGTAAAAGATCTCTTGATAAAGAACTGATAAGGGAATTCTTTGAGAATTTTGGTATAGGCAGTCAGCTGTTTTCTATGATACGTACTGTAGGGTAGTAAGCATCTTTAAGTACTGGAAGCATATTTTATACTTTGATTTCTGTTTCAGAGTAGCAGGGCTAAGAATAAAACTGTAATCTCTCTAGATCACACAATTGGCTCTGAACAAAATGAATTTTCTGCTGGTACCGTGTCTGAGGAAATTGCTCCTTGTTTGTCCCCTCAGGTTTGATGCAAAAAGGAAATTAAAGATATTTAAGCCACACTCTGCTGATATGAAACACCTAATCTGAAAAAGTATCTGATCTGCAGGCCATAACCTTTGCCATGGCAGCTGTACCCTCAGCTCATATGAAAGTAAACAAGGTTTGGATTGAAAGGAGCAGGGATGAAGATTATTTGTAGCCCATGGGCCAGATCCTTCGCTGGTGGAATCAACATATACCAAACTACATCAGCAGAGAACCAGGCTCCATGTGTATATTTCAGCATGACTGAATGGGTCTGGTGTTGTCAGACATGTTACCCTCCTTCCAATCAATATATCTGTGAAAAAGCAGAAAAGTAACTGCAGTACAGCAGAAAGTGTCTTTTTTTGGTGACAATGTCAGTATTTCACAACTATTCCAGCGTTTTGTAAATCGTGCTGCGTAAAAGCTTCTCAACTGTTTATCTGTTTGGAAAAAAGCAAGGATACTTTTTTTTAAATGTCAGATTTCCTTAAAGAGAGACCTAATTCCTTTCCTCTGCCAAGATGTGGGAAACTGGACAATCTGTTCACAGTCCCTGCTAAAAAAATCAAGTTAAAATAGCCAGATCACATGAAAGCAGCAATGGACTTTATACTCTTACCAGGCAGGCGATGCAATTCAGTCATTACACATTCAGTTAAACTGGTGGAAGAAGAATCTCAATTCACCAGTTTCGACAATTGCATTTCACTTAATGGAAAGGGTTGATCAGTAGCATTAACTCTCTCTAAAAACTCAACCCTGTAGCGCAATTAAGCACGAGTAGGCTTACTGACTTCAGTGGAACTGCTCACATGTTTAAAGCCACCCATGAGCTTAAGCACTCTACAGAACTAAGCCAGAGCGCTCAACACCTAGCAGGATCAGTGCATTGTCACGTGCTGGCCTTTGTGTAGAAACATCAAGACAGTGCCAGCCCAGATTAGCCTGTGCTCCAGTGTCCAGCTTTGGAATGTGGTTAGCAGGTGAGAACATACCATTTACCCGTGCAGTAAGCCTTCTCTTGCCAATCACAGGCAACAGGATCCTGAAGTACGAGCATCTCTTGCTGTCTAGGTTCTTACATCACCATAGCACTGGAGCCAGCCTGGATTTGAGACCAAGCCTAACCATTTGCCCAGCCCTAATGAAGAAGCTATTTGCAACCCTAACAATAGCCACTCCCACCCTGTCCATAGTGGTCTGGGTTTGTTCACATTGACCTCCGTGGGAACAGGATCAAGTGCCAAAGAAGATTACATGCTCCAGTGTTACAGAGCTCAGTTCTGCACCTTTATTCTTTCAAGTAGGATTTATTTTAACAGGAATTGAGGACACCCCACACCTTCAAAGAAATCCCCAGACCCTGTTGAATGAAGGACCAAAATGTCAATAAGGAAATTTGTAACAAGCAGACTTCCTAGAAAATTCAGCCTGTTGGTAAAGGGCCAATAAGGAATTAATGGAAATCTAAGGGACAAACAAAGTACATTTATTATTAAAGGTTAATTAAACAAAAGATGTCTCTGTGCAAAAAGCTTATGGACTGACCATATGTTTCAGAGAACAGGAGCTAACTAGGATGATTACTGATGGGAGGGTTTCTCATTTATCATGTGCTGCATCGTTAATTTTTCATAGGTGCATTGTTAATGGGGCAATTTACAAAAGGTTAATGAACACAACCCAGCTACTCAGAGAAATGATGGAGGGTGCTGTTTTAGAGCATAAGGAGGTACGTCTGCTGTTGTGCTCCAAGAATCCTGTCTGCGTGCTGAAAATATCTTATAAACTGGTTGCTAGGTGCTCTGCTCCTTGACATTTGCATGCCTGAGCAAAGCACATCTGCTGTTTAGCAAAACATCCAGATAAATCTCATTTTTAAAAACTGTCTGCTACAGGTCTGATTAGCTTGTAAATAAAACGTGAGCATCATTTCAGTTCTTAAAGGAAACTCCTATGCTGATACTAGAGAATATAAATAATCTCTTAAAGTACAGTGGCAGGTGTAGCATTCCCCAAGCAGCTTCTGACTAGCTGCAAATCATCTTCTACTCATGTCAACACCTTTGTTAACCATCTGTCAGAGAAATTGTTTCTAGTGGAGTGCATCTGCCTTTCCCTAATATGAGGGCTTTTCAATAATGCACCGTTTAGTAAAAATTGTGCAAGAAGAGGGCTGGAAGGTTCAGTGGAGTAGAAATAGGGCTAAAGAGGAAGAGTGGTCCTGCAGTTAAGATACTGGACTGGAACTCAAGAAAATGGAGTTTGGTTCCCAGCTCTGCTCACAGACATTGGGAGGGATCTTGTGCAAGTCACACTTCATCTCTATGCTTCATTTCTCCATTTGTCAGCTAGGAATAATACTATTTCCTTTGTTTAATTAGGTAATAAGCTCTTTGGAGCAGTAAATGTGTCTTACTATGTGGATATAGCGTGTGCATCACAAGAGAGTTCTAGATCTGTATATATGGAAGTAGATACAGCGCCAGAACATGGTACAAAAAGCATGCAGCACAGTTTCTGGGTTTTGCAGGACCCTAAAACTTGTTGCTGCGTGCTCCAAAATTGCTTCTTCCCTGCAGCTCTTTTCATCAGCTTTGAACAGTATGTTCAAGACTTAGCACCTGGAGTCACAACTCATTTGGAGGCTAATATTATTCAACTACCATCATACTAATAATAAATAATAATCAGAATCTATCCATTGAAAACCAGGCCAGGCTGGTAGTGATCAAAAGTCGCTAGTCTGGGGGCTATTCATTGAGATCAGGTGAGTAGTTAGTTGGTGGTGTAAGACCCATTCCCAGAAAGCCTATAGCAACTTCACAAAATCACTAACCAGTACCTCGTGGCAGTTTCAGAAAAGAAGCCACTGATTGAAGTAGCAGAGCATAGTGGAAGGAGAGTGTTGGAAAGCTCACACTGTGCTGAACATGCTCTGAGAACAGAGAGCTTTAATCTCCGAACCATCAATCCAGAACTAAATCCACGTTACTGAATTTAAGAAAACACTCCAATCCCCTTCTTCTGTGCCCAGGTTAGTTCTTTTAAATCACAACAGAGGGAAGGGAAATGCCAGAAAGGGCTATGAAGAGGAGATGGGGCTTGAGAGTCTGGCCTCCATTTCCATAAACCCTGCCATTGAAAATAAATATAGTTAATTGGCCTCTTCCATTCCCTCCATCTGCTCTCCACCCTGATGCTCCCAGCTATGGATGAGCTCAGAGTCCCTCCATATCTGCTAACTTTAGTGGTTTTCAGACCCCTTTAATTGGCTGTGTATTTGCTTTTTACCCACCTTCTAAGGAATGCAAGCCAATTAAAGCCACCACTAAGGCTGATGGACAGTTCAATCCCTAAGACTCAGTGCAGGCAGCATGCCATCCAGCTCCTGGGAAAACAAAGGCTGAGTGAAGCACACAGCCCTTTCTCCTCACAGCTGGTTGGTCAGCAAATGCTCACATGCCCCTGACACATCCCTTCCATTCCCCATGTGATCTCCACCCCATCTGTACCATTGACCCCCATGTTCCCTCTGCTGTCAACTCCCAGTGTTCCCACTTTTCTCTGGCTCCCTATCCCCCAGCACTGAACACCCAAGCCCCAGGTTCCTCCTCATACCAGAAAATCTTCTGAGAGGGGCTCTGATGACCTTCTGTCCTGGCTTCAGGGGGTGTCTGGCTGCCCTCTCCCCATCTTCAGTCTTCAGGGGGCCACCAAGAGGAGTCACTGTCCATCTCCCCCCTCCCCCCCCCCAAAAAAAAAGAAGACAGAGAGAGCCAGCACTGTGATCTGTAGGGGCAGGAATGTAGCTCCCCACCCCACCCCCATGGAAATCAATGGGAGTTAGGTACTTGGTGCTTTTGAAAATCCCACTAGATGCCAATCTGCATTTTTAGGTGCCTAAATATTGTTAAAAATCCTGCCTCAAGTAATGAATGCCAAACAAGTCCAGAAAAGAAAAAATGCACCATTGTGAAGGGGTTCCAGAGGGGTAGTCGTGTTAGTCTGCATGCAGCAAAAACGTCAGGAGTCCTGTGAAGGGGCATGCCCTCGCATTGACAGAGAGGAGACTAGCGAGCACCTCTGGGCCTGTTCAACACCAGCGAGGCACACTTGCAAGGCCTGTGCTGCCTGGAACAGGGGGAGTTTCCAAGAGAAAACCTGCCACAGGAAAAGGACTGCCCTGCTTCAGACTGCCGAGACAGGCTTGCTGAGAGAAAGATAGCGACAAGCCTGGCTGCTTCTGAATCCGCATGACCCAGCCTCAGTGTGGGATACCCCACAAGGAGGGAGAAGAGGGAGACCCCCTTTAAACTAAGCCCAAAGAGCAGACCCAGGAAGACTGCCTGTGTTTCAGGTCACCCTTTCTTCTCTTTATTTTCCCATAGACGCCTTCTTCCCGAGAAAAGAAAGATGCAAAAGGACTTTTCTTTTGTTTGTTTGCTCCAAGAACCCTTTGGGTGTCTGCCGGGGAGGATTAAGAAAGACAGTATAAAAGGATCTGAAGTGGGGTCTGGAGGGGACTTCAAGGTACCCTACCCACATGCAACAGATAATCTCAGAGAAACGTACCATTTCTGAGGGGTGGAGAGAAGGTTAATAATGAGAGACAGAAAATATTGGAAGAGAGAGGTGGCCACAATTAATATGCAACAGGTTCTGTAAAATCAAACAAACACGAGCATGCTACTGAATCAAAGTTGCCAATTCTCATGATTTCATCGCAAGTCTTGCAATATTTGATATTTTACTTAAAGCCTCGACTCTTGGAGACGTGATTAGGTGAGAATCTCAGATTTCATTTTAACAAGGAAAGACAAAACAAGTGGGGCCCTGTCACTGTGGAGAGAAGGTTGAAACTGTTACCCAAACGCACCCCAAATCCTCAAAACCCAGAAGGGAAATAAAAAGCATCATACGTTTTATACACGTTCAGGGTTTGTAACTCTGTCTCATGGGGGGGTTTTGGTGCCTGGTCCATGATTTTTAAAGGCTGGGGACGGGCAGTATGCGGGTTCCATTGCAGCTGGTGCTGGACTTCCCCTCGGGGTCTAGTGCGCACAAGAGAAAACTAAAGCCCCCACAGCCCTTTCCCAAACTAGCACCACTATTGCATAACAAAAGGCCAGTTTCTGCCTGGCCCTGTGGCAGAACCCAAGGAGGCAGAGGCACAAGCAGCTTTCTTTTGTTCTCCCAGCAACATGTATAGTCTGAGTCCCTGAACATATGGGGACTCCTAGACGGCTTTCTCCATTCTCACATACTAGCCCGTCTTCACCAGCTCATGGATGGCTTGAGTTCACTGGGCTGCACCATTCCAAAGACGACCAACTCCAAACAAATCTAAGGCTGTTCAGCTCAATTTTGCCAGTCCTATGCAGGCACCGTGCTCTTAGTGTCAATGGGGCTGCGTTTGCACTGGGACTGTAGAACTGGATGTTTAGTACTGCAAAACAATCCAGAGCTACCCACGTGACAGACAATGAGAAACACTAAGCTCAGAATAGATGAGAAGCTTTGATATATAGATGTATGTATATATAAATACACACACATATATTTATAAGATGTACTGCTTAGAACATCTCCAAATTATGTATATTCAGTAAGTGTTAAAAATCTTAAAACTACAAATGCTTTAGCAGTGAATGCCTGCTTTGCTGCATCTTATATTTATGCATGTTTTGAGGGCTATTTTTAAAAAGCTGAAGGTAGAATAAGATTGTTCCAGGCACATTTAGGGGTATTATTTCAAACAAAGCTAAGTGATTAGTACAGAGGGTAATTTGTGTGGAGGTGGAAGCAGAGGTGTTTATAGATTTGTGATAGTTTTTTACTATAATTTTTCTATTAATAAGGCAATTAGATTTAAATGCTGACATGTGGAGAGTTGAAGTAGATAGGGCACTATAAACGGAGATTGGTTTGAAGTGGTTCATGCTGGCTGCATTCTATAGATGCTATAAACCTACACTTGTTGTGACAGGGTCGTTTTTCTAGCTAGTCTGGAGAAAAGCAATTTGTGCAGGCTGTCAATGCCAAGGCAAGCTTAATGAAAGGCAATGAAAATATACTAAATTTATAAGTGATTTATGGCTAAGACTTTAATTGGTGAAAATAGGAAATTGTAAGTTTGGATATTGCCTCATCCTTGCTCCACTTCTTTCTCAACCTCTTTAAAGTTTACATAAATAAACATAATAGAATTTATCCAGCAGAATAGATGGTCTTCTGGCTACAGCACTGGATTAGAACGCCAGAGATTTGGTTTTAATTCCTTGCTCAGCCACGAAGATTCCCTTTGTGACTTGGGCAAATCATTTAGGTGATGCTAAAAAATGGGGAAGGTGACCATCTACACTAATATAGTCGCCACTTTTCCAAAAGTGTGATAAATCTTGTACAAAGTATGCCCTGTAAGATATCATTGGAAAAGTTATAATCTGCTGTGTATTATTATTTTATTGTGTCAATGCTGTGTATGGAATTATGAAATTTTGTATGTGGTTGTAACTCAAACCTGTTCTGAGTCTGGGAAACGCCCGCAGGTTAGTTCATCCAGAGTAACAAAAGAACTATAAACAAACACTCCTGCTTGTCAGCCCCAGAGACACCTCCTACGCTATGTTCCACACAGAAGAGGCAGGCAAAGATTTGCAATTCGAATGAAGGGCTGGTGAAAGAGCACCTAGACTTTGGAGCTGTGTAACCCAGCATCTAAGCAATGAATGCCTGATTCCATAATTTTCCAGAAAATAGGTCAAGATATAAAAGGCAAGAACAAAGACCTCTGATTACTTCTTTCCTACCCCTTCTCTGGATTGATGAACAAAGGAAATTTTGATCAAAGGACTGAGGTCCCCAGGACTATCCTGGAAAGCCAGGGAAACTTAGAGAAACAAGCAGGTATAACATCCTTGCTAACATTTTGGATTTACAAACTTTAATTTACCTGATTTAAACCTCTGAATAACTCACATTTCTTTTCTCATATAATAAAATTTTAGCTTCTTAAAAGAATTGGCTAAAAGTGTGGTCTTTGGTGAGATATGGAGTATAGTTTGACCTGGTGGTAAGTGACTATCTCTTTGGAGCTGGAAAAACCTAATGATCTTTGGTTTTAATATCTTTTCATCACTGCAGTTCAGTTGGTCTGGGAGCACTAAGGGGACTGCCAGTGGCTTTCTGATGAGCAAGTAAAGTGACCCAGGAGCACACATACATTGCTGAATTGGATAAATCTAACTATAGGCTGTACCACTGGTTTGGGACTGTTTGCTCAGTCTGACCTAATACTGACCCTCACAGTTGTGACCCCCACTAGAACGCACTGACAACTTAATCTCTCTGTTCTTCAGTTTTCCCATACGGAATAGAGTTCCTTTTCCTCCCGCTTCCTCAGCTGGGGTGGTGGGAATTGAATCAGGGTCTCCCTCATCCCAGGGGAGTACCCTAACCACTGGGCAAAGGTATTCCTCCTCCCCCACCCCCATCTGTTTTGTGTTGGCCTCTGAGTGTGCCTTCTGGATCAGGCCCCACAGGGAGAATAGGCAGAGAACCTCTGTCTTCTCCTGATTTGAGGATCACGCTGGAGCTTAGGCATGAGAGAGGCATCTGGACACCTGCCTGAGGCAATAAAGCACATGCCTAGAGGCAGAAACTTAGGTAACAAAGGAATTTTTACTACAAAAATGTAGGCACAGCGTGAGTTTAGTCATCTATGTGGGAGGTGGGCAGGATTATTGAACAAACTAGTGCCTAAAACTGGGATTTAGTCACCTAAATCTGGGGTTTAGGCACTGAAGTTCCTTTGTGGATATCGCTTTAAGCTCTTTGGGGCAGAAACTGCATCTTACGAGTATTGTCAGTACTAAGCACATTGGGGCTCTGCCCTTGGTTGCAGTTTCTAAGCATTACTGTAATACAAAGAAAATACAAAGGGTGAAATCCTGGCCATATAGCACTTAATAGGAGTTTTGCTACTGACTCCAGTTGGCCAATATGCCATCCAAAGTACTATGAAGATAGGTAGGACATTTCTCTTATTCCTGCGTTCTACATATTGCATCATAGCCAAAAAATACCATCTTGGCTCAGACCAGAAATCTACATGCTTAAATATTAAGAAATTTACAACATACATCACATTCTGAGAAAAGGTGCAAGAAACATGGGTAACTATTTGCAGGATTGGGCCCAAAGTGCTAGCAGAAAAGCTTAGAGAATGAATACTACCAATAAAAGAGATAATCACCCTAAAAATCCCTTAAAGTAAAGAGAAAGTTGTACCATGTTATAAAATTATATAGCTGTCCTGCGGCCAACCATGAGTAAAGATACTTTCCGAATGTTCTTCACTAGAGTTAATGATAAACATATTTAATCAGTACATCAAGGTGTCTTACTTCACTGAAAAGATAATTATAACAGACCTTCTAGATTCATGTCAAAATACCTAATTCAGAGAAGCCTGTTAAAGATGATAGAAAAATTACATAATACATGGGATGTTAGCATTTAGTTTATACAGAACTCTAAGAAAGTTTACTCAGTAGCACTATGTTAATATCAAAGAGCAGTTCCATCTTCCCACGCAAGTGACAGGATTCAGTACAATCAAGCTCTGGGGAACTAGTTCAGTAAATAGGACACTTAAGACTGTTCTTGAATATGACCTTTCTGGTTCACTCCTGAAAACCTTGTAAGCACACAGTGCTACTGAGTTCATACAGAGCTTTCAGGTAATTCATTCTTTTGGGTACAGAATTATAGCAAGTATGTTTTCTTTTTCATATGCTTGCCTAACTGAAACCAACTTTGTGTAACTTTTCTAAGCCCATTTTGCAGATCTAGAGTTTTAGATGGCTTGGGTAAGTTTCCATACATTAGGGTGTATATTTTAAACCAAAATCTTCTTTCCTATGGAGGTTCACCCATCACTCATTCTTGTAAATTTGATTTCTTTATTCTTGGTAATAAATACACACACACAGCGCCGCTCCTGATTTAGGAGTGCAGTCGTCTGATTCTGCAAGCAGCTGTGTGCAGATAGACCCCTATGCAGCCCAGAGTCCCCTAAAGTCAGTGGTGTTCTGTTTGGGTTTGTTGCAGAGTTGACTGCAAAGTGGGGGCTAAAACAGACAGTGGGTCAGTTTCCCCTCATAATTACACCTGTGCAAACCTACTGCCAGTAAATGACAGGAAACTCTAGCTCAATATATTTCTTTTTACTTATTACTGTAACGTAACATTCAGGATTGGAAAGGGTTTCTTTTGACTACAGACTGGAAAGCTTTTTATTTATTTACTTTAATTCTGTGTTTAATTAAGTGTTCTGTTGAAAATCATTTTAATCAGCATGTTTCCCGTCGTTAATAAAGCAGACGCGAGGAAGGTAATTTTGTGTTTAAGTAAATACTTTATAAAACATTAGAATCACATTTTTTTAATGTTTTGTTCTGACAATTTATTATTCAATTTGCTAAACTAAAATAGAGAAAGATTCAAATCATGAAACCCTGATCTCAAGAGCAGAAACCCTAGTGAGTAATCTTGCTTTGTAAGCTCTGATCAATGACTGACTCCACTATTAGTGACATTGAGTTATTTATTTACTCTCTTTATTGCTAAACTCTTAAATAAAATAGACTTTAAAATGCACATTTTGCATATGCTGAACTGTGTGTTGATCCAGGACTATGTCTGCATATCTCCTGAAAGAGAAGTAGATTTTGTTAGTGATTCAGTGAGGAATTTAGAAGTATTTAGTAAAAGGTGTATTTACGATTCTAAAATATAAATCAGTTTGTCAGAAGTGAAGTAACTTTTTCCCTTTATCAACAAATGCTACTAAATGAGATAATACAAATTGCGAACTACTGTAATTAAAAGAAGCAGCCACAGTACAAAACCAGTCAGAGGGCAGCTCAGATCAGATCAGTACAAAGGTGACTTAAGAGCTGTCTTTTTTACCCACTTCCCCGTGAGCTGGGCCTCTCAGAGTTGTGACTTCCACTAAGTTATCCTCATTTACCCCCGCTGAGGATCTAGCCAAACGCCACATGTTACTGGGAAGGCAGACAAAGGTGACCAAGGCCAGCCTTAAGTATGGCACTTCCATCTGTCCTTAGCATTAAAAGAGAGAATTTGGGAGCAGGGGGACTAATTATCGGTTGAATTACTTCAGAGGGGCACATGGGTAGGGTGAGACTAAAACATGATTCCTAGGCCCCTTGGCAGTATTCAGCATTATATTTACTGTCCTGGGTTTGTAACTAGCACTATTCTGCAGCCGGCTGAGATCTCCAGTGCATGTTCAAGCATCTGATTATCTCTTCACACACAATTGTGGAGGGCAAAACAAATGGAAATTACTTTATCACTGATGTTTTTTCTTTTTTTCTATGACAGTCGTCAAACCACAAACACAGAATTAAAAAAAAAAAGAAACTATTCCAATTATGTAGGAGCAAGCTTTAAAAAATGAGCCATTAAAACAGCTTTGAACCTGCTGTTTCAGATGGAATAGCACACCTGTAAACTGAGGGAACCATTATACAGATTAAGCCTATTTAAAGCAATTTGGTTGTGTTGTTTATCTCCATCAGTGTCAGAGGTGCTGAATGGTCCAAACTCGCATAGTCAAATGGTACATTGGTATAGCACAGAATCCTTTTAGAATCCCATTATCCTAACAGGTGACATGTGGAACAGAAGTTGTCGTGAGTCGGCAACCTCTAAAAGCATCCTGGACAAATAATGTTCTTAATAGTCATATTTATGGAACTTCTCTTTAGTTATATATTAAATATTTCCCATAGCTAAAAGGGCAGTCTTAAAACAGGGTAAGATTATTTTATGGTGCAAAAAGTCAACTATCACTGGGTGGGATGCAGTTGGCAAAGAAATATTCCAGTATGATACTCATCACCTCTATTACTTTGAGAGGAAAAACTAATGCCAAGATATTCTCATCACTTGAGGCATGGGCAAAAATAGATTCTTATTTTACTGACACTTGGCATTAACTAAAAGTGCACGTAAGTATTCTCCACCTGCTTGTTCTGTGATTGTTGCTATATTTTCCAAATCATCTGAACACATTCCAAAGAAAAAAATAAAATAAAACAATTAAAGACAGGGATGTTAGCTTGTGCTAGAAACCTAGTAAATTAATACAATTTGCAAATCTATTGAATACAAACTTCCCTTCAGATGCTATAGTCACAAGCACTGTACAAATGACTATAAACACAATAAATAAGTGCGGAGTACTTTCCAAAACAAAATTTAACAACAATGTAGGCGGTAACTCTTTAAGAGTGCCTACAAATTCAGGATGACCTGGTAGAGAAAAAGAGAAACTCTGTCCCTAGGGTGTAGATGTATCCTTGGGTTGTGCTTTCTAGCATCCTCTGCTGCAAGTGTAACCCACTGGTCAATATGTTAAATGCTTTCTCTGTCCAGAGGAATTTCAGCCCAAGCATCTGGAACCCACAGCAGTTCAGATCCTGGATGAGCTGCCATTTATGTGATGCCTGCCAGCTTGGTCAGCACTGTGTGTAAGGGAAAGACAGAGCCTCAGCTGTGAGGT
>ML675614.1:13743805-13787925 GCA_007922155.1 Mesoclemmys tuberculata | reverse complement strand
GTCTGGTATAAGGGTCCCGATGTAAGACCAAAGACCTGAGCTCAAGTCAGGCCCTGCTGCTATAAAGCAAAGTCAGGAAGAGTCAGGCTATGGCAAAAGTCAGGCCCTGTTACAAACCAGGTTCATTGTCTAGAGCACAAACTTGGCAAGAACAGGGCTAGCACCACTAAAACAGGCACTCCTAAGTACTAGGCACTAGATAGTCACATAAATACATTCCAGAAGGGTGGTACCAGAGCAACCCACTGCAAAGTTACGGTATAAACACACTCCCCAGAGATGGTACAGGACACACTGGCCCCTCCTAAAGATAAGATCAGGATAGCAGGGTGATGGATAGAGATGTTTGGACTGAATCAGCATGTGCACAATAAAGGTGGTAACCAACCACGTCAGAGGGGCAACATGTAACTTGTGCCAGCAGTGTGTAAAAAAGGGGTCACGCGGGGGTGTCTTTGTCTGGCCTAGAGGGGAGTGGGGAGTCTTGCCGTTCACGGAGCTTGCCCATTGTGATGGGCATACATGTGTTAATCTACCTTTAACCACACACACACATGCACACTCTGCCTTTAATTCAAATGAGCACCCCAATGAAGCCCAGAGCAGAGAAAGAGCGATGCAAGCAAACCCGATTTGAAAAGACTGATCTGCCCGGTCAGTAGAATCAGCAGCCAAAAAAAAAAATCCACCTTAAGGGCTCAATCTTACAAACCCTTGTGCACAGCGTTACTGAGGTGCATCAGTCTTTTCAGGAACAGGCCTCAAGGGCTGGATCCTTAACACACCAAATTAATTTGAATGGGAGTCAACTGCTTTTCTTAATTTAAACGCGTATCTTGAACACCCTAACTGCAGCAATAAAGATAGCGCCAATGTTTTAAAAGTAACTCATATGGTCTTTTCCTTAAAAGAAAACAACAACAACAAACACTGAAAGTCTATTAAGCGATGTGTTGGGGTGGAGATGGAATCAAACAACTCCAGGTGAAAATGTTTTCTTTTCAGAATTCAAAACCTTTGGCCTGGATGCACAAAAGGAGTTAGACGTTGTGTCAAACCTAACAGTTAGATGCCTAGAAAATTGCTGTGATTCACAAAGCCTGAGAGTTAGGCACCTAAGTTGCTTTACAATGAAGGAGGAGAGAGATAGGAACCTTACACTGTGAGCCACAAAAGCCAGTATGTTCGTTAGGGAACCCCATAAGCTAACCAATGGGAGATTCCAGGATGTGCTAAGCCTGGCCCCTGTCCTTGAGTTAGGCACGTTAGCCTAGGTTGCAGAGTGGCACCTATCTCTGCTTGGGATTCTTACCTGTTAACCCTTTTTGGTGGTAAGCACCTATGCTATTAGTGGTGGGTGGGAGAAACTCCCTCATAAATTTTAGCCTGGTGGTTAGGGTACTCAGCTGGGATGTGGCATGCCCTTGATTCAAGTCCCCCCCTCTGACTGAGGGAAGGGGGAGAAGGGATTTGAATAGGGATCTGCCACCCCTTGGGTGAGTTTTCTAACCACTGGGATTTTGGATATTCTGAGGAGAGGCTCCCTCAGTCTCTCCTGTTGCACTGTGGATAAATAGAATAATCAGAAGAGAGGAACTGGATCCTGGCTATCCCACACCTGGGCGAGTGCTCTAACCGTCAGGCTACAGTGTCAATGTCGTGTGTGCGCGCTCTAAATGATTGCTGTTTGTGAACTCACCTCAAAATGTAACCACGCATGCGGAATCATCATAGAGAGGGTATGTTTCCAGTGGAGTCCCCAAGGGATCGGTTCCGGGCCTTATGTTGTTTAACATTTTAACAATTTAAAACAATTGTTTAACTATTACCTGGAAGAAAAAGATTTTAAATTTGCAGAGGACACAAAAATGGAGGTGGTAAAGAATGAAAAGGACAGATCACTGATTGAGAGTGATCTGGATCATTTGGTAAACTGGACACAAGCAAATTAAATACATTTTAATATGGCCAAATATAAATGTATACATCAGGGAACAAAGAATATAGGCCATATTTATGGGAGGAAGGACTCTATATGGAGAAGAAGTGATTCTGAAAAAAGAACTGGGGATCACAGTGGATAATCAACTGAACATGAGCTCCCACTGTGACCCTGGGGCCAAAAGCGCTAATGTGATGCTGGAATGCATTAACAGGAAATCTGAAGTAGGAATAGGGAGGTTATTTTACCTCTGTATTTGGCAGTGGTGCGACTACTGCTGGAATACTGTGTCCAGTTCTGGTATCAACAGTTCAAGAAGGATGTGAGTTAATTAGAGAGAGTGCAGAGAAGAGCAACAAGTATGATTAGAGGATTAGAAAACATGTTTTATGGTAAGAACAAAAGAACAGCTATCCTCGGTCAGACCAACGGTCTATCTATCTATCCCAGTACCCTGTCTTCTGACAGTGACCAGTGTCAGGTGCTTCGGAGGGAATGAACAGAACAGGGCAATTTCTAACGATCCATCCCCTATCGTCCAGTCCCAACTTCTGGCAGTTTAGGGGCCCGCGGAGCATGGGGTTCAATCCCTGACCATTTTAGCTAATAGCCATTGATGGAACTATCCTCTATGAATTTATCTAACTTTTTTTTAACACAGCTATACTTTTGGCCTTTACAACGTTCCCTGGTAAAAGTTCCTCAGGCTGACTGTGCACTGAGTAAAGAATACTTCCTTTTGTTTATTTTAAGTCTGCTGCCTATGAATATCCTCAGGTGATTTTTAATTCTTGTTTTGGGTGAAGGGGTAAATAACACTTCCTTATTCACTTTCTCCACACCATTCTTTGAGTGCTCCTTTAGTACTTTGATCATCCACCCCACTGACTGGCAGGCTGCCTGCTTCTTTAAAAAAATGGCTGGGTTTTTTTGTCCTTTTTTGCTCTTCAAATTCTTTCTTGTCCTGCCTTATTCTATTTTTACATGTGACTTAGCAGAATTTATGTTTTTTTCTATTTTCATCACTAGGATTTGACTTCCAATTTTTGAAGGATACCTTTCTGCCTCTAATCACCTCTTTTACTGGGCTCTTTAGCCATGGTGGCATTTTTTTTTGGTCCTCTTACTGTTTCAAAGGAAACATTCATATGCAAATTATCTTGCTTTAAATTTATAACCCATCCATAGAAAATTAATTTCACAGTCACCATTGCAGACCAACTGGGTAAGCTGAAGAACTGCCAAAGAATGACAGGCATTGGTAATGACTGAGCAGTGTTTAGCTGTTGAAACATGTATAAGGATCTATTCATTGGTGATAACAACTTACAGATTCTGTAAAGTTTCTCTGATTTCACTGCAGTTAGTAAAGAAAAAATACATGAGAGAAGAAAGCAGCTATAGTCTTTCCATTTCCTCTTCTACAAATAATTATTACCTTAACAAAAGGATACAGATAGACACAGAGAGGGTGGATGAAAAACGAGCCAAGTCATGACTTACCCCCACCCTATCTATTGACCCTCATTCAATATTGAAAGATCAGTTCCTGCCTCTAATTGGCCCATGATGCTAGTCTCTGTTGCCCACTTGTTAAATTTTCAAATAAGCACTATTTTGCTTTCTGTCATGCTGCCCCTCACACTAGGAGAAGCCCCCCCTAAATATCTGAAAAACTAATTATCTCCTTCAGATCCCTCCTTAAAACTCTCCTTTGCTGTGAAGCCTACAAAACACTTAATGGTGAAAGCTGTTGGTGTGCTGAGACCACATGATGACCAGTATTGTCTCCTTGAGCTCCCCCATCAGTCAATTTTTTGTCTCTTATCTTAGGTTGTGGCAGGCACCATCTTTTTGTACAGACCCTAGAACACCTTGGGCTCCTAGGCACTATAGTAATACAAATAATAAGTGACCTTAGTGGTGATAGGCATCAGACAAGTCAGTTCAAGTTTATTTGCAATTTTTTAAAGGGACACTATCGCTGGAAAATCCCATTCCCATTCCATTGTATTTCCTTACTTGAACAATAATATAGCAGTAGGGATATACTACCAGCACCTTACCAGGATGGCGATAGTGACTGTGAAATGCTCAGGGAGGTTAGAGAGGCTATAAACGTTTTAAAAATCAGTAATAATGGGAGATTTCAACTACCCCTATAATGGCTAGGTACATGTCACCTCAGAATGGGATGCAGAGATAACGTTTCTTGACACCTTAAATGATTGCTTTTTGGAGCAGCTGGTCCTGGAACCCACAGGAGAAGAGGCAATTCTTGATTTAGTCCCAAGTGGCAATTCTTGATTTAGTCCCACAGGATCTGGTCCAAGAGGTGAATATAGATGAACTGTTTGGTAATAATGACCATAATATAATAAAATTTAACATCCCTGTGGGAGAGATGAGGGACACCAAAGCAGCGAACCACAGTAGCATTTAATTTCAGAAAGGGGGAACTACACAAAAATGAGCAAGTTAGTTAAACAGAAATTAAAAGGTAGGGTGCCAAAAGTGTAATCCCTGCAAGCTGTATGGAAACTTTTTAAACAACCATAATAAAGGCTCAATTTAAACGTATACCTCAAATTCAAAAATGTAGTAAGAGGACCAAGAAAGTGCCACTGTGGCTAAACAATAAAGTAAAAGGAGCAGTCAGAGGCAAAAAGGCATCTTTTAAAATGTGGAAATTAAATCCTATTGAGGAAAAATAGAAAGGAGCATAAACTCTGGCAAGTGAAGTGTAAAAGGATAATTAGGAAAGCCAAAAAAGAATTTGAAGAACAGCTAGCCAAAGACTCAAAAAACAACAGCAAAAAAATTTTAAGTACACCCGAAGCAGGAAGCCTGCTAAACAACCAGTGGGGCCACTGGACGATCGAGATGCTAATGGAGCACTCCAGAAAGATAAGGCCATTGCAGAGAAACTAAATGAATTCTTTGTATCCATCTTCATTGCTGAAGATATGAGGCAGATTCCCAAACCTGATCCATTCTTTTTAGGTGACAAATCTGAGGAACTACCCCAGATAGAGGTGTCATTACTAGAGGTTTTGGAACAAACTGATAAACTAAACTGTAATAAGTCACCATGACCAGACGGTAGTCATCCAAAAGTTCTGAAGGAACTGAAATGTGAAATTGCAGAAGCACTAACTGTTGCATGTAACTTATTTAAATCAACTTCTAATCTGTACCAGATGATTGGAGGATAGCTAATGTGACGCCAAATTTTAAAAAAGCTCCAGAGGCAAACCTGGCAGTTACTTCACACCAGACACATTGGTTGAAACGATAGTAAAAAACAGAATGATCAGACACACAGATGAATATGATTTGTTGGGGAAGAGTTAACATGGTTTTTGTACAGAGAAATTATGCCTCCCAAATCTACTAGAACTCCCTGAGCAGGTCAACGAATATGTGGAAAAGGGTGATCCAGTGATTATAGTGTGCTTAGATTTTCAGAAAGCCTTTGACAAGGTCCCTTACCAAAGGCTCTTAAGCAAAGTAAGTGGTCATGCGATATGAGAGAAGGCCCGCTCCTGGATCAGTAACTGGTTAAAAGATAGGAAACAAAGGTTAGAAATAACTGGGAAGTTTTCAGAATGGAGAGAGATAAATAGTGGTGTCCCCTAGAGGTCTGTACTGGGACCAGTATTGTTCAACTTACACATAAATGATATGGGAAAAGGGGTAAACAGTGAGATGGCAAAATTTGCAGATGATACGAAACTACTCAAGATTGTTAAGTCCAAAGCAGACTGTAAAGAGTTACAAAAGGATCTCACAAAACTGAATGACTGGGCAACAAAATGGCAAATGAAATTCAATGTTGATAAAAGCAAAGTAATGCACATTGGAAAACATAATCCCTACTATACATATAATAATGATGGGTCTAAATTAGCTGTCAAGAAAGAGATCTTGGAGTCAATGTGGATAGTTCTCTGAAAACATCCACTCAATGTGCAGCAGCAGTCAAAAAAGCTAATAATGGAAATCATTAGTAAAGGGATAGATAAGACAAAAGATATCATACTGCCTCTTTATAATTCCATGGTAAACCACATCTAGAATACTGCATGCAGATCTGGTCACCTCATCTCAAAAAAGATATAATGGAATTGGAAAAGTACAGAAAAATGTAACAAAAATTAATAGGGTTATGGAACAGCTTCCATACGAGGAGAGATTAATAAGACTGGGACTTTTCATCTTGGAAAAGAGACGACTAAAGGGGGATATGATAGATGTCTATAAAATCATAACTTGTGCAGAGAAAGTAAATAATGAAGTGTTATTTACTCCTCGTAACACAAGAACTAGAGGTCAACCAATTAAATTAATAGATAGCAGGGTTAAAATGAACAAAAGGAAGTACTTCTTCACACAACTCACGGCTTACTTGTGGAACCCATTGTCAGGGAACGTTGTTAAGGCCAAGACCATAACAGGGTTCAAAAAAAGAACTAGATACGTTCATGGAGGATAGGTCCTTCAATGGCTAGTTGCCAGGATGGACAGGCATGCAAAACTCTGAAGCGTCCCTAGCCTCTGTTTGCCAGAAACTGGGAATGAGCAACAAGGTCTGGATCACTTAATGATTACTTGTTCTGTTCATTCCCTCTGAAGCATCTGACATTGGCCATGGTCAGAAGACAGGATATTAGGCTAGATGGACCATTGGTGTGACCCAGGATGGCTGTTCTTATGTTCCTTACCTGTAATTTCTGTGCCAATTGTCATTACAAGGAAGCCCTACAATGACTAGCAGGGAAAGATGAGGAAACATTTTTCACTGTTACCCACACTTCTTTCTCCCTCCAATCTGTTTGCTTTGTGCATTAGACAGCGTGCTGGTAGTTATTTTCACTGGTGTGTAGTGTACTGTGGACAGCGGGACTGACAGAAGAGGCAATCAGCAGACAGAAATGAATTTCCAGTGCACAAACTGTAGGATGCAGATGTTGTCACTCTGCAAGGAGAAAGGCATCTGTTACTCATCTAAAGGAATCTGGCTCCATAGATGGTCACTGGCACCCATAAGTATCACTGTGTCTTTGTGGCTCTACAGCTGCATTTTTGTTTCAAGTTGCCATTTTGTCTCTGAGACAAGGTGGATAACGTAATCTCTTACTGGACCAAGTTCCATTGGCGAAAAAGATAAGCTTTCACTATCATGATATAATCTGGTCAGCTTGGAAGCCATGAAGTGAGACTTATTGCTCTAGGCCAACATTTCAGAGGAGAAGAACATAGCAGCTATGCACTTTGCAAATGGCAGGCTAAGATCTCTTTTGTTTAACACTACATGTGCAGCACAAGGTGGTTCAGAGAGGGATTTCAACAATAAGGTCAACTGCCAAAGTAAAATAATTGTATTAGTTAAAAAAGGGTTCTTGTGTGATAAAATTACATTTAAAGGTCATTGTAACTGGTTACTGAGAATGCAATATTAAGAACAACCTGCTATTTGCTTTAGCAAATACTCAAGCTAAGAATTCGGATCTGGAGAAATAAGAACAAATATTAGGATGTCTGTTCAGAGCAATTTTTTTTCAAACAGTAAAGGGGCCAAATCTATTCTTGAAGTAATTTCACAATTGACCCCACAGGTCTCAACCCTGGAACCACAGTGTTCCCTGTCAATGGTACCCTCCCTGCACCCACCTAGCACATCACTACTAACTAGCTGAGCAGGAAAGACAATGAAATCTGAAGTTATATCCGTGAGGGCTTTTCTACACCTGACTGTCAGAACACTGTGAATGCTGGTCAGAGCTTCCTATTTAAACCTCCTGATTAATGTTATGAGAATGAATACAAAACAAATTGACAATACGTTTGAATTACCTCAGGATTCTGAATTCTTCCCTGAGTCACAAGGTGTTTGCTAACCATTTTTTCCAAGATGGTAACGAGGTCTGTTTTATTTGGAGCATTAATAATTAAGAGTCCAGACACAAATTAGAAAAATAATGATCGCATCTGTTAGCAGCTTAACTGAATCTGACATGTTCAAGGGAGGAAGTTATCTGAGCTTCTACACCAAATATTCCAAAAGGGAATCAAGTAACAATACACCTAACCAGTGAAATACACACCACACCACAACAAACTCTCATCGACTGATGATACTCAATGGGTGTGATGACACATAACAGCAGCTTCTGCCTTTCCCATGGTCACCTTTTCTGAGGATTTGAAATACCACAGTGTTTCCCTTCTTCCTAATTTGGGAGTCCCAGTAATCTTTTACTGGCATCTGTTTAATTTGTTAAAAATTCAGGATTTCTCATTGTCATTTCATTATTCAGTCCAAGATCTGTTTACTGCCCTTTTTTTTCTTTTTTCCTTTTAAGTACACAGTCCATAATAAAGGTTGTGTGGCAACTTTCGTTAAAAGATCATATTTTCAGTTGCATGTAACTTTTCCTAACTGAAACTGTTTGAGCTGAAATTTTTTATGTTGGATCTCTGCCATGGACTGAGGTTTTTTTTGTTTTTTGATTTTTTTTTAAAGTTCCAGCTACAGTGGCTCAACTCATTCCAAGAACAAGCTTAGTGAAAGATACATTTTGTCCATATACCGGTAAGTCTTTTGTGCAGCTGTTCATTTAGAACCATTAACTGAGGGCATGAGTTTGAAATTTGACTGGGGGGTGGCCTTTTTCGGAAGGATGTGTTTTTTGCCATCCCCATGGAGGTCCACTAAACATTGACCAAGCTATGAGCCTCTGAAAATTTCAGCTCACACAGACTCAGTAGAGACTTGTTAGCATTTGGCAAGTTAAATTCTTGGAAGGTTCTGTTTTGAGCATGCTCCAGCAGTTGCTGCTCCTGGCCCTTGTGGGCCACTGTCTTTCCTGGGTTGTCAGTGCCCCGACTCCCGGGGGAATTCAGCACCACTGCACAATGCAGAATTTGCTAGAATTGATGTTCTGTGCAGAATTTTATTTTTCACTGCAGAACTCCTGGCCACCATTAGGGGCTGCTGGACCTGGTAGAGCCCGGCTTCCCAGCTGTCAAATAGCGGACATTGCCTGCGGGGAGGGGTTTCCAGCAGCTACGGTTCCAATCCCAGCACCTTGAGGAAAGTCAAGTAGATGACGTGGGCTGCAGCCCCACAATGAGCAGCATGCCCGGGCCAGCAGGGATGGAGGCCCCGTGCGGTGTCAGCCCTGAACGGCCCAGCACTGAAGTCACTACAGGAAATTCCATATAAGCCCAGTCTGACTAGCATCAGGATGTTTCTCCTTTTGGATCCCTGGTCTCTGGGGAGGAAGGAGTCCAGGTGTCTGGCCCCATCGCTAGGCTCTGGGTGGGAGTGTTGTGAACCGTCTGTGCCTAGGGTAGACCACCTGAAAATGCCAAGGTCAGGGCAGGCTGCAAAAGGAGAGCAGATTCTCCCAGCACTGGTGGGTGACACTGCAGTCAGACTTTCCCACAAAAAACACTTCTGAGTCCCCAGACTGGTCACCAAGAAGCTAACACAAAAGATACACAGCCCTCTTTACTGCATTTCAGCCTCAGGCTCCCAATCAGCCACTAGGTTCAGTAAAGAGAGAAGTTATTTAAAACTCTATGCTCTTTACCAAAAAGGTTCTCCTGACCCCAGAGAGTCAGCCACAGTACCAGATCAATAGAAGTTTGGATCTTACCCAAAATACCAAGCTGCCAGCCAATCCTTTAATAATTAAATATTAAGGTTTATTATAAAAGGAAAGAAACAAACTATAAGAGAAATTGTGAGTGATTACAGCAATCAGATACATACAAATGATTTGAAAGCCCATATATATCAGATTTTCATTAGAATTGTGGAGTTTGCAGGCTTGGGTAGTCCCTCTGGTGCACATCCAGTATCTGGATGTGCATCAGTCCTTTGTTTCACAGTTTCAGTTGCAGACGAGTTGATTCAGAAGTAGGTGAAGACTAAAGACAATCTGGTTGTGGTCCAGCTGCCTTTTGTGTCCCTTGGCCTTTGCCATGCTGCTTGCGGAAATTTACAGAAATAAGATGGAGTCCAGGGTCACATGAGTAAGTCCAGGTGACTCACCAGGTGTAACCCTGGCTTCTGTCTCTGGGCCCCTTGTACCTGTGAGTTTCCTTAATGGGCCACTAAGCAGCTTATTGCTGGTGCCATCCTGTCTGGGCAGTCACCCAGAAACACAGCACAAGCTGAAATACAGATCCCTCAAACTTATCCGTAATTTCCGATGCAAATATGACACATACACAAACAATATCATCATAGTTAGCAAATTATAACCCTTCGAATGGTACATGGCATGGCCTATCTCATGAATTATTGTAATTCTGACAAATGAATGTTGAATAATATCATAAATGGTCCCCCTAATCCAGCCAGCGTCACAAGGGTGTTTGAGCTGGGGGGCACCCCACAGCTGGGCTTGGGGGGGGCAGGTGTCCGGCCCCATGGCTGGGCTCTTGGGGGTAGGGAGTATGAGTGTCCTGTCCCATGGTTTGGCTCTGGGTGGGAGAGAGGGTACGGGTGTCCAACCTCATGGCTGGGCTCTAGGGGGGAGGGAATTGAGGTGTCTGGGTTGGGGGAAAAGCCTTCCAGCACTTCGCAAATACCCCCTCTCAGTACACAGGCCCCTCCAGCAGCCCCAAATAGCCCCCCTCCCAGTAAATGCACACTTCTCCAACACCCCACAACTATACCCTCCCAGCTCTCCCTTCCTTTGGCAGTGTCTGCTATTTGGGAGCCTCTATATGGTAACCTTACAGGGACAGGGCAAAAAAACGAGAATCAAATAAAAGACCAGAGGGGCAGAGTTTTCTCCTGAGATGTGCCCAACTTTCTGCTCTAGGGAATCTTTTTTGTTGTCTGTATTGTTACAGACATACATGCTGCCAGGTATTTTGAAATAAATTACCAAAATAATTGACTCTGGTGTTGTGTTATTTTTACAAATAAAAATTCTGCACCAAAAATAAAAAATTCCTGCACACAATGTTTTAAAATTCTGCAAATTTTAATTTTTTGTTGTAGAATTCCCCCTGATGTAGCCCCCTCTGCTGCTTCTCAAGCACTATGGGGGGAAAGGAGGCAGCTGCTTGACTTATATATACAAGGGTGAGGAAGCAGGGTTGGGGAGAGGGAAGAGATGCAGAGTGTAGGAGATGAGGCAAGGAGATAAGAACAGGGAGGGAGAGGGCAGGAGTCAGGAATAGGGGAGGACAAAAATAGGGGAGAGCAGAGGGAGAAAGGGAAGAAACTGGTGGGAGGAGAATGGAGGGGAACAGTAGCAGGAGTCAAATGACTTTACAACCTTAACATTCTTTCAACAAAAGATATTTTAATGTAATTTCACATTTAGCTTCTAATTAGATAGTATATTTCTTTATACATAAAACAGCTCTACATTACTTAGTTGTGCATTGATTTGGTCAAATTGATTGGCTAGACAGAACTGTATTTAGCTTTGTCCAAATTTTTCTTTATAACCTGCATTAAGAGATGCTCTCTCTTTGAAGGAGAATGTTCTAAACATACAGAATCAAATTTAGAACCAGGGAGTCCAACGCTGGAGTCTTTATTCGCCTGAGTAGTGCCAAATCAAGAATTTTTTTACCTTACTAAAAGGTAAAAGGTCACAGCCCAGACCTGAACATCTGCATAGTGATTTTTAGCTCCCCCAAACTTAATGATTTGGCCCATCTCTCAAACTTTTTGGCTTGGGGCCATTGCAATAGCATTATATGGGATACTAAATTCAGATATATATAGATTACCAGTGCCCGAAAGGTCAGATGCATTTGGACCTGGATGTTTGATTATGGCTCATCCTCTGTCATTACAGAAGTTTGCTAAATAATTAAGAATAATGAAGCTATTCTTCATTTTTGCTTCTAATATTCTATCATCATGTATATTTCTGTTTAGGTATCAAATTCTGCTTTCAGATGCACCAGTGAAATTCACCTGACTACAAGAAATCATGAGGTAAATAAAAGCAGAATTTGTTTCAGTTTGTTTAAAGCCTCATGATATCAATGTTCTTTGGACCAGGCTTTTAAAAACCATTATCCCCCAACAAACTAATTACGTAACCAAACATTCTGCATTAAGTTCTTTGACACCTTTTTGCCAGGAATTTTTGGTAAAAGATTTTCAAACTATATATAAAAAGAATGCAGAGAATTCACTCTGCAAAACTGGAAATCTGGTAATGAGCTAAGATCATTATGCCTGCATGTTCACTTTTGTGATGCTTGAGCAATCTTCTCATTTTCTCTAGAGCCTGCTGCTTTTTGCTAGAGGGATGCAGGAGCTAATAAACAACATATGCACAAATCAAATTAAGTAACATCTTTCACAATGTATTGTTTGTAACTGTTGTTTAACATCTTCCACAGATTTGTAGTTACTAGTAGATACAGATGGTGGGGTGAGTGTGGATAGGGGTGTGTGAGAGATTCCTTTGTGTTAAATATTAAATGATCATGTTCAATTTTTATATTGAAATGCTTTTAGGTTAATAAAGTTCATTCAGCTGGATTCACAAGACATAAAACTGTCTTGTGAAAGTCCTGCTCAAACATCATCCCCTAGCAGAACTAATTAAAAAAGGTGAAATTTCAATGACATTTAATGAAAATTCTGAATTACAACAATAAAAATTCCAGATTCATCTGACGAAATGGGTTGCAGCCCACGAAAGCTTATGCCTGCAGAAATTAAATCTGTTAGTCTTCAAAGTGCTACAGGACTCTCGTTGTTTTAACAATAAAAATTAAAATTTTCACAAAATGTTTGTGAAAGTTCTGTTTTGTTTTGCAGCCAGCTCTGATCACTAGGGACTAGATTCACAAGGGGGAATTAAGCATTTAACTGCCCCTTTAGGTTCCTAAATCCAACATCTGGACACCACTGGCATTCACAAGCCCCACTCAGTTGCCATCTAACCTTGTAGGTGCCTAAATGTCTGCCAGCAAAGTCCTGTGTGTGCCTTAATTTCTACATGTGGGCATGTCCAAAGGCACCTAACCCCTGAAATTGCTGAGTAGCTTGGCATCTAATTCACATTTATGCCCTGACAGGATTTACAAACCAGGCATTTCCCCCACTTATTGTGCTTGGGGGGCCTGAGCCAATAGGCATTCTCAGAACACACCTACCCCCCATAAGAGGTGATAGTGCCCCCAATATCCCTCTGGCTAGAGCACTCCCCTAGAATATGGGATTGTGGGCTCAAATCCCAACTTCACCTGATTTGGAGCAGAGACTTGAACCCAGGTCTCCCAGATGTGTACTTTAACCACTGGGCTTTTAGGGAGGTACCACTTCTCCAGTTTTTCATAAGAAAGGGCTGACCCGATTTAGGTGCCTAACTCCAGGAGAGGGTTCACGGCTATGAATCCCAATGGAGGGAGGAACTTCTTTCCAGCCTGGAGTTCGGCATGTAATTCCCTTTCAGTGGCAGAACTTAAGCCACATCCCTCTCCTCAGCACTTCCCACTAGCTAGCCAGTGGGATCGCCATGCTCAGAATTGCTGGCGCCTGTGAATCCTATTCTTAGGCATCTACCTCTCCCTATGCATTGTATAAGGAGCCTGGACACCTAACTCAGGGCTGAGGACACCACTAGGCAGCAGGGCGGCTGACTTTAGGCAGTGCATGCAGAGCTGAAGTCACCTTTATGGAGCTAACCCTAAAGACAGGGATAAAAAACCTGCAGCTGGCCCAGGTCAGCTGACTCTACCAGCCACTGCTCCACAGCTCAAAAATCATCATTTCTACAAGGGTGGAGGGCCCATAGCCCCGGCTCCAGCCCAAGCCTGAACATTACAGAGTGATTTTTGGTTTCCCCAAACTTAATGATTTGGCCCATCTCTCAAACTTTGTGGTTTGGACTCATTGTAATGGCATTATATGACACAGTGACTGCTATTTTCATTTGGAATATGGATAGTTTTGGGATACTAAATTCAGACATGTATAGATTACCAATGCCCAAAAGGTAAGATGCATTTGGATCTGGATGTTTGGTTATGGCTCATCCCCTGTCATTCTGGGGACACAGAGGATTTTATTTTCAATACAGCACCTTTCACTGGGACTAAATTAACTTAAAAGAGAGAGAATAGCTGCTCTTAGTTCCCTTGGTATTCTCCATTGTAAAGTTGTTCCATAATGATCCCGTTCAAATCAACAGGAGTCTGTCCATGGATTTCAGTGAAACTGGATTCCGTCTCAGTGCACTATCTTGTTGTGTGCTTCCCTGAAGGTAATCACCCAGAGTAAGGCGGATGCTCATGTTAGCACTGACAAATTGCAAGAGAGGGATGAAATCCTTCTTTAAGAATCATTATATTAAAGTGGGCTAAATTGCTGTTTTTACCCTACCATAATATATATATTGTTCAATTATGTATATAGAAAACTTCCTTTTGATGAACATTTGTTGTGAACTATCAGTGGAAATGTAATAGGTTAAAAAGAAGATACACAGGAAAATTCAGTTATGCTATGGTGCATCAGATCCCCTCTAGCTAAAGCAGCCAGTATTAGTGTTAGGAAAAATGAGAACACATGAAGAAGATATTTTCCCTGTTTGCAGTCTCCGTTACCGTATGTTTCATTATGACAGAAAATCCAGATTTTTCTCTTATACCCTGGAGGCTTAGCACTGTAACATTTTTCTTTTACAGGTTTAAGGGTTTCTGTTATGAAGTATTAAACAGAACTTTTCTTTAACTTACCAGGCCCAGGCCCATCAGACTTAGACACCTAAGTCCCAATTTTAGGCACCACTGCGATCCATAAAACCCTGGTCTGCTGCCATCTAACCCGCTAGGTGCCTAAACACACCCAGCACCTAAGTTTTCTAGGTAAAACTTTGCGTTTTGTTTTATCAGGGGTGTGACGAAATATGTGCTTTACCTAAGGTAATGAAATTTAGCAATGCGTCTCTTGTGATAATTTAGTAATGCACTGTGTGATGAATAGGTAAACCCCAAACGAACACATGCTTGCATCTCAGGGATCTTTTTGTAATATGATAAACATGGAGCTAACTGCATTGATGTATCAGAATGATTGCGATGGTAACTGATGCAAGTAAGGTGTTAGTGGTTAGAAGTTTAACTATGGTTAGCCAGAATATCACATGGTGAGCCAAAATGCCACATATGGAGCCTTATCATATATGGTCCTGGACATATGTGGATGAAATAGAAAAAGGTATATAAAAGATGTGGTTAACCAACCTGTTGTTGGAACACCAGTGGATGACTTGGGACAACAGTGTAGGAAACCTGGTCCAATGCCCTCCTTTGGGGGTGTTCACCACATATTTTTTCCTCCAACTTTGTTTTTAAATATCTCCAGAAGGTTGTAAGTATTCACAAGTTAAGACTAAGGATGAACAATGCAAGAAACCACTGTATTGTACTTATTCGTACATTTGTGTATATTGATTTTTCTATGTCAGTTAAAGACTGCATTAATTAAAGCTCAAAGTTTCTGTGTATGCTTCACCACTTTCATCTTCTTAATTAGCTCTAAGTAGCCGCCTGAAAAAGAATCTGTTATCTGTGACAGGTGCATGTTGCAACCCACTGAATAATTTTATAAGTACAGTAATCAACCAGACTATATTAGGAACATCACAAATTATGACACACGTACACCCAAGGTTCTGAGTGCATATCAAATTGATGGATATTTCTGCGATATCTATGATCTGAATCAAAGTAATTCTGGCCCATCTCTGCTTTTGACCCAGTGGTATCAAATCTCTCCATTGACCTGCAGAAAGCATTCCTTGAATAGACACTATAATGCAGTGGTGCACAAACTTTTCCAGTCATCCCCCCCTCCGCTTTACCATTATTGGACTCTGTCCACATCCACCCCCTCCATTACTGCACAGCCAAGGCTTCTGCAGTAGCAGAGCTTGGGCTAAAGGCAGAACTGGGGGTGGAAGTGGAGATGGGGGAGGAGCTGGGGTTAGAAGCAGAGTGGTCTGGGGCCGGAGCACGGAGCAGAGTGGAGCATGGAGCTAGGGGTGGAGTGAGGTTGGGGGTAGAGTGGGCAGGAGTGTGGGCCGAACAGGGTTGGAGGTAAAGCAGGAGTCGGAGCTGAATGGGGTTGGAAGCAGAGCTGATCTGGGGGTGAGGCAGGGAGGGGCTGGAAGCATGCTACTCCCTTTCCAACCCCTGTGGAAGGCTGGCCTGGTCCTCGCCATTCACCCTCCCCAAACATTCCTCTGTCTGCCCCACAGTTGGAGACCACTGCTATAGTGTTTTCTTTTTCTGGTCCCTTTTCTAGTGAACCAAAAGGGCACTCATTAGAAAGGAAAAAAAAATTGAATTTGCTCAAATCCATGCAAGCGGTCTGCCTAAAACTACCACTGAGATAAATACATGTACAAATTAAAAAGCAGTCCTAGATTAGCTGCACCAGCAGAATAAAATTTAAATATTTCAACAGTGCCAGAAAAAGAAATAGAATAATATTGTCCTTTGATATCATTTTGAGAGCGCATGTGCCCTTTGCAGTTTGCAGAGCAGCTTTTGGTAACATATTAATGAAATAATAGCCAGTGGAAAATATAAGTCCAGTAACTAGGATGGGATCTGGCAAAACCTTTAACTTTTGCAGCCAAATTCTCTCTCTCTTTCTCTCTGACCTGGTCCGAAACTTAAAAGGCCAAGTTAGTGATGTTTTGGTGTGATTTTTTGTTTTTGTTTTATTTTAATGCACACACATTCTAGGCCTAGATCTTCAGCAGGTATAAATCACCACAGCCATGCACTAGAAGTGCATCCACTTATATGGCCAGCTCTATTTGTCGTGATGTCTCCCAGCTGCACGAGACAATATGAAGGTTGTACATATATCTCTGAATGCTTCTATGATGTATTAAGATACTTGGATACAAGAGTGAGGGATGCCATACAACAGAAGCATTTGTGAACATAATAGACTATCCCCCTGTAGCATCCTCTTGGGGAAAGGATGGGGAAGATTCTGTCTCAGACTCCAGGGCACAGCCCTCCCGTTGCGCAGTTCAAGGCATTGGCCCTCTTAAGGCGGTGGCTGGGGGAGTGAAAGTAGTCTGAAAAAGCAGCAGGATGCTTACACAGCCCACAAAAAGCAGAGTCCTCAGCCTCTGGAAAGACAAAGGGGTTGGGGGGAAATACCAGTCTTTCAGATTTCTGTGAAGGCCTGGGCAGCCAAGGCTCTCAAGCCATTTCCCCAGTCAGCTCCCACGCCTTCCAGGGACCAGAAAACTTAGCTCAACAAGCGTGTAGACAAGTGGATATGTGTCAGTGGGGGAATGGGCCTGCTATTGTGGGGAACTTTCCTGGCTCATATACTACCCTGGTGGAATTGGTCAGTAAAAACATCGGATTTCCTGCTTCCACTCCCTTTACCCAGAGGCCTGCCTGACCTTGGGGGCTCCCCTCCCACTCTCCTGTGTGGCAGAGACCCTGTAATCCCAACAAAGCTGGGCCCATGATTTCTGGGGACTCGACTCCCAATCTTATCGTGGCCCCTTAGGGCAGGGGCTAGGGTGTCCCCACTCCAGGGTACTCACTCTGCATTGGGCGCTTCCCTGACCCACTGGTCACTGCACACAGGTCAAAGCAAATACAATTTATTAAACAAACAGCAATCAAAGATCAAAGGAAAAACTAAGGAAAGAGGAAAAAGGTTAAAGGAAAAACCCAACACTGCACCATGGCCTGGGGACACCACAGCATCTCTGGGGTGCCAGGGATGTTCACAGTCTGTCTCTCACACGTCTCAGGCCCCCTGCCCAGGCCCTGGCTGCACTGCAGGGACGCAGAGAATAGGACACTTGCTCTGGCAGTGGCCACATGCCCTCAGGCACGAGGGGACAGGCCCTTCTCCCCAGCGTCACGATACCCCTCCCAGTCTGAACTGAGGGGCATCTGGGCTGGTGGTGTCTCCCTGTGCCGGGCCCTGCCCAGAGTCCCCCTCGCTCTCCCCAGCTGCTCACCGCACCCAGCTCCAGCCGACCCTGGCCCCAACCCAGACACTAGCTGTTTTGTCCTTATCTTGGCCCTGCTCTGCCCAGGCACAGGCAGGCAGCTCTAGCTCACATGGAAGTCGAGGGCTGGGGGTGCCCTCTTGGGTCCTTCATTGTCCTTCCCACCTTGTCAATCAGGCCAGCCTGGTGCGTTGGCCTCTCCCCGCCGGCCCTGGGGGCTGTCCATTTCAGAATCCCACTTCCTCAAGAGATGGACAACCAAAAAGACCCACTAAGTTTCAGTAAGGGGCTAACAGTCCCTTACATAGCGTACTTAGATTTTCAGAAAGCCTTTGACAAGGTCCCTCACCAAAGGCTCTTAAGCAAAGTAAGTGGTCATGGGATAAAAGGGAAGGTCCTCTCCTGGATCAGTAACTGGTTAAAGGATGGGAAACCAATGGTAGGAATAAATGGACAGTTTTCAGAATGGAGAGAAATAAATAGCGGTGTCCCGCAGGGGTCTGTACTGGGACCACTATTGTTCAACATATGCATAAATGATGTGGAAGAAGTGGTAAACAAGTGAGGTGGCAAAATTTGCAAATGATACAAAACTATTCAAGACAGTTAAGTCTAAACCAGACTGCAAAGAGTTACAAAAGGATCTCACATAACTGAGTGACTGGGCAACAAAATGGCAGATGAAATTCAATGTTGATAAATGCAAAGTAATGCACATTGGAAAACATAATCCCAACTATACATATACTACTGATGGGGTCTAAATTAGCTGTTACCACTCAAGAAAAGGATCTTGGAGTCATTGTGGATAGTTCTCTGACCTACTCACTGTGCAGTGGCAGTCAAAACAGCTAACAGAACAACGGGAATCATTAGGAAAGGGATAGATAAGACAGAAAATATATTGCATCTTTATAACTCCACGGTATGCCCATATCTTGAATAGTGCATGCAGAGTTGGTCACCCCATCTCAAAAACAATATATTGGAATTGGGAAAGGTACAGAAAAGGGCAACAAAAATTATTAGGGGTATGGAACAGCTTCCATATGAGGAGAGATTAATAAGACTGGAACTTTTCAGCTTGGAAAAAGAGATGACTAAGGTGCATCTGATAGAGGTCTGTAAAATCTTGACTGGTGTGGAGAAAGTAAATAAGGAAGTGTTACTTATTCCTTCTCATAATGCAACTAAGGATCGCCAAATGAAATTAATAGGCAGCAGGTTTAAAACGAACAAAAGGAAATATTTCCTCACACAATGCACAGTCAACCTGTGCAACTCCTTGCCAGAGGATGTTGTGAAGAACAAGACTATAGCAGGGTTCAAAAAAGAACTAGATAAGTTCATGGAGGATAGTTCCATCAATGGCAATTAGCCAGGATAGCCAAGAATTGCTCTTTGCCAGAGGCTGGGAATGGCTGATGGGATGGATCGCTTGATGATTACCTGTTCTGTTCATTCCCTCTGAAACACCTGGCATTGGCCACTGTCGGAAGACAGGTTAGATGGACCATTGGTCTGACCCAGTATGGCTGTTCTTACATTCTTATGATTTACACCCAACCTCCTTCAGAGTGGTAGCCTGAACTGAACAGTCATCCTCCCTTTTAAAGACCCACCCATTTCCAGGCTTGACAAGCTGCACATGTGCACCGGTTGAGACTGATTGTGCCTAGAGGGACGGTTTACCTTTTTCCTGCTTGGGCAGGGAGGGGATCTGCCCCATTGCCAGGAAGAAAATAACAACACACAAAAAAGTCTGCTGGTGAGCTCATAGTTCTACACAGGATTATGCATGTAGGTCCCAGTCCTGAATAATGAGATGCTAAAGGACAGAAACATGCACTTAGTCTCTCTTAAAAGTGTTCCTGAGTTGGAGGGATACCAAAAAGTTCTTGAGTTGATGCTTTTCCCTGCAAATGGAAACTAGTCATTTACTTCCCCATCTCTCTACAGTCATTAACTTGTCTGACCCAGTCTCTGCATGAATGGATCTTTATGGACTGCAATCCATAATTTTGCTGAAATTAGATTTCTCAATAGGTAACATTCTTTAATTCTCCATTTCCCTGCTTGGTAATAACTCAGCAGAAATACCTCAGGGGTTAAACAGAACTACTCATACTAATCTTTTGACAAAGACACTTAGATCTTCCTTTCAGTTAGGGAGACGTAGAAATTTGCTCAAGGTCATAGAGCGAATAGGCGTCAAAGGGAGTCAGGTCTCTCTGACTCTTAGATCCCTGCTCTAAGGACTTAATGTAAGCGTGTTTATATGCTCAAATGCAGGCGCAATATGGGTACAACGTTTTAATAAGAAACCCATTATGCTGTCATTGGAAAATCTAGACCACTGGGAAGCCAAACCTACAGGACCTTGGACATCTGCAGAGGGGAACACTGGTATCAGGAGTGGGATCAAAACTATTTTAACTATCTCTTGTCCCCAAAGTCACATACACAACTGTTTTTTATAAAGTAATCCATCTCCAGATACAGAGGCAGCAGCTAAACCCTCCCTCCTCCCCCCCCTTTTTTTTTTTTAGAATATACAGCTGCATTTTTTTATCCCCCAAATTTGGAAGCCTTTTTGGCCCATCAACATTTAATCCCTCACACTAGGAACCAAATTCTGAGAGGAGAAAAATAATTTCCCCCTGCTTCTCTTATGCACAACCAGATTTTCCAGCAGGATAATTCATTCCATTTAGCCCTACATCAGCTCACCAAAGGTTGGACACAGCACCACTCACAATGTTCTGAGTTTGTACTCTGACTAGGACAATGGGGCTGTGGTCCACAACTAGGGTTCCTAGGCACTATGGTAATACAGATAATAATAATGTAAACAATGGTCCGTGTTCTGACCCCAGCACCTGATCAGCGAGTCACCGGCCCCTTGACAACATTGTGTTTTACAGCACCACTTTTCCTGTACTGCATGATCCATCACAATTACCAACAAACAGCACTTTGATAACAAACTGGCTGCTTCCCACTTCCTTTATTAAAATACACCTCGCTGTACTGCACAAGAGCAACACATTTGCTAACTTATTCTTCTCCTCTGCAGCGTTGCTTGTATATGATATCCTTATCTCTGCCTAAACAATGAAAACCTTGATGTTAATATCAGCTCTTGCACAGCTTTATTCTTTCCCAGAACAAAAGTATCTAACCCAACTTCCGGCAGCCACGACTGAAGTTCCCAGCTGATCCCCTATCACATTCCACCACAATTAATTTCTCACAGCCTAATTATAGTTTCATATCCTCTCTGCTGTGAATCCATTTAGAATTCTAGCTTTCTGACTATTTCCTGCAGTAACAACACATGTCATATACCTAATAAATATGCAATCTCCTTATAGATGTAGTCATAAAAAAGCACTAGGCAATTATTATTCCCTCTCATATTCTTTCCAAGGATAGCACATAAATATGACACCCCTTAAAGGAACATACTGGTTCTAAATTTCCAACATAGTACACATACATTTTATATTTACATACACATTGCCACTTTTTAATCTAAATCCAACCTGGAAAATTTTACGAGTTCAGATCATTTAAGGATACCAACCAACCAAATTATTTCACATTTGTCACGCCTCCATCATTCACACCTACACTGAACTAAACTGGGAGAGCTCTTCCATTCGTGCATTGGGACTTGTAAATGTCAGTTGCTATATCTGCCCAATTCCCTGAACTCTCCAAATCTTTTTTTAATCAACCCTGTTCTGGTCATTAGATTTTCCTCACGTCTTTATGTGCATTTAATTAATTCGGTCCAACAGCAAGGAACTGAACAGGGTCACAAATAACTAATGAAGTGCTGGAAACAATTGCTGAAACATAAACAATGCTTTGAAAAAAGGCTATATATGAAGCAGAATGGTAATTACAGATATTTCCTCCCCTCTGTCCAGGAGGTTACTAATGATTGACCTACTACAGTGATGAGGAAGAAAGGCTAGAATGAGATGAGATCTTGAGGGGAGACATTGGTTTTGTTTTTTTAAAGGGAGTTGGATTTATTAGACAAGAGGTGCTAAACCTAGGGCCCTGTGGGAGCTCTGCGACTTGTAGGAGCTTTGCTACAGACGTGGATTTATCCTGTAAATCTTGTGCATTTAAACAAAATTTTAAATGTTCATAGTGTCAATGGCATTTGCAAGGTTTTAGAACAGATGTAAATGGTCTCTGCTTCAAAATGTTTGTGAATGTACTAGTGACAGACCTATCTCAAAAGGATAGGTGGTTTGTGATACTTGGGATTAATACTATAATGTTGAAGGTCTAGATACTCAGATGGAATAAATCAACATAGCTGAGGATCTAGCCCTATATCTCTAGCTAAACCTATTCATGTTCTTCACAAGAGGAAGGATGGTCCAGGGCTAGGGTGCTAACCTGGAGTTTATGAAATCTTGGTTCAATAGGCTGCTCCACCGCAGGTTTCCTTGGTGACTTGGGTGAGGCACTTAATCTGTCTGTGCCTTAATCCCTAGTCTGTCAATGGGGTAGTGGCACTGCCCTACCTCACAGGGGTGTGTGTGAGGATGAATACATAAAAGGATGATGCCATTTTAGATTTGTTATTGGTGAGTAGTGAGGACCTCATAGAAGAACTGGTTATAGAAGACAACCTTGAGTGGTTTGAGTGTTCATGAGCTACTTCAGTTTAAATGGAAGGATAAACAAAAACAGATCTATAACACGGATCTGATTTCAAAAGAGCAAACTTTAAAATATTAAGGGAATCAGTTAGGGAAGTGGACTTGACTAAAGAACTCTAGGATCTGAACGTGGAGGAGGCTTGGAATTACTTTAAGGAAAAGTTGCAGAAACTATCTGAAGCCTGCATCCCAAGCAAGGAGAAAAAAATCATAGGGAAGGGTTGCAGACCAAACTGGATAAGCAAGCATCTCAAACAGGTGATTAAGAGACAGCAGAAAGCCTACAGAGAATTATGGGTGGAATCACAAGGAAAACTGTCCCTTGGAGGCCAGAAAGTGTAGGGATAAAGTGAGAACTGCCAAAACCCAAGCAGAATTGGATCTTGCAAGGGGAATTAAAACCCATAATAAAAGGTTCTATAGTCATAATAGTAAGAAGAAAACAGCGAAAGAAGAAGTGGGACCGCTAAGCACTGAGGATGAGGTGGAAATTAGAGATTATCTAGGCATGGTACAAGACCTAAACAATAATTTAGTTCATCTTTTAATGAGGCTCATGAAAAGTTTAGGGGTAGTGGTAGGGTGGCTAATGGCAACAATAATATGGAGGTAGAATTACCACATCTGAGGTGAAAGTCAAACTCAAATTTAATAGGACTAAATCGGGGGGCCAGATATTCTTCATCCAGGAATATCAAAGGAACTGACACATGAAATTGCAAGCCCAATAGAAAGGTTTTTTAATGCATCAGTAAACTTGGGGATCATTTCATATGATTGGAGAATTGTTAATATAGTTCCTATTTTTAAGAAAGGAAAAAAAGGTGATCTATAGGCCTGTTAGTTTGACCACAACTGTATGCAAGGTCTTAGAACAAATTTTGAAAGAGAAAGTAGTTAAGGATAGAGAGGTGAATGGTAGTTGGGATAAAATACAATGTGGTTTTACAAAAGGTAGATCATGGCAGACCAACCTGATCGCCTTCTTTGAGAAGATAACTGATATTTTAGACACAGGAAATGCAGTCAATCTAATCTACATGGACTTCAGTAAGGCATTTAATACATTTCCACATGAGAAATTATTAGTTAAATTGAAGAAGATGGGAATTAATATGAAAATTGAAAGGTGGATAAGAAACAGGTTAAAGGGGAGACCACAATGGGTCATACTGAAAGTTAAACTGTTAGGCTGGAGGCAGGTTACTAGTGAAGTTCCTCAGGGATCACTCTTGTGACCAATCTTATTTAATATTTTCATTAATGACCTTGGCACAAAAAGTGGATACATGTTAATAAAATTGGTGGTTGACACAAAGTTGGGAAGTGTAGCCAATACGGAGACTGGAATATCATACAAGAAGATCTGGATGACTTTGTAAATGGAAGTAATACAAATGGGATGGAATTTAATAGTGCAAAGTGCAAGGTCCTGCATTTAGGGACCAACAACAAGAATTTTTGCTATAAACTGGATACGTATCAGTTGGAAGCGACAGAGGAAGAGAAAGACCTGACTGTATTGGTTGATCAAAGGATGACTGAGCCAACAGTGTGATGCAGTTGTGAAAAAAGGCTAATGCATGCCTGGGATGCATTGGGCAAGGTATTTCCAGGAGAGACAAGGAAGTGTTAGTACCTTTATACAAGGCACTGTTGAGACCTCATCTGGAATACTAAGTTCAGTTCTGGTAACCCATGTTTAAGAAAGATTAATTCAAACTAGAGCAGCTGCAGAGAAGGGCTACTAAGATGATCCAAGGAATGGAAAACCAACCTTATGAAAGGACTCAAAGAGCTTGGCTTGTTTAGCCTAACAAAAGAAGTGTGAGAGGAGATATAATTGCTTTCTATAAATACATCAAAGGGATAAATATGAGGGAGGGAGAGGAATTATTTAAGTTAAGCGCCAATGTGGACATAAGAACAAAGGGATATAAACTGGCCATCAACAAGTTTAGCCATGAAATTAGGTGAAGGTTGCTAACCATCAGAGGAGTGAAGTTCTGGAACAGCCTTCCAGAAGTCCAATAGGGGCAAAAAACCTAATTGGCTTCCAGAGTGAGCTTGATAAGTTTATGGAGAGGATGGTATGATGGGACTACCTATGATGGCATGTGGCCCAATGGTGACTGCCAGTAGCAAAAAACCCCATCAGCTGGCGATGGGACACTAGATGGGAAGGGCTCTGAATTACCCCAGAGAATTCTTTCCCAGGTATCTGGCTGGTGGGTTTTGCCCACAGGCTCAGGGTCTAACTGATCACCATATTTGGGGTTGGGAAGGAATTTTCCCTCAGGTCAGATTGGCAAAGATACTGGGGTGTTACACTTTCCTCTGCAGCATGGGTAATGGGTCACTTTTAGGTTTAAACTAGTGTAAATGGTGACTTCTCTATGACTTGAAGTCTTTAAACCATGATTTGAAGACTTTGGTAACTCAGCCAGAGGTTAGGAAAAGGTAGGTGAGGTTTTGGGGCCTGCAATGTGGAGGAGATCAGACTAGATGATCATGATGCTCCCTTCTGACCTTAAAGTCTATGCGTCCATGATTGTGAAGCACTCATATACTGTGGTGATGTGGGCCAGATAGGTACCTCAGACAGTTAGGAACCTGGCTGGAAATTTCATAGGACTACGGTCCCCCCCAACAGAATTCTAGTATTTGCTGGGTTTGGTTATCTCAGACCCAAGATTAGTTTTTTAGCAATGTGTTTGCTTTTGGTCTCTGATCAAATAAGTGAAAAACTGCATGTGAAAAACACGTTTAAAGGTTATCTGCGCAAGTGCTGCCAAATGTCCATGGTGAGTGGGGCAAAATACACATGCCTAGTTTAATTGATTGGCTTGTTGCAGCATGCTCCCTCTAAGAAGGGAACCAAAGGTTTAAATGTTGCCCTCAGTGTTTGCTCCCAGAGGATGTAGGAAACACAGGGGGGTAGAAGGACTGTTAAAGCAGATCCATGTTCACCTGTTCCTACTAATATGGAGGCCTACCTGAACTTCAAACACTTCATGAAGGTCAAGAGCCCTTTAACAGTGTTGCTGGACCTGGTTCATCTGTGTCTGAACGTACATAGCTGCCAAGTTTCATAACACTTGCATATTTGCCCTCTCTCCTCCTTTGTTTACCCTCATTACTCTCCATATCTGTGCTGGAATCTCATGCAGCCAGTGGGGTTGCAAACTCAGTAGAGAATGATACTATGATACCAGGGGAGGCTGGGTCTACAAGCAGGCAGGTTGCCTTGCCTCCTCCTACAGGAGGAGCCTACAGGAAAGGTGCTATGGTGATGATGACCCTGGTATAAGAACCTAGTTTGAACAGCACCAGCTGACACAGTGTCCCACCAACAAGCATCCCTCAGACCCAGGGGAAGCTTCAAGGGAAACACTAGAAGGACAGAGCAGGGTTGGCCCAGGGGAGGAATACTGGAGCACACTGCAGATAGTTTGGACCTGTATTCCCCATTCGCTGCTACTTTTGCTGCAGCGGAGGGAGTGCAGTTGGTCAGTTTGTGCAGGCCGCCCGACTCACCTCCAGCTGCTGCTAGGAGAGGTGTAGGGAGGCAGTGTCCTTTGTGCCGCTCCTAAACTCTCATTGCTGTTGTGGGGAAGAAGGGCAGGAAACTTTGGATCCTGCATTGCCCCCAGACATGCTGCAGCTGCTGCATGGAGGGCATAGAAGCTCCTTCCCTCTCATCAGTGAGGTGTTGGGCAAAGAGTTACCTAATACTTGAAGCCAGGAATGTATTTTGTCTCTATTTCAAGAAGACTGCACAAACAGCGTCAGAAGAACGCTTTCCTATGGTGAATCTGCAAACCAACTACCTGTTTGTGTTTGGCTTATTCTGGGATATCTCTGTGGGTCTCACCAGCTCATCCTTCAGCCACATCCCTCTTGTCAGGGAAGCTACCCCGGTAGCCGCCTGCATTCTGCGTGAAGGAATTAAACATTGTGGCTTACTCTTTGGCGCAGACTGCTAGGTTCCTGCCTGCTTGATTCTTTGGGGAATGCTTTATCAGAGTGGTAGGTTTTCAACCATGCTGTGAAGACGGAGAGGGTAAGCAGGATTCTTCCTAATGGCCGAAACCTAAAGCCTTATCTCTACTGTTCAGACAGCTGGCAGATGGAGTATATCATACTGTGTTGTTGCAGTCATGGAACTCAGAAGCAGAGATGAACTGTTAGCCGCCCTGGATCTATTCCACTACAGGATTTACAAATGAGTGCCTGAATTTTGAACTGGATCCGGCACTGAATGGGGATTCAGGACAAGTAGTGGAACACTATATAGTATATTCTCTTCCTCTCATCCCACACAGGAGACCAGCTGCTGTATTTTGTGCCAACTGCAGTTTTTTTGATAGACAAAGGTTGAGTGAATTTTAATAGTGCTGCCTGGAGGCGATGACTGCACAGATTATTACAGATGGGTCATTATCAGAGAAAAAAGAAAGGTGTATGCTGGCTACAGGGAGCTGGAAGAAAGTGCGTATGGTGACTGCTGCTGTTTGAACGTCTACTGCTAGGCCTCAAGGCCGTGAACTGTCTTAGCTACCAAAGAGCAGATGTTTCCATAGAGTCTCACACCTTATGACGCCTGAGTGGAAATGCTTCATATGGGATTTACGTTCATTTTAAAAGAAAACCTTTGCCTCTGAGACATGTGAAGTCTTTTATATAGACTTAACACTCCCCTAAGCTCTTAAATAGATATCTCTTTCTGCTTTGTTTTGTAAAGCGTGTTTGGTTCCCTCTTGCTATTCTTTCACAAAACATTTTATAAGACAAAGAATGGATTTCAAACTACTCACTCTTGTCTTAGTTTTGTCTTCCCTTTTTAGGTAGCATGCGGTTTCCTTTTGTTCCCAGATATCGTGTCATGGCAGTTCTCTCCATGAGTTAAGCACCTGAGACTTCAGCAATCGATGTTTTTACTCTTTAAAATATTGTATTTTTGTTTGCAAAAAGCTAGATTTTCAGTTCTGTGATGTAGAGCACTTACTATCCTCAGGGTTTTGCCCCTTTTTTTCCTGCATATAAGTCGGACATAGGTTTAAAATGTGATTATATTGTACTGTGAAAAATAATTCAGTAAAGAGGGTATCGTGGGCTTCCATGTTTTCTTTCTCCCTCAGTGGGTTGCAGCTCCAGTTTGCTCAATTCATGAGCGAAGGGTATTTATTTATTTAGAGTTCTGCAAACTCACCCTGGGATCAGTAATTCAGTCTGGATTCTTTCTGGCTTGAACATCATCAGTAATAAAGATTTATTTTTTCTAATTGGAACTTAGATAACAGTTCTGATACTGAATAGCTAGGAAAGACTCACTCCCTCTTCTCTCTTGGATCCACAGTGCCAACAGGACTAAAATATAACAGAGCAAGCAGATATTACTTGGAAGACACATGGCAAGCAGATTTTCTCAGGCAGAAGGTGTCGTTTTTTACACAGGCACTTCTCTGACTATAAGCATACTTTTATTTTGAAAGGTTTGTAGATAAAGTGGATATTAGCAATAAGTGTATTGTTTTAGAGGGTGTCTTTAAGCGGGCACCTGAGTGCTGTTAAATACCTTCCTCTAAATTCTCCAAGTGGTGCTCAAAGATTTAGAAGCACAGCCTCCTACTGCTATTGCTTTTCACCTTGTACAGTCACTTGCACCAGTGCAAAGAGGGTATAAAATGCTACCACTTCAGACAAGCAGTGTTCTACCCTCACTTTTCACAAGAGCACATGATGACCCAAAGTGCAAGCAGCATTGCTAGCTCTGGTGATTTTAATCACAAATCTTGCAATGGTAGAAATTTTCTTAAAGCCCCTTCACCTGAAATTAAGTGAATATTTCAGAATCTCAGCTTCCATTTTTAAAAAGTAAGTTTCTAGCCCTGCTGATTGTGGGGAGAAGCTTGACAATGTGAGCTGAGTGTACCTTAAAGGTTCAGAAACAGAAGGCAAAGAAAATTCTATTTTATATCTCATGATTTTTAAGCTAGGCTTGTAATTTTTGAGGTCTGACTTGTTATGTGAATGCTTTGGGCTGGCAATAAGAAAAAGAATCCGGTCCGGTGAGTCATGACTGATGATTTCTGATGTGAATAGAGTGCAATAATGAAAGGAAATTAGAAAAGGGGGTTGTGTGGGTCAGAGATTTCTTTTTTCCCCAATATATTTTCTAGTCTTACTTATTTTTTGAGTAAGGAAAAACACACAAACAACTAAATGCAATATCCCTATGAAAAAGAAAGTGGTGTCTTGCTCACATTTGGTAAGATCCTCCATCTTGAATGGCCTCACAGCACCTCCCCTTAGCAGGCAGACCAACAGCCAGGTGGGACCTGATTGGCTTATTAAACCAGTTTTATATCAAACACCAGTGTAAATTAGTATAAGTGAGCATAGAATCAAGCCCCCTGTATATAATCATGCAGCACCGAAACAGAATAATCATAGTTACATACAGAAGAGGAGAACATTGGACAAACATGACAGAGACTATGCCTCACCAGGTTGGAAGATGTATGCACAAGTCCAGACAGCACCATAAATCCATAACTTTCATCAGAATTACCATTCCCCAGCCCATCAGAACCACATAAAAGCAACACAGGGCTTAGTTTTGCTAACATTGGCACCCATGAATGGTCTTGGCAGAGCAGCAGACAGAGAGTGGATCAAAATGTCAGCATTATTTATGTGGTCTGATTTATGTTTACAGTTACAGATTGTAGTGTATTAGTGAAACAGAGAGAGAAAAGGGACCTGACATTTTGAAACACAGAGTCTGCTTTTTGCATATTGATAATGAAAAGATTAACTACAATAGGAAAAACTCATCAGTCTTTACCAGGCACTTCAGGGGTCACTTTAGTACTGCCACTATTTAGCAAAGCTAAACTAGTAAGAGAGCAAAAAGAAATAAACAAAGGCACTGACCCTATAGAAATAGTCCCTGGGCATGACGATGTCAGTTTCAACCATGCTATACAAAATAATGAAGAGCTGTTGCTGTCTCAAGCATGCCTCATGGCCATGTTGCTGTAGGGTATAAAAAACAATAATTAGATTGTATGCTGTAAGGACTAAGTCCTGCGCTTGCAGAAAAGTACACCCTGCATGACTGATTATTTAACAGGAAAGAAGATATCCCACCCCCAAAAGCAAAAACAATGATGAAAAAATGTTACTGAAATTCTGGGGTCTTTTTCTCCACCTTCAGGGCTGCAAAGAGTAAGATAATATTCTGCACCTTGGGAACCTGATTTTCAAAAGAGTTCAGCTCCCATTTAGCACTTAAATCAAGGGGTCAAATGCTCACAAGTGCTCAGGACCCCGAAGCTCCCACTGAAAGCAAAATCTGGCCATTTCCATTTAGCCATCTAAATGTGAGCTGAGTGCTTCTGGAAATCTGACCAGCACAGCACTGAGAGTCTTGAAATGCATGAATTAGTTACACCCCACAAGTACCCTCTGAGGTAGGAAATGTGGACCCAATTACACCCTTCTGCAGGCAGTGAGATGGAATACAAGGGTTCTTTGTGTAGAGATTCCCATTCCTCCCCATCCTGGTTTGGTCTGGGGGTGGGAATTTGCCAAACCCACAGAGCACGCCACAAACTTGCAGATCTCTGGGACCAACGGGAGGTGAGGCAATCGGTACAGAGGCCTAAGTGTCACTGTGTCAGCCCTCTGCTCGGACTGACTGCTCCCACAGCAACCCTGTCAGGGCTTTCCTATGTACCAACAGCCCCAGAATTTTCCTGCTCTGAAAGGGGCACGACACAAAGCTAACATTGCCTGGGATTGTATTAACATTCCATTGGAAAGTCTACTGGGTGCACAGGGGACAAGGAGTGCCATGGTCCATCCATTCCTCTCCTGGTCTGCTCACTCACAAAGGATGACCAGCCAGTCATAAGGAGCTGGAAGCTGCTCAAGAGATGGTCTATTCCTTTTCGGTTGGGAAGGATGTGATCTAGGGACTGAGTTCTCCTCTTCCTTTAGATCATGGACTATGTCTGTTCCTGTATTATTCTACCTGTTTTTCAGATGGGTAAACTGAGACAAGGAAAGAGGATGTCAGTTGTAGGATCAGGACTGGAAAGCTAAGAGTCTCAATTCCCTCACCCCCTGGCCTAACCACAAGATCACTAATGTAACAAAACAGATGCAAGGAGTGAGACAGCAAGTGTTTTACTATCTATCATTAGAAGTTAAATGAAAAGCACAATCCTCCGATCTCTCCCTAAAGGCCTACAGACATTATGAAAGTGCTGTTTAGAATATTAAACTACAGGACAGAAACACCTGGAGTAAATTAGTTCCACTGCAGTGATAGCGGCTCACAGAGGCTGAGGATCAAGGCTTAAGTGTCTCCAAGGCACTTCTTCCTCCGCTTCACACACACAAATGCATGATATAGAGCTGCACTTTATAAGTGGTAGAATCCAACATTCTGCACACACAGAGAAAAGGAAGCAGTTACCATGGCAACAATCCTCACAAAAGAGCTTTCAGTTCACTTTTCCCTACAAATCACCTCCTCCCCAGTGCCCCATATTCCCTGGCATGCATCTTTCACTCCAAAAATGTACTGAGCATGTTAACAGCACAGTGAAAGGAACATGAAGGTCACGCATCACCCTGTACCCACCCAGGTGCCAGTGGGGATTGTACAAGTGGGCAGAAGGCAGTATGGGATCTCCAGTGATGTGCTTGAATCTTTCAGGCAAAATGAACCATTAAAAGGATGATGAAAACTTGACAGTCTGGGGGCGGAAATTCTGATCATTTATCCAGGGGCAGCTCAGACTTCAAAGATGGGTTATATGACAAGAAAGTCGGATTGTCCCAATTTTCAGCCAGGCGTCTCATTCTATTAAGTAAATTCAAATGAAATGTAATTGCTCCTGGCAGTCTCCAAAGGCATTTCTCGGCATGCTGTTTGTTCTGGTTTGTGCCAGCCTCTCCATCATGGGGCAGCTGCCCATTATAGGGAGTTATGGCTCAGTCTGCCTGTGACTGCCTTATGAAGGCCTCGCCTGGCGAGTCATCATGGCTAGCTCTCTTGAAAACATCCACTCAGCGTGCAGCAGTGGTCAAAAAAGCTAACAGAATGTTAGGAACAATTAGAAAATGGTTAGATAATAAAACAAGAAATATAATGCCACCATATAAATCCATGGTACGCCCATACTGTGTGCAGTTCTTGTTGGCCCATCTCAAAAAAGATATATTAGAAATGGAAAAGGTACAGAAAAAGGTAACAAAAACCATAGGTATGGAAAATCTTCCATGTGAGGAGAGATTAAAAAGACGGATTATTCAGTTTAGAAAAGAGATGGCTGATATAATCATGAATGGGGTTGAGAAAGTGAATAAGGAAGTGTCATTTACCCCTTCACATAACACAAGAACCAGAGGTCACCCAGTGAAATTAATAGGCAGCAAGTTTAAAAACAAACAAAGGGAAGTACTTCTTCACACATTGCACAGTCAACCTCTGAAACCTGTTGCCAGGTGATGTTGTAAAGGCCAAAACTATAGCTGGATTCAAAAAAGAATTAGCTAAATTCATGGAGGATAGGTCCAGCAATGGATATTAGCCAAGATGGTCAGAGATGCAACCCCATGGTCTGGGCCCTAAGCCTCTGATTGCTAGATGCTAGGACTGGACAACAGGGGATGGATCGCTTGATGATTGCCCTGTTCTAACTTCTGAGGGAAAAAGCAGCTTTGGTGCAGAGTTGCTGTAGCGGAGCTAGAGTGCTGAGCTCTGTGGGGACCTGTAAAAGGTGCTCCTAGAGAAGGGGGAGATGGCTGCAGTCACAAGGGCCTGGTCTTAGCCTGGCAAGGATCACCTGCTGTATCCCTGGGGAAGCATCATTGTGGCTGGGCCTCCCCAGACTCCAGAGAAGCATTGTACTGCAGTAGTGGCAGGAGGCCTAACCCCAGAATCAAGAGAACACCTGGGGAAGAGCCTAGACAGAGGTGAGGCCTGAACTCTGATGGGGGACAGATAGACTAAGGAGGACCTGGTCACCCATCTGAGATGTTGGAGTGGATATTTTGTTTATGTTCTGTTTGGCTTCTCTGATAATAAATGAAGCCTTCCAAAAGGGGTGCTCATTAGCATCCGACGGTCTGTCTGGACTGTTGCTTGATTTCCCCTCACCCCCCCCCCCCCCCTTATTCGGGATAACAAGGGTTCGCCTGCAATACTATGCCTGCCTGCAAGAGGGCATGCCAGGTCAGCCTGGAATGATGACCCGGCGGGTTGAGGGGGAGCCAGAGTGCCTAGGTATGTATAACACACATAACATACACTTTATGTGAGAGTTATGAATGTGACCTAGTGGCTAGAACACTGGGCTGGGACTCAGGACACCTCAGGCAAGTCACTTCACCTCTCTGGGGCTCAGTTTCCCCAGGGTGATAAGGATGCTGACTGACTTTGAAAAACACTGAGTGACCCAGAAAAAGAGGTAGGGATTATTAATAATATGAACATGGTCACTTTTGTATGACCGTCTCCATACATGTTAAATATAGACAAATTACTGTATGTTCACAGATATGAAACATTTGTCCTTTCAGCAAGGGTTATTTTGTTCTTCCCTTACTCCCAAAAAATGCCTGGGGGTTAATATCCCTGCCCATCCAACCTTGCCCCACTGTGTGCATTCATTTTCATTGCATGATCTCAACACACAGCAATTCCAAATAGCATTCAGCCAATTATGCAACAAAATGTAATTCAAAGGAATTATCACTGATGTTTATATTTTAACTTCAATGGGATCTGTATATTCAGAACAAATGGCAGGATTGGGCAAAGTGTATGTGGAATATTGTAAGGAATATTGGTGCAAGAGGCAAAGTTACAGCTGTGTGGTGGGACTTGCTATTAACTCCAAATTTCCTGACTTTGTGGTGCTCAAATCTGAATATTAAAACTCTGTGGAGGTAGGGTTGCTTTTTTCGTTTTGTTTTTGCATGCAACCTTTTCTACCATGTATGTGTTCTCTTAATATATAGAGGCCCTATAATCTGACCCACCGACTTTATCTGATACAACCAAAGTGAACCACAAGTAGGAACAAGTGTTCATGTTCTGTCTGCACTAGCATTTAGCAGTTGTTAGTTAACTTGATTAATTGACAAACACTCAGCTGAAGTCAGAGCACATCTAAACTCTAGTGCAGCTAAATCCATACAGAGCTTTTTCACCTGTGTATATACCAACATTGAAGATTATATTTAAAAATAAACTTATCTGCAATGACTTCAGGCAAGAATGGAACACAGAGAGAGAGGAAATTAGAAGGTTCAGAGTGTGGGATGTGAAGGGTAGGAAGAGAAGGACTACGTCTAGGAAAGGAAGTGGCCTGAATTTGTTATACCCTGTCTCTGAATGGAAGCTCTAGAATGGTGGTCAGGTGGATGCATGCAGGGGAGACAGCTGATGGCCAGGCAGGACTGAGGCACTGAAGGTGGTACTGGAGACCACAGTACAGGATTGGGCATAGGGCAATGCCTGGAAGATAAATGCAGAGGGGGATGGATGGGGCCAGGGAATGACTATATGAATGGGGACAGGGAACTGCTGGCTCTTTTAGCCATATTACATTTTAAACATTTCATATTTTGAGAGAGAACCTTAATCCCTTATTTTTCCTGTGTGGTTTAAATTCTCTCTCACCCCATTGTCAATGACTTTCATATGCCACCCAGGCACAACTGTGCACCTTCCTATTGCCTATGGAATTGCTAAAGTGCGGGGGGAAGCCCTGCTGTGATGGCCTGTACAAGAGTCTATCTGCCATCACAACTTGTATTGACTATGCTCCTTAGAAAAATGGGGAAATTCACAAACACAACTTCCAGAAGCTTTGCTAGGGTTCCCCGGGTTTAGAAAACTCAGAAGACTGGGCTTCTCTAATATGGTTGAGCAAAACAAGCAGCCTATCTGACGGCGATACTAACTCTGAGGAGATAGTACACCAAAAAACCCCTATGGGAGGGGACTGGAGGAAAAAGAACGTTGCTCAATTCACTATGTGAGAGAACCTTTGCCTGAAAGAGGAGGAACACTGACTCTGTGGCAAACAAGATAAGTTTTTGTAGCTCCAAGGAACAGCTAGCCATGGAAGCATAGGCACTGCTAATTTAAGGAGACAGCCACCAATTACTGCCCTCTGTTTATTTTAAACCTTTCCCAAGCCATAGGAACACAGTTTGCCATTGGCACATTTACAAGAATAAACAATTTTCATGCCACTAATGAAATTGGTTGACCAAACACAACTGAATCTTTTAAAGGTAGCAAATATAGGTTATGAAAAAGATTTGAAAATACTTGCATAGTGGTTCATATATGTGAATGATTACATTTTTTAAAAAGGACTCTCTCTTTCCTCTATTTCTGAAATAAACTATACACTTTACAGGGATCCCTTAATTGGGATCGCTGTTTTGAGTGGAGATTACAGCTGCTGCCTGCATATCCCTGCAAATGAAGGATATTCTGGCTTTGAGGGGCGAAAGGAGAATTAGTTAGGATGAACTAGCTGCGGTCACAGAAGGCCAACGAAAAGAGTCTATGGCATCTTCCCAGATAATGGTGCCGCAGCTGGTAGATGGAGCTCCGAGCTGGCATAAAGTGAAACTGCCAAATTTAGCATTGCTGATGTACAACAATCCACTGTGACCATGATGCTAAGCAATTTGGCAGTCTGACTCAAATTGAGTTGTTTAGGGAATATCAACTGCTCCAGTCCAAGACCCTCGATACGCGCGTTTAACAATTTACGCCAAACCCCTTTCTATAAAAACATATTCCAATTGAAACATCTCTGCCACTCTGCTGCTTCCTACTCACCTTATGGTTCTGCAGTTCCCATAAAGACTCGTTCCTATGTTCAGCGTAACTGCAGACAAGCTGGAGACTGTCAAACATTTAACATATCCTGTCAGAATAAATACTTGTGTGTGCACGCGCGCATGCATGCTCCCTTATAATAACCTGTAGCCAAATTCATGCAAGAAAACAGAGCCCAAAAAGAGAAAAAATAGCTTGCTTTCCTTTAAAGGGTTAACATGAAACTCTTAAAAGGAAATGGAATTATTCCCTGTCAATTAATTTGCTGTGGATTAATTAGAACCCAGTGAAAGAAGAGGCAAATAAGACCTGAAAAGACAAAATGCTTGCTCTACACCTACATTAAAGTAAAGGCAAATTGAAGTAAAAACAATTCATACTCAAGAAAACACAAGACTTTATTTCTCCCCTCATTTTTAGGCTTATTTTTACTGATTGGTTCTTTGCTGATTCTTCTTTTCCAGCAATAATGTAGCATTAAAAATTTAGCTGGATCCAATGAAAGTATAATAGGAAAAATAAAGGGTTACTCTTTCACATACGATCCTACTGTTCTTATCTTTTTAGGAGTAAGTTCTGCCCTTGCATGCATCCTGCAATCTTCCTACAGACAACATTTCCATTTTCACTTGTTAATACTCCTATGGGATTTCATGCAGCATCTGACCCAATGGGTATCTCCTGGTGTAGCTGTTCCCACGGTGTTTAAATAAATAAAATAGTCTTAGGAGCAGGGACACTGGATCTTGGGTGACTCCCACGTTCCCCGCTGGTGCCCTGACTACTGGCTTCTAAAGTCATTTTGAGAGTCTTGTAGCACCTTAAAGACTAACAAATTTCTGCAGGCATAAGCCCCTCTGGAACTTTAAGAGTCATTTTCACACTCTTGCCCTCTGGTCCAATGATTAAGTATGTGCAAACTGTGGAACAGCTTCAGTAGGAGAACTCTACTCCAGTGTCCCATAACTTAGTAGTTGGAGCGCTCTCTGGACGGGTAACAGCTCCTAGTTCAAATCCTGTATCCACCTCAAGTAGAGAGAGCAACTGAACCTGGGTCTCTCACATCCCAGACAAGCATGCTAATGGGCTAAAAGTTAATAAACCAGACCCCAAATAAGGGTGTTATTTGCCTTATAGAACAATTAAAGTCATTAAGTTAAGTTATTAAAAAGCCCAAGGGGAAATTCAGACAGTGAAAAGGTCTGCTACCAGATGAGGGTAGAGGCCTCCAGCTCCCTTTCCTTTTAAACCAACCTAATTTTGAGGGTGCCATATCAACATTGTCAAGTCTAGTAGCCTCACTGGTCATGTACTTTGTCAAGCAAAATACTCTGGTTTCTCCAAGTGAGGAGGTTCAACCATTTGGAAAATGTTAATGTAGCAACATTCAAGCTTCAGCAGAAAGGCAATTATTGCTGCTAAATATCCTACAACTTGATCCTCAAAGAGAGGGGACTGAAGTGATTTTACTTCTCCAGCCTGTTGATATTAGGTCTTTTGAAACTGAAGGAATCTAAATGAGGTTTATTTACACACACACATAAATACACCCTCCCACACACCCTACATGCAAAAGAACCTGAATTTTGTGATTGTGGTGCCACGTGAGAATGTAAAAAAGTCTGTTGTATTTTATTAATTGGAAATTTTAAGAAGAAAACTAACCACAAACTTTGCTAACCTAGAGTTGCAGTTCTTGAAGTGCCAATTCCACAGATACCGTTGCCAAAATTCAACCATCATCATCTGTGAAGACAGCCTTCATCCATGCTCCCAAGCATCATCCCAGTCACATACCCTCATAGATTCCTCATCACCACAGCAAACTCTTCATGTCCAACATCGGCTCAACCCCAATTCCTGTCACATCTAAACTGACAAGCTTAATTCCAACCACAGCCACATGAAGCTGGAAAAGTATGAGGTTGGAATCGGGGAGGGTGAGGAGGAATGTATATTGGACAACAAAGTCAAGCAATTTTTGGACTTTCTGCTGCCTTCAGGACTATATGAGCCACACTTAAGACCCACTGCACTATGGAAGACAAAATTTAATCACACTCTAGATCTTTAGAGGATCTCTTGACATTGCACAGAGCAGACAAGTATATGCTCTACTATAACATGAGAATTTGTGATAAGAAAACCTATATTTTCTGAATATCATTGCTTTTTATAATATGCTAAATTACAACTTTACAGTAGACTTCTTGATGTCAAAGTACAATATGAATACCAATAATCTATTCTTAAACTCAGAGACAGCCAAGTTTTTATTACATTGTTTGCCCAGTTGGCTCTGGTAGAAGAGCCCCTACATTCCAAATCACCCTGAAACCACATGTGCTCTTCATTTGAGCATATCTCAGCTGATACAAATTAGCACAGTTCCACTGAAATCAATGGTGTTTCACTGATTTACACCAGCTGAAGATCTGGATCTTAATCTGTAAATCAATTAGGGAGAATACATCTGTTTTGGGTACAAAACAATCATTCTTGCAAGAATTTGCCTTACGCTGTATTTCTGTCACTTCTGTTTTCTTCACCATAACTAGCTGAGGTCTTTCAAGGCAATATTTCCTATGAAAAAATCTGCAGCCTTGTCAATTATATATGATTGTTTTCCCCTTTCGTCAACTGCCACAATGACTCATTATAGTTATGTCCCATCAGCAGTTTTCTTAGGAACATTTTCTCCCCAGTTGAATAACTACAAAATAGCCCAGCTCTCCATCACATGCACCCAGCTCCACTCCCACTCCATTATGAGAGCAAACATACATTTTTCAAACCAGGACATGAGACATTCATCAGCTATCTCCTAGCAGCCACACTTGATGAAATACCAAATCATACAATCCTCAGTTCAGTATCTGTTTGCTTTGCCAAAGGTAGTTTATTTTAACATTAGTGAACAAAAGGCAACTCTTATTAAATAAACTCAATCTGGAACTGAAAAGATATGAGGCATCTGTATTTCAGAATAGAAAAGCGTAAGTTCATATACTTTTTATTGCTAATGACAGTCTGACATCACTGTAAGAGGGGAAAGATTTTGGGGTACAGAAAACAAATATAAGAAACAGCTGCTGTGACCCACATGGAAAAACTAATTTTCCTTCAGTTGCAAAATCTGATTATCATAATGTCCTTCAGAACTGAGGAAAGAGAAAAGATACTGCATACAATCAAAACTTACAAGTTACTTTGGAGAATAAAAGAATTGAGAGCTACAGAACAAATGCACATAAGGCTCCAGTAGATTGTACGACGATGAAAACTTCCAGTATTATTTATGAGCTGAGTTTGAAGTGCTCCAGGGCCTGCTGTCTGATCCAGCCAAATGGACAAAAACTTCTGTTCAAGAGGGGACCGACCCCTTGCAGAAGGGTTGGAAAGATGACTTTAGCCTACTAAGTCCCCATAAGATTGATGGGTGATTCCTGTTCTGCTTAGTGTGTGTTTAAATCTGTTTACCGTTTTTATTAGGTTTTCTCTGACATGGTTTTTCCTTATGAATACATTTGCTTGCTTAGAAAGAGCTGCGTGATAACTTGTAGCTGCTAGCAACACACTGTTCATACCCTTCAGAGACGGAGAGCAACACATAGGTATTGGCCATTAGGCAGACTGGCTTGCTTGGGATATAACAGTGTAAAGCAGGAAGCTGTGCCCCCGTAAAATGCCCAGTAAGGAGCCCTTCCCAGAGACAGGTGGCAGCTAGAGATCTGCGACCTGATAGGCACTCCTGCAGAGGACCATAGAGGGGGAATACAGGTGCAGTTACTCTGGAGCTGTGAGAGTGATAATAGAAGCAACTCCACAGCTTAACCAAGATGAAAATTGCTAACCGTTCCCTAGGAAAGAAATAGAAAAGGCAATGAAATCAAGGAAAGTCGTGGCTTTGACATCGGCATCTTGAGAAGAAAAGCCCACACCGGTTGTCTATCTTCAAGTCCCACATCATACAGGAGAACATGATACCCAGCATTTCTCCTTAGATTTCTGCCATATCTTTACCAAAGCCAGGTAAAGACCACTCTTTAGCTGCTGGCTATTGCCTGATATCACTCCTGAGTTGTAGCTACAAAATCCTGGAGCAGATGATCCTACAGAATTATGCCCATGACAGAACAACTTTTGAGTGAGGATCAGGCCGGTTTCCAACCAAATCAAAGTATCTGTGACCAAGTGTTAGCCCATATTCCATATATAGAGAATGGATTTCAAGAGAAGAAAATTGGAGCTGTCTATTTTTAGACCTATTGCAGCCTATGATACCTCTGGTCTGCTGTTCAAGATGTCAAGAGTTTTTCCTAGTTGGGTTGTCGTGGCAACTGGGCTGATGCTCAGAGCTAGTTGTTTTCAGGTGGCTCTGAGCTACAAAACCAGCAACTGGAAATTCCAGAAGAACGGATTCCCACAGGGCTCAATGCTGGCACCAACTTTATTGAATGTATTCACCAATGACTTACCAAACACCAGCTCCAGGTAGTTTTGGCTCCTCCCTCATCAGCTGGGACTGACCTCATCTTTTGTTGGGGCCATCAGAGATCCCTCCTGCCTTTGCTGGATTTTTCACACTGGGTTTGCAGAGCTGCAAGTCAGAAAAAACAGCAGAGAATGGCAAGCCTTTGAAGTGAAGATAAAAGGTATCTGGCAGTGGAGAAATCAGGCCTCAGTAGCTTAGCTGGATGGAGTCTTGCTGGAATTTGAGAGCATCTAGTAAAAATGTTGTGCTGTTGTAAGCAGAGAATTGGAGATGGAGATGCTGGTGCAATATGGTAGTCCAATTTCTTGCTGATAGTCTTCATCCCATTTTCAGGGATGCATCCATGGCGAGAGAGAATCCTTTCTTCCATTCAGTCATCAGCAAGCGTATTTGGGGAATGATTAAGGGATGCATGTGGGATCTGTGTTGCTTGGGATAGAACCATCACAGATGTGATTGGAAGGGGAGAAGGGGACAAGCGGATGAAAGGTTAATAGAGAAGGGTCCATATTGGAGCACTGGATCTGAATCACTCTGGAGCATTTCAGTAGCTCAAATCTAGACGGGAATTTCATAACAAGGACCTTGAGTCTATAGTCGAGAAGAATTAATCCCTGCACTGACACCTCCTGGCATTGGACTGTCCGAGCAGTAGAGTAACCTTCCGCCTTGCCTGCAGTAGATCATCATTCTTACACTGCCTCTTAAATGCATATCGATCTGATGGTGGGGAATGATAATAGCTAACAGTAAAAAAGAATGAAGAGGTTTTGAGAGTTCAGCTCTCAAACCTTCATCTCCAATCCCACAAATGAACACCTCATACAAGTTTTGTTTCATGACTCATTATCTTTCTCTTTTAAATAAGTTGTATGATTAGAATATGTTCATCTGGGGAAAGGATATCATCCACCAGGAGCCTGTCATCACAAAGTCACTCTCCCTTGTTATCTTTTAATAAATGGAAGATTTAAATTAATACCTGGCCAGGTCACTGTAAGTAGCGTTGCCACGGTATTTCCTCAGCCTGGTGCTGAGAAGCCTATTTTAGAAACATACTTCGGATTTGAAGGGGAAAATGGCATACATATAAAAAAAAATGCCAAGCAGGTTATCATCTGGCAGCTCTGGAAATCTTAAGAGGCATTACCTTTTCTATGGAGGTTTTCATAAAGTACCAATGACCAGCATCATTAATCTTCATCCTCTATTCTCAACCTTGAGGAGCTTTCATAAAAGCCTGAAAGCAAATGTAAAGTGTTTCATCCTACAACAACAGATACAGTCTTGGTTGTCTGTGAAGCACTTAGATAACAAACCAATAGCAAGCATTGCACATTTCATTTACTCTGCCTTTTAAAAGTGAAATGTTAACCCTTCAACGATTTTTAAACGCATGATTTTAAGAACTCAGTAAACAACATAGGCCTACCATTGTAAAATGTTGTTTTCAACCAGTACTATTCTGCAATCTATTTGTTTTGATCAATGAAAGGGATCTGCGCAGGAACTTCTGTGGTTTGGTGCCACATGTAGCACTTTAAAGTTGTGTTCCTTGGTTCAACATTTTATATGGCACGGAAAAAGAGGACTATAAAAACAAACATATGCACCTTTTCTTTCAAATGCCATTGATGAAATAGTGTTTCAGTGGGTATGAGGATCCTTTAGCACTAACTGCCTCAACACAATGGCAAAAAGGAACAAGATAAAATGGAAGGACTAAGGGGTGATTTGCGTGGTGCATTGGAGTATTGCATTCACTTTTCCAGAACAGGTTGAAATCCTACTCTGGAAGTGAAAATAAATTTTGTTGATCTCAGACCATGTGTACCTGACAGTGGCGCAGCTTCGGCACTGCAGCTATGCCACAGTAGCATGATAGTGTAGGCATATCCAAACAGTGAGGAGAGGTTTTTTCCCTTCACTGTAGGTGATTCACCACTCCTTCACTGAAGGTGATAGTCTAATGGAATAATTCTTCCATCAAGCTAGTGCTGTCTACACTGGGAAGAGGATGGCATCACTGTAAAAGCACTATGGGCTGTGAATTTCTCCCAGCCCACTGGTGTAAAAGTTTGCAAGACAGGAGGCAATTCTCATTCTAAACTGTGAAGTATATTTTTCTTTTTTTTCCAAAAATATAATTTGAGCCTAATAAAACAGGCAGCCATGCCGGTGAAAAGTGATGTAACTGGTGGCTGGAAACTGTCATTAATACCCTTTTAAAAAAATCTATTGTTGATCACTAGTGTGTCTCATACTTAGACTATCCTGTAATTTTCTAGGGCCAAATTCTACTCACTGATACCAGTGTAAACCAGTGCTGTCACTCAATCTGCAGTCAGTTACATCCACATCATAAAGCAGAATCTGACCTTTTAGTGTGGGCAGAGCATAGTCAATCTTAGCACTGAATTAGCATGTTTAGGAGGTTACAGTAGACATGCCTGTTTACAGTGGAAATTTAATCTTATAACATTTGCAATGCAAAGCAGCTGGAAGGGTGCCTTCAAAGAGACCATTGGGTGGTTACCTTAACATAGGGGAACCCCCAGAGGGGAAAAAACAAGCATACCCAGCTTGACATCACCTCCTCCTTCCCACCTAGCAATAAGGAGTGTTTCACAGGAATGGGCCAGGGATGGCAGATAGTGTCTATCTGGGACCAGAGAACATTGTGTTGCAGCGGATTCTTTTCCGAGTATTGACCCAGGAACCATTACAAGTCAATCAGGAAAGCCAAGGCAAACAATGAGCTACAGCGAGCAAGAAATGTTGGCGACAAGAAGGCGTTCTTCAAATACATCAGACAAAAAAGAAAGATCAAGGATAGCGTGGGTCCATGGTTCCATGGAGAAAGTGAGCTGGTAATGGAAGATGATGGGAAGGCTGAGCTGATCATTGCCTACTTTACTCCAGTCTTCTCACAAAATAACATGTGACCGCATGATTAGCCAAGTTACCAAAGACAATAAAGGAGAAGGGATGTGGAACGGGATAAGTAAAGAACACTTCAGATATTCTAACCAATTTTAATTAATTCATATCAGTGGGGATTGATGCTATTCACAAGAGGGTACTAAAGGAATTAGCTGAAGAAATCTCAGCAATAATAATTTGCAAACTCACTGATGACAGAAGAGATCCCAGGAGACTGGAGAAAAGCTAATGTAGTACCCATCTTTAAAAAGGGGGGAAAGGAGGTTCTGGGGAATTGTAGAGAATCAGGCTGACTGGTCTCTATGGGAAGTTATTAAAACAATTTAGAAAACATTCAATTTGCAAATACTTGGAGGATGAAAGGATGAAGCATAGATTTAAAGCATGGATATTAAAGATAATGTATAAAACATTCAATTTGCAAATACCGGGAGGATGAAGGGAATGAAGCATGGATTTACCAAGAATAAGTCATGCCAAACCAACTTAATTTCTTTCTTTGACAGGTAACTGGTTTGGTGGATGGGGGAATGTGGTGGGCATAAACTACCTGGACTTCAGCAAGTTTTTTGACACAGTCCCACATGACATTCTGATAAGTAATCTGGAGAAATGTGGGCTTGGCAGAACTAGAATTAAGTGGATACATCTGTTAAAAGACTGCAAAGAATAACTATTAATGGAATGATGTCAGACTGGAGAGATGTCTCAAGTAGGGCTCCACAGGAATCTCTTCTGCATCTGGTGTTGTTTAACATCTTCATTAATAACCTGGATGTAGAAATAGAGCATACTGATCAGGTTTGCAGATGACAGTGTTGGCTTCCCTGCTAGCTTTGAAGGATAGGGATAAAATTTAAAGGGCTCTTGATAGTGGTTTAACAGCATCGACTTCCTGATTGACTGCGTGGGATCGACTGACCGCTCAGTTGATCCAGAAAAGTCAATCTTACGGCGGCTATTTTGCTGCTGTCAGTGTAGACGTAGCCATAGTCTCAGCTCAAAAATAACCATAATGGAGGGAAAAAACCTCCCTACCGCCTATCTCGTAATTGCAGCACATAATTTCTTTTACACGTGATGTATACAGTGTAGACAGTGTTACGAATGGCTCAGTTGTAGATTGTCATTCTTGGCACAAAGAGCGAGAATGTGTTAATAAAATTTGCGGATGACA